>CM074733.1:69152438-69752438 GCA_037367245.1 Phrynocephalus guinanensis | reverse complement strand
GACTGTTTTGTTTCATCTATAACGATATGCTGCTGCTTCATTTCGTTTTGCTTCGTTAGCTAACAAAACGATGAAATAGCATTTTATTTTTCGTTTTGTGCCCATCCCTAGCAGTGATTCAGTTATTTAGATCCAAGCGCACTAGCTGCAACAGATGTATCTTTTTATGTTTGTGTTTAGCAATGGTATTAGCATTAAAAACATTAATATAGTAATGTCATACTGTATATATGTAGGTCATGAATAAGCTCTAGGATTTAATGCAGACTGATAACACAAGCCATGGTTTAATCAGTCTTCACCACTCTGAACGTAGTAGCTCTGAAAATGGTGGCCTGTTTGTTGCGTGGCATGTACAGATCTCCTCTAGTGCTAGTTTGTGAACAGCAAGGGTCAGCGTTACCTCACTACAATGTCTAGCACTGTAAATGAGTACAAAAATAGAAGGTTGCTCAAAGCAATAGATGTTGGTGAGGCAAGTTCTTTGGATTATGAGAGGAAGATATATATCCCATATACAAGCCTAGAATCCAGGCAAAACTAGCAGGTTGGGTGGTTATGAAAGGGACCATTGTGGCTCTGGTGAGACCTAAGGAGTATTTTCCTGAGCCATGGAGAGGACTGGGAACTGACATGTGCTGAATTATGATATGGGGTCTTGCAGCTTGACACTCTTCATTTGTACCAATGAAGGAAAATTGTTGTAAGGATAAGAAAGGAGAGCTGCAATGTAGATGGGGATTCCATGAAAAGAAGTATAAACACTGTATTCAAAAGATTAATTAACCAAAAGAGAGTAGGTGAAATTAGGAACTGAGTATCAGTTTTAGTTTGCACAAGACCAGAAATGTGGAGTCTGACCACAAGAGGGGGTGGAACACTTCTGGAGGCAGGTTATCTTTAGTCCAGAGGTGATGAACCTTCAGCACTCCAGATGTTTTGGACCACAACTCCCACAGTCCTTTGTCATTGACAATACAGGCTTGGAATTCTGGGAGTTGTGGTCCAAAACATCTGGAGTGCCAAATGTTCACTACCACTGCTTTAGTCTGTTGAACTACAGGTAACTAAGAAATTTGTGTCACCTCAAAGCCTAGGGCTACAATATTTTACTCACTTAGACTGTATGTATGCTCTTTTGAAGGGATACATAAAGAATTGTTCTGTAACACATTTTTTACATCGTTCATTTTTGACATATGCTTGCATCAACACAGCAACACAGGGAGCAGACCATATAATTGCATGATTTATAACAGTATACTAGTATAGCATTTATTCTACATGGCTTTAATGGAAGCTCCCACTTAAACATTGACAAGACTATACCTTAATTAGATAACATGCAATTTTAAAAAAAGTGATAAGGAATGTTTTTTCTTATATTTCTTTTACTAAAGGTACTTAGAAAAGAAAAGATTGCTGTTTCCTCGCTTCTTTTTTATCTCTGACCCTGCTCTTCTGGAAATACTTGGGCAAGCTAGCGATTCACATACTATTCAGGTATGCTCTGGCAAGTACACCTCTGGACCAGTGTTGGCGACCCTATGGCATGGGTGCCAAAGGTGGCACTTGGAACCATTTCTGTGTGCACCTGACATCGCCTCTTCACAGGCAACTGTATTCAGGTTAAATTGCTGTCTTGGGACTTTGCGAAAAATTAATGGGTTTTGAATTGCAGTTTGGGCACTCAGTCTCTAAAAGGTTCTCCATCACTGATCTAGACCTCCTTTAATTCTGACTTTGATCTCTTTTTTAAAAATTGAGTTCATTGGTAAAGATTACTTAAAGAAACTAGTGATTAATTGTTTTCATTTTTCTCATCTTTTCCAGCCACATTTGCCTGGTTTATCTGACAATATAAATGAAGTGGAATTTCATCCAAAGGACTATGATCGCATAGTGGCAGTTATATCAAGAGAAGGAGAAAAAATTCCTGTAATACTTTGCATATCTTGCATTTTAAAATTGAATTTAGTTTAATACTATACTTTTAACATTAGTCTGTCCCATATTAGGTGTCCTTTGAGAAAGAGATATTCTGTCATAGGAATATCTTAACAAACCCATTCTCTCCTTGCATCACACCATGACTATGATCATCTTGAAATGATGGCATATAGTAGGACTGTTTTTAAACATTCAACTACATTTTTAAAGCCTGTGGATGGGCTGGTGTGTGGGTAGAGTTGGGACATGTTAGACTCCTAGGTTGCCATGAAAACCATCTCTAAGACAGGGTTTGTCCCTCTGTCACCTAGAAAAAGGGAGCATTCACATGAATCAGAATCCTTCCCTTGGACCTGGATCTAGTGACTCCTACTTGTTCTTTGCATTACCTGGAACAGAATGCTTTTTAAAAAACCACCACCTTTCTTGCTCTGCCTATCCTTCCAGATAGTTTGGCATTCTTTTTACCTATTGTTTTAAAGTAAATGAACCCACAGCTAATTTGAAAAATGGTTTTTGACCTCTAGAGCACACATGGGGCTTTGTCAGTTACTAAAAAAACCCTTTCAGATGGATTTACCTGTGCAGCAGCATGAGAATAATCTCAACTACCTTTTCTAAATCTCTTTCCAAGACTATTAATAAGTGTAAATCTTAAAGGAAGACTTTATAAATCAGTCTGCCAATGTTATTTAACTCCAAATAAATTAACTAAAATGTACCACACTAAAGAGTTATGTTGGGTATGTAAAATCCAAGGATGACTCTCTCCATATTTTCTTATCCCGTATGGACTGGCCTTGCAAGATATCAAAAGACTGTTGTGCTTGTTGAAAAATAGAGTTGAGAACCTAGATATAAGTGATTTCTACTCTCCTATGTATTGCTCAGTTCTGATAAAACAAAAGCAGCCCAACAATAAGTGACTGGCAAAGGAAGATGCAGGAAGTGATGCCAATTTTTTATGTTTGCCCAAAATAAAGAAAATTAAATTAAAAATAGAATAATTAGTTTATTGACCAAAAACTCTTTCTGTTTTGCACCTTAACACAAACATACTGTATGTGGGCTTTTTTGTCTTTTTAAATTACTTTTAAAAACAGTATAAAATATAACTACAGTACTTCTCTTTGTTCTGTATATTTAATTAATTATTTAATTATTTGTTATTCTTTAATTTATTTTGTTCTTAATAGGAATAGAAAAAGGTAGTGTTGTTCTTGATACATTTTGGAACCTGACATTCTTATCAACATGTTTGTAATTAAGTGACTTCCTATGTGATTCCCTACATCTACGTCTTAGAAGTAAATAGGGAGTTGGAGGAAGGTTGAGAGGCATCAGTCTACTAAACTAAACAGAATATTGCTGTAAAGCAAAAGGTATTGGAGAACTGACAGAAACTGAGGCCAAGTCTCTTGCTCGTTGGAGCTTCTAAAAACAATTATACCCTGCTGTTCATAGATCCCAATAGGAATAAGAAACTTGAATAATAGGTCAAAGTAGTGAGTTGAGAGTGACAGCGCTAGATAAATGGCCTCTTCACCAAAACATACTCCAAATACTAGAGAGAAAAATCAGCAGAGTTAACCTCTGGGAAATCAACAGCTGACCTATTTACTGCTTTCCACAGGAGTGAGCACCGGTCGATGTATTACTCTCAATGGTCTTATTATGGTCTATGTTTAACATCTTTCTTCTCCTTTTTGATGTGTTTGCTGTAGATACGTTGGCTTACTTTAGCTGTAATACTTGCTAAAACAGATGATCTAGGACGGAGGTTTTAAATGGGGGCTGGGTAGCCATTTAGCTGCCTCTGTACAGGGATGTTGTTGCTTTATTATAATGTTATGCCAAAAGGCTGTACATTCTGTCGACACAGTTAACTGTAAATCTCCCTGAGCATTAAAAAGACTTAATGGGGTTTCTTTATAAGGCATGATTTCACTCTTTGGCATATCACTACAAAGCTTAGCAAAGGAAGAAAAGGTTATTGCTTTAATTAGCTCAGAAAGCCATATTGTCTTCCTTAAAAGCAAATTCATTCTCTCTCCTTTACCTTGGTGTTTTTGCTCTTTTAGCTGCAACAACCACCCACCCCCATGAAATAATGTAGTCTAGTTTAGGGATTTATTTTTCATTACCTGAATATTCGTAGGTTTCTTTAGCATATATTTAAATGTACCTTAGATTAGTTATTAATTTATCCCTCCTATGTTATGGGAACTAACAAAAGCTGACTACTGACAGGACTGTAGATATTGTGGTGTTCATTAAGTAAATTATAAGAAAATTACTTTCATTATTAATAGTGGAAATGTTTCCTTCAGTTATTCAGCTCCTGATCTTGAGATATATGGATATGTAAGGGTCCTTATTGATATTTATATTCCATGTTTTTAGAATTTTCATATGTTTTGGGCATTTTTTTTAGTTTTTAAGGTGCCATGTATAGGGGAGTAGCAGACATCAAGACCTCTGTTTCTAGGTAAATGAGTTAAATAAATGAAGATGAAAATTCAGATTACTAATTGTGATTCATAAAATGCACATGAGACCTGGTATTTTAGGTGTGGACCATAGTTTTCTACTCACCTAAATCACAGCTGCCATTGAAATCAGAAATGGGAGTGCTGAGTGGTGATGAAATTATGATATTCAGTAACACTTTCCCACAACCTTTTCAACTCTATTTTTATTCCATCATCTTTTGCTTTTTCTTAGTTCTCTGTGTGTTACAGGTTAACAAATCTGTCTCGTATACAACTACAAAATTGAGCTTAATTCTGTGTATACCTACTCTGGAGTAAACTGGTACAATTCTCCCCAGCACTTCAGATAAGAACCAAATCCTGGGCTTTAAGTAGCCACATGTATGCTGGAAGAAACATGTCCAGGCTGCATCTGGCCATAAAACAGAAGCTTTCCAATTCCTATTGTGTGCAAACAAGCTGCAGTGATCACTGGGATTACATGTCACCTTCCTCTCCTCTCTTCCTCCCATACAAGCGAGATTTGTCTGGCTCCATCCCTGGCATCCTTTGAAAAGGCTGTGAAGACCTGGCTCTTCAATGATGCCTTCAGCAACTGCTAGGAGTGCTGTGTTCTCCCTGTGTTTGTTCTTTGCTTTTATTATTATTATTATTATTATTATTATTATTATTATTATTATTATTATTATTATTATTATTATTATTATTATTATTATTAGCTTGTTCCATTGCTGATTTATATCATTAAGGTTTTATTTTTTTTTCCTTTTCTAGTTTATTACTATTATGTTTTTGTTGTTGGATAAGTCCTAGGATAACCGCCCAGAGTTCCTATTTGAGGAAAATCGGATTGTGGTATACAAATATAAAAATAAATACATAAATACATAAATACATTCCTTTCAATTTTTCTGTAATGTGTGTCTTCCTTCCATGCTGCTGAGAATTCCAATTAGTGATGGGTTATTCATTTCAGAAGCTACCGGTTCCAAAACAACCCATGGGAGCCCAGCTGGTGTTTGGAAACCTCCGAAACGTAATCAGCCAATCCCTTACCTTGCTCTGCGCCCATGCGGGGCAAAGCTCCAAGAAGGAAGAAGCCTCTGATGTCATCATTCCTTCTTCCTGGCGCTGGCCAATCAGACAGGGAGGCAGGATGATGCATTTCCCTGCACAGCTCTTGATTGGCCAGCACCAGGGAGAAGGAACAATGATGTCAGAGGCGTCTTCCTCGCTGGAGCTCAGCCTCACGTGGGCATAGAGCAAGGTAAGGGATTGACTGATTGAGTTTCGGCTGAATTCCCGCAGGTCATTTCGGAATTGGTAGTTTCCAAAACAAATAGCCCACCCCTACTTCCACTCTGATTTTTCTGCTTTGCTGAACAGAGATGCAAAATCTGCATGACCTCTCTGTTCCTAGGCAAATATACACTGGTGCTAAAGTAACTGAGTTTTATAAGCCTGAGTTTGATTGTTGCCAATAACTAATTTTTCAGTTGGATACCCCAGTGAATGCAAAAGGGCCTGTTGAGCTTTGGCTCATGGATCTATTAAAAATGCAACAGTCTTCATTACACTGTGTAATTCGGGCAGCCTATTATCAGATTAGTGATCCAGGGTACCAGCTGCTGAACTTCCTTTATCACTTTCCAGCACAGGTAAGAGTTCTGATTAAATATCTGTGTTCAAGCGCAAAGGAATGTGGAGAGTGGGTTGGACCTGCATTCCAAAAAAAGCAAAGAAATTTTTAACAAGTTCTGGTTATTTAATAAAAACAGAAATGTATACCTCCTGAGGTAGTGCAGAGGAAGGTATATGAGTAAAGGGCCTAATCGTACCTCTACATTCCTCTGCTTGCAATTAAAATCATTGGACTTCAAATTCCCTCCATGCTGGTTGCTTAAGCTAAACATAAACAGCATATTTCTTGCTGTTTTCCTCTAGTGATGGGATTTCCCCAGAGGTCTGGCACTGAATAATCATAGTTGCAAAACCCATAAGTAAATGTGAGGAAAAGCCTATAAAAGGAAGAGGAATGTTTTCTTATTTGAGGAAGCATCATCCAGTTTGATTTTAAGAATTTGCTTTGTAGTAGATATTTCATTTATGGTTGTTGTTGTTTTTTAAAAAGCCCAGTAACGATCACATATCATGCATCTGCATTGTTCTTTCCCAACACCTTCTGTGGTGGAAGAGAAAAAAGAGATTTACAAAAAGGAGGAGAGAGTAATGGGTGCATCTGGGGGGGAGGGAGAAGGGTACATCTGCCCTGGGTGTAGCAATCTGGGAGTGCCTGGAGGGAGAGGAGGAGGAGGAGGAAGCCCTGTGTCCTCCTGCCAGAAGTCCTCATGCTTGACGACGGGACCCACTCTGTTGCAGCTGCCTCCTCCTCCGCACACCAGGTGAGCGGCGAAGCAAGCAGGCAGGCAGGTGTGCAAGCGCGGTAGCTGCGGCACCCTCCTCCTCCTCCTCTAACTCTTCCTTGCCTTGCTCTGGGCCACCGCGGGAGAGGTAAGGTGCACGTGCTACTGCATGCGTGCGCGCGCGCGCGCGCGCACACACACACACACACACACACACACAGAGAGAGAGAGAGAGATGTGTGGATGTGATACAGTTGGGGAGGGCCAGAGGGACACAAAAACAACTTTGTCCCCAGGTGCCTCCAAACCTTGCTATGCCACTGGTGAGAAACTATGATTTGAGCTTTTAAAAACATAAACATGTATCAGGAAAAATCCAAAGAAACCAAACAGAACAAAATAAAGAATGACAAAAACATGTGGGACCTATATTTTAATGTGAGCTTTCATGGACAAGTCCACTCAAAAGCTCAAATTAAAATAAAACAGTTAATCTTTAAGTTAGTCTTATGTTTTACCCAGTCCTTTATCCACATTTGCACCACATTACCCGCTGTCAACCAGCATTTGTTCTCAAGATAACAGGCAGGCTGATTGCAATGACAAATGTTGCTGCCACCATTTCATATCCTGCAGCAGAAACAATCATCTGATCTTTTCTACTTTCAGAAATTGAGCAGGGTAGGGTCTACTTAGTCCTTGGATGGGAGACTAGCAAGGAACAACAGGAACCTTAGGGAGGATTGTGAGATAACTCCATCCTGAAACTCCAATGAATCCTAGAATCATACAGTTGGAAGAGACCTCAAGGGCCATCCAGTCCAACCCCCTGCCAGGTAGCAACCCCCATCAGTCAAAGTTGACAACAGTGAGCTAGATGGGCCAATAGATTGAAATAGGATTAGGTAGTTTGCTGTGTCCCTTTGTTTCTCACGTAGTTGAAAAGGCAGAGTCCATCCTCATTGGGAGATGAGATGGGGAAAGAACTCAGCTGGAATCTGGGCAATATTTGATGCAAAGGTATCATGGAAGGCGGATAACATCTTTCTATTGAAACTTTTTACAGACTTGCGGATTTGTTCCTTGATGTGTTTTATTTTCATGTTAGAATTGAGTCTGTGATAATGAGCACCATCCCTAATGGTTTTGCCTTGGAGTGGGAAAGCATTATTAATTATTGTCATCCTTTGCTGTGAAAATAATGTGCCAAAAAAATTCACAAGCTTGTTTATGAACGTCTTTGAATGTATATGGATATAACAAAGCTACTAATCTGATCTGGTTAATTATTCTAATAGTTTTAAATGGAAAGTGGTTTGTTTGTTTTATTATGAATTGAATTTGAATTTCACTTTAAATGTCTATTGTTTATTGCATTTATAGGTAGGATTGCTGGGAATTCAAATGCTGTGGACACATGATTCAGAAGAAGCACTAACCAATGCAAAAGATGATAGAAAAATTATGTCAATAACGAATCAGAAATTTCTGGATATTCTAAATACACTTATTGGCCAAACTACTCATGATCTTTCTAAATTTGACAGAGTGAAGTTTGAAACCCTTATTACCATTCATGTGCATCAACGCGATATATTTGATGATTTGGTAAGATCCAGGTGTTTATAGTTGAAATTTCAATATAACATAGTATAATATCTAATTGTTTTCTGGTGCCTATATCATAATAGGGCATGTGTGGGACTGGCCAATGAAAAGCCACAACTCACAGTGATGACTGAGAGTAGGGGATGGAACATAGCTTGTTCTATTTTGTTGTATGGTCAGATTGTTTGAACTTTTACTAATTTGATTATGGGCTTTACCATGATACACTCCAAACTGCTGTTAAATTAGGGGCACGCACAGTGATCTTTTTCTTTCATAAATAATTTTAGATAATTCCTTTCCCTGCAACATATATTTTCAGGAACTCTAAGAAAATGCTAGCCAGCTCCTTCTCTTCCATAATATAGCCTACGTTTGGCTATATTAAGAATTCAATTTAAAAAAACCTAGTATACTTTGTTTCTTGTAACTATTTTAGGTACTTCTATACAAACAGGGATGGCATATAGGGCACTCTGAGGAAAAATCATGGTCAAACAAAAGAAATGTGCATAAAGAAGGCATGTGCACAGGATCATGACCATGGCACATGAAGGGCAGTAACTTTTTTCCTACAGAGTTTCTATTTTGCAACCTAATAGCAGTTCCAAAGGATATTTTCCTTATGACAGTGTCTTGGAGCAAGGTTCAGCTTCTCCCTTCATACTGTATATCAATAAATGCTAATTTCCTTCCACTGGTTATTAAATAATATCAAACTGTCCACGCTTCTTTTTAACATGCATTTATTTATCTACTTATTTATCTACTGGGCCAGCTTTTTCCTGGTGGAGGGACCCAAGTGGCTCACAATGATTAGAACAAATTAGACAAAAAACAGCAATAAATTACCAAGTCAAGAAACCATTTAAATACACAACAAAAATCAAAAGTTTATCTAAATGTTTAAACATTTTATAATCCTATAGTCCAGTGGTGGCGAATCTTCAACACTCCAGGTGTTTTGGACCACATATCTCAGAATTCTGAGCCTAGATTGACACTAACAAAGGACTGTGGGAGTTGTGGGTCAAAAACATCTGGAGTGCCAAAGGTTTGCTACCACATCTATAGTCCATTATACTTCTGTACAGTTTAGGTGTCATTCGAATTTCTTTTTCTCTTCTTTTAAAGGTTAAAATGCATATCAAATCAGTGACTGATTTTGAATGGTTAAAGCAGTCCCGATTTTATTTTAAGGAAGATGTTGATCAGACGTTGGTCTCTATTACTGATGTAGATTTTGTTTATCAAAATGAATTTTTGGGATGCACGGATCGTCTGGTGATAACACCTTTAACAGACAGGTGGGAAAATGCGATTATATGACTAACCCAAAGGCTTTAGGAAATTTTAGTTCTCTGAAGTGGTGGTCTTTATTGCTGTGTGAACTTCTGAGTATGCATTATCTGTAAATTTTATAATGTTTATAAACACCAGAATCACTACATTGCATTTATATTATTCTGCATCTACAAATAACATTCTGAAACTATCCAAATTTCCCTTTGCAGATGCTATATCACTTTAGCGCAGGCTTTGGGAATGAATATGGGAGGAGCTCCTGCAGGACCTGCTGGTACTGGTAAAACAGAAACCACAAAGGACATGGGGAAAGCATTGGGAAAATACGTAGTAGTCTTCAACTGCTCAGATCAAATGGATTTCAGAGGGCTAGGCCGGATTTTCAAAGGTAAGGTTGGCATCTATCGATCCTGTGAAAAGGAGTGAGTCAATGCCACACTGAGAGTACCACTAGTCCCATTTAATAAAACCAAGATTTGTTGTTTTTAAAAACCCAGTAACTTAAACCCTATTCAGGCTTTAGAAAGGGGTTAGTTAGAACAGATGCTCAGGAGAGGCTGGTCCCAACTGTCCTTATCCACCTAAATAAGTAATGTCTATTTGAGCCCCATGACACAGTGGTTAAAGCTTTAGTACTGTAGTCATGTCTCTGCTTGTGATCTGAGTTTGATCCTAATGGGTTCAAAGTAGCTGGCTCAAGGTTGACTCAGACTTCCATCCTTCTGAGGTCAATGAGTATAGAGCTTAATTATGTTGTAAACACATTGAGAAAATAAAACAGAACAACAATAACTTGAAAAAGAGACAGTTTGCAGTACAAGAAGACTTCTAATGATTGAGAACCCTGATTTTTTTTCAGAGTCTGCAGTCAAGGGCAGATGATCCATGTGTTACAGACTGTTCTTCACATGAAGGTGGTGACAGGCAGGGGTTGGGGGACAATTTCCCTGCTCACCTGTTTGGATTACCCCATATATCAAAAGTAGAGATGCCTATGAATCAGAAAAATTGTGATTTTGATTCCTGATTCATCAAGGTCATTTTGATTCCTGATTCATCAAGGTCAACCAACCACAGAAATGAATTTACACTTTTTTGGATAATTCAACAAATAAATGTAAAATCATTTTTTTACGTTAAACCACTATAAAATGGTCTACAAGGCACCTAGAGAAATCAGATTTTCAGGGAACTTTCCTATGATTCTCTTCTACAAGCCATGCAACTTTGGTGAAGATTGGCTTCCATGTGTCTGAGATATGTACCTCCCAAATAGCTCCCCAGGCATCTAGAGACACCAAATTTGCAAGGATTTCAGACATCTGAGTTACACACCCACAAACTGCCCCTCCAGGAAATTGTCATTTAGTATGTGGTTTGGGGAAACCCTGGAGAGACTAGTGTTTGGTGTCTCTAGGTACCTGGAGAGAAGTTTCGTAGGGAGGGCATATCTGAGGGTGTATAACTCAAACACCATACATTCAGTCTTCCCCAAATTTGGAGAGATTGTAGATAGCAGAGAAGGCTTTCTTGAAAACTCAAGTGTCTCTGGGTGCCTTTGTGAATTTTATAGCCCAACAAAAGAACAAATCAGAAATCACTAATAATATCCATTAGTTTGTATTTGTGGGGGTTATCAATTCATATGAATACAAATTGATGAATTAGCAATTTATGAACAAATGTTACGAATCATTTTTTGACTTTGTGCTCATCTCTAATCAAAACTAGTTTGGGGAATAAATGGTTAGAAATCCATGATCATGTCTTATTGTTATGGTTGCAGTCATACATGCAGGTAACACAGTTAGCTGGGAGTAAGTGCCACTTAACTGATTGGGACTTCTTTCTGAGAAAACATGAATAGCTTTGTACTATAAAATGTGAAATCACATATTTGCTGTATATGATCTGTTATTTTTCTTCAATATTCATTCTGTGCATCGTAAACCTGAATGAAGCATGCATTTGACACAGCATTTATGTTTATAAAGAATATAATTAGAAATGTAGCATACAGTATTAGGTTCGTGGCTAAACGAAAATAAATGTTTTTGAGCTTAAAATAATACTCTAGTACCATGCAAAATTTAACAGAAATTTTGTATTTCTAAAATGTACTGTATAGTAATTCAAAATTGATTAGATGTGCAGATTTACTAATTAAATGATCCTCAGAATCTTGGGTTGCAATGCTGTGCAGACCTACATGGAAGTAAGTCCCGTTGAACATCCAGGGACATGAGTAGGACTGCACTGTTAGCAGCTGAAATTTCATGTCTGTTTATTTGACTGCAAACCAAATACAATGTTTTCTTTTGACACTTCTGCAATTGCGTACCTACAGTTGCTTTCTTGGGAAAATGTTGGTTCCAACATAGTAGTTAAAAATCAGTCTGCATTGGAGTTGTCCACAGAGAGTCTGCAAATCAGAAATAGTTGTGGATGGATTGTTGAACTGTATGGCATTACGTGATTATTATACTTCCTGGATATTTTCAATGCCCACTACAAAGCTTTGGGCTTTCGATTACTCTGGGACAGTGTTGGAGAAACTTATGGCATGGGTGCCAAAGATGGCACATTGCCCTTGGAGCCCTATTCAGGTCAAATGCTGACACTTTGCGAAAAATTAGTGGGTTTTGAATTGCATTTTGGGCCGGTCTCTAAAAGGTTCACCATATATGCTCTGGTCACATTGGAACAGGTTGTATCACACTTTGTTTTAAAAGGCTTCTCTATTATGCATGTGTTTGTGATGTTACTTGAATCGCAGTTGTGTATTTCTTTTCACTCACCTTATTTTACAGAAGTAAATTTTTGTATTGGACTACATTTACTATTTAAAATACAGTGGACCCTTGTATAACAAACAGCTTGTATAACATAAATCTGTACAACATAAAAAAATTCCGGAGATAAGGGGAAATTTGCTTAACAGAATTGCCTATGGGGAGAATCCGTACAATATAAAAATGCATTTTCAATGCATTCCTATGAGAAATTTGTATAAAGGAAAATTTGCTTAACATAATTTCATTTGGAACGAATTAATTCCTTTATACAAGGTACCACTGTACTATGCTTGAGTAACAATGGGAGAAAAGTGTGTTAGGTCATATTTTTTATATACAAATGCAACACATCTGAGCCTGTCAAAACAGACTTGACAACAAAGACAGTGCTATGTGAATTTTGCAAACTGGGAGCTAAAACCTCTTCTGAAACAAAAAATCACTGATTTACCCCTTACCATTTGATCATCCGTCTGACTATGCTGAAAATGGCTGTCCAAATGGACCACATAACTTTTATTTACCTATATCAATGTCATACTGAGGAACAGATGCTTCAAAATTTCTTCTCAAGGTACAGCTCTGAAAGCGAGGTGATAATTGGATGTAGAAACATGAAACAGTTGATGGCAGAAGGAATACAACACCAGATACAGCCCTCGTTTCTTATTTCTTGTTTTAGGTCTTGCACAGTCTGGCTCATGGGGATGCTTTGATGAATTCAACAGAATTGAACTACCAGTGTTGTCTGTAGCAGCTCAACAAATTTACATCATTTTGACAGCACGGAAAGAAAGGAAAAAGCAGTTCATATTTTCCGATGGTGATGTTGTAGATTTAAATCCAGAGTTTGGAATTTTTTTGACAATGGTAAATAAATAAAGATATTATAATACAGTTTTTAATTACTGATGAGAGCATGTTATAATTATAATTTGTCGTACCATCTACTTGAAAATAAATTAAATGTGGGGTTAATTACTTTGTCTATGTTAGCAATAGATAGAAAAGCCATTACATTTATAATTAACATCAATGGTGAGATGTTAACTATAAATTTATTTAGCTAGTAATCTGGAAGTTAAGTCATGGCAACTGGACTGCTTTTCTTGAGAGATCAAAACATTTCGCTGCTCATCCAAATAGTTTTGTCAGACTGATGAAGCTGCTTGAATAAATAGCGAAGTGTTTCAATCTCTCAAGAAAAGAAGTCCAGTTGCCATGACTCAGCTTCCAGATAAACTCACCTGGATGACTGAGAATCTTCACAAACATTTAGCTAGTAATATTTGCCCAAAAATGAAGTCTAAATATTTTTCAAAATAAGAAATAGTTATTCCTGTTCTGAAGATCAGAATAAACCAAAATAACCTAATCAGTTATGGATGGTTGGTTCTTGAAGATAATAATGTCTTCAGTTAAGACTAAGATTGGTTACTGCAGGAAGTGAGAACCTCCAGCCCGTGGACTGCATTTGCCTCCTCCATCTGGCCCACTGTAAGGGTGCTCAGCCCATTCATAGGTAAATGGATGTTGAAGAGAGGCCACCCATGCTGGCTATTATAATGATAGTCCTCTTTTTAACTACAGCTATCACAAAGCCTATGTTTCCTTTGTAGAATCCTGGATATGCGGGACGCCAGGAACTTCCAGAAAACCTCAAAATTCAATTCAGAACTGTTGCAATGATGGTTCCAGATAGACAGGTACTCTCTAGAAGTGTGCCACAATACCAGACTGACTAATCTGTAGGCTTGCAAAGGGCATACCTTTTTAAACATCTCACATACTATTGGTTATTTTTTCATTATTTTCTAACACTGATAAAATCCGTAATGCAGTATCATTCTATTTCAGATTATCATGAGGGTGAAACTTGCAAGCTGTGGCTTCATTGAAAATGTTGTATTGGCTCAAAAATTCTTTGTTCTTTATAAACTCTGCGAAGAGCAGCTGACTAAGCAGGTAAGACTGTTGCTATGGTTGGTTGCTATGATGTTATAGACCGAAGTTTCTCGTACCTAAGCAGCAGCAGCAAGAACAAAACTAGAGATGGGCAAGAGCCAAGGGGTTCAGCAGTTCGTGTGAGTTTGTTTTTCAGTTGAACAGGTGTCTGGCACGTCCCATCCCTGTCTCCTCCAGTGGGTGCCCAGTTAGAAGCCTCACCAAAAGGAGGCAGGGCAAAGAAGCTAGAGTGCTGCCTCTGAGTGGGCTCCCACTGGGGGGTCGGTTGGAGCTGGGATTCACCGAACCTTTGTTCATCTGAAGGATGAACCCGTACAAACTGCTGAACCGGTGTTTTGTGCCCATCTCTAAACAAAATCTCTTCATTACTCAGGTTGAGGTGCATGCCCGATCTGGAAGTCTTTAGTGGTCTAAGTGTTGTTATTGTTTTTAATCATTGTGGCCTAATGCAATGGAAAAGTGCCAGATAGCTCTGCAGTCCTCTTCATTGTCCACAGCTGGATGGGGCCCAAGTTGTGAGTTCCAGTTTACAGAAAGACGGCAGGCTTATAGGCAGATGTCAGCACTGGATGGAGATACTATGGAACATGCATTTATTCCTCAGTTTACATTGCCTTTTAGGATATGGGATAGTGCTTGATCCTGGATAAAGTTTTAGCTGTCTGTGCATGCTATATAATGACTCTACAAATCAGGTTTATAAGTAGCAATTCCATGTATATAACTATTGTGTGTTTACTAAAAAGGGCTTACAAAGGTTATATTTCATCAGAAATAAATTGAATAAGCCCTGTAACGTTTGGCCACATAGGCTATGGCATTTACTTCCCTCCCAGAAGGTGGGCCATGCTGTTAAATAAAGACCTATTCTCTAAAAAATGGATTTGTTAACTTTAAAAATATTTCTTGAAGGTGATTCTGGTAATATTCATGATTCAAAACTACCTCTTTAGCACTGTAATATCTTATACAGGAAATAGTATTGTTCTGTACCTGGTCTCATTTTTAAAGGTAGTTTGAACAGTTCATCTGGTATAGAACACAGCTTCTCAGTTGCTTGGCAAATTGATCAGAGTTTATCACACACACATACCCCTTTTGCATTAGCCACACTGGTTGGTGGTGGATTTCTGGGCCCATTTATAATGTTCGTGGCTAGCTTTGAAAACTTTTCTTTGGAATCAGCTGGCCCATTAACAAGTCCATCGTTAAGGTCAACCCTTTGGGCAAGCAAAGGAGAGGGCCATCTCACTGATGAGTCCTCTTTCATACAGCTCTCACCAATATATATTTAGAGCCCCTTAAATGTTTTTAAATAGACTTTAAAGAACTTTTTGCCCTCATCTGCATCTCCTTAATGTTAGGATGGGTTCTGAAAACACTACTGCTTTTGTTTTATATTCTTTTAATTTGTTTAAAATGTTTATTCGGTTGTTGGTCTAGGTAGATTTTCTTTTGCACTGCCTTTATTAGGTATCCTGAGAAGGCATATAGATGCTAATAAAATAAATATTAGTGAAGTGCTTTGATGCAATTGATAGATACTTGAATTCCCTTTCAGTATCACACACAGTATTTGGATTTTATTGATTGCTGAGATTACTGTATATACGGACACATTTGCATCTCATTAATGTACTGTAACAAATGTAGAATCAAGCCATTGCTGAATATATACCCTTTTAAAAACCATTTTAGGTTCATTATGACTTTGGACTGAGAAATATTCTTTCAGTGTTGAGGACTCTTGGATCTCAGAAGAGGGCAAGACCAGATGACAGTGAACTGAGTACAGTCATGAGGGGGCTAAGAGATATGAACCTCTCTAAACTTGTAAGAATCTATCCATTTAAAATTTAAGCATATTTCACTGGCATGTTTCCCTTTATTGTAATGACCTCAAAATGTATCTTCTAAAGGGAAAAATGAATTGTTAAAATTAAAGTTCAGAAAACTCAGGTGTATTAACTGGCTATGTTTTGATAATGCTGACTTCCTACATCTGATTATGCTTATATGGAATATAAAATAATCAAATAATGAAGTTGGAAGGGACTCTAAGGCCATCAAGTCTGACTCCATGCTCAGTTCAGGAATCCAAATCAAAGTATTTCTGACAGGTGGTTGTCTAATTTTCTCTTGAATGTCTCTGGCATTGGAGCATTCACCACTTCCCAAGGTAATTGGTTCCATTGTCATACTGCTCTAAAACTTAGAAAGTTTTTCTTGTTATGATTCCAGACAAAATCTGATTTCCTATAACTTGAACCCATTATTGCATGCTCTGCATTCTGGGAGGTCTGAGAACAGATCCTGCCCTGCCTCGGTCTGCTGCTGTTTTCAAGTATTTGAACAGTGCCATCATATCTCCCCTCAGTCTTCTTTTCTCAAGGCTAAACACATCCAGTTGTTTTAATTTTCCCTCACAGAGCTTTATTTCCAGTCCCCTGATTATCCTTGTTGCCATCCTCTGAACTTGTTCCAGTTTGTTGACATCCTTCTTAACGTGTATTGTCCAAACGGACCTTTCACTGATCTCTTCCACCAAGCAGTAAAACAAGTCATGAAACCAGAGTTAATCAAACTTTAAAAGGGATTTTAGCTAAGCCATGATTGGAAGCACATTTTACACAGGCTATTTAAACTGGTTTATAAATTACACCTTGTTTGGAAATCTCTGCTGGTTTCCTGGTTTGCACATAACAGGAAACTGTGATTTGGTCTAGCTTATGTGCTAGTTCATATGAGGGCAAAAGTAAAAGGTATGGATGGAAGTCTATATATAGCTGCTACATATCTTTGGTACATACCAGGATTGATGATGACTTATCATGACATTCGAACCAGGTGATTGAGTAATGAAGGTCTCACCCTAAATTAACAATTTAAGGAAACTGAATTAGAAAGAAAAAGAATGTTAGAAGGTGCCCTAAAGAAAACTAATATTGGTGGTTTCTGTGGAGACATTGCGCTCAGCTTCCACTCAGATTATAAAGTGTTTCCAATGTCAGGGACTGATTTTGGCAGGAAAACAGAAAGCCACTCCAACCCCAGGTCATAGTTTAAATTACAATGGCTAATTGATGCTCTGCTCCTCTTTCACCAATCAAGGTGGTAAAAAGAGTGGACAGAGAAAAATAGCAAAGGGGGGAAAAAGAAAGCTTATTTTTGAAGGGTGTCCTTAGGAAAGTGAAGTCTGATTCTAAGGCTATGAAAATGTTGAAATTAAGTCAAAGATTATATTGCTATAATTTAGATAGGTTAGTATTTCTGTGTAATACTATGTGATTTCTCAGCTTAGCAACATACTTTGCTGTACATAATCAGCAGTTAAATTGTATGAAGGATATTATACATGCTATTCAAAGGAAATAATGCACTCCACAAAGAATTCATAATACTTCAGCCCCGTTGAGTTCTTTGGAAGTAGTTTGTTACATTTATTTCACCAGATAGCATTATTCTTTCATTTCAGTGTGTAAACCCATCTGCATGTTTGGATGCCCCCCCCCAGAATGGAATATACATTTACATTTTAAAATAGTTTTTAATGTTATTTTTCAGGTAGATGAGGACGAGCCCTTGTTTCTTAGTCTTATCAATGACCTCTTCCCAGGACTGGTGTTGGACAGCAATACCTATGTTGAACTTCAGGCTGCAGTTGCGAATCAAGTTGAGGAGGCAGGGCTGATTAACCATCCACCTTGGAATCTTAAGCTTGTGCAGGTATAGAATAATCATGTTTCAGGAAGAAAACCAAACAAATAATAAAGCTGAAAAATATGTTGAAATATTAATCTTGGCACAAAGGGATCCTTCTTGCATTCCTCAATCATAAGAGCATTGAGATCAGACTGTTTCAGCCTCTGATCTCCAAGAATGCAGGCATAAAATGATGTGCATTGCTCCTTGCATATGGCTAAGTATTATTGAGGAGCAGAGGCCAAGCATCATTTCTCAGGGCATAGTACAAGACTGTAAACTATCTGACTCCCATCCTGCGTTCCTGCCTGTCTATTGGGAAATCGACAAAGTTCTAATATGTTTTTTTTAAAAAGAAGATTAATGTTTGTCCCCTAGCTTCTTTTAGCAGCAAACTCCCATACACGTAACAAGGGTGTGGAGAGCACTGGACTTGAGTAGACATGCACTTAATACCATTTCATCCCTCTATTTAATCTATTTTCACTGGCAAGTACTACATCAGTATTTACAGATATATTATACACAAACTGCCTTATACAAGTGGAAACAATTTATGTAATCAAATATTTAAACATAAATTCATTATGCATAGGTGCCAAAGTTCTCCGTTGTCAATATCTAGTGTCAGCAATTCCACTCTATGTAATCTGGAGGCTAGAGGTTTAATTCACTGACTCACATATTTTCCTGGGGTTGTACGTTCTTTTGGCAGCATTATCTCCCACTCCATGCTTCCTGTGATATCAGGCTCCCTGATCATTATGCTGGATAACCTTTACTCTTCTAGTCAGTCAGCTGGTGCACCCCATTGATACTTCCTGCATTTCCACAGGAAAAGAACAAAAACAGGATTTCTAGCACTAGCAGATCTCAAGAGACAATATTCGAGCTTGGAAAGTAGCTTTCAAAAAGAATGGATATAATGACACACTGAAGCCATTCATAGCACACCAGTAGTCAAAGTCAAAGGAATCTAGTATTGGTAACTTACAAAATTAAAGTAAATCACATACACCCCAAGTAAGAGAGAGAGAGAGAGAGAGAGAGAGAGAGAGAGAGAACATTGCATGCATTCTTTTGCATTCTTTTAAAGTCATCTGGAATGTCATCTCATTTTCTTCTTCACAGCCATGAACATGCTCCTACAGTCAAGGGCTGGTAAAATGTACCTGTTACCACTTCCATCCTGCTTCATGCTAGAAACTGCTCTGCAGAAAGCATTTTATGACAACAAGCCTGGTAAAAATAATGGTTATTTGTTAAAAATAACATGCTGTCTCCTTCCTCCACTTCAGTTGTATGAAACGTCTAAAGTACGGCATGGGTTGATGACCCTTGGACCGAGTGGATCTGGAAAAACAATGGTCATAACCATATTGATGAGAGCCATGACGGAGTGTGGATACCCTCATAGGGAAATGCGCATGAACCCCAAAGCGATTACTGCTCCTCAGATGTTTGGGAAACTGGATACAGCAACTAATGATTGGACAGATGGCATCTTTTCCACACTCTGGAGAAAAACCCTTAAAGCTAAAAAAGGTATTGAAATATGTGGCATTCTGTATAGAATGCTTATGGCAGGAGGATTACAGGGCATCAGTGTTCTGCTGAAAAGAATAGCTTATATGTAGCATCCATTATAACATAGGAACAATGCATTCCTCTTGCATAGCTCTGTGTGTGCAATGTGATGCTGCTACAACATTAGTAGGAAGTGGAGGACTTTCTACTAATGCCCCCACAGAACAATAACAACAAAAAGACATACCCCCCCCCTGCAAGAACAAAAAAGACAAGTGCTCATGCACTTCTCTGGTTGATCTTAGCCAGCCTATCTATCGTTGAGCTGGTAGATCTCAGGGATCAGCCAGTACAGTGGTACCTCGACTTATGAATTTAATCCGTTCTGAATGCATGCTCTTAAGTCAAACTATTCTTAAGTCGGGGTACCTATCTAAAAATTGAAAAAAAATAAGTTAAAAAAAAATCAAAAATGGAAAAAAAATTGTAAGTGGGGCACACCATATCTAAAATTTGTAAGGTGGCAGTTAAAATGGCAACAATCTTCTGCTCTTAAGTCAAATTGCTCTTAAGTCGAGCTGCTCTTAAGTCAGGGCACCGCTGTATAAGCAGCTACTCTGGTACAAGAAGCTTCTGCCCCTTCCAAATTCTTTACATTGTATGTACCATAAGGAAGCAGCCACTATATGCCGCAAAGTTAAAACAATTTAGGGCTTGAAGCACATTGATTTCAGTCTGGCATAAGGATAGCTCAGTAAGTTTAGGTAGGTCGGAATTTGAGTTCTCCACTCTGCCTTCTTGACAGGGGCTGGATTCCATGATCCGGAGAGTCCCTGCCAGCTCTGCTCTTCTAAGGTGATGATGATATGTAGCACAATCATGTGGTGCACCACCCTTTGTTCAGTTGTATGTAATTTTGCTAAGCAGAGCAGAGATCACATGCTTTAATGTTGTCCCATGTTAACTTCCCTGACCAAATCTAGTTTAGATGAAGAAAGCCATGTTGGATTCCTATATCACACAACCACTGAGTATGTTCCTCCGTGTTGTTGCTGTTTCTTTATATACGTCTGGTCTCAGTATGTAGAATCTCAGTAACTAATTTGGTCTCAGTCTCCCACTCTTTTGTTTCCAGGCGAGAATATCTTTCTGGTCCTAGATGGTCCTGTAGATGCAATTTGGATCGAGAATCTGAATTCGGTGCTCGATGACAATAAGACCCTCACATTAGCAAATGGTGATCGCATCCCCATGTCCCCTACATGCAAGTTGCTCTTTGAAGTGCACAACATAGAAAATGCTTCTCCAGCTACCGTGTCTAGAATGGGTATGGTCTACATCAGTTCTTCTGCTCTAAGCTGGAGGCCAATATTGCAGGTGTGCTTTCCCAGGCAGGACATTTTTTAATAAATAAATAAATTTCAAGTCATTGGCCTTTCTTTACTTATACTGCTTTTCTCATCTTTTTCGTAACAGGGCTGGTTGAAAACTCGTACTGCACAAGAAGCTGAAGCGCTGCTAACTTTGTATGATAAAGTCTTTGAAGCAGCCTATACGTACATGAAATTGAACCTTTCTCCAAAAATGGAGCTTTTGGAATGTAACTATATCGTGCAGGTACATTCATTATGATTGTCTCAGTTTCTAATCAAAGTGCACTGGCAGGTGAGCCAAGTTTTGATATAATTGAAAATTACGTTCAAGACTGATGATGAAAAATAATCCTACTGTAATCTCTCCCTCCCCCCTCTCCCCCCTCTCCTTCTCTCCCTCTCTCTCTTAAATATTTCCAGTCCATTAATCTTTTGGAAGGTTTGATACCCTCAAAAGAAGAAGGCGGTATTGCATGTTTGGCACACCTCCATAAATTATTTGTGTTTGGCCTGATGTGGAGTTTAGGGTCTCTCCTAGAGCTTGAAAGCAGGGAAAAGTTGGAAGCCTTTTTACGAAACCATGAAAGCAAGATAGATTTGCCAGAAATCCCTAAAGGAGTCTCTCACACAATGTATGAGTATTATGTCAGTGATTGTGGTGAGTAAAAAGCTTGTAAAGAATTAAGTGCATGTTAACAAACTACATGTAATGGGGATGTATTTTGTATCATGTTCCCAGATACCTTTAGACCGAAAAACAAGCCCGTGATGAGACCTTTAAGGAATATTCAGTGTCACTATAATAAGACTGGCTAAGGATGGAATGAGGGCCACTGGGGGGGGGGGGAATCAAACCACATAAGAGGAAAGCTTTTCAGATATTTTCCAGGAATATTCAGCATATTTTGTTTGGGATTGCATTTCTGCAAGAAGAGGAGGTTTATATGTTGAATGTACTGTTTAGTACCCTCCATTCTTACTAGAGTCCCAATTGGAATTTGTGGCATGCAGAACTTTTGACCAGTTAACACCAGTACAACTGCTACATGCTTTCTTGAACAGAGATAGTTTGACCACACTTGTCTATATTTTGGTTATCTATTGCTTTTATTTCTGCAGTGTGTTGGGCATAACATTGCTTTTGAAAATATTTCAGAAGCAGCTAATAAACTGGAAATCAGGAGCAGTTAATAGGGACATGTTTTTGCTGGTTCATGAATAGCTATGCCAGCTACTGATGCATCTCTAGGAACATTTATATACTTCTAAAGACTGATCTCAGCATTGCTAATAATCAAACACATCTTTAATGGCTAAGTTTTGCACATAACACCTAGTCACCAGAAGAAGCAGAATTAGGGAATATGCTGCTCACTGAATGATCTTGTCTCTTGTTCTCCTTGAAGCAGAATGATAGCGAAATGATAGATATTGTACAAGGTAATCCAATATTCCCCAAAATAGTGTTATCTATGCGTTTGGGCCACAGCTCCGATACGCCCAGTAAGCCCGACCAATGCTCAGCAATGATGGAAGTCATCGTTTGAAACACATGTTGGTTACTACACTATGAGTGGCTAAGAACTACTTGTACAAGTCACTTCACACCAAACAGTTCCTTCTGGGTCTTCATCAAGGGACATTATGCTTAGTCCACCATTGTGTTCTCTTGATCACTTGGTGAACCAAATTAGCTCTTTGGGCCATCAGGCTTAGAAAAATAAAGTAAAGAAATTATTTCTTGAAGAATTTCTTGAATTCCTAATGACATTTGTTCCAAAGAAGTATAACGATAGGATCTGTTGTGTTCCTTGTAACCTTGGTCACTGGAGATCATTGCTCAAGAAATAAATCAGAGTTCTCCTTTCATTATTTTGTCCCTTTCAGGTGACTGGGATCACTGGAATAAAAAAGTTCAGGAATATGTTTATCCCACAGATAGCATTCCTGAGTATGCCTCTATTCTGGTTCCAAATGTAGACAATGTCAGAACACAGTTTTTAATAGATACCATTGCAAAACAACACAAAGTAAGTAGAATTTTTTGATCAGATCATAAGTACCTATTGTCTTTATGTACCCCATAAGAGAGAGATTTTGTTAATTACTTCTTTGTGTGTGTGGTGAAACTATTTTAGATACAGGTTTTGATCTAGAATTTTGCAGGCAATGTTCATTCCCGCAGGAGTGCCTCTGCCTAATTCCCTTGAATGCATATCAACACTGCATTCTGCTTTATTTCAGAGAGCCCTTCAGCCCTTGGGAGAGGCCTTTCAGTAAGCACAGAGGTCCTCAGTAGGGAGAAAGTGGTGGGAAATGGCAGTTAGCATGAGGGGGCCTTTTGATGATGCATGTCTGGGCCCAAACACAGTCCACAGACCATCTCTATTTAGTCATATACAGTTATATTTGTTAGGAATTTTAAACACTGAGTATGACTTATAATGTTAATGGCTAAAATCTGGATTTCATCAAAAAGAGAGGCTGTTTCCCTTTTAAGGAAAAAAATCTACAAATCTCGAGAACATGAGTATATTCCTTTTTGGACTCAACCATGATGGTCACTTAGCTGCCTACATGCCCTAAGCACATCCAATCTCGCCTGATTTCGGAAGCTAAGCAGGGTCGGCCCTGGTTAGTACTTGGATGGGGGACCACCAGGGAATACCAGGTGCTGTAGGCGCATGGAGTAGGAACTGGTAAACCACTCCAGTATTCCTGCCAAGAAAACTCCACGGACATGGGGTCACGAAGAGTCGGTCACGACTGTAATGATGCAACACACACACACGATGGCCACTTAGAGATGTGGTCCCCAAAAAGAGGCTTGTAAATCTAGTCCTACCTGTGCAGTGCTCTGCCAGTTGTTGAATAAAAATGGGGGTGGGTGTTAATGCAAGGTAAGAATAGCAATGGAATAGTGCTGCCCTTATTACTCATTGCCTTTGCAAACATTCTCATATTTGTATTTTTGCTAAGCCACTTTGTTCTGTTCCTGATCTGCCTCTACCCAAATCAGTCAACATTCCTTAGCTGCTGGTCAGGCTTGGCCCCTTGTTGATATCTTTTCCCACCATTTTAGTTTTCTTTTCAACCAGGATGGGAAGATATTCCTCTTCATTTTGTGACTCTGGCCACACTGCACTGGCTTGCATTGACTTCAAGGTCTTTATGTTGACATATAAAGCCCTAAACGGTTTGGGACCTTCCTATCTGTCAGAGCGGCTCCTACCCCAGAGTTTTTCCCATGTCACTTGTTTGTCGCAGGCAGGTCATCTGAGGGTGCCGACACTGAGGGAGGCCTGCAAGTCAACAACAAGGAAGCAGGCCTTTTCGGTGGCAGCTCCTAGACTCTGGAACCAACTCCCCTCTGAGATCTGCCCAGCCCCCTCATCATTGATCTTCAAGAAAAGATTGAAGACTTGGTTATTTCAATATGCTTTTCCTGGTTATTTACTGTTATGTGGTCTTATTGATTTAGTGATCTAATCTTGTCCTCCATTAGTTTATCTTATTTACCTTTGATTTTTATGAATGTTGTTTTAGTTGTGTTTTCATTTATAATATTTTTGTGTTTTATTATATTTTTGTATTTTTATTTTGTAATCAGTGTGTTTTATGTTGTAAACCATCCAGAGTGGCTTTCTACCAGATGGGCGATATATAAATAAACAAATAAATAAACAAATAAATAAATACTCTAGGTGGACACATTTGTGCCTGTTCCCTGCCTCACATTTACTTGATTTTTCCATTGTTTGCCATGGACAGTTTATAACCCCATCCCTATGGACACTTTTAAAATAATTTTTAGTGTTCTCAAGGAACTCAGCTTGGAAACAGAGTACACATTGACTGTGCTAATGATTATGATGATACAGCAGACAAGTAAGATATTATGATCATTTGCTGAATTTAAGTCTATCCCCTTCCTCCATGAAGTAGCTGTGCTATCTAGTACAACAATGATAATAACACTTAAACATTGTTGCAGGCAGTGCTGCTTATTGGTGAACAGGGAACTGCAAAGACAGTAATGATTAAAGGTTATCTGAAAAAATATGATCCTGAAGAACACTTATCAAAATGTTTAAACTTTTCTTCAGCAACAGAACCTGGAATGTTTCAGGTAATCCAGAATGTTACACAGTTGCTTGCACAAATATTTAAAATGCTTTGCAGTTATCCATACATATGAGTGTGAATCAGAACCCAGCAATTTTTATGAAGAAATAGACCTCAGTTGTGGCCAAGGTCTGTCTTTTTCCATCTTAGGCAGACTGCATACCTGCAGCCCTACCTGGACAGGAAGTCACTGTTAACAGTAAATCATTCATTAGTAATCTCAGTGATTGACTATTTCAAAACTCTTTATGTAGTACTTCCCTAGAAGGTGGGTATAGAAGCTGCAGCAAATACAAAATATAGCAACCAGGCTGATCCTGGGGACTTCAAGATACAATTGTATTTTCCCAGTCCTGGGCTGCTTGTATGGGCTACCATTTTGTTCCCATGCAAAATTCAAGATAATGACGTTGGCCTATAAAGCCCTGAATTTTTTGGGAGCTTGCTTCCTCTCAGAAAGTGTCTTCCTAAGATCAACTTCCTATGCCACTCATACCTCTCATACTTTGATGCTGTGGATGGCCACCCTTAGGGAGGCCAGAAAGTCTTCAACTAAAAGCCAGTCCGTCTCTGTGGTAGCTTCCTCTTTATGGAATGCTCTGCCTGTGAATGTGCATTAGGACACTTCCCTCCTAGTAATCATGGAGAAAACTGAAACATTACTTTTCAGGGAGGCATTTCAGGATATGCTCTCTTTATAACTGTTATCCAGTCTTACTGTTGGTTACATGTTGTGGTTTGTGTTGTATTTTGTCCGTTGCCACCAACGTGAGTGTTTAGCAGGGTAGTTTTTATATTTTTTATATTTTCATGTTTATATTTGTGGGATGGGTGTGATGTGGTTATGCTTTTGATATTTAGTTCATTGTTGCAAACTGCCCAGAGTAGTGGCAATGCCGTTAGATGGAATGGTGTAGAAATATAATAAACGTGTTAAGCCATGATTTTGATCTGAACTTAACTTTAGTTCTTAAAAATGAGTTCTGCAACATGTATACTCCTAAACTATTTGATAATTTGTGAATATCTTGTGTTAATTTGTTTTTCTTTGGTAGGAATAGATTATGTAAGGCTAAAAGTACATACCAAGAATTTGTAAATGATTGCTTTAAAAAACATATTTCTCTCCATATTTCTCTTTACATTGTTTAATTGTTAAGAGAACAATAGAAAGTTATGTGGATAAACGGATGGGCAGTACCTATGGACCTCCAGGAGGCAGAAAAATGACCATATTCATTGATGATATTAACATGCCAATTATTAATGAATGGGGAGATCAGGTACAGTTCCAACACTTGTATATAAGTACTGTATTCTGTTTGGCAGTATAATTCTATCAGTGGTAGTATCTTTCAAAACACAGTCAATCCAGGAGACTATTGAAAATATTTCCTAGTATAAGACTAACCAGGATGCATATACAGTGGAACCTTGACTTACGTCATTAATCCGTTCCAATGGTCTAGACTTAAGTCAAACATGACTTAAGTCAAACAAACGTTTCCCATAGAAAGTAATGGGAAAGTGGATTAATCCGTTCCAGATGATGAAAAAGACCCCCGAAAACAGCAATTTAACATAAATTTGACTGGGATAGGAGATTCCTTCTGGGGATGTAAATGAAATGTCTCTTCAAAGAGAGGAGGAGGCAGTGAAATTATAGTCCACAAGTTATATGCCTCCACTTTTTAATGTTCATAGCAACAATGTCTAACATTTAAGTTTTACTGATTTTTAACCTGACGTTCCAAGTTCTGAACAACTCTATGCTTACCATTAGAGTCCCACAACTTTACAGCTCCCCAAATAAAATGCTTCCATGACTTCTGCAGCCAGATTTTTTACAAGACTGAGCCGACTGTCTAACCAGCGAGGCCACGGAGCAGTTTGGAGGCGGCAGCCGCAATGCTGGGTTGTGGCTGCCGCCCAGTTCCGGTGCCCTGGCTCTGAGATGTAAGTCAAAGCCTGCGACTCATGTCAAACAGGCCCCTTCTTGCTACAAGTCAAATATGATGCAAGTCAAGCAGTATGTAAGTCAAGGTTCCACTGTACAGAATACTGATAGATTACCAAAAACCTGCCACATAGCTTTTTCATAATGGCCCTTGCAGAAACCCTGCTAAACAGATCATTGGACTAGACTGGATTCTTAATCGTTAAATTATTTCATCAAACATGGCAGCATGGGAAAATGCTTCATGCCTTGACAGCTTTAAGAAAGGATTGGACAAGTTCATGGAGAACAAGGGTATCCATGGCTATCATTATGGATGCCTAAGGACAACCTCCAGGTTGGAGAGACAGGCAGGATATCTCTTAATGCCATTTGCAGAGAGTCTTAAGCAGGTGAAGACATCTGCTTGGGAATACCCTGAAGCAAACAATGAGTGCTGTGTGAGGCAGAATGCTGGACTGGATGAGCTGTGTCCTGTACCAGCAAGGCTGTTCTTATATTCCTATGTTCTTATGTTCAAGTATGGTGCAGAGTAGAATTGCTGCTGTCAATATGTCCTTTTAATCATGTGCACCAGGAAGGCCTTCATTGTATAGTTTACGTGCAAATATTACAGAAATCACAAGGAGTGGGACACACCAGCTTGTACTTTTTAAAAAAGACTGGAATAATTATTTTGCTTATACAAACATGTATGAATATCTGTATCTCCATTGGGGCACAGGTTTTGGTGAATCCAACAGCTGGGCCAAGACTCTCCAAGGAGTAGGGTAGAACTTCTCTGTCAAAAAGAACATACAGATGGTGCATAAATTGGGGTGAGGGTGGCAGGGTGAAGAAAAGGTGTTTTGCTTAG
Source organism: Phrynocephalus guinanensis (assembly GCA_037367245.1). Classification (NCBI taxonomy): domain Eukaryota; kingdom Metazoa; phylum Chordata; class Lepidosauria; order Squamata; family Agamidae; genus Phrynocephalus; species Phrynocephalus guinanensis. Next base: position 69,724,420 of record CM074733.1, on the reverse strand, counting down.
GAGCATAGAATGGTTTTAAGCACATGTTTTGCATCTACAAGGTCCTATATTCAAAATTAGAAAGTATCAATACCTTGAAGGTCTGTTTCTAATCACTATAAGCAATACCAAACTGTCATGTCAATATAGTTAATTAAATATAAGGCAGTTCATTTTCCCCCATATTAAAACCATTTTATGCGAAGTTCCTTCAGTTTCATATTTTTCTTAAAGTCAAGTAAGCTCAGAGACAGTTGCTTCTGCACTGTTTCAGTCCAAAGATATTTAGGCACACACAATTCCTATTAATTTCTAGGATAGATAATCCTATGTATTGACACACCTTGCTTTACTCTGTGCTTTGTTCAAGCTTACAATAACATGCAAATATAATTAAATAAAGAGAGAGAATGCCGTATTTGATCATTTCATTTGGCTAGAGAATTAATATTTTCTTTTAACATTGTTTAGGTGACAAATGAAATAGTGCGGCAAATGATGGAAATGGAAGGAATGTACAGCTTGGATAAACCTGGAGATTTTACTACTATTGTTGATGTTCAGTTAATAGCCGCAATGATTCATCCAGGAGGAGGTCGAAATGATATCCCTCAGCGATTAAAAAGACAATTCACTGTGTTTAACTGCACCCTGCCAACCAATGCATCCATAGACAAAATTTTCGGTACTAGTCTTTTTGTTTATTTGTTTTAAATTGACTTGAACACAGCACAGCTGGTGGGAGAGCTCAGTGGTCTATGCATCTGACTATGGAGAGAGAGATTGGGAGTTTGATTCCTCACTGTGCCTCCTGTGAGTAGAGCCAGGCTCTGTGGCTCTGGGCAAGCCAAGGTATACAAATATTTTAAAAAGAATTAAATAAGTATTATATGGAGTGGAAGTATTATATTAAAGAAGTATATTGAAATAATAACTAAGAGCATTATTAAAACACATTTAAAACAGCAGAGCACATAGGTACATTAAAAACCCCTCTCAGACTCCCAGTTATTAAGGGAAAACCATTCATTCATTCATTCATTCATTCATTCATTCATTCATTCATTCATTGCAATTATACCACACCTTTATTTAAAATATAGTAGCCAAAGAAGCTTACAAACATTTAAAACCCCTCCCAGAGTCCCAGTCATTAAAGGAAAACCTTCATTCATTTTCATCCATTCTTTGCAATATACCGTACCATGACCTGTCAGGGGGGACACAATCCTTTCTAGATCAGGAGAGTGAATCCCATTTCCCAAATTAGATTTTCTACTAATTAGCTGTGTTGTCTGCTGACCTCTGTCATTTCAGGATTTAGTTTCAGCTTGTTTACTGTCATCCTGCCCATTACAGGCAACATTCCAGTGTCCTGTTGTGAGTTTTTTGGGCTGTTTGGCCGTGTTCTGGAAGTTTTTCTTCCTGACCTTTTGCCAGACTCTGTGGCCGGCATCTTGAGAGGCCAAGGAGCTCAGAGAATCCCAGAGCACAGAGAGAACTTCTAGTTCCCTGAGCTCCTTGCCCTCTGAAGATGTCAGCCACAGAGTCTGGCGAAACGTCAGGAAGAAAAACACGGCCAAACAGCCCCAAAAAACTCACAAGAGCTATCAGACCCCAGCCATGACAGCCTTCGAGAATACATTCCAGTGTCCTGTTTCTTTAAGGCTCAAAGACACAATCAACGTCATCTTAGAACTGCAGAGCTGGAAGGGACCCTATGGATCACGGAGTCCAGCCACTGTCAAGGAGGGCCAGTGGGGAATTAACCTCCCAACCTCGGGCTTCCCAACCAGATGCCTAAACCACTGAGTTATCCAGCAGTTTTAGGTATCAGTTTTTTTTTTTTTTGGTAATTGTCTGATTACCAAGAGAAATCACAAGCTCTACTTGCATATTGGTGAGCTGCCTAGATACCCTAAGCACATCTGATCTCGCCTGATTTCGGAAGCTAAGCAGGGTCAGCCCTGGTTAGTACTTGGATGGGAGACCACCAGGGAATACCAGGCGCTAGAGGCACCTGGAGTAGGAACTGGCAAGCCACTCCAGTATTCCTGCCAAGAAAGCTCCATGGACATGGGGTCACAAAGAGTCGGTCATGACTGCAATGACACAACACACACACATTTGCATATTGAATCTGTCAACATCACAGGTATGAAGAACGTGACTTGCAGTATTAATGTCTTATCGTTTGACTCTTAACTCATCTTGATTGTGAACCTGCCCATTCCCCATGTTAGGAGTGCTGCTTTTGTAGTTTGCCAAATCCTATTTCTGTTCACATTCTCTTTGCAAATTGCAAACCCTTTCTCAGCCATTTGAAGAATCTGCAGAACACTTCCACTGACACAGTGTGGGTGGAAGCAGACAATGCGATTGGGGCAGCTCAGTAAGAGGTTTGGGGATGTTATCAGCCCCCAAGTAACTGGCCACCACAAAGAGATGGCTTCCAACATCTTCCATGTACGTGTTGCATTCATGCTCCACTTTATTTTAGTATTCAGAGTTTGACTGTCTCCTTTTCAATTTTCCCTCCCACCAAAAAAGGAGCTACTAACTTATATTTAAAAATCCAGTTTTTTATTTTTTTATTTCCTATAGCATAACAGAATGCAGTATTACTGCATAAGACCTGGCAAAGACAATATAAAAATGCATAAAATGTAAAAACATTCAAAGAATAATTTATATGAAATTTAAAAAAAACACAATATGAATAATGAATGATTAGTGAATAATGAATAAATTATGGGTCAGCAGTTAGGGGATAAGTCTAAGTCTGGATATCCAAAACACCTAACCATTGAACAGCAGTGCCCTCAAGAGGATGTAACTTTGTCAAGGAGCCAGGGAACCTTCTTAGGAGGCATTCAATCTCAATGTGATGTAACATTTGGAGGACATGCTCATAGTCACAATTAGGCAAGCCCCCAATTATGTTTCCATTGTTTGCACATGCCGTTGTGAGTTTGAATCCGGTGAAGCACTGTCCGGGTTTTCCTTGGGAGATTAAAGCCATAGGTACTTGGTACCAAATCAATCACAAAGTTAAATAGATCTGGATTAGAAGTTGCCCACTCCTGACACCATCCTTTTCTCAGTCTCAAAGTCTACTCTGACTTTCCATGTTGGTTCTGAGATTTAAATATTTGATCATAATAGCCCTCATGTACAGGTAAAGACTAGTCTTTCTTGAGAAAATTTAACTTGGAATCTTTTGCACATATTGGATCCTTTTTAAAGAGAAAGGTGGGACAATTTTTTTCAATAAACACATCAATAACTAAATAAATAATGTTAACAGAATTGTTTTATTTTTCAGGAATAATTGGCTGTGGATACTTTCATCCTTGCAGAAATTTCAAACCTGAAGTATGTGATATGATAACGAAATTAGTGTCAGCAGGCAGAATATTATGGCAATGGACAAAGGTACAAAGGATGAGTTCATAAGAAACAAAACTCTTATTTATTATCTGTGTAGGCTCAGAGTTCTCACATCTTAAGCAAGAAAAGGGTTGAACTGTGTGTATGTCATTTTTTATATCAGAATAATATTTTCTGTGAATATCAGAGCTGAGACTAATATTCATAATCTTTGGATTCTGCCAGATTTTCCATCTGTCACATTTCAAATGGGAACTTCTGATGTCAAAACTTGAATTCATAAATTAAATTCTTTATGTCAGAATTGTTAGCTATTTTCAAGAAGGGAGATAGTTTCCCTCTAAGCAAGTTTGCTTACGAAAGATGTGGACCTGAGGTTCAAACGTTACAATGTACATCATTAGAGAGTAAGATGTCCTTAAAAGCTACCTTATAAAACTGAGTTGAGTAATTTCCTGAATATTGGGAAAGGATGGTGAATTCTCTGCCAGCACGTTCCTGACCAGTGGAAAATTCTATCGCTCTAAAACAAAAATTTCTAACCCTAATTCTGGCTCCGATGGGGTGCTCTGATATTGTCAAATTTAAATTCCCCTTTCTGTCTTCTCCCCTCACTCTCTTTTTCTTCACAGTCAGGTGTTTGGGATTGCATTTAATTGTAAACCTTACCTTATTTTTATATTTGTGTAATCCTTAATTGTTGATTTATGTAATTCAGTGAATTCTCTAGCAATCAGTAGATATTGGCCTTTGATCCATGGGAGAGGCATCTGACATCATCCATTTGCCTAACACAGGGGTGCCCAAACTTTTTGTAAGGAGGGCCAGATTTGGTGGCTGAGAATGTGTCAGGGGCCGGTTGCTCCCCGACCCTGCCACCCCACTGCAAGCCCCACGCACTGACCCCTTGCAACCCCACCCACAGGAAGGAAGGCGGGGACCAAAGGAAGCACAGGGAGCTGTGGCCACAGGTCGCCCCTTGGAAGAGGTGATCTGTGCGACCTTGCACCCCCTCCAAGCTCCCCAATGGTGGTGATAGCTCGCCCGCCAGCCCACCCCAAAGCTCCTTGGCAGTGGTAGAGGCCCGCTGGCCTGCCCACTCCCACACATTCCCCTGCAGTGCCGGTGGCGGCAGACCACCTGTCCGCTCAGCCGCCCAAGCTTCCCAGCGGTGCCGGTGCCGATGGCCCGACCATGCGGCACCCCCGCGAATGCGCCCAGCCGCCCAAGCTTCCTGGCGGTGCTGGTGGTGGTGGCCCGCCCCCTCGCCCGCCCACCCAGCCCCACAAGCTTCTGTTCACTGGCCAGCTGGCCCGCCCAGCCCCTCAAGCTTCCTGGCGGTGTCAGTGTCGGCAGACTATTCTTTAAAAAAACCCATGAGGCAAAGGAGGGGGAGGGGGCGGGCAAGCCAGCCGTGGGCCACTCAGAATGGCCTGATGGGCCGGATTTGGCCCCCGGGCCAGACTTTGGACAGGCCTGGCCTAACACTACTGAAAGGTGGTAAGGGGTGCTCCTTGCTCCTTGAAGAAAAAGGCTGCCAGCCCTATTCATAGAAATTGACAATTAATAATTAGAGATGGGCACAAACTACTGGTTGGGGAATTCATGCCCATTTGTTTAATACCCCAACAGGTGTCTGGCACTTCCTGGCCCTAGGAGGCAGGTCTGGGAAGCACCATACAACGGTTCAGCCACTAAAGAAACAGGCACAACCAGCTGAACCAGGAGTTCATGCTCTTTTCTATTAGTAATCATTTCCCATTCCATCAGATGTGCCAAAACCTAAAAACCTGATTTTGCACAATCCCTTTACTGAGGCCTAGTGTTTTCCAATTGATTTTTCTCTAAGAGTAAACAAATTTCTCTAAGAGTAAACAAATTTCAAAAAGGACCTATAGTGATTCGCAAATTCAAATGCATTTATTTCTTGCTTTTATGGGAATTTTCAACAACAATTATGCTTTTGCTTTAGGTGAAGATGTTGCCTACACCGTCCAAGTTCCACTACATATTCAATCTGCGAGATCTTTCAAGAATTTGGCAAGGAATGTTAACAATCAAATCAGAAGAATGTCCTGATATTGTTACCCTTCTGGCACTATTCAAACATGAATGCACTAGAGTAATAGCTGACAGGTATGGCTAATACCTTCTCCTAAAACATCCCAAGAACATGCATTACAAGGGATGCACACAATGGTTCATATTTTTAAACGTCAAGTTGTCTACAGTTCATGGCCTTTTAATCCCTTGCCATTTATAACCAAAGCATTAAACAAGAAAGTAGGCAGCTATTGCTTAGTGTTCTTCTCAAAGGCACATTGCATGCGTGAAATAGTCTGGAATTAGAAATTGTCGTATGGTAATAAGAAGCCTAGCAAGACCTGACAGCAGATAGATTAGTTGAGAATATGCTTTTTGCTTTTCATTATTGAATCTTACTTGGTGGCATGCAGTTCCAGAGTCCTAGAAAATTCAGTTTGGTTCAGAAATATCTGCATCTATTTCAACAACTATGAAAATATGTCTGTGAAGATTCTCAGTCATCCAGGTGACTCAACTTCCAGATAACTATGAAAATATTTACCAAAATGCTTGACTTTTCCTTTTTGATTAATGGAAATCATTGAAAACATGGTTGAGAGAGAGAGTTAAAGGTAAAGGTTCCCCCAGCACATGTGTGCTAGTCATGCTCATCTCTAGAGGTGGTGCTTATCTCTGTATTCAAGCCAAAGAGCCAGTGTTGTGCAAATCCGTGGCCACGTGGCCAGCATGGCTGCAAGGAAACAGGGTTTTACCTTCCCACTTTTTATGGCAGCACCTATTTATCTACTTGTATTTACATGCTTTTGAACTGCTACTTTTTCACCGTTTGGCAAGAATATTCTCTGATTTGTGTCTTTTAGGTTTGTCTGTGAAGAAGACGAAAATTGGTTTAACAACAGTTTTACCAGAGTAGTTGATGAACATATTGATCCAACATTAGTATCAGAAATCCAGGCTGAACCATATTTTGTCGATTTTTTGCGTGAAATGCCAGAACCAACTGGTGAAGAACCTGAAGATTTTGTCTTTGAGGCACCAAAAATCTATGAATTGGTACTGAACTAAATTTGTTGATTCTTATGCCCTTCCATCTTACCAGAGAACAGGACAGCAACAGCAACTGCTATGTCACATAGTATAGTGCTAAAGCTATATAAATGTATGTTGAAATTTATATACAGTACATAGAAAACTCAACAGCTCCATATATTGCTGCCTGTTACTTATTCAATGTAATTAAAATATCTTGCATTGCTACTTAACAACATCCAAGGTTAGAACTCTCTGTAAAAATATACTGTTTATTATTTGTTAAAAGAGGTGTACAATACAGTAATTTCCTTTTATTCATATTCAGTTTATGTTAATGTATTGAATTGGATCCTTTTTATAAACAAAACATTCTTATTTTCTTCATTTTTAGATTCCAAGTTTTGAATTTTTATCTGAAAAACTGCAGTTTTACCAGAAACAGTATAACGAAGCTGTTAGAGGTGGATTCCTTGACCTGGTGTTTTTCAAGGATGCCATAACACATCTTGTTAAGGTTTGTGCGGTTTAACAATGCAGTGCTTGTTGCAAATTGTTACTTGAATTGGATTTATTCAAAATACTGTATTCAGCTTTTTTACAAATATTTTTATAGGGCAATTTACCAATATTGGGCAACTACTTTACAGAAAATATCCAAAACATGTAATATATTCAACAGATGAATAGTGATCTAATAATTAAAGGCTGAGTGAATGAAAAATAAGTTTTTAACTGCCATCTGAAAGATAGCAAAGGTAGTTAGGGCCACAACTAGTGGGGATAAATGGGGCATGTACCTTGGATGCCTTGCTGGGAAAGCACCAAAATGACAAAATAGTATTTTTACTCTATACTGTTCCACACATTCTCTGTTGTGGTGTGTGTGGAATTAATGTTTGCTTCAGGTGACACAGAGTTGTGGGCCTGAAGTTAGTACTAGGGATCTCTCCCTGGCATGTTACTATTGGAAAGAAATTTTCTTTTTAAAAAAATAATAGGCCTCAAATCCATTAGAGGTGGTATTTGAAGAAGGTCATTTCGTATTTGACTTTAATGTGCAGGGAGATGTTCCTTTAAGTATTCTAACATAACTGATTTTTAATATCACTTTTAATTCATTTTTTAAATTTTATTTTTATTATGAGGGCAATCCACTGTCTGGACTGAAAACCTGTTGCTGTAACGTATGCTGGATCAGGCTGTTGGTGCCCTTAACTGTGGCTGGTTTACAGAAATGAAACATTTCTGACTTTTCTCAAACTTTTTGAGGCTCCTCTACCATCCCTTTAGTCACTGGAAACCCATTGGAGCTTTAACATGGGAGGAGGATGTCTTTAATTACTCAAGATTGCCACAACTGGGATGACTACACATAAATTAGAAAGTTTTAATTTCCAAAAATTCATTACTGCTGATGATAGAGATGGGCACGATTCAAAAAATGGTGTTTTGTTTGTCGTTTGGTCATTTAGGGGTCCGTTTCGGTTCGTTTTCGTTTTTGTGATTTTTTTGCAAAAAACATTGTTTTCATTTCATTAGGTAACGAAATGAAAAAATGAAAACGAAAATGAAAAAATGCTGTTTCGTTAGCATTCTTTTTAGTTCAATGCATCTGCTTCAACGAAAACGAAAAACACGGCAAATTTGGTCGTTTCGTTTTCGTTTTCATTTTTTAAAATTTCATTTCATTTTCGTTGCGTAACGAAATGAAAAAATGAAAACAAAAACGAAAAATCGCTCGTTTTGTGCCCATCTCTAGCTGATGACATTAACAGCTTTCTGTTAAGTTATGCCAATAGTAATTTATGCTCTTTTTCATAAAAGTATAGTTTGAATGAAAATGTGTATGATTATTTAGTATTTTTCATCTCGTACAACTAAGAGCATTATTATCTTTGTTTTGTATGTTTTTTGGGGGGGAATGTAGATTTCTCGAATAATTCGGACAGCATGTGGAAATGCATTGCTTGTAGGAGTTGGTGGGTCTGGAAAACAAAGTCTTTCAAGATTGGCCTCTTTTATAGCTGGATACAAGATATTTCAGATAACTTTGACAAGGTGAGAAAAATGTCATTAAAAGTTACTACATGTTTGGGGGTTTTTTTGTTTTTTGTTTTGTTTTGGGTTTTTTGTTTTTTGTTTTTGCAAGCCTTGGACTCTTCAGTTTGTTAGGATGCATGTGTAAGATGAACATATTCAAAGATGTGATCAGTGAAAGGTTTGGCTAGTATGTCATCATCAAACCCAGTTGTTTATAATGCTATGGCTGTCCTATTTGCTACAATGAAATGGCATGGATGAGTATGTACATAACAAAGCTGTATCAGCATTCAGAGCAGTACTAAAAAGATGGATTGTGGTGGGGGATTGAACAAAAGACTTCCAGGGCCATGAACAAAGGGTCCCCATTCCTCTTGGAAATAGGTCCCCAAGTTCTGTTGCATTTATTCTGGAGGATTCCTTTATCAAACATCTGAGCTGGGAGTGATAAGGATTGTGGGCATGCCTTTATTATTATTCCAAGGGACTTGGTTGGTTGGTTGGTTGGTTGGTTGGTTGGTTGGTTGGTTGGTTGGTTGGTTGGGTTGGGTTGGGTTGGGTTGGGTTGGTTGGTTGGTTGGTTGGTTGGTTGGTTGGTTGGTTGGTTGGTTCCTTCCTTCCTTCCTTCCTTCCTTCCTTCCTTCCCTCCTTCCTTCCTTCCTTCCTTCCTTCCTCACAAAAACATAAAATACTGTACACATAAACATAACATTGGCTTTTGTAGCCATAGCTCTAGCTGCATTTGAAAAGCTGGAGCAGTGGTGACCAGACCTTGATGTTCTAGAAATGCAGGGTGTCGAAGTGAAAGAAAAAAGGGGAAAGAAAAAGAATAAAAGAAAAAGGTCAAGTTACAGTTACCCTTTCCTAATTGTTTTGAGGCTAGAATTATCCCTGACTTAGTCTGTTGCACTCAACACCTGCAAAGGGATGGCTGTTTCTACCTGTCAGTTCCAAACTTATTTTGTGAATTAAATATCCACAGCAGAACACTTGAATGTTAATTCTTCTGCCTTGATTTTTTAATCTCTACCTACCTTTGAACCTTGTTTTGAGCTTCCACCAGCTTCACTAGTGAGATAGTTTACTGCACTGCATGCTAAGCACTTTGTTTATTTTCCTCTGTTCCCAGATCCTACAATGTGAGCAATCTAACAGATGATCTAAAGCTTTTATATCGAGTTGCTGGTGCTGAAGGAAAAGGAATTACATTTATTTTCACAGATAATGAAATAAAAGATGAAGCATTTCTGGAATACCTTAATAATTTGCTTTCTTCTGGAGAGGTTAGGTTTTCAGATCAGTGCATACTTATAAAATTCTGTATTGATTATGACTATTAGATTTTATTTTTCTGTCTCCAAGACTTAGGCTAGGTTTTTGTAGTGTGCATGCAGAAAGTTCACCATTGATTTTTTGGTACCAATTTATAAGGTTGGAAAGTAGTTAGTCACAAAGATTCAGTATGCTGGCACATCAGCTGCTGTATTTTGGCATTTCTTCTAGAAAGATTCATGGATTGCATTCCTTTTAATCGATTCCCTTTTGAATTGAAAGAAGTATTTCAGAAACCACTTATACAATTATATGGTACAAGTGCCTGTCTCCTATTTGATGTAGTAGACAGACTTGTATATAGAGTCCTCTTGTTCAGAAGCTAAAGTATTCTTAATTAGATGTGCAGTGTAGAGAGGGAAGAGAGAAAAATGAAGGAAAAACAGAATTTCCATGTTTTTTCCAAGAGTAGATTTTCCATTTTTAATAGAAAAACTGAACATATCAAAGAACTGTGGGGGCGGGGACTCCAGTAAAATATCTTGTTTTATGAAGTGAGTGACTTCTCTTTTAAGTCAGGATTTTACTCACTTAGCCTGATAAATCTGTGTAGTACGATGGTCTCTATGTAAGATAGCCTGCAGAGAAAGTGCGCCACTTAAAGCACTCTTTGGATAGTTTGTAATTTAATTATACAGAGGACACATTGCTCTACTCCCCCTAGCAAGCTGGGTACTTCGCTTGCTGAACATTGGCCAGTATACTGATCATGTAATTGTTAGCAGCCAATTGTTGCTAAACAAAAGTTTCCTTTTTCAATTTTGGGATGCACATGACTTAATCTCACTGTATAAAGATTGTATGCGCTCCAGAAATGGGAAAGGAACTGTTTAATTATAGGCGCTCTGCTAGTTTAATCATGCTAATCCCCATTTTACAGTCAGAGCTGCATGACAAGGTACTGACCAATAATTCCTGTGTATGCTATACATATCAAACATTTTACACCTAAAGTGTTCTGCTTATATACCGCCCCATACCACTACAAGTAGTCTCTGGGCGGTTTACAATTTTACTACCTAGTGGGTGTTGCCATCTTAATAAGGAAAGCATAGAGAAGTCCCTGTCATTTTCTGTTCTCAAGTTTTCACTACTTCTCCAATGGTACAAACTAAGGTGGTTAGCCTCCAATGGTACAAATGAAGGTAACATCAATTAGAGATCAATTAGAGATCAATTAGATAGCCTGTGCTATCTTGTCAGTGCTGTTTATGCACTGTTTTAGTTATATAAAACCCCTGCTTTCACATTAATTCCAACAAACTGTGTAATATTATAGTAATATAGCTTTCCCTAAATGATTTTTAGATGGATTACCATGCATGATTGCATCGACTAATCTCATAAGAACACCAGTGTTTCCATGCTAGGTTCCATCCCTCACAATGGATTTTTTTTCTTTTTGTGTATTCTTGGTAGCTTTAATGTTATCTTTTAATGCTGTAAGATGCCTCTTCTAATTCCCTGTTCTTAACTTGAATATGTTTTGAAGGTTCTGGGCTGTATATTGCCCCTCCTTATTGTAAGCCACCTTGGGTCCTTTTCCAAAGAGAAAGGTGGGGTAAAATATTCTAAATGAATGAATGAATGAATGAATGAATGAATGAATAACATACCAACTGTGACATTAAAGCAGCACTTTGAATTGCTAAAGCAGAAAAATATATTTGGTTTGATATGAAAAAAGTATTGCATCTATTTCAGATTTCCCCCCACCTCACAATGTCCATTGTGTTTATTGGGAATGTGCCTTCCCATCCCATGGCTTAAAAACTTGTCCATACATATGTACGCATTCTCCATTTTTTCCTTTGCCAAACAAACTTGCAAAAAAGAAAGAGAGAGGGGGGGGCTCCACATAGCTTGTCATAATGTGCTGTGCTTGCTGTGTTGAATCAGAGCATGTCCACTGGAACAAAGGCAGACACTGGTCCTTGTTCTGCATGCCAAGAGCAGTATGAGTGATTTTAGTAGGTCTGGCGGCTAGTTCAGTCTTCCCAGGACCTGTCATGGCAGTGCTGAAATTTAGAGGCATATTCATGGAAGGGAAATATGGAAACACAGGCCTAGATTTTACAAGCTGTTATGTTCTAATTATATTAATGTATGTTTGTTTGTTTTAATAAGATCTCCAATTTATTTCCTCGTGATGAAATGGATGAAATAACTCAGGGATTGATACCTGTAATGAAAAAAGAGCTCCCAAGAGTTCCTCCAACCTTTGATAATCTTTATGAATATTTCATAAGTCGGTCAAAGAAGAATCTTCATGTTGTTCTCTGCTTTTCTCCAGTGAGTTTCTTTAAAAACTATATGTGGGTTATATGATGAGAACCTGTGTGTGGTGGTTTTGAGGTGTTTTATTTTTGTTTGTTTGTTTGTTTTTGGCCCATTCAAGATTAATAAGGAAATCTAAAGAGTAAATGTGAACAAATAATATTTTTTTTATAATTATGTGTCCCCCAAAGTCAAAATTTTAATGTTTTCCAAGTTTGACTTCTGCAATCAGTCCTCTGGAAAACAGACCTGAGTGGTCAATGATATCAACATCCTTACATGGTTCAGCAATGCAAACAGAATTTCAACCACTATATATGTACACAAAATCCATGTTTTCACACCCCTACCCCTAAGTTAGGGCCTGTGGGTAAGGAAAATGTTGCTAACATATTCTCATAAAGAAGTGTGGCTGTATATAATACCAAGTATGTGACATTCACATTCTTTTAATTTACTGTTGATAGGTCGGTGAGAAGTTCCGTGCACGTTCTTTGAAATTTCCTGGTCTTATATCTGGCTGCACCATGGACTGGTTCACTCAGTGGCCCAAGGAAGCCCTCGTTGCTGTATCACATTATTTCTTGTCAGATTTCAACATCGTCTGTTCTCCTGAAGTTAAAGCACAAGTTGTGGAAACGATGGGCATCTTTCATGACCTAGTTTCAGAAAGCTGTGACAATTATTTCCAAAGGTAGTGTTTTAAACGTGTTAATTCCACAACCATTGCAAGTGTAAAGCATTTGCTTAGATATTGGTACAGAATATACCATATATACAGTACTGGCCAGAATATTGTTGGCGTTAAGTGATATGGCAAATTGCAACTGACAAAAGGTCAGCATGCATCTTGAGCATGTGCCTGGTCACACATTTGGTGCAAGATACATCCTACTTCCTTATCAGTTATTTGTAATTAGCTGCAGAATGTAAAGCAAATGAATGTAAAGCAAGCAAAGCAAAGTGTTCTGGGTGGTTTACAGTTTTAATCACAGTATGCAGGCTACACATTGCCCCCCCCAGCAAGCTGGGTACTCATTTTACCCACCTCGGAAGGATGGAAGGCTGAGTCAACCATGAGCCTGCTATCTGGGATTGAACCTCAGGTCATGAGCACAGTTTTACCTGCAGTACAGGCATTTAACCACTGCACCATGGGGCTCTTCACTGAAAGGCAGATTCAGGCTATTATTTTAATCTTCGATATTCTGAGGGGTCAGTGGATAGGGTCAACAGTAGTGGATTCAAATTACAAGAAAACATCAGGAAGACCTTCCTGATAGCAAGAGCTGGTTGGAAGGCTGTGTGCTCTCTTTCACTTGAGGTGTTACAACAAAGGCTGGACGGCCATTTGTCAGGAAATATACAACCTGAAGATAATAGCTTAGGAATCTATTAGCATGTTGATTTAAATCTCAATTATTATTTCTTTTTCACATTATAGATACCGACGAAGGGCTCATGTCACCCCCAAATCTTATCTCTCTTTCATTAACGGCTACAAAGATGTTTATGCTGACAAGCTAGCCAGTATCAACGAACAAGCTGAGCGTATGCAAATAGGTAACATAAGATTATGTTTTGGCATTCTCTTCCTGGAGAGGTTCACTTGACACTCATTACCTTGGCACCCATGTTGATACCCACCTAGCCAGTGGAACATAGGATTGTCACATTTAAGGTATTGGTTGAATTCTAAGAGAGTTTCTATGCTTCCTGGAGATTCTAGGGGAGGAGAAAAACCTCAGGATTGAGCAATGTAGGAGACTGATTAATGCTTGCTTTAATGCCCGAGCACCCATCTCTATCTCCAGCTGACATCAGAACTCACTGGTTTGGCATGAAGGTGTTTGTATGCTTGTGTGTGTTGCTGTTTAAACTTTAAGGAACAAAGGGCTCAGATGTCCACTCACCAGCTCTCTCCACAATCCCCTCCCACTGCTTTTCTGAATTCTGATGTTTCATTTGCCTTGCCATGTAGAGCATAGCGAGGGCAGAACACTTAATGACACAACTGATCTTGCCCACACCCTGGCAGTAATGGTATATAGGGCCTGGGAAAAAACTTCACTTTCCTTTGGACATGAGAGTGACCCATTTCTGATATTGATTTTACACTGCAAAATTGTTGTTTTATTCCTGAGAGGGCTTTTTAATTGTTTTATGGTTTCATTTGCTCTTGCATGTTAATGTCAGCTGCTCTGAAAATGTTTGTTGTCTGGAGACCAAGATATAAATCTTTAGAATAAATAATACAGAAGATTTAAGAATTGATAGCAATATTTAGAACCTGTTTGCATGACAACTCACCACACTGTCAAATAAATTAAAGTAGGAGTGGGTACAGATCGCTATATCAATTATTGAACCACACCGTAGATTTATGAAGTGGCCAAAAGAACCTTCTTTATTATTATTAATGGAAGATCAATTAAACTCAGCATATTCTGTCTTTGGATCATATACAGCAATAGAATATAACTGGGTTCACTACCAAACTCCCAATCAAGCATAATCATCGTGTTAATCTGTAGTGTGTTAGGTTAAGTGGCCTCCAGTGTGAAGCTGTTCTGGATGTTGGTTCAAACTTTGAATGAGGTACAAGTGCTTAACTTATTTTGTGGAAAGTTCCTGTAAAGTTTATACTGAAACTCAGATTGAATTCACTGGACCAAAGACACTGAAGTCTCCACCCTCCATTGTTTCTTTGTCTGTCATTCTGTAGAGGCTGATTTTCTACAAAGAACAGTGTTTTCTATCCATGGAGGCTTTCTGTAAGATTTTAGAACCCTGATTTTTCCAGCATTTTCTACTCTTAGGGTTATTCAAGAGGGAAAAAGTTATAAAAAATCATGAAATTGGGGTTCCAAGGTGGCTTACAATGTTCTTAAAATAGGGCTTCCAAGGTGGCTTATAATATTAAAACAAACAATATTAAAAATATTTGGTAGCCCTCTAGTTCCTTGAGTGCTCCAAGATTTTTCTCTGAGGTATTGTGATTAGTGAAATCATTCAGATATTTTCATGTATGTTTTATACCAAAATAAAATTCTGCATGTCCACTTTGGCAGTTGCTTAGGTGTAGTATGTTATTAAACTGATGCAATCTATAGCATCATGGGTCTCTAGTCTAGCAGACTAGCTCTCATGCATGTAAAAGTTGTACTGGATTGTGGCCAAACAATTTTCTCAATAAAGCATTCCTGCAGAAACTTCACATATGTATTGGAAATAGGACGGGATCAATATTTTCTGTTTGCAGATGTTCTTTAGTGGGCAGGTTTGGTTTTCCACATGTAGAGTATTGTCATAAAATAACATGCATGGCAGGGGGTTGGACTGGATGACCCTTGAGATCTCTTCCAACTCTATGATTCTATGATTCTATGAATAAGATAGCAATATAACTAACTTAATTATTCTGATGGTTTAGGTCTTTCTAAACTGATGGAGGCTAGTGAATCTGTTGCTAGGCTGTCTCAGGACTTGGCAGTAAAAGAGAAAGAATTGGCCTTGGCTTCTGTAAAAGCAGACAAAGTGAGTACAAAATCCACTAAGTGCTAGGTAAGGGTGCAGAACTTATTTAAAGGAAACGGATCTGATTCATATTTCCTAAACTAAAATGTAGACCAGAATACACCTATACTGTATGTTGTTTATTGCTCCTCTTCTAATTTTGCAAAAACATTATCAGACAAAATGGATATGCAGTGTCTATTTGGGAATAGAATTTATTTTTAAAATGCATATTTTAAGAAAAAATGCATACAAAAATTTATATTTTCTGAAAACATATGTCCAAACATAATGCATATTTTAGTGTGTATATGTTTCTTTAAAATCACATATTCCTGTGGAAACAAGTAAGCACAGACCTATGACTAAGTATATAAAAATGCCCTGCATGGTTGTTAAGACTGATACATCCAAACAGTCCATAATGCACAGCCGTTCCTACATGTGATGTGATGTGATGTGATGTGGTGTGTGTGTGTGTGTGTGTGTGTGTGTGTGTTTGATCTTCTTAGCAGCTGTTGTCAATAGCTGACTGTTTTCCCCTGCGCTACCCGGCGAGTGGTAAATTTTGTGGTTTTATATGTAATTTGCTAGAGTTTTGCTTTTTTTTCCTGATGTGGAAAGGGCGGAGTTTTTAATGAAAATTTTCTTCTGTAAATGTTTTTTAGAGAGGTCTTTATTAGAGATGGGCACGACTTGAAAATTTTTTTTTTCGAGTTGTCATTAGTCGGGCCGGTTCCGTTTCGGGTCGTCTCCGTTTTTTGTGAAAATTTGCAAAAATTAGTCGGTTCGTTTTTTTTGTTTTTTTGTTTCCGTTTCTGCCGCGATTTTGCGCATTTTGACGTCTGACCGAGACTTGCGGCTTGCGGGCGCAGCGCGGGCGGCGGTGGCGCGGGGGTACATGCGTGGGCGGCGTCAGCGGCAGCGGCAGGGGGAGTGGCTAGCACGCGTGCGGGCGCGTGTGCGGGCGCGCAGGCGGGCGCTCGTGCGGGCGCGGGTCCCGCAAATGAGCAGGCGAAATACAGTTTAAACCTGCCTGGGTGATGGACTTGCTGCTGCACAACAAGGCTAGTGCATCCTAAGCAAACAAAGTGGGGCAGAAACAAATTTGCATTTTTTTTTTCTCTTGGTTTGCTGTGCTGAATCTGCTGATGCTGAACCAGCCAGCCACCCTACTTGGTCTGGCTGACGTGCCTGTTTGTTGTACTTTTTTGTTGTTTGGTTTTGAATCCATCCCATCTCCCCTCCACCTCTCTCAGAGGCAGCAGGAGAAACAGACATTCCGTTCCTCCCCAAATCTGGATGAGGGGTCTACTACTCTACTCTTCTCAAATTGGCCCCCCATCACCAAGGTCCTTCTGCCTTCACTTCACATTCACAGTCAAAGTCACACACACTTAAAGGACAAGCAATAAAGCCAAAGCCAATGCAACCCTGCTTTTGGTCATGGTCAACAAAAACATTAGCAGTTAGAACCTGAGGTGGTTAAGCTACGTACCTAGCTAGTAGCTACAGCCAGGAATAGTTTTGGTAGGGATGGGAATGGGATAGGGCTCTGGGTTGCTCTGACTTAAGTTTTACAGCCCACAGCCCAGCCCACTAGGCTATACAAGGAGGAGGACTATCTCTGGTCGATGCGTCCATAAGGCCAGAGTAAGGGCGGCCACTCCGGCCAGGCCACAAGGCAGAGTATGAGAGCACCACAGCACAGAGCCAGAGTGCGGCAGGCTCATTGCCAGCTCCAGTATAAAAAGGATGGAGCTGAATGGCATGACAGGAATTTAAATGGCACTGGCCTTGGGTCACAGTGTCTTGCAGCCCAGAGGACTGAGTTGCGGAGGAGGCCAATCACCTTGAGTCTGGTCTGGCACCACACTGCCTGCGATGCACCACATGGCACTTTCTGACAAACTCTTGGGTGGTGCTGTACGTAGTACGAACGCTGTTCAAATCAGTACCCCCCTTCTGTGTGAAACACGGCATCTTGCAGCCCAGAGGAAAGACTGGAGGAGGAGGCCAATCACCTTGAGTTTGTTCTGGCACCACACTGCCTGCGATGCACCACCGTCCACCACATGTCACTTTTTGACTAAGTCTTGGTGGTGCTGTACATACGAACGCTGTTCAAATCAGTACCCCCCTTCTGTGTGAAACACGGCGTCTTGCAGCCCAGAGGAAAGACTGACGGAGGAGGCCAATCACCTTGAGTTTGGTCTGGCACCACACAGGCTGCAAAAAGGACAGCAAGCCACATTCTGAGTCTGACTCTTCCTCCCCAAGTCCCCAGCTGTGTGCTGGTAGACTTGCTAACTGCCGGCCCGGCAGTCTACTACCATGCCCTTCTTTGTGAATCACAGTTGGTTCCCACACAACTCCAAGAGCCAAGCCTGCAACTTTGCAATAAACTAATGGAGTGCTGGCACCCAACTCCTCTTCCCTTCCTTGTGAGGCACAGTGTCTTGCATCCCAGAGGAAAGAGTGGCGGAGGCCACAAGCTGGAGTAATTGAATGCTGGGCCAGCAATCCACGACCATGGCCTTCGTTGTGAATCCCAGCTCCTACAACTCCAAAAGCCCAGCCTTGAACTTTCGGAAAACTGTTCTATTTATAAAGGGTGGTGCCACCACCACGCAACTGGTACATTTTTTCCCTTCTTTATGAGCCACAGCTGGCAGCCCAGTGGAAAGAGTGGCGGAGGAGACAGAGCTAGGTCTGTGTGAATTAGAAACTCCCCGCAAACTACTACCATGCCCTTCGTAGTGAATCCCAGCTCCAACACAACTCCAAGAACCAAGCCTGGAACTGTCCAATAAACTACTGGAGTGCGTGCTGCACACAACTACTCTTCCCTTCTTAGTGAGCCACAGTGTTTTGCATCCAAGAGGAAAGAGTGGCTGGAGGAGGCCACATAGCCTGAGTCTGAGGCCACAGGACCTCCGTAGGGGAGGATCATTGCCAGGAAGCTCCAGCTCCCCAGCGTAGCTGAATGGCCTGAGGAGGACGCCAGGAAAATGCCCTTCTTCATGAGCCACAGTGGGTTGCAGCAAATGGAACACAGTCGCCCTTCCCTCACAGACTCACAGTCAGTGACTCCAAGTATCCATCCACCAACAAGGGCCAGGCTGCACCTTTCCGACAATCTGTTATGTACGCCTACGCAGGCTTCCCTTCTTCGTGAGCCACAGTTGGCAGCCCAGTGGAAAAGCAGAGTCCACATGGTGTCTGACTCTGAGGCCTGAGACCACTCTGAAAAAAGGACTGCAAGCCAGAGGGTCTTCCTCCCCAGCTATGTGCTGGTTTCCTGGTAAACTCCCAGCCCATCCATGTTCCGTTCTCAGTGAGTGACATAGCTTTTCAGCCCAGCCCACGGAAGACATTAGGTCTGAGAACCACAGGCTCACTGTCTGTGTGAGTCAGAGTACCCACACAGAACCAAGCCTGGAGGCTTCCTTGCTCCCTCCCTTCACAGAGAGCCACAGTCAGTGCATTGCATCCCAGTGGCATGCCCTTCGTAGTGAATCACATTCCCCACAACTCTAAGAGCCAAGCCTTGAACTTTCTGATAAACTGTCCTATTTATAATGGTGACAGAGGGCCACCAGCATGGCAGTAAGTTGTCCTTCTTTGTGAGCCACAGTGTATGGCAATGGCAGCCCACTGAAGACTAATTGGCGGTCTGGAGGCTGACAACACTCCCACACTGCGGCACTCCTTCCTGCAAAGTCCTGTCACTGTCCCAGGCAGAGTCCAAGGGTGCTTTCGCATGAGGTGGCTGTGCAACCACCTTGAGGAGAGCAAGGCAGAGTTCTGCCTAATCACGGGCCCACCCCACGGCTGTTTTCTACAACACAAGCACAATGCCCTTCTCTGTGAGGCACAGTGTGTGCAACCCAGAGTGAAGGGTAGGGGAGGCCAGAAGGCCAGACTAGAGGGGGTTGAAGGAGAACCACCGAATCGCCCCTCCCTCAGCCAAGGGATTTCCCAACCTAGACTGCGTAAAGAACCCCCCCCCATGTGGGATGACAGAGTCCACAAATTCTTCTAAACAAAATAGTTGATGAATGAATGCACTGTTACAGTTGGTCTTCAAGTGGTTTTCTGCCAAGAGGCGGGCGCAGCCGTGGTTGCTGCATGGGCAAGTTGAGGGCAGTGGTGACAGGGCTGAACTTGAAGCACTAACTGGACCATGCTGTTAGGGTGAAGGAGAAGCGGCTGGAAGGCCTCCTCTAAGCCGGAAGTGGGGGGAGCCTGACAAGCAGGCAGGGAGAAGACACAGAGCTAGAGTGAGTCTGAGTCTTTGACCACACAGGCTTCCAAAAGGACAGCAAGCCAAGGTTTCTGACTTTCTTTCCCAGCTGTGTGCTGGTAGACTGCTCCTAACTGCCGTGCCGGCATTCAATCTCCATGCCCTTCGTAGTGAATCACAGCAGTTCCACAACTCCAAGAGCCAAGCCTGGAACTTCCTCCTGAAAGGCTCTTCTATTTCTAAGAAACAAACGATTATTGTGCAGAACTGTGGTACGCGCAAGTACATTCCACTCCAGCCCTTCTTAGTGAGACACAGTGTGGTGCAGCCCAGAGGACAGAGTAGCGGAGGCCTAAACATCCCCCCCCCCTAACCCTAACCCTAAGCCCACCACCAGCTGTTCCTGAAGAGTGTTCCCATAACTCAATCATCATCATCAATCACAACCTAGATTTGCAACCAGTAACTTTTCTTGTCCGGCAGCCTTTGTTCCGGGGTTAGGGCAGAAATGATTATAAAATGTTTAAGCACTGAGTGCCTAGCTTGAACATCAGGTACAGTACTGTGTTCAGGTTAGTTGTCAAGCCAGATTAAGTCAGCTTTTCTGCATGTTCTTTAAAGGAAAAAGCTATCATTACATAAATTAATGTAACATAGTTTATATGAGATTAAAAAGGCAGAGTAAGATCCATTAACTTTAGCCAAGCCCAACAGTGTGCGCACAATGAGTCACACAGCACAGCACCAAGATCCACACAGGGGACTTTCGGACAGGAGTACGCACACACAACAAGGACGTTTCCCTTCTTTGTGAGCCACAGCTGGCAGCCCAGTGGAAAGAGTGGCGGAGGAGACAGAGCTAGGTCTGTGTGAATTACAGACTCACACAGTCAGTGTGCGTCAGAGTATCCACCAAGAACCAAACATGGAGGCTTCCTTGTCCCTCCCTTCACAGTGCATTGCAGCTCAGAGTGAAAATTAGCGGTAGCGGAGGCGGACAAAACTCCCACACAGCGACAACACTTCCTGCAGAGAGGCCTGCCTCTTCCCACTAGAAGCGGAGCTCCTGTCTTTCCCTTTCCACAGCCCTTCTTAGTGGTTCACAGACCAGCCCAGATGACAAAGTATGGGACTGGGAGGCCAGAAGGGCAGACTGGAGGAGGTTGAATGAGAAGCAACTTGAAGGCATGCTCAAAGCCGGGACTGGTGGAGTCTGACAGGGAGGCAGGTTGGCAGAGGGCCGGGCAGGCAGGGAAGCATCTAGTCTGGCTTACAGGTATGTGTGTGTAGCCTAGGCACATGCTTAGAGGATACCATCCTCCAAGGCTAGGGATTGGGAAGGCACTAAGCCAAAGTGCCAGTAGGGAGGATTGTTTCCGCCTTGGCAGGCAGAGTTTCTATCACCACCCCAGGAGACCGGGTTTTGGCAACCAAGGAGACAGAGTGGAAGCAGGAGAACTGGGTGGGTCTATTTCTTTAAGGCTGTAAGGAGGGGAGCTTGCCCCCTGATACTCAGTCTTTGAGGTAGGTTGTTGTAAAGTGCTTCCTCACCACTTTGTTAGCAGATTGGCGCCTAAACCCCAGGGAACGGTGTGAAGCACCAAGGAAGGCAGGTATTAGGGTCTCTCTCAGAACAGCCATGGCAAAAGGGGAAACATTGGGCCAATACAGACAGACCCTTTCCAATGACACTTTGAGTGGCCCTGCCTGGTTTGGAGACAGGCCAGGGCTAGAAAAATTGGGCCACTAATAGTACCCTTCAATTGTGTGTGTGAGAGAATACAGGTAGGCAGGCAGACAGGCAGTCAAGCAGGCAGTTTTGCAGGCATTAGGCACTGGAGTCAGCAGGTAGTCACAGGGCCAGGCAGGCAGGCAGGCAGGCTCGTAGGGCCAAGGGGAGGCAGGCAGGCTTGCAGGCGGGCATGGAGGATTGCAGGCAGGAGGTTAGGTTACAGGCAGCAACTTAGTTCTTGGAGTGTTGGGGTAATCCCAAGGTGGAAAGGTTGAAGCGGATGAAAGTCAACCTTTCCACCGTCTCCGGGTCCAGGCGACAGCGGCGCGGCCTCAGGACATCTCCCATGTGGGAGAAGACACGCTCACTCTGGACACTGGTGGGTGGGATAGACAAGAGGTCCAACGCCAGAGTTGAAAGAGCGGGCCAGAGGTCTGCCTTTCTGGCCCAGTACTGCAGTGGGTCCGAGCTGAGGGGTTGGAGGGGCTCGGCCATGTACTCCTTCACCATGGTCTGAGCAGGGTCTGCTACTTCTTCCTCCCTTGCCTCCACTGAGGAGGAAACTGCCATGGCTAGGGCAGAGGCCAGGTAGTTGGCTGCTGGAACGGAACCTGGTCTCTGGGTGAACGCTCCTGGAGTAGAGAGGGATGTGGATCCTTGCGAGGACTCCTCCTCAGCATCGCTCTGGCTTCCGTGCGCCCTCTGAAATGCCTGGCCCTCATCGGAGAGAGCCCTGACTTGATGGCATAGCTCCGTCTTCCAGGATTCCAGTTCGGCAGTGCTGGCCGCCAGGGAACCCTTGACGCGAGGGTTGCACAGGCAGGCCATCTGGTACACGTTTTCCCTTCTTAGTGGGCCAAGGCGGGTATCCATGGCGGTCAACAGCCTGTCTGCCAATGCCCTGCTCTTCGGGAGAAGATTGCCTTCTTCCCGGATACTGGTCTCTAGGCGTTGGCGAAGGGCATTGACCAGGGGGAGAACGTGGCCCAGGCTGGCGTTGTAGCTGCTGAGGACGTGGGTGGTCTCCTCAAAAGGCTGCAGGATACCCGCCATCTGGGAGAGGGCGAGCCACTCGGTAGCACCAAGGTCCAATTCCCTCCCCTCATGCAGGACTGGGGTGGTTGACATGATGTATTCCACCACTTCCTTCTGCTCCACCAGACGCTTGACCATTTCGTGGGTGGAGTTCCACCGGGTGGTCACGTCCTGGATCAGGACGTGCTCCGGTCGGCCCGTCTCCGCCTGCCTCTCACGCATCATCCTGGCTGCCTTGACGCTGCGAGCGAAATGCCCCATGATCTTCCGACACTTGTCCAGCAAGGCCCTGGTCTCCCTGGTCCCCTCACTCCAGGAGTCCTTTGGTGCACCCAGACCAATGGCATCGCCCACCACTAGATGCAGTTTGTGTGCTGCGCACACGATGCCCTGGAACCCTGCCCCAAGAACCGCGTTGGTCATGTTACGGCCCGCGTCTGTAACCATGACTCCACGATTGACCTGTCCCTCTGTCCCCAATCCCCACTCTCGCATTGCTGTCTTGAGAACGTCAGCAATGTTGATCCCTGTGGCGTTGTCCTCCATGCTTTGTGCCTGGAGAAGCACCACCCTATACCCTCTTGGGGTGCTGCCTTGTGCCTCCCCCTGCAGCTGCTCATGGGCTGACCGGGGCTCCAGGACCTACTTGGGTTGCCACCAATGAGCCGTCAGTGAGAGGTATCCGTGGTGCCCACCGGTCCAGAGGTCGGAAGTGAAGTGGATCTTCCTCCCTCTGGCCGCCTGCAGCAGGGCCCGGATCCTGTCCCTGACAGACTCATAAAGGGAGGGAATCACCCGCCTGCTGAAGGTACGCCGGGATGGAGTCTCGTACCATGGTGCCACGTGCTTCATCAGGTGCCTGAAGCCTGATGACTCCACAAAGGAGAGGGGCAACCCGTTCATGGCCACCATTTCACCCACCACTCGAGTGGTGGTCTCCTGTGCTTTGGCCCTATTTCGCGGGCTGACAAAAGTCCCACCCAACAGCCCCACTTCCTGCAGAGTGGCCTGCCTCTTCCCACTCTCACTAGCGGAGCTGTGTTTTTCTTTCTCTAACCCTTCTTCCCCTCTCTTCCTCCCTGAAGAGCAAGGGCCTGACAGGGTTCCAGGCAGAGTCCCAGGGTGCTTCCTCATCAGGTGGCTGCGCAACCCACTTGAGGAGAGGTGTTTGGGGTCATTCCCCCTTTGCAAGACCACCCCGCATATCTTGCACACCGCCATCCTTGCGTCTTGGGAGCTGTTCTCAAAATGCTCCCAGAGACACCCTCATGGCTTGAAGAAAGTAACGCCCCCTCTGTTATTGCCTGCCGTTGCCGCTGCTGTGGTGCTGGTGTGGCCTCTGCCCTGCCAGGAAAGTAGAGTAGTACTACTGCTCTCACTGGTGGTACTCTGGGTGGAAAGAGGGCTGCTCCTTCCAGCACTGCCTGGAGCCTGCCTTAAGTCTGTCCCTGCCAACAGGTCCTCAGAATCTGGCAGGTTTAGATACAAGGAGCCCGATTCTGATTCTGATGCCATTTCAGACTCAGAGCCCTTGTCTTCTTCCTAATTAAGGGTGGGGCTGTCAGGTAACGGAGATGGGACTTGGTACGCCTCATCCATGCTTCCCTCGGTGACAGAAGATGGCACGGTGCTGCTTGTGCCACTGGCACTGCTACTCGGGGAGGGAGTTGCACCAGTATCACTTTCTGCACTACTTCCTGTCCCTTCCCTCAGAAACGTGCCCCTATTTATCTTAGTAGGGGTCCCCCTCCCCTGCCCTCTAGCTGTGCGACCCCTCCTCATTTTTCTCACTTCTTGTGGCTCAGGCCAGGGAATGTATAATGTGATAGTAAAGAAAAGCACCAAGGAACTGTGCAAGTAAATGAGTGAGATGGACTCACACAACAGCAACAGAACAAACAAGGTAATAGGAGCAAGGGGTTTGCCAATCCTGGCAAACAAGTCTCTCAATGCCCTGTACAGGGCAAGTGTAACAAAGAGAACTGTAACTTCTTCACAGTTGTAATTGGATTGTGTATGTAGACTGTAAGTAAATGAGTGAGATGGACTCACAACAGCAACACAACAAAACAGGGTAATAGGAGCAAGGGGTTTGCCAATCCTGGCACCCAAGTCTCTCAATGACCTACACAGGGCAGGTGTAACAAAGAGAACTGTAACTTCTTCACAGTTGTAATTGGATTGTGTATGTAGACTGTGGTGGCAAGTAAATGAGTGAGATGGACTCACACAACAGCAACACAACAAACAAGGTAATAGGAGCAAGGGGTTTGCCAATCCTGGCACCCAAGTCTCTCTATGCCCTGCACAGGGCAAGTGTAACAAAGAGAACTGTAACTTCTTCACAGTTGTAATTGGATTGTGTATGTAGACTGTGGGGGCAAGTAAATGAGTGAGATGGACTCACACAACAGCAGCACAACAAACAAGGAAATAGGAGCAAGGGGTTTGCCAATCCTGGCACCCAAGTCTCTCAATGCCCTGCACAGGGCAACTGTAATTAGGAGAACTGTAACTTCTTCACATCTGGGAGTTGAGTCATGGCTACTGGACTTCTTTTTTGAGAGATAGAAACGTTTCGCTGTTCATCCAAACAGCTTCATCGTATTGCTATGCAATTTGGGGCAGATGCCCTGAAGTTGGTGCGAGAATATGAAAGAACAGCAAGAAAAGTAGCAGACTACAAGAACCACTTACGTTTTAACTTGAGATGCAGACAACAAAGTCTCACCCCAACAAGCCTCCGCCTACAATCGACAGTAAGAAGCCATCGGGCTAACAATATCCTCCAGAGAGCTCAAGAACAACTTCTCAATGAGAGGATCAGACAAGTCCACTTTACCTTAGACACACTGCAACACAGAAAAGACCACATTCACCAAGAACTACTCTCCACCCTATCCAAACCAGCAGTGGATGCAGTCATAGAATTTGTCCAGAAAGCACAACTGGCTCAGCATTGCAAAGGCAAAGAGAGGCAAATGAAGAAGTTCGATCTTCTCCTCTTCCGGAAAGAGGCAGTTAAAGAGCTTGGCAGGAGGAAGAAGGATGAAGGGACCATGACAGGAGATGTAAAGGACAAATGGGTGAAGAACCTCTCAAACAGGGAACTCACCCAGACAGAGAGAGAGGTCCTATCCAAAGGCCTAAATTTTGCCATCACACCCAAACAGGTTCCTGTTGTGGATTTCATCACAGCGACAGAATCAGCCATCCACAGCAACAATCTGCCAGCAGCAGAAGCAGAACTACTCAGGATAAAAGTCTCTGCTGCATTATCCAGTGCTCAACCACCACCATCCAACCTCACCAGCCAAGAGAGAAGTGCTGTGACATCCCTCAGCAGGGATGAGAGCATCACAATTCTGCCTGCGGACAAAGGAAGGTGCACTGTCGTCCTCAATACGGTGGACTACCACGAGAAGGTTATCACACTTTTAGATGATCAGCATACATATGAAAAACTAAGAAGAGACCCCACCAGCAATTACAAGAAGAAAGTAATAGAATGCTTAAAACTCTTGGAGCAGGAAAACGCAATTGACAGGGTGACCTACCACCGGTTATATCCCGGAGAGACAGTCCCCTGCTTTTATGGACTTCCCAAGATCCACAAGCAAGGAATCCCCCTCAGACCTATTGTCAGCAGTATAAATTCAGTGACTTATAACATCGCAAAATACCTGGCAACTATCCTAGCCCCACTGGTTGGACACACGGACCACCACGTACACAACTCAGAAGAGTTTGTTTCTAAAGTCAGGGAGCTCAAACTGGATACAGAGGAAACCATGGTATCCTTTGATGTCACATCGCTCTTTACAAGCATCCCCACCACTGATGCCCTAACGATGGTAAAGAGAAGACTAAGAGAAGACAGCACCCTCACCTCCAGATGCCGACTCAACCCAGACCAGATATGCCTGCTCCTGGACCTGTGTCTGAATACCACATATTTCATGTACAGAGGGGACTTCTACAGACAGAAGCATGGTTGTGCCATGGGTTCTCCAGTGTCACCAATTGTTGCAAACCTATACATGGAAGAAGTGGAGAAGAAGGCACTCAACACCTTCCCAGGGACAACACCATCTCACTGGTTCAGGTATGTAGATGATACCTGGGTGAAAATCAAGACTCGGGAAGTACAGGCCTTTACAGACCACATCAATGCAGTGGACCCTAATATTAGGTTCACTAGAGAAGACACCCAAGACAACAGGCTGGCTTTCCTGGATTGTGCAGTCATCATCAGACCTGACCGTGGCCTGGAAGTAGAAGTTTACAGGAAACCCACCCACACAGATCAATACTTACTGTTCGACTCCCACCATCCATTACAGCACAAACTAGGAGTCATCAGGACCCTAAGCCACAGAGCAGAGAGCATCCCCACCTTCACAGAAGCCAAGAAGAAGGAAGACAGGCACCTGAAGACAGCACTTAAGGCCTGTGGATATCCAAAGTGGGCCTTCAACAAAGCAGTGGGCCATCCCAGAAGAACAAGGGATCAGTCTGAGACCCAGACCCAGCGGAAGAACCTGGTCATTCCTTACATGGCTGGAGTGTCAGAGAAGCTTAAAAGGATTTTTGGCAAACACCACATCCCTGTTTATTTCAAACCCACAAACACACTAAGGCAGAGACTTGTCCACCCAAAGGATCCGGTACCCAACCATAAAAGGAGCAATATAGTATATGCGGTCCAATGCAGTGAGGAGTGTTCAGACCTCTACATTGGGGAAACCAAACAGCCATTAAACAGAAGGATGGCCCAACATAGGAGGGGTAACAGCTCAGGTCCAGAATCAGCAGTACACCTCCATTTGAAGGAGAAAGGGCACTCTTTCAAAGATGAGGATGTACACATATTAGACAAAGAAGAGAGGTGGTTTGAAAGAGGAGTAAGGGAGGCCATTCATGTGAACATTGAAAATCCCTCCCTCAACAGAGGTGGTGGCCTCCGGCATAGTTTATCTGCTACTTATCAAGCTGTGCTTTCCACACTACCAAGACAAATCAAAAAGCCTTTACCACCAAGGCCATAGCTAACGACCCATTAACGACCCTTCTTGATAGGTTTCAGCACCTTAAGCCATGGTTCACCTCAAGGCTAAGGATACAAGACCGATGAAGCTGTTTGGATGAACAGCAAAACGTTTCTATCTCTCAAAAAAGAAGTCCAGTAGCCATGACTCAACTCCCAGATAAACGCACCTGGATGACTGAGAATCTTCACAGACGTAACTTCTTCACAGTTGTAATTGGATTGTGTATGTAGACTGTGGGGGCAAGTAAATGAGTGAGATGGACTCACACAACAGTAACACAACAAACAAGGTAATAGGAGCAAGGGGTTTGCCAATCCTGGCAAACAGGTCTCTCAATGCCCTGCACAGGGCAAGTGTAACAAAGAGAACTGTAACTTCTTCACAGTTGTAATTGGATTGTGTATGTAGACTGTGGGGGGGCAAGTAAATGAGTGAGATGGACTCACACAACAGCAGCACAACAAACAAGGTAATAGGAGCAAGGGGTTTGCCAATCCTGGCAAACAAGTCTCTCAATGCCCTGCACAGGGCAAGTGTAACAAAGAGAACTGTAACTTCTTCACAGTTGTAATTGGATTGTGTATGTAGACTGTGGTGGCAAGTAAATGAGTGAGATGGACTCACAACAGCAGCACAACAAACAAGGAAATAGGAGCAAGGGGTTTGCCAATCCTGGCACCCAAGTCTCTCAATGCCCTGCACAGGGCAACTGTAATTAGGAGAACTGTAACTTCTTCACAGTTGTAATTGGATTGTGTATGTAGACTGTGGGGGCAAGTAAATGAGTGAGATGGACTCACACAACAGCAACACAACAAACAAGGTAATAGGAGCAAGGAGTTTGCCAATCCTGGCACCCAAGTCTCTCTATGCCCTACACAGGGCAAGTGTAACAAAGAGAACTGTAACTTCTTCACAGTTGTAATTGGATTGTGTATGTAGACTGTGGTGGCAAGTAAATGAGTGAGATGGACTCACACAACAGCAACACAACAAACAAGGTAATAGGAGCAAGGGGTTTGCCAATCCTGGCAAACAAGTCTCTTAATGCCCTACACAGGGCAAGTGTAACAAAGAGAACTGTAACTTCTTCACAGTTGTAATTGGATTGTGTATGTAGACTGTAAGTAAATGAGTGAGATGGACTCACAACAGCAACACAACAAAACAAGGTAATAGGAGCAAGGGGTTTGCCAATCCTGGCAAACAAGTCTCTCAATGCCCTACACAGGGCAAGTGTAACAAAGAGAACTGTATCTTCTTCTTGTAATTGGATTGTGTATGTAGACTGTGGTGGCAAGTAAATGAGTGAGATGGACTCACACAACAGCAACACAACAAACAAGGAAATAGGAGCAAGGGGTTTGCCAATCCTGGCAAACAAGTCTCTCAATGCCCTGCACAGGGCAAGTGTAACAAAGAGAGCTGTAACTTCTTCACAGTTGTAATTGGATTGTGTATGTAGACTGTGGGGGCAAGTAAATGAGTGAGATGGACTCACACAACAGCAGCACAACAAACAAGGAAATAGGAGCAAGGGGTTTGCCAATCCTGGCACCCAAGTCTCTCAATGCCCTGCACAGGGAAACTGTAATTAGGAGAACTGTAACTTCTTCACAGTTGTAATTGGATTGTGTGTGTAGACTGTGGGGGCAAGTAAATGAGTGAGATGGACTCACACAAGAGCAACACAACAAACAAGGTAATAGGAGCAAGGGGTTTGCCAATCCTGGCAAACAAGTCTCTCAATGCCCTGCACAGGGCAAGTGTAACAAAGAGAACTGTAACTTCTTCACAGTTGTAATTGGATTGTGTATGTAGACTGTGGTGGCAAGTAAATGAGTGAGATGGACTCACAACAGCAGCACAACAAACAAGGAAATAGGAGCAAGGGGTTTGCCAATCCTGGCACCCAAGTCTCTCAATGCCCTGCACAGGGCAACTGTAATTAGGAGAACTGTAACTTCTTCACAGTTGTAATTGGATTGTGTATGTAGACTGTGGGGGCAAGTAAATGAGTGAGATGGACTCACACAACAGCAATACAACAAACAAGGTAATAGGAGCAAGGGGTTTGCCAATCCTGGCAAACAAGTCTCTCAATGCCCTGCACAGGGCAATTGTAACAAAGAGAACTGTAACTTCTTCACAGTTGTAATTGGATTGTGTATGTAGACTGTGGGGGCAAGCAAATGAGTGAGATGGACTCACACAACAGCAACACAACAAACAAGGTAATAGGAGCAAGGGGTTTGCCAATCCTGGCAAACCAGTCTCTCAATGCCCTGCACAGGGCAAGTGTAACAAAGAGAACTGTAACTTCTTCACAGTTGTAATTGGATTGTGTATGTAGACTGTGGTGGCAAGTAAATGAGTGAGATGGACTCACAACAGCAGCACAACAAACAAGGAAATAGGAGCAAGGGGTTTGCCAATCCTGGCACCCAAGTCTCTCAATGCCCTGCACAGGGCAACTGTAATTAGGAGAACTGTAACTTCTTCACAGTTGTAATTGGATTGTGTATGTAGACTGTGGGGGCAAGTAAATGAGTGAGATGGACTCACACAACAGCAATACAACAAACAAGGTAATAGGAGCAAGGGGTTTGCCAATCCTGGCACCCAAGTCTCTCTATGCCCTGCACAGGGCAAGTGTAACAAAGAGAACTGTAACTTCTTCACAGTTGTAATTGGATTGTGTATGTAGACTGTAAGTAAATGAGTGAGATGGACTCACAACAGCAACACAACAAAACAAGGTAATAGGAGCAAGGGGTTTGCCAATCCTGGCACCCAAGTCTCTCAATGCCCTACACAGGGTAAGTGTAACAAAGAGAACTGTAACTTCTTCACAGTTGTAATTGGATTGTATATGTAGACTGTGGTGGCAAGTAAATGAGTGAGATGGACTCACACAACAGCAACACAACAAACAAGGTAATAGGAGCAAGGGGTTTGCCAATCCTGGCACCCAATTCTCTCAATGCCCTACACATGGCAAGTGTAACAAAGAGAACTCTAACTTCTTCACAGTTGTAATTGTATTGTGTATGTAGACTGTGGTGGCAAGTAAATGAGTGAGATGGACTCACACAACAGCAACACAACAAACAAGGTAATAGGAGCAAGGGGTTTGCCAATCCTGGCAAACAAGTCTCTCAATGCCCTGCACAGGGCAAGTGTAACAAAGAGAACTGTAACTTCTTCACAGTTGTAATTGGATTGTGTATGTAGACTGTGGTGGCAAGTAAATGAGTGAGATGGACTCACACAACAGCAACACAACAAACAAGGTAATAGGAGCAAGGGGTTTGCCAATCCTGGCACCCAAGTCTCTCTATGCCCTGCACAGGGCAACTGTAATTAGGAGAACTGTAACTTCTTCACAGTTGTAATTGGATTGTGTATGTAGACTGTGGGGGCAAGTAAATGAGTGAGATGGACTCACACAAGAGCAACACAACAAACAAGGTAATAGGAGCAAGGGGTTTGCCAATCCTGGCAAACAAGTCTCTCAATGCCCTGCACAGGGCAAGTGTAACAAAGAGAACTGTAACTTCTTCACAGTTGTAATTGGATTGTGTATGTAGACTGTGGTGGCAAGTAAATGAGTGAGATCGACTCACAAGTTACAGCAGCACAACAAACAAGGAAATAGGAGCAAGGGGTTTGCCAATCCTGGAAAACAAGTTTCTCAATGCACAGCACAGGGCAAGTATAACAAAGAGAAATGTAACTTCTTCAAAAATGTAATTGTGTATGTAGACTGGTGGCAAACTGGCGAGTAAATGAGTGAGGTTGACTCACAAAAACAGCACAAAAACCAAGCTATTAGAAGCAAGGGGTTTGCCAATCCTGGCAAACAAGTTTCACAATGCACAGGGCAAGTGTAATTAGGAGAACTGTAACTTAACTTCTTCACAGATGTAAGTTACAACTGCACAAAAACCAAGCTAATAGAAGCAAGGGGTTTGCAAAATCTGGCAGCACCCAACTTTCACAAATAATGCACAGTAACTAAGATGAATGTAACTTCTTCAAAGATGTAATTGAAGAAAAAGTTCTATAGAGGTGGCTGGGTGCCTGCCCTTCAACAAATGTTTGTTTGAGTGCCTGACTGCAAAAAAATGAATGAGGTGTTGGACAAGTGAAAGAATATCTATAAGTGTTAAGTAAAATGAAATTGTAAAATGTTCTATAGAGGAAGGTGCCCTAGCCTTGTTACCAACAAATGTGTTTGAGAAATTTGAGTGCACTGGTTGGCGAGGGAGACTCTGCCTACTCAGTCTGTACTCTGTATAATATTTTTAAAATAATTTAATCCACAGCCTACAACCTCCCCTTCTAAGCACTAGTACTGGACCTTGGCTGTTGCTTGCCACTTGCTAATAAACTGTAGAATAGAAAATAAATGGAATAAAACTATAAGCTGCTACTAGGGTAGGATAGGGTTGCTGGATTCCCTTCCAAAACCCCAATCGCAACAGCAGCAAAAAAGCTGTAGGCGCAGGGTAAAAGGACCTTGGCCAAGTAAATGAACTTGGTGGGAAATTGGGATACAAAAGAAATGGTATGGTAGTGTAAAATAATATATTTTCAAAATAAATCCGCAGCACCTCCCCTCCCCTACTGCTCCCACTCAAATCTTCCCTCCCCCTTGAAGCAAATATAAGCAAATAAAAAACGGAACTCTTCCTCAAAAATGCAGAAAACATAAAAGAATAAACACTGCGTTGCTATTCCCCACAGGGAATAAAAGAAATTAATATGTTTTGCGAATTAAAATCAATTCAATTCCCTCCCTGCCTAGCGAGACCGAGACCGTGACCGCGAAATCGAAACTAGACTGAGCGCAGCAATCCAGCCCTGACCACCCTCCACAAGATCCAAGCCCAGACTGTGACGGACTGGAACTGCCTCGGCTTTTTATGCCCTCTGGCACATCCAGAAGTGTCAGTCAAAACCTGTCCATGCAATTGGTGGAATGGCTCCGAAAATTCGCATGGTCCCGTCCCATGGCCAGCCCATCGTTGCGCAGGTGTAAAAAAATAAATTAAGAAAAAAATAAAATAAAATCAACGGAGACGTATTTTGGCAAGACAAACACACTGCTGCTACTGTAAAAAATCAAGCATTTAAAATAGGTAACTTTCGCATGTTTCTGTGGTGCTTTGGTGGGGTTTTGGGCAAGGATTTCAAAAAAAATATTGCGGTCGCCATTTTGGACCCCCCCCCGCCCGCACACCGCATGGCAAAGGCAGACGAGACGATGCCCCCCCGGGCCTGGTACCAGCGCAGAGCAGCAGTAGCACTAGCCAAGGAAAGGGGGGCGGGGAACCCCCCCCCAAAAAAAACCTTCTGGCCTGGTAGGTGCCCTCAGACAGTTTTCGCCTGCTTTTAGGGCCGGGAATCGGTTTTTTTTAACTTTTAAAAACTTTTTTTCTGTGCCGCTTGGCATTGCGCGATCACCGCATGCAAGTAACGAGCACGACAAATCAGACCAAATTATTCGTTTGTCGGTTCGAGCTCGAATTCTGGCGGAGTAATTCCCGTTACCATTTCCGTAGAGTAACGGATACGAGTAACGGAAACGGAAACGGGAATACCGCTAAGTCGTGCCCATCTCTAGTCTTTATATAAAGTGGGTAGTGTGGAAGTATTTGGCTTTAAAAGGAAGCCTTACTATAAATTGTCCTTAGTTGCCCTATTGTAACTGTAGCAGAATTATCCTTATTCTATACCAATGTAATGTTAACATGCTGAATGAAAGGTAGCAAGTTCATCCCCTTCCCCATTGGCAGGCATACAAAGATTTAGGAAGCTCACAGGTTGAGGAGAGCTTAGTTGGTAATGATTCTATCATGATTTGGCTCCCAACTCCATCAGCATTGTAAGTTCAACCTATTACATTCCAGGTTTCTGATGCTTTGCTGAAAGTAACAACATGTCCCTACATTTAAATTTAAATGATTCTATTACAGGTGCTGGCCGAAGTGACAGTAAGTGCTGAGGCTTCAGCCAAAGTGAAGAATGAAGTCCAGGGTGTCAAAGACAAAGCACAGAAGATTGTTGATGAAATTGATACAGAGAAAGTGGTTGCCGAGGCAAAACTTGAGGCTGCCAAACCAGCATTGGAAGAAGCTGAAGCGGCCTTGAACGTGAGTGATACTTGCTGAAGCACCCATAAGCGAAGAGAACAAACAAGGACTTGAGCTGTGCAATATAGAAAATGTGCTGCTGCCTGTCTAGCTGTGTCATAAGCACCTCACATAAAGTCCCCTATGGACTGAAGAGGCAAGTTAGGAAATTTGTCAAACATGAAGCTAGTTGCAATTGGTTGCTTTGCGAGCTGTTTATTGTTTCGTGTTTCCCCCCAAGTTTTATTTATTTCTTCAATGAGTACTTGTCTTACTTTGAGAGGCTCTATGAAGCATCATCAAATGGGTTTCATTAAGAATACTTGACTGCAGCAGATTTAGGAAATGAATTTCACACTTATTGTGGTTGGGTAAGATGGCATTTTGGTCATTTGAATTTCTAGTGCCTCTTTTGGAAATCGATGCTTTCATTAATCCACAGAGTTTATTGTTTACAGAGATTAAAAGTGAGGGTTGATGGAATTTCCCAGTGTTTGATGAGAATGTTATTCAAGCAGTAAATCATGTTTCCCTTTTCAGACCATCAAACCAGCAGATATAGCAACGGTGCGGAAACTTGCCAAGCCACCACATTTGATCATGAGGATTATGGATTGTTGCTTGTTGCTGTTCCAAAAGAAAATAGACCCAGTTACTATGGATCCTGAAAGGCCTTGCATAAAACCATCCTGGGGTGAATCCTTGAAAGTAAATACCAGTGCTCAGTGCTTTTAATGTAGTAGGGGAGGGGAAGGGAAGCAGTAGCATGAGCCAACGCCCCCCCTCCCGTGTAACTTTTGTGCAAGAAGGACGTTCCCCAGCTTTATGACTTCAAACTACATCAAATACTGTTGGAGAAATTTTAAAAAAAATCAGATAAACAGAAAATTGGCCTCATAAAGAAAGAGGGAAAATGATTTTTTACATTTTTATTTTATTTATTTTTTTATATCTGCTTTTATTTGCAGTTAATGAGTGGGCCATTTCTTCAGAGTCTCCAGCAGTTTGCCAAGGATTCCATCAATGAAGAGACAGTGGAGTTGCTGCAGCCTTATTTTCAAATGGAGGATTATACTTTTGAGAATGGTAAAAAGGTCTGCGGCAACGTGGCAGGGCTACTTTCGTGGACACAGGCCATGGCAATATTTTATGGCATAAACAGAGAAGTATTGCCTCTTAAGGTAAATGAAACCATTTTGCTTCATACACACTTCTGATTAATGCAAGGAAAAGTGAACACTGCAGTGTCTTCTTGTATATCTTGTTTTTCAGTGCTAGATATAATGGAGCCAGAGCCATAGGACCTTAAAATAGCCCATTTTTCTCTTCTTCTTGCAACTTTGGTAGTTTTATAGCAATTCTTTTACCTTCCCTTAAAAATCTGACTGATACATTGACTTGGTGAGGCAACTCAAATATTATCCTTAAATTTTAACAACAACAACAATTATTTAGTTTATCAGATATTATTTCTCATAGCAGATCTAAATGGGTATTGAACTACAGTATATAGAACATTTAGTAATAATATAATCAGTTAAGACATTCAAGTTCTTCACTTAATAAACAAAAATTTGAAGATAAGTGGTCCATAGTCCAAATGAGGAGGCCAACCTTGCTTTGAAACCTTGAAATAAGGAACTCTACCTTGATCAGACCACAGGTTGCCCCTGGAAGTACAACTAGTTATCATTAGATCACAGAAAAACAAGATACCAGTGATCAAGTCATTGTCAGAGGTGTAGTGGAGCCAGGACTTCATGAGCAAAGCTCTGGGATTTCTGAATACCAGGGACTATTACACTGTTTGCCATCTCCTCAGGCTTCCTGCTTCCCTACGGGCTTAGCTACAAACTTCACAGCAGCTGGGCGAAAAATGGATTTTCTCAATAACTATGTGTTGTTATGAGCTACCCTTGCTGAAAGGGAATTATTTGAGGGGGATCTGCTTTTGAATGATCAATTAATAAACATTAACTTTATAAAATACCTCCTCCTCATAAATGTTGATGCTGATGGGTCCAGATGTCCATATTGTTGGATCTCTCTTATGCAGAGGATTTTGGCAGTGGGAATTGCCCTAAGTACCTGCACTTCTACACATATAATGCCACTATCCTATTGATCAAGGAGTTCTTAATTTAGTTCCTTTTTGACAGGGTGCACTGAATCAAATATTTTATTAGAAATGTATTCCACCCGTTAGCTATCTAATTAGTAGTAGTTTCTCTTCAAACCCATGTTCTTCTCTAATAACAAAGCAAAACAAAAGCTAATGTGTGGTCATTGGAAACACAACTAAGTTTATTGCCTGTTTTCATTTTTAGGCTAACTTGGCGAAACAAGAAGGACGCTTGAAAGTAGCAAATGCAGAATTAGCCAAGGCTCAAGCTTTGCTAGATGAGAAGCAAGCGGAGCTAGATAAGGTGCAAGCGAAGTTTGATGCTGCAATGAAAGAGAAGATGGTAATATTAACAAATAACTTATAAGCTATAACTGCTGTATAAGGATTTGTTCTTTTTTCGACTACTTGCTGTCTAAAACTTTTTCTTGCTTGGGATGAGGTTTAGAAATGATGGCTGACATCCTTCTGGTACACTGTTCACTTTTTTGTTCCTGTGAAGCCAGTAGGAGCATTCCCTAGTCAGAGCAGAGGTAATGCATCAACCCACAGTGTCAGGATGGTGCCCTCCTCCTTGCTCAGATGAACCCCATAAATACATGGCACTCCAACTGTTGACATCTGTGATACTGAAACTTTGTTTGCGGCCCTAGTTGACAGCCTACACCAAGATCTACAGGAGAGGCTATGGCTTCTGTTTGGACCAACACTGCTTTAGGGTCTGAAAAGCTGGTTCTATATGATAATGAAATCCTACATGTTTTAGAGTTAAGCCTCAGTCTGCAAGAGTCAGGAGGAGTTTTGGAACAACACTCTGAACTTCTCTGTGGAGACAAGTCTCTTTGGGGTAGGGCACCTATCTACACAGTTAGGTGTGAGTAACTGCCATCTGGGATAGGGGTCTAGACTGCTTCAATGAACCCAGCCAGCTGCTGCACTCATTCCCTCATGATGCTGTTTTTCTTCAGACAACATTATTTCTCCTCCTTCTCAAAGATGAAGGGAAATTTGAAGAAGAGAAGTGAGTTTGGCACTCTGGCAGACTTTTATCTCTGTGCCTTCACATTTCTGATGATGACCATTATCATGTTGGCTTGCAAAGGTGTCACAGTTCCCACCCACTTGATTATTTCATTCATGCACCTTTTACCACTTTCAGTAACAAATGAAACAGTTTCTCTTCTTGGGAACGAATTCAGCCAAAACAGTGGCCATTAGGATGCTTCCTTGTTTGTTACCTCATATTGAGCTTCCCTCACAAAGCAAGGGAAAGTCAACCCTCTAAGGCAGTGTTGGTGAATCTATGGCACGGGTGCCAAAGGTGGCACACGGAGCCCTTTCTGTGGGCACACAACATTGCCCCTTCACAGGCGCGGCACTTCCCTCTCCACTCAGAGCCTCCACTGTGCTCCATGCAGAGACCCGGGTGAAGGGGAGGCAGCGGTTTGTGAGCTTATTTGTAGCCCCAGTTTACTCTCCAGCCACACCGTTCAGAGCATTCCAAAAGCAGCATATCTGTAGAATAACTGTAGAGGAACTCACAAACTACTGCCTCCTCTTCACCTGGCTCTCTGCATGGAGCCATTTGGGCAGTCTT
The DNA here is from genome assembly GCA_037367245.1 of Phrynocephalus guinanensis. NCBI lineage: Eukaryota > Metazoa > Chordata > Lepidosauria > Squamata > Agamidae > Phrynocephalus > Phrynocephalus guinanensis. The sequence continues at coordinate 69,686,888 of CM074733.1, read as the reverse complement.
GAAATATGAAGGTGCTGTTGCCACGTGAAATTCAAAAGCCTGATCTTTGATCCTCGCTTTCCCAAAGGATAGCACCCCTTCTCTTTTTTTGATCCTCGCTTTCCGGAAGGGTGCTACCCTTTTGGAAAGTGAGGATCAATGACCAGGTTTTTTGAATTTCCCGTACACACAGCAAGGGTGCTGCGGCCTCCGGATATTCAAAATCCTGCTCTTCAATCTGCACTTTCCTGACATGTAGCACCTCTGTTCTTCAGTCTTCATTTTCCTGAAGGTTAGCACCCCAAGTATTTGTAACCCATGGTACCACTGTATTCAGGTTAAATTGCTGTATTGGCACTTTGCAAAAATGGCTTGGGCACTTGGCCTCTAAAAGGTTCGCCATCTCTGCTCTAAAGTCTACTGCTTTCCATACAGTTGACTATTTTGACACTGGACAGCCGCAGCATAGTTTCCTCTGTGGGGATTCGTGTATTGTTGTAATAAAGACCTTTCAGCAACCTTTTGAAAATACTGCAATATTTTATCTTCATTCCAGATCTTGCCAACTATTGTTCATACTAAAAATGTCCTCAGTAACAAGTATCTTTTACTATGCTCATAATTTTGCTTCAAGTACATAGCTACCTGCATTCTCATTTACAAAAACATAAAATGACTTAGCCTTTGCAAATTTTAGGACCTCTTGAATGATGCAGAAATGTGTAGGAATAAGATGCAGGCTGCCTCTGCACTTATAGATGGTTTGAGTGGAGAGAAGATTAGATGGACTCAGCAAAGTAAAGAATTCAAAGCCCAGATAAACAGGTATGACATTTGTTTTAGAAATACTATTGGAAAGAATAGTTGGGGGTGGGGGTTAAATTCTATCCAAACCTGTAAGAAAATATAGGTAATGATAATTTATTCCTCAATCAATATTGTTAGCCCCAGTGAAATGGATAAAATTGTTATTTCTGTTCTTACATCAGGATTAATGCAAAGGATCTAATGTTCAACTTATCTGCTTTTGAGTAAATAAAGATCTGATAATCTTCTCTTTGAGCATCAATTCCTTCATTGTGGGAGTAAACATGCAAAACTAGACCTTGCAAAATGTATTCCTTACTGTGATAGTGCCTCCTTTCTTAATATGAATTGATGCTACTGATGCTGAAGGTTATACAATAAGAACATATTGCTCTAGTATCCTGTCTTGCTTTTGATCAGCCCACTGAAGCAAGCCGTGCTAATGGAAATCTCTTTAACTGCAGTAGTCTATTATTTGGCTTTTAAATCATATGTATATGTCCAGTTGAAAAAATTGAAATAGAACAGCTGTCAAACTACATTTAATGCTTTTTCTCTATCCTGCCATCATTACTTCAGTTTTTATGAATTTCTAAAGAAAAAAAAGTCTGATTCACATGAATGTTTTAAGAATCAAATACTCAAGAGTGTATTAATGGAAAAAAAAATCCTTATTTTTCCAGACTTGTAGGAGATGTTTTACTCTGCACCGGCTTTCTTTCATACTGTGGCCCTTTTAATCAGATATTCAGGAACCTTTTGCTTAAAGATTTATGGGAGACAGAGATGAGAGTCCGGAAAATTCCTTTTACTGAAAATTTGAATCTTATTTCAATGTTGGTGGATCCTCCTACGGTAGGGCCTATGTCTCTCATACAAACCTTTCTATTGTTTAATTTTGAAACAGAACAGTACATGGCGAGCTTATGTACAGTTAATGAAAAATAGACTTTTTTTGTTTTTGTGTGCTATCATGTCACACCCTACGTGTAGCAACCCTTATTGGGTTTTCATGGTATGTGAGATATTTAAGGAGTGGTTTTATCAGTTCCACTTTCCCTGTGTGTTTCCCTGGCTGAGTGGGGATTCGAACCCAGGTCTCCTGAGGCCTAGGCTGTCACTCTGTTCACTACACTACTCTGGCTACGTTATGTTGACTCTAACATATTAATGATGCATTACATCACTTAATATTTCTGAGTAAAGCAATGCGCTCAGAAATAAGCTTTGGTGTCATTTCAATTGTCTCTACTCTTCCAAGAATGTAACTGAAATTAACTACATGCAGGCACAGCCATAATCTGTGGCAGTGGTCATAACATTTGGTCTGTGGATCCTGAGAGCGAAGGTGAAAAATACCCAGAGGTCTGGGGTCATGCCCATCTCTTTACTTTACTTATTTATTTAACTACTTTAGTCATTCAGCCACTACTGGTGTTACAATTTAAACATAAATGCAAATATGTACACCTGTAGAAAGTTAGTTAGCTTACAAATTAAAAATGCAGATACATACTGTACATTCACAAAACACTAGATTAAAAATAAGGTCCAAACAAATTAAAATACACAGATAAGTCCAAAAATTTAAGCCCTACCTATTAACCATATGGTTCTTCACATAATTTTTCCTCAGCCTTTGGACTGCTGCATATCTTGCTACTTGATCTGATACTGCTTTATAAACAGCAGACAATGAATAGATTATTCTTCATTGTGACCTTCATGAAGCCACACAGATGGGTTTCCCAGTGCACATGCGCCAAGGTCGGACCTCCTTAGCAGTTAGTCTCTGCCCCTTCCCACTGAGCATGTGCGAGAGGGTTCCCACCCAAACACCTCAGTTCCCTCTTACCGCCGCCTTAACAGGATGCATTTTGTTAGTCTCCTCATGTGTTCTTCAGTTTCTTCTTTATTCTACCTGGTCCAATAATTTTATGACATTTCTCCCACCTTTTAAAAGGTGTGTTTCATGACTGGGCAAGATCCCACATACCGATGGTCACCAGGAGTGACTTTACTGTCTGGGTGATTCCCACTGGCCTAACTCCTGCCTGATTTATAAGAATGTGCTCAAGCACTCAAGAACCATTGGCATCGCCTCAATACCTTCTTATTAGAGAAATCACTTGCCCTTCAACCCATGGAAAAGGGCAAGTCTTCAACTTCGACCTCGGTGAGCCCATTGAAACCTTTCCCTACATCGAAGGTTTCCACTCGCAAACTTCCATATACTTGAAGAAAAGCCTGCATCTTCAAAGTCGGCAGTTGCTTCTTCGAAACCGTCCAAAGTCATACTTCTCGATACCGATAAGCCTCTGGTATTGACCCTTACTCTTTCTGAGCATCCCGAAATCAATCCACTTCTTCCATCGGAATCTTTGGATTCATCCAAAGATAGTGAGCTTGCCAAGGGGGAGGACAACCCTCTGGACATCTCTTTGATGAAATCTCTCTTTGCCCAGATTCAAGAGTCAGTTCCACATATTCCTCAGCAGAATATTTCGATACCAACCATAGCTGTGTCCACTGGTCGTTCTCCTTCAGATATGGTGATGTCCCAAGCTGTGCACTAGCTGGCAATTTTCGTTTCTTGGTCTGCCACTTTGTCGACTGTATTTATGTCCTTGGGTGATGCCTTGAATCCATCTGTATCCCCGTTGGTTTTGCAGCCAAATCCGGTTGCCTTTGTTCAGAAAGGTAAACAGCAGCACAAGGACAGAAGTTGACACCATAAACATGTTTGTCTTTGTTGTTGTTGTTGTTGTTGTTGTTGTTGTTGTTGTTGTTGTTGTTGTTGTTCAGTCGTTCAGTCGTTCAGTCGTGTCTGACTCTTTGTGACCCCATGGACCAGAGCTCGCCAGGTCTTCCTATCCTCCACTGCCTCCCGGAGTTTTGTCAAATCCATATTGGTTGCATTGATGACACCGTCCAACCATCTCATTCTCTGCCGTCCCCTTTTCCTTTTGCCTTCAATCTTTCCCAACATCAGAGACTTTTCCAAAGACTCCTCTCTCCTCATGAGGTGGCCAAAGTACTGGAGCCTCAGCTTCAAAATCTGTCCTTCCAGTGAACATTCGGGGTTGATTTCTTTCAGGATGGATAGGTTTGATCTCCTTGCAGTCCAGGGGACTCTCAAGACTCTCCTCCAGCACCACAGAGTCTTGTTCGTCTTACGTCTGACTCACTCAAGTCCTCTTCTGAGACTTCGGTCCAGAAGGCTGCTGCCACTGCTGCCATTCATTCTCTGCTAAAGATGGTTTTGGTGTCGACCTCCACTTTGGCGGACATTTTGGTACTAAAAACGAAGCCTAAACTTTTCCCCTCAAAACTTACCAAGCCTACCAAACACCAGGCTCCATCCTCTATTTCAATGCCCCCATTGTCATCTTTCTTGCTCTGATTCAACGGATAGCAGTGGGTCATCCAAACTTCGGATTGTCCAGTAAGGATCAACAATCAGAGGCTTCTATATCGGATCCATCTTCAGATTCAGAGGCTTCCACTACCTCCTCTAGTGATGAATCCGAGGAAGACTCCCCACATCTCATCACTACACCAGATTCTGAAACCGAGGAGCGTTCTCCCCCTTCCTTTTTGGAAGCAAGGCCAATTTTGTTCTGAGGATGGCAAGATCTAATGATCTACCTATACATCACCCAAAACCGAAGCACATAGACCATATCTTTGGAAAAATGTTGGTGGAAGATGCAGCTCCAGTTCATCTTGCTATGATTCCCTCGTTCTTATCCATGACTGAGGAATCCTCCCAAAAGATTGCCTCGCATTCGGTTTCGAGATAAATTGAAGGGCTATACAAGGTACATGATGAGTAGGCTCCTTACCTTTTGAAACATTCACATTTTAACTCTGTTGTCATCACACCTTCGCAGGTGCAGTCCCACACCAAACAAATTCCAATTCCAAAGAGGGTAGGAAGCTGAGTAGGGTCGGCAGGAACATCTACAATTTTTGCCTCTCTCCTTTTTAAGATTGCTGACTAGCAGGGAGCGATGGCAGTGTACCAAAGGGAGGTCCTTTCTCACCTCCAGCCCTTTTTGGATCATATCCCTGATAGTAAAAAACCAGACGCTTCTGCCATATTTGAGGAAGCAATGTCTTTGGCTGCGCAGCAAATGAGATCAACTAGACATGCCTTTGATTGCACATCCAAGGTTTTAGGGGCCTCCATTAGTCTTCCTAGGCATGTCTGGCTGTGTACCACTGGGTTGTCTGAAGAACACAAAACCAAATTGAACAATTACCCTTGGAGGCTGATGGCCTCTTCCATCCCTCCACAGATGATTTAATGGAGGATAGGCACAAGAAACAGAATACTGCCAAAAGGCTCAACCTGGTGCCCCAACGTCAACAGCTCCCCTTCTGTTTCCATCCAAAACGTTCCAGCTACTTCTTGGGGTTCCAATCCACCTACAACAGACAATATTCTTGAGATCACTCAGCCTATTACTCTTCCTTTCCTAATTACTCAGGATCAAAGGGGAAGAAGACCAAATGTCCATCCTCACGCTCCTCAAAATCTAGAGATTGGAGGCAGAGGGATGATTTGTGACTCTCAGCATGAGGTTCGCAATTGGCAACAACATCTTTGAATATTCCGCCTGACCATTTGGTTTGGCAACAGCCCCAAGAATTTTCACCAAATGTATGGCCCCGGTTGTCGTATACCTCAGGACTGGAGGTATCATTCCCCGCCCCATATCTCGATGACTGGCTTGTGGTCTCCGAATCCCAAGACCAAGCCAAAAGGGATATCGAATTCGTTCTCGATACTCTTGCCAGATTGGACTTACAGGTGAGCAAAGACAAGCCTATCCTTACTCCAATCCAAGTTGTTTTGTGCATTGGGGCAATCCTAGACTCAACACAAGCCCTGGCATTTGCTCCGAGAGATCGTATCCAGGACATTCACACACTCCTTCCATAATTCCAGCCAGATGATCAATTAGAGGCCCTGACAGTTCAGTGTCTCCTCAGCCTCAGGGCATCCATGACTTAGGTACTGCTTTATGCCAGGTTAAAACTCAGGTGGCTCCAAACTTGGTTCCTATCACACTTTGACCCTATGACTGATCCTCCCTCCAGACTTCTGACAATACCATCCGACCTGCCTTCCCACCTTACCTAGTGGTCCAGTGCTGACAACCTGTTGGTGGGCTGAGCATTCTATTGCCCCTTCCCTACCGTTCAGGTGACAACGGATACCAGCAGATACTGGGGAGCAATATGCCTAGACATGAAAATACACAATATCTGATCACCTTGTTGGGGTTAAAAACTGTACACTGAAGACTTCAAGATGAAAGTGAAGTATATAAAAATAAGCTTTATCTATTTCTCCCAGGGAAAAGGGTAAATGGGATGTTCCTAATAAAACAACAAAACGCTAACAGTACGCACAAAACATACCAAATGAAGTAAGATTAGAATAAGGTGACAGCAGCTCAGGCAACTCTCAGGAACATTAGGCAAACACACATAGTCTGCCTCGCTCAGATCTGCATGAAGAGAGGGGTGAGGTCAGCAACAGGCTGCAGCAGCTAGCAAGAGCTAAAAGCTGAAAGCAGTATGCTACTGAGCAAGGAGAAAGGATTCCTTTTGTAGGAGCCATACCAATTAAAGATGTGGAGATTTCTTCTCTGATAGAGAAGGAATGATAGGGATCCCTGCACTGGGATATCTCAGATATGAATGGTATAACTCACAGGTTTACAGTTTCAAATGAGGTTCAGCTGACATTAACCCTATAATGTCTGAATATAGATCTTGCCTATTTCAACACACTTCAGGAGAGCAAGCTCCACATAAATCAGCCGGAACTGCAGGCAGTATTCAAGACATTTCACGCATTTCTCTGACACCTCTCTGGCAATGTAGTACTGGTGGTCACTGGCAACATAACCACCATGTACTACATCAACAAACAGGGCAGAACTCCAAACGTCTTCTCCACCTTACGATAGAATTCTGGGAGTGGTGCATGGAACACTGTATTCAACCAGTGGCAATGCATCTTGCTGGGGATGAAAATTCTGATGCCGACAGGACCTAAGCAGAAGACAAAACACAACAAAGGAATGGGAGCTTCATCAACCCACCTTTGATCACCTTTGCCACCATTGGGGGACACCGGCTGTGGATCTCTTCGCTACCAAACCAAACACAAAGTGCCCTACCTTTTGCTCCAGAGTGGGAAAAGGTTGCAACTCCAAGGGGGATGCTCTAATGTTTCCTTGGACAAGCCAACTACTTTATGCCTTTTCCCCAATTCCGCTCCTGAACAAAGTAGTCACCAAACTTCAACAGGAGAAAACCAACTTGATCCCCATAGCACCCTGGTGGCCATGCCAACCTTGGTTTGCTCACCTCCTCAAAATCTCTCTGGACTTTTACAAGATTCCAGTATTTTCCAGCCTTCTGTCTCAAGACAGAGGTTGAATCCTTCACCCAGACGTGTCCCACCTCCGGGTAACTGCTTGGGGGATCATCAGTTAATCTCCTCCATTCTCACTGCTTCCCGGAAGCCCTCCACCACACGTACCTACAATTTCAAGTGGGAGAGTCAGGGTCTTTTCGTCAGAGAAGGGGTTTTCTTCTATAAATCCTCCTCTCTCCCAAGTCTTACAGTACCTTCTTCATCTAAAGAAATCCGGTCTGTCCCTGTCATCACTTAAGGTAAATTTGTCTGCTATTGTTGCACACCAACCAGAAATTTCACCAGCTTTGCTATTTTTCTGGCACCCCCATTTGAAGCTATTCTTCAGGGGCCTACGAAGCACCTTCCCAGATCGGAAGCCAATTCCTCCCCAGTGGTCTCTCTCCTTAGTACTAAACCAGCTTATGAGACCACCTTTCAAGCCCATGGCCACATGTGACCTTAGGTTACTTACCTTCAAAACTGCTTTTCTCCTAGCTGTTACCTCTGCTAGATGCTCGAGCGGATTTTGTGTGCTCCGCTGCGACCAGCCATATCTTCAATTCTACAAAGACAAGGTGGCTATTTACCCGTATGTTTCCTTTCTCCCAAAGGTGGTTTCCTCCTTCCACCTTTCTCAGCCCATTTTTTCACCTATCTTTTTCCCTACTCCATCCACTCATCTCAAAAGACAGCTCCATACGTTGGATGGCAGGAGGGCGCTGGCATTTTACCCTTCCAGAGCTGCTTTTCTAAGAAAGACACAAAAACTGTTTATTTGTTATGACATGAGTTCCAAAGGGTCCCCTGTTTCTTCACAGCAGTTTTCATACTGGATTGTTTCGACTATTCAACTTGCCCACCAGTTAGCTGAATGGCCATTGCCGTGTTCTAGTAAAGCCCATTCTACCTGAATAGTTTCTGCCTCTGCTCCATTTCTCAAGGGTGTGCCTTTGGAAGACATCTGTAATGCTGCCACTTGGTCCCAACCTTTGACTTTTGTCAGACATTACAGGATGGATGCTCGCATGAGATCTGCTACTGGCGTTGGGAGGGCCTTCCTTTCCTTTGCCATGGCATGACCTCCCACCATCCTGTGAGTGTATTGCTTGTAATCACCCATCTGTGTGGCTTCAAGAAGGCCATGATGAAGAACAACCGGTTACTTACCTGTAAAGGTGGTTCTTTGAGTAGACCTTCATGAAACCACACAGTACCTACCCTCCTACCCTCAATCTGTCACACTGGTAGATACGAGGGAACTGAGGCGTTTGGGCAGGAACCCTCTCACACTTGCTCGGTGTGAGGGGACAGAGACGAACAAACTTTCCTATTGCTAGGGAAGTCCGACCTTCGCATGTGTGGCTTTCTTCGCATGTGTGGCTCTCTGTGTGGCTTCACAAAGGTCCACTTGAAGAACCACCTTTACAGGTAAGTAACTGGTTCTTTTATTTTGGTCACTTTTATCTAGTATATCTTGTAGGAAATTTAATATAATTTATTCTAAGTTCAGAATATAAAGAGCAATTCAGTCAGTAATGTTGTACATCCTTGAGTATTTGGGCTCTACATGTACAAAAATGCTGTGCTATTAGTGCCTGTATGCCTCTTCATATCTTTTGATGTATTAAATAGATATTAGTGCCCAGGCTTTCCAACAGGTTACAGAAATATGAATGTGGTTGTTGTATCTCTCTCTCTCTCTCTCTCTCTCTCTCTCTCTCTCTCTCTCTCTCTCTCTCTCTCTCTCTCTCTCTCTCTCTCTCTCTCTCTCTCTCTCTCTCTCTCTCTCTCTCTCTCTCTATCTATCTATCTATCTATCTATCTATCTATATCTTTTTCTTTCTCTCTCTCTATGCCTGTATGGCATGCATGTATAAGAAATAAATGAATGGCAGCAGGGGGATATGAATATAGAGATTTATATGAAGTAGTCTGATGTTTTCCATCTTATAGGCAATGTCAAGGGAGTGCACTGTAAACCAGTATTCCACAACTAAAGCATGCAAAACTAAAACATCTGATGATTTATTTTATTTTATTTTATTTTATTTTTTGTCAATTTCCAGATTAGTGAGTGGAACCTACAGGGGCTTCCTGGAGATGAGCTCTCAGTTCAAAATGGCATCATTGTCACTAAAGCAACAAGATATCCGCTTTTAATAGACCCGCAAACCCAAGGGAAAACATGGATTAAAAATAAAGAAAAGGACAATGAACTACAAGTAAGTCACCCTAATGTTAAAGGGTGCTATATATCCCCTTTTCATTTTAAGCATCTCTGTATAGAGTGGACAATCTAGGTGGCCAAAGTTTGGCACCAAAGTACACCAAAGACCTGGCAATAGCCATTATTTATTATTAAACTAAAAAGTGATCTGTGCATGCACTTCCAGTTTATTTGTTTTTTGTTCTTTGGGCTGGTGGTCATAGGGAACAACCCAGCTCCCTGGTGCCAAAAACACACCTCTTGGCCTCTTGGAGTGATAGCCAAGAGTAGATTTGGGCAATAAGGAAAACAATATTGGAGGATTCTGTGGTGGTCATGTGGACTGGAAAAATACCCAAGGCAGTATATCTTTCTGGAAGCAAAGAACTTCCTCTTCAGGCAAGCTTTCCCTGAATGAGGGACTACCTACTATGTGACTTTATATGGATTTACCATACATGATTGCAGTGACTGATTTCATAAGAACCCTTGTGTTTTCCATGTTGCTTTTCAGCCGTCATAATGGATTTTTCTTTTCTTCTTGTGTGCTTTTTGTAGCTTTAACGTTACCTTTTAATGTTCTAAGATTCTCTTCTAATTCCCTGTTCTTAATTTAAATATGTCTTAAATGTTCTGGACTGTATATTGTCCCTCATTATTGTAAGCCACCTTGGGTCCTTTTCCAAGGAGAAAGGTGTGGTAAAAATATTCAAAAATAAATGTTTCTCTTTAAAAACCACTGTTAATGGAAATAATGGCATGTGTGTGTGTGTTTAATGGATCACCTAAACTATTTTGGAAAAGGTGTAGCACTTTGCTAAACTTTATGTCCTCTGGTGTTGCTTCCCAGTGGTGCCCCCATGCCTTCCTTTGTGATCACATATCCCTTTTCATCTTGTATGGTAGCATCACCTTAAATTATGTGGTCAGTATTTTCTGCATTTTGGCCCTCACTGAGGCCACACTGGGGGTGGGGTGGATACTCAGTCTTATAAGAATTAGATGCATTTAAGGAATTGTCCATATATTCTGGGTGGTTTTTTTTTTAATGATCAGCCAGTCTTTCTGTGCTTGTGTGCCCTGGTTTTCTGGAGCAAAATGTACCGATTTTGCAGTACTACATGACAAGAATAGATAATTTAGTGAATGCCGTTTATATAGTACTGAGTTCAAATAAACTTATTTCGAGTTATATATAATAATGCATCCTAAAAACGCTTTTAAAATGTGGTCAACTCTCTTATTTTAAGAATGAATTATTTTCATTTCTAAGGTAACTACTCTGAACCATAAATATTTCCGTACACATCTGGAAGATTCCCTCTCTCTGGGAAGACCACTTTTGATTGAGGATATAAGTGAAGAATTAGATCCTGCCCTTGATAATATATTAGAAAAGAACTTCATTAAATCAGGAACCTCTTTCAAGGTTAGTTACCTAATGGAAGAGCAGTAATAAATTTTATTTATTGTTTAAAGGTGTGACAAATGGTTGCTCTTCCATATTCCAAGCTGGCCAACTAAAATATTATGTGTCCAAACACTAGGGAATGTTTCCTTTGCATCGGACCAGTTTGTGCTCTAATTCAGAATCCGATGGGGCAAATAGCTCAAAGGCTTTCTTGACAAGGTCAAGGCAAGGTCTTGTAGTGGTGGATCCGTGAATCTTGAGAGGGAAGTTTGGTTTTTTTCTTTGCTATTTTCAAGTGGTTTGTAGGGAGACTTCCTCCTCCACAACACCTAATGAGTGTGGAATATAATGAAGGAGATGCCTGAAGAGATCTCTAAGGGAAAACCTTTTTTGCCAGTTTAAGAGTCTTTTCAAATATGTCAAGGGCTTGATTTTTTTTACTTCAAAAATGAATGGAGGGAAAGGGGGAAATGAACTTCATTTAAGGATATTCACTATTTCAGTTTTCCAACCTTGAAACTTAATTACAAGTGCCATACACACCCATAACTAGTGATTTTGGTACATAGGTGGAGCAAACAACAGTGTCTTTGACACACTCTGCCCTGGGGAATGAGCGTGAGCGGCTATCAAGGAAATATGGGGCTTTTCCTTCTAACTTCACTGTTCTATGATTCAAGAAGGAAAGACCTTTGTGCTTTCAAAAGAGAGAGAGAGAGAGAGAGAGAGAGAGAGAGAGAGAGAGAGAGAGAGAGAGAGAGAGAGAGAGAGAGAGAGAGAGAGAGAGAGATGCATAGGGCTGGGAATTGTCACCATTTATTTTCTTAACACAAATAGACTCATATTTAAATCTTGTCAACCTTTAAATTTTGTACCTGTGGACAAATTTTCAGTAGCCCTGCTCTAGTTACAGCCCCAGTGTCTTAGTAATATCCTCCGCACAATTGATGCTAAGTATTGAAATAATTAATCCACCATAGCTCATACTCTGCTAGTATATTTGGCCCTAGCCAGTGAGAGGAACTCTTGTCAGACACACAATTGAATAATCTTTAATCTCTTGCAATGGATGTGTGTAGTTGGTGAGAACTACAATATAGTTCTAGTGGGGCCCTTCAGCAGGGCATGCCCTACCATTAGGTTTCGTGAGATGACAGCTTCAGGAAACAGTTGTAAAAAGTCTTTCAGTTCCACAGGAACCTGAGGTTCTGTACATGCAGGACCCACCTAAAAAGCTTCTCCGTACTGTCAAATAGAAATAATTGGCCAACTCAGTGATAAAGCTGTGGCGGAAGAGATAAGATGATGCAAGTGAAGAATTCTCTTTTTTTCTGACTTTATTGTACTTATTATTCTGGATTTACCTGGGTTTGGGAAGTATCCATCTAATAAATGTTTCTGGCAAAAACATTAAAAAGTACTACTAAATATTACATTATTAAGTAAGCATCAACTAAATTTCTAGCCTAGAAATGAAATATACACCACAGATAATGTATGATATTGTAATAAATTTGAAATATACCATAAGCAAGCATATGACCACATTTTTTCAGTCTTGTCTTTGATTTTCAGAATTGTCCTAATTCTTTCTGCTAAAAGGTAAGAGGAGAGGATTAAATACTGCCAGTGATTTAATGAAAAATGGGATAAGGATGGAAACCAGATGTTATAATCAAATAACATACTGAGAAAGATTTGTTATAACCAAGTCAATTTAATAAATGTAATTGAGCATGAAGAATTGTGCTATTACATAAACATGGGTTCTGTCAAGTGTTCACATCATTCTTAGTGATATTTTTCAATAGTGGATTGTGCTACTTCCAGAGCAGTAAAACCAGATTTTAATTGCTATATAGGTGAAAGTTGGAGATAAAGAAGTAGACGTCATGAGTACATTTAAGCTTTACATCACTACAAAATTACCAAATCCTGCATTCACTCCTGAGATCAATGCTAAAACATCAGTAATTGATTTTACTGTTACAATGAAAGGTCTTGAAAATCAGTTATTGAAGAGGGTGATTCTTACGGAGAAGCAGGTAAGTCAACTGATAATAATGAGATAATAATGACACTAACAGCCTAATGAAACAATATTGCTTAGTTGAAGCCCCCCAAATTATTCACTTATGTCTCTGGAGACTCTAAGTTATCTAGGTGAAGTTGTCCAGTAGCTGAGTCATGGCAGCTGGACTTCTTTTCTTGTGGGATCAAAACGTTTTGCTACTCATCCAAGTAGCTTTTTCAGTCTGAGGAAGGTTGGTGGGAGGTATCCAATTTATGGTTCACCTTGGTTTCACTGCACCCTCATGGCACAGTGGTTAAATGGCTGTACAGCAGCGAAAACTGTGCTCATGACCTGGGGTTCAATGCCAGGTAGCCAGCTCATGGTTGACTCAGCCTTCTGTCTTTTCAATGTCAGTAAAATAAGTACCTAGCTTGCTGGGAGAGGCAATGTGTAGCATGCATCATTAAATTGTAAATGACCCAGAGAGTGCTTTAAGTGCTATGGGGTGGTATATACGCAGAACACTTTGCTTTGCTTTGCACCCTGGTCTGAATAAGCTTGGTAGGTGAGCAATGGCCTGGCGTGTGTGAGAGTCGCACTTATGCAGCCCTTCCCAACACTCATTATGGGTCATGATCAGTGGCCATTCTGTGAAGTGGTTCTGAATCTGATTTAATTCACTAATGTCATTTACAGTTCACTTGCAGGTTATGATAGCTTGAGACAGTGATGATAGACATTAAAAACAACTGGATTTTGGGGTTCAAAGAATTTCTCATTTGGGTAAGAGATACAAAGGGGTAACCAAGTAATATAAGGGAAACAAGGCAGAAGAGGGCAATCAGGACAGTTAAAGGTCTGGAAGAAATGTCCTATGAGGAATGCCTTAGGAAGCTGGGGATATTTAGCCTTAGAAAAAGAAGGCTGAGAGAGGATATGATAGCCATGTTTAAATATCTGAAAGGATGTCACATTGAAAAGGGAACTGGTTTGTTTTCCATGGCTTCAGAGACTAGGACTTGGGGCAGTGGTTTTCAAACTACAGGAAAAGAGATTCCATTTGAACATTAGGAAGAACTTCCTGATTGTTACAGCTGTCTGGCAGTGGAATATACTGCCACGGAGTGTCATGGACAGAGCTGTCAAGTGTCCCGTTTTAGCCAGGACACTATCAGTTTTCAAGCTGTGTCCCGCTGCCATGAGGCAGTGGCTTGGTGGGGTGGGAGGGGGGAAATGAGTGGTGTGTGTGTGTGTGTGTGTGTGTGTGTGTGTGTGTGTGTGTGTGTGTGTGTGTGTGCGCACGCGTGCACACACACGTGTGCATTGTGGGTGGGCATATTTGCATGTGCGCACGTGCGCTCGTGTGTGTAGATGGTTGGTGGGGCATCTGTGTTTGTGTTTGCACATGCACACACATTACGCCTCTCTCCTCCTATCCCAGCAGGAGCTGGGATGAGTTAGACAGGTAAGGTGGAGTCTCCTTCTTTGGAGGTTTTAAAGCAGAGGCTGGATGGCCAGCTGCTGGGAGTAGAGTGATGGGGGTTCCTGCATGGCAGGGGGGTGGACTGGATGGCCCTTGAGGTCTCTTCCACCTCTATGATTCTATGATTCAAAGCATGAAAAAAGGTCCATCAAACTCTGGATTAAAAATGTTGCTAATTTTAAAAAAAATTGGAAGAAGAAAGAGAAAAACTTAAAACACTTTAAACCTCCCCATTTTCTTAATCCACCACTTGTTCACTTCCACCAGTCAAGTGGTCCAAAGTTTTCATGGTTATTCCTTCTGGGAGAGAGATCCAGCTTTGTAAGAGGGCACCTCCTTCCTAATCTCTGCTGTGACAATCACAGTTTGTAATCCTATAGTTTCTAACGAATGCAGTTTGTTCTGCAAGGTTATAAGGAAGTAGCATGTTAAAGAACCACTATGTATTGAGCTCAAAGAAATGTCTCACCCCACTTAGTTTAAAACATTGTAAGACAAAAATATGAAAGCTAAATGTGCAAGTCTAATTAGATGGGGATGCCAGCAATTGTATTTTCCTAAAGCAATACTAAAGAATCAATATTTGTCATGATATATAATATAGGAATTGGAAGCAGAGAGGATTAAGCTGATGGAAGATGTAACTTACAATAAAAGGAAAATGAAAGAACTAGAAGATAATCTCCTTTATAAACTTACTGCAACTAAAGGTATTGCACTGATTTTCATTTATTAAGTTTGGTATTCCTAGTCTTATAAAGCATATGGACACCTGTATTCCTAGTACATTGTGTTAAAGGATCTGTTTCTAATCTGATACAAGTGAAAAGGTAAACTTGTGTCTGCACTCTGCTTCCTTACACAATAAATCTGCCAGTGATTGCTTATATACTTGAATGTTTGTCATCTTTCGGCCTTCTTTGTTGTACAAGAGCAAGCACTCCATAGTGCAAATATTTAGCAAAGAGATTCACAAGTAGTACTAGAAGGGAAAAGAAACTTAAATGATTATACTAATAGGTAGAAAAAATTCTTAAAGTGGTGAAAATGGAGCACATCTTGAAAATAACAGAAATAAAGGCTAAATATAAGAAACAATGATTTGAAGATAAATTAAAAAGCTGGAAAAATAAAGCCACAACATTGACAATATCTGAAAAACATTGGTAGAAAACATGACAGCAACCTAACTTGGGCATGGGTAAAACTCGGGACCCTCAAGAAAAACTGAAGGTTTGATCTTTGCCTCACAAGAATAACAATCCAAACTAATGGCATGAAAGCTAAAATTCAAGGAATTGTTGCAAACAGTAAGTGTCAATTCTGCCAGGAAAAAACGGAAGGCCTTCACACCTCATCTGTGAATGTTCAAAGATTGTGCAAACAGGCTACAAAATTAGACATGATCACGTTGCAAAATCAGTACACTGGTTGTTATGCAAAAAAATTTAATTCACCAGAATCCAAAAATCTGCAAGAACATCAGGTAGAGAAAATGTATGAAAATGACCAATCTAAGATTGTGTGGAACTTTTAGATTCAAACAGGCAGAGAACCTTGAGCATATTACTCCAGACATAACAGCAATAGGACAAAGAAATGGAATCTCAATAACTGACATTGCAATTTCAGGTGGCAGAGTTGAAGATAAAGAATTGGAAAAATTAACAAGATTCAGAGACCGGGCAATAGAATCACATTGCAGTATTCCCTCCCACATGTCAACGGGGCACTGGGAACAATGCCTCAGAATTTTGTAGGATATAATAATCAGCTGCTGAACTCTGAAATAACACTATCAGGACTGCAGTAATTGGCAATATTGGGAACAGTGTGCAACGTACACTAATATTTACCAGTTACTTAGGTTCTTCTTCGAGCCGTCTGTGAATCCACACTAAAGGGTTAACCTGCAGCCAGCCTGCAGCCACCGGATTGATACAAAGCTCTTGTCGGTTAGGACCTCCCCCTCCTCCTGCGCATGCTCCTGCTTTCCTGCTCTTTCTCCTCAGTTCCTTTCTTTCCACCGCCAAGTTCAGTCACCAGTTGAGCTCTGTAAAAGAAAGAAAGAAAATTCTTCTAATTCTTAGTTTTTTCTCCGTCAGAATCTCTTCTCTTCTGACCTCCTCCTCCTCCGGACGTTGGTGAGCCTCCCCCCTTCCTCCCCCGCCAGTTTGCCCACTTTTATTTTATGGCCCTCGCAGGCCTCTTCAAGCAGTGTGTCTCCTGCTCCAATAAGATCCCTTTAAAGGACAGCCATTCACAGTGTCTTTACTGCCTTGGCGAGACACACCAGCCTTCGCAGTGTCCCCACTGCAAAAAGTTGACAAAACCGGCCCTTAAACAGCATTTGGGTCGCCTTCGTTTGCACCTCTGGGAGCAGTCCCTCACTCCCATGGAACAACGTGCATCGACATCAGGTCGGGCTTCGCCGGGGGCTTCGATATCTAAACAAAAATCTGCTCCTAAAGCCAGGTCTCTCCCACCGCCGTCACCATCGGCGTCGACGTCGACTATGGCTACCGAGAAGCAGAAGAAAAAGCAATCTTCTGAATCTCAGAAGCGTGCCAAACCTCGGCCAACTACCCCGAGTCCGGCACGCTCAGTTTCAACAGTGGCTTCTATGCCACAGCAGCGTTTGGAGGATGAACAGATTCCCTCCAGGCAGCCGTTGACCTTATCGCCGACGTCAGTGCGCTCCTCAACATGGGGAGAGGATTCTCACGACCTCTCGACTGTAGTTAAGGTCCCTCTCAGTCCTTCCAACTTACAGGACCTGACCTCGGATTTGCCTATTCTGATGCCACAGGACACTCAGGCTCACCGACCATCAATGTCGGCTTCCCTGCCACACGCCACCACCGCACCCGCTTCTCATGCCGTGCTAGAACCTCCTCGCACGAAAGCGCAGGAAAAGCGCATCTGCCTGCCGGCCGACACCAACGCTCCCAGACACTGGAGCGTCGCGGCCGTCTTCGAGATCGGGATGAACATCGCTCCCGCCACTCTTGCTGCTCTTCTCCATCGACATCCCCACCTCGTCGACGTCGACGAAAGCACCGTCGTTATCACGACTGACTCTGACTCTGAGGCGGTTGCATCACAGCGACAGAATCAGCCATCCACAGCGAGCAGCATCAGGATAAAAGTCTCTGCTGCATTATCCAGTGCTCAACCACCACCATCCAACCTCACCAGCCAAGAGAGAAGTCTGTGACTCCCACTGTCGTCCTCTCGGTGGACTTTTTAGATGATCAGCATACATATGAAAAACTCCAAAGCTTAAAACTCTTGGAGCAGGAAAACTCAGGGTGACTACCACCGGTTATATCCCGCGACTATCCTAGCCCCACTGGTTGGACACACGGACGTCGACAAACGATCAGAGGAAACCATGGGTATCCTTTGATGTTACATCACGTCAGCACCCTCACCTCCAGAAGCCGCCTCAACCCAGACCAGATAGGCCTGCTCCTGGACCTGTGTCTGAACACCACATATTTCATGTACAGAGGGGACTTCTACAGACAGAAGCATGGCTGTGCCATGGGTTCCCCAGTGTCACCAATTGTAGCAAACCTATACATGGAAGAAGTGGAGAAGAAGGCACTCAACACCTTCCCAGGGACAACACCATCCCATTGGTTCAGGTATGTAGATGATACCTGGGTTAAAATAAAGACGCAGGAAGTACAGGCCTTTACAGACCACATCAACGCAGTGGATCCTAATATTAAGTTCACTAGGGAAAGAGACACCCAAGACAACAGGCTGGCTTTCCTGGATTGTGCAGTCATCATCAGACTCATCTTCACCTGAGTGGATCCTAATATTAAAGTTTACACTAGGAAACACCCAGACAACAACTGCTATTTCCTGGATTGTGCAGTCATCATCAGACCTGACCATGGGCCTAGGAGTAGAAGTTTACAGGAAACCCACCCACACAGATCAATACTTACTGTTTGACTCCCACCATCCATTACAACACAAACTAGGAGTCATCAGGACCCTAAGCCACAGAGCAGAGAGCATCCCCACCTCCTCAGAAGCCAAGAAGAAGGAAGACAGGCACCTGAAGACAGCACTTAAGGCCTGTGGATATCCAAGGTGGGCCTTCAACAAAGCAGTGGGCCATCCCAGAAGAACAAGGGATCAGTCTGAGACCCAGACCCGACGGAAGAACCTGGTCATTCCCTACATGGCGGGAGTGTCGGAGAAGCTTAAAAGGATTTTTGGCAAACACCACATCCCTGTTTATTTCAAACCCATGAACACACTAAGGCAGAGACTTGTCCACCGCTAGTATATGCAGTCCAATGCAGTGAAGAGTGTTTCAGACCTCTACATTGGAGAAACTAAACAGCCATTACCAGAAGAATGGCCCAACATAGGAGAGGTAACGGACCAGAATCAGCAGTACACCTCCATTTGAAGGAAAAAGGCCACTCATATTAGACAAAGAAGAGAGGTGGTTTGAGAGAGGAGTAAGGGAAGCCATTCATGTCAGCATCCCTCCCTCAACAGAGGTGGGGGGCTCCGGCATAGTCTAGCTGCTACTTACCAGGCTGTACTCCCAGGCAAATCAAGGAGCCTTCACCACCAGTCACAGCTAACGACCCATTCTTGACAGCTATTCTTGTTTACCTTAAGGCCATGGACACTAATTCTCCCTAACGAGCCTATTCAGGCTTTGTTCATCCAAGGGGACAAGAGGTCAAGCTGACTATAAGAAGTCTCTTGCACTAGCTGTATTCAGACCGATGAAGCTGTTTGGATGAACAGCGAAACGTTTCTATCTCTCAAAAAAGAAGTCCAGTAGCCATGACTCAACTCCCAGACTCTGACTCTTCCTCCAGCTACCGCTGCAGCCGCCGACGCCACCGCCGTCGACATCGATCACGGCTCATCGGCGTCAACGCTATTCTACTTCTAATTCCGACCATTCCACCGACACGTCCCCCCGTTGACATCAAGTCAGTCCTGATGTTGAGCGTCGTCCTGATGTCGACCGCCCTATTGACATTACGTCGAAAACGATGACGTCGTTCGCTCTCATCTTCAGAATCGTCTGGGGAAGTTTCCCCTTCCCCCAAGCGTCGAAAGCATCATTCGACATCTAAACGCCGAACCCAAGACTCCTCTGGCCTCTCGACATCTGCTGACTGTGCCAACCCAGGGCTTGCTGCTGCCCCCTCCGCTCTGGAGGGTGCCCGTTCTCGCAGACCAGCCCCCATCTCATTACAACAAACTGCGGCACCACCTCCTCCTCGACACCAGGAGTCTCCAACTTCTATGGACGAACTCCCTCCAGAACTGTCGGACGAAGATGGCTTTGAAGATGAGGATGCTTCCTACTGCTCGGAGGCCTCCTCTTCTCCTAACATGCCTACACCAAAAATTGATATACTGGGTAGCCAACCTCCTTCACCCTCGGAGGATATGAAACTCTACTCCCAAACCATCCACAAGATTGCTTCGGTTATGGAGCTTCAAGTCCAGCAGGAACAGATCTCTGACTCCTGTAAATTTTTTGGACATTTAAACAGGCACCAGACTGCTCCTCTACACCTCGCCTTCATTCCATCTCTCCTTGACCGTATCAAGGAAGCCTGGAATAAACCTCCTTCGGCACCACTCATGCCACGCCGTGTGGACAATATGTATAGAACCCATGGCGAAGGCACTTGATTTTTGGACAAACATCCTTTGCCCAATTCCCTTGTTGTGGATGCCACCCAGAATAGAGCCAAGGGTCGCTCTACCCTAACTCCAACTAATAAGGAAGGCCGCAAGCTCGATATCATCGGCCGTTGTCATTACTCCCTGGTCTCTTTTTCCCTTCGTTCGGCCAACTACCTTTGCGCCATGGAGGCCTACTCCCGCCATATATTGCTCCAGGTGGCTCCTATTGTGGACTCTCTTCCTGAGGAACAGAAGGCCGAAATCACTGCCCTTTACTTTCCCTTATTGACTATGAGACTATAGCGGCACGCAATATGGCTGATGCCGCTGCAAAACAACTTTCTACTGCTATTTACCTCAGAAGGCACGTCTGGCTTCGCACGACTAATATCCCAGACGACGCCATAAACAGAATAGAGGACTCACCATTTGATGGTGAAGGCTTATTTGCTACCACTACTGATGAGTCCTTGGACAACCTCATCAAGATGAGAAAGACGGCAAAGTCCATCTCTTACCCTGCTGCTCAATCTCAAGCACCTTATCGACGTCAGCAACAACACTGGCAGTGCCAGGCCCCACTTCCTCAGCGTCGAGACTCTGGCCGCTTCCGCCAGAATTATCAGCCTTACTCTTACCGACAAAACAACCAACGCCAGCAACGCCGTTCTCAATCCTCTAGGCGTTACGACCGCAAATCAAAACAGAACCTTTGACTCCATCCCCCTTCTGCCTTCCCACACGTCTGACATACGGCTACATCCCTATCTCCACCGGTGGTCTCTAATAACATCAGACAAATGGTTTCTCGAAATCATCTCCCACGGGTACGCCCTGGAATTCAGCTCTCTACCCCCTTTGGGACAGGTCCTGCGAACTCCCCCGTCACGGGCTCTGCAAGAGGAAGTTCAATCCCTCTTAACAAAGCACGCCATAGAGCCTGTCACTCCGGACGACACCAGGGGTTTCTACTCCAGATATTTTACTGTCCCCAAAAGGGATGGAGGTCTACGCCCCATTCTAGACCTCAGGGAGCTCAATCTCTTCATCGAGTATACCAGATTCAGAATGACCACGCTAGAAACCATCCTCCCTCTCTTACACATGGGGGATTGGTTTGCAGTCGTCGACTTACAGGACGTGTAGTTTCATATCTCAATCAGGCAAGACCATCGCAAATACCTAAGATTTCAAATCACCGACAAAGCTTACCAGTTCAACACTCTGCCCTTCGGTCTTTCCATGGCACCTCGGGTGTTAACAAAGTGTCTGGCCCCAGTAGCAGCGTTCCTCCGCGTCCAGGGCATGAATGTATTCCCGTACCTGGACGACTGGCTGATAGTGTCACCTACAAAAGACAAGTCAAAACAGGATATTCAATACATGCTGCACCTCCTGACATCCTTGGGCCTCAAAGTAAACACGGCCAAATCTACACTTCGGACCTGTCAGATTGTTCGTTACATAGGAGCCATCCTGGACTCGACGAAAGGCAAGGCGTTCCTGCCTCCGGACCTCAAGGACAAAATCTTGAAGGCCCTGATTCCCTTCAAACCAAACTGTCTTTTACCTGTCAGACCTGTCCTCCATCTCCTCGGTCTTATGGCCTCGACAACCTCCGTTATTCCACATGCCCGGCTTCGTCTCCGACCACTACAATCCTGTCTCCCACGTCAATACAACCCTCTGCACGAGAGCCAGTTCAAACGAGACCTCATCCCTCACAACACTTACCTCAGTCTCCAGTGGTAGACCTCTCCTCTTCATCTCGACTCTGGTCGACCGTTCAAAGGGCAACCAGTGTCCAGAGTTGTCACCACCGATGCAAGCACTATTGGTTGGGGTGCCCATTGCGAAAGTGCTCACATCCACGGGACCTGGAACGAAACGGAAAAACGGTTTCACATCAATTACCTGGAGCTCCTTGCGATTTTCAAGGCTCTCAGAGCTTTCGAGCCCTTGATTGCCAATCAAACCATACAAATTGTGATGGACAACACCACTGCCCTCTATTACTTGAACAAACAGGGCGGTACCAGGTCCAGGCGTCTATTGAACCTCACCCTGGAACTTTGGGACTGGTGCTGCATCAGAAACATCACACACACCCCAGGCCATTCACATAGCGTCCACGGAAATCACATGGCGGATGTTCTCAGCAGACGGAATTACAACAACCACGAATGGGCCCTGCTCCATTCGATCTTTCTGGACCTCTGCAATGTCTGGGGGACTCCGACCATTGATCTCTTTGCCACCCAGTCCAACAGGAAATGTCCTCTGTATTGCTCCAGGGCCGGTCAGGGGTTCAGATCCCTGGGGGACGCTTTCTCCCTCCGGTGGCCACAGGACCTCCTGTATGCCTTTCCACTGATACCACTGATTCAAAAGACAATAATCAAACTTCAAGAGAGCCCCACGACCCTTCTACTCATCGCTCCGTGTTGGCCCCGTCAACCATGGTTCATGACCCTGCTGTCTCTCGCCTCCAGCTACCGGAGACTGCCAATGCTGCCTCATCTGCTCTCTCAGAAAGACGGCACGATTCTCCATCCGGACTTGAAGTCCCTACATCTAACGGCATGGCTGGTCCACTCACACTAGCCCAGGTTATGACCAATGCCCGTCGACAATCTACTACCACGCTGTATAGATACAAATGGACAGCTTTTCAACATTTTGCGACCAGACACCATCTTCCTGCGAAACCTACTTCTGTTGAGGTCGTACTACAGTTCCTACTCCTGCTCTCCAACAGAGGACTCTCTATCTCAACCCTCAGGGTATACTTGGCCGCTATTGTGGCTTTTCAGCCTCATGACTCACCAGCCTCTGAACTCTTTCGACACCCTGAGGTAACACAGTTTTTCAAGGGTCTCAAGAATGTTCGCCCCTCAATAAGGCCTCTTGCTCCACAGTGGTCCCTTCCTCTCGTTCTTAACAAGTTGGCAAAGCCCCCTTTTGAACCGTTGGCTTCCGTTTCTTTATATATGTTGTCTGTTAAAATTGTTTTCCTAGTTGCAATAACCTCAGCAAAACGTGCCTCTGAGTTGGCAGCTCTACGGGCGGATCCACCTTTCTTACAATTCCACCCTCATAAAGTTACCCTTTATCCCGATATTCCTCCCTAAACTAGCATCGGAGTTTCATTTACGCCAACCCCTTGTGTTACCAACATTCTTTCCTGACCCCTCTTCGGACGTCGAACATATTCTCCACACTCTAGATGTTCGAAGAGCTCTGCTCTTCTACACCAGCCAACGAAGACCATCAGGAAGTCTCCCAGGCTCTTCATACGCCCTCATGAACCTTGTCAGGGAGAACTTGTAACTGCTCAAACTCTCTCTAAGTGGATCTGCAGAGCCATCACGCTTGCATATCAGTTGGATAACACCCTCCTACCAGTTACGCCTAGGGGTCACTCCACTCGACTGGTTTCCTCATCTACCGCCTTACTCCACGGCATCCCTCTTGAAGACGTCTGTAAGGCAGCAATTTCATGACACACTACCGGCTGGACGTCAGGGCCAAATCTGATGCTGCTTTTGGTCGGGCTGTTCTTGCTGCAGCGCTACAGTGATGGCCCACCTCCGGTAAGGAAGCTTGTTACTCACCCTTTAGTGTGGATTCACAGACGGCTCGAAGAAGAAATGGAAGTTACCTACCTGTAACTGTAGTTCTTCGAGACGAAGTCTGTGAATCCACACATCCCACCTGCCTCCCCTCTATCAGTCACTTTCTCTCTTAAGTTTTTCTGCGGCGGATGACAGGGGAACTGAAGAGAAAGAGCGAGAAAGCAGGAGCATGTGCAGCAGGAGGGGGAGGTCCTAACCAACAAGAGCTTTGTATCAATCCGGTGGCTGCAGGCTGGCTGCAGGTTAACCCTTTAGTGTGGATTCACAGACTTCGTCTCGAAGAACTACAGTTACAGGTAGGTAACTTCTATTTTTTGGGGGGGGGGGAACCTGCATCTGTTATACCATATCAGTTGTACCACATCAATCAAAGTCTGTGTGTTGTTTTTTCAAAAACTAATACAGTAATAGAAGCTTACATATGAGGGAGAAAGATTCTAGGCTAGCCTGTTTCTTAATGCCTTCTTTCTATAGGTAGAATGTTTAAATTTTATTTTTGTGTAGCAGAAGATTATGGTATACAGTATAAACTTGTATTTGCCACTTTCAGCTATTTTGTCTGAGGACATGGGTTTAAGACCTAAATCACTAGAAAACCATGTCAAGCATCCTCATACATTTGCATATGTCCTTCCTTTCCATATGAATGAGAAATACTGCCTGTACAAGGTGATATTAACTATGGGGGAGTTTCTCTTTGGAAGTGGTAAATCTTGACACAAACTACCTTCAGATTTCCTTGAAGGCAGTGTGACAGAACCTGTATTTCCTTCTTGCATTTGTAGAAAGTTAATGCATGAACCATCAGCCTGTTTATTCATCTCTACTACAGTCTATGATAGCTGGCTATGTCCAAGGTTTTACACAGAGACCATGCCCTACCTTTTGTCTAAGATCCTTTCAGGGGGACAAGCCAGAATTTAAAATCTCATGCTATAGATACACTGAAACACAGAAATCTCTGTGTTTCTTCCTTGCCCACCACTATGCTGAAGCCCACTGCAGTGGACAAACAGGGCTGGAATTGTACTTGCCTACAAAACTATTTTCCTGGAAGATCCTACTGGAATCACAGCATTTGCTCAGCCATGAGACCAGATTTTACAGCACCTGCTCTAAAACTTTCTTCTGTTAAGGAGCTTTTCCACACAGGGAGAACTAGAGATGGGCACGAATAAAAAAATGGCATTTAATTTGTCGTTTGTCGTTTGGAGGGTCCGTTTCGTTTCGGTTCTGTTTTTCGTGAATTTTTGCAAAAAAATCGTTTTCGTTTTTGTTCGTTTCGTTACCATTTTATTACCATTTATTTCATTTTTTGTGATTATTTTTTTTTTTAGGATTTTAAGCAATTCACTCATATTGCAGTAACGGAAAAGAAACGCACGACAAAATTTCCAGTGTTTCTGTTCGTTTCATTTCATTTTAGAGACAAAATTCGTTTGTCGTTTCGTTACGTAACGAAATGGAAAAACAAAAACGGAAATGAAAAATTGTTCGTTTCGTGCCCATCTCTAGGGAGAACCCTTTTTATTGACCATTATGAAAGACAGCCCTTATTCTGGGATTTTTGTGGTTTTATAACTCCCTCATCATAATCAGACCTCAAGACAATATTTTCACAAACCCAACCAGGCACTATAGTCCAAACCATGGAACCTTTGCCAGCTTTGGTTCATATTAAATAGATTTTCAACAAGGAAAGGAAATAAGTTGGAGTTGTTTTACTCCAAATCCCAGAATTTTCCATTCTGGGAGTTTAACCTGTCAGACACACCCCTGCATATATCTAAATTGTGCTCACCTGGAGAGAACCTAACTTGGAATTCTTCATAGCCTAGTGCAGACCAAGCTCCACACTAATTTCCTATTAGAAAATGAAATTTGGAGTCCTGGGCCATTCCTCCTAGCTCAGAAATGCCTAGGGTGAGGCTCTTCCTCTTTGTCAGAGAAGGGATCAGGGGAAAAGAACAATGCTGCAAGGCTTCCACGAATACTAGGTGCCAGTTATGGTTCTCTCTTGCTTTCCCTCTTTAGAGGAGATGAAGGAAAATTAAAGGCACTTTCTGGCTCCCTTTCTGCAGAGAGAAAAGTAAAGATGGCCAGGTGACCCTCTTTGAGAGGAGCAAAGCTTTAGGAAGGAGAACACCTTTGGGTATGAAATGCCTGTTCCTGAGATCACCTAAGCCAAGAAGGCCCTTGAAATAATCTGTCTTTCCTAAATATAGAATAAGCAACCAGCCTAGTTCCCTGACATCTGTTACTCTATTTGTTCAACTGCTTGACCTATGATTTTTATGCTAATTAAACTATCATTCTCTAATA
Source organism: Phrynocephalus guinanensis (assembly GCA_037367245.1). NCBI lineage: Eukaryota > Metazoa > Chordata > Lepidosauria > Squamata > Agamidae > Phrynocephalus > Phrynocephalus guinanensis. Next base: position 69,660,907 of record CM074733.1, on the reverse strand, counting down.
GAGGAAAAGGTAGATTTTTCATATTGCCTTCTGAATACCGTGCAGAAATTCTAAAAATTCATTGTTAAACCTTTCCTCTGTGCTCTTTAGGTTCTTTGGTGGATGACGAATCATTGATCGGTGTCTTGAGAACAACCAAACAAACTGCCATGGAAGTTTCTGAAAAACTGGAGGTTGCAGGAGAAACTGAGAAAAAGATTAACACCGCTCAGGAGGAATACCGTCCTGCTGCTACACGAGGAAGCATTCTTTATTTTCTTATCACAGAAATGAGTATGGTCAATAATATGTATCAGACATCACTAGCTCAGTTTTTAAAACTGTTTGACCAGTCCATGGCTAGGTAACAAAACAATACTACTGTATCTTTATAAAGCCAAGGTCTTTCTGCTTTCCATCCACTTTTGTCATTCATCCACTGTTTCCTTTGTTTCCTTAGATCTGATAAGTCTCCTATCCCTCAGAAGAGGATATCAAATATTATTGAGTTCTTGACATATGAAACATTCGCATACTCAGTCAGAGGCTTATATGAAAACCACAAATTTCTCTTTACATTACTTTTGACATTAAAAATAGATCTTCAAAGAGGTCAAGTTAAGCCAAAAGAATTCCAAGCACTCATCAAAGGTATTCATTAATGTTGGAATTATTTCTGCGTTGTCTGAAAGATTTGCAATGAGCTACATGTTTTGCATGTTGTCTTGATGATAATTTTATATAAATTGTACAACGGGCAGGCAACTGCTTAGACCCTTTGGAATGAATAATCAGGGATTTGATGTTGTGTCATCTGACTCAATCTTCTTATTACTCATATTTTACTTTTTATTACAATCGTTAACAGATATAATGTTCATGGTGACTTAATTAACATTTAAGTCTTACTATGGCTGCACCTACATGCCTATAGATTGTATAAGTCAGTGGTTCCCAACCTTGGGTAACCCAGGTATTCTTGAATGGCCAATCCCAGAAACCTTCACCACCATCTGTGCAGGCTGGAGTTCTGGGGAGTTGCAGTCCAAGAAGTCCTGAATTACCCAAGGCTGAAAACCAATGGTATAAGTCAATATATACAGGCGAGAAAATGAGCTTGACTTGCATGATGCTGCATATAGGATTGTGTCTAAAATGGTAAACCTGAAAAAGTAAGTTATCATACAGATAAAACATGAAGCCATGATTTCCCCAGAAAGGCACATTCTGTCACATTGGGAAACCTGGATAATTTGTGGCATAAATAAGGTGTTCCATGTGTTGTTTGTGTTTATCTGTATGTGAGTGTGCACACACATTCCATGTGCAATGAAGGAGTGGGGGTTTATCGAGATGAGTGAGCCGGGGGGGGCATTGTGGCCCTACACATAATGCAGTAGAACTATGCTTACTGCTGGAATACAGGTCCCAGTATCCTTATACAGCATGAATTTAGCTCTCCAACCCAAACATGCCTCATCTCCTTGTGCCATGAGAACATGCTGAAGAAGCTTCCAAGATTGCAAGATTCCTACATTTTGTTTCTTATCTTTGAGATAGAAATTGAAGGCTTTTGTTTTTAAGTTTGAACTAAACAGAGATTCTAGTGACTTCTGAATTCAAGGATTCTGATAAACTGAAACTGTGGTGTCTTTATATCTATCAAGATTATCATTTGAATGCAAGGAAGGGAATGAGCCTAAAGTTTTAGATGCCTTGTGTTTGTTTGTGGCATGTTTTAAATGATCATAAGGAGTGGCTAGGAGCCATTGCCCTTGCTATGAGAAGGACTTTTGTTCAGTTTATCACTGAATGCTGTCATGTTTTCAGGAACTTAAAAGCTTTGCAGGAGTTTTGACTGTGAACCAAGACAATGCTAGTGATGGAGATTGTCTTTGACATTACAAGAGTTTGTTTTTGCTGCTTTTTTGTATTAGTCATGCAAAAGAGACATTTTAAAAGGACATTTTTAATAAAGGAAAGTGTTTATTGCACAAAACTGTAGAATTATTTATAATACATTGTTCTCGTAGATGTTAGGAGAATGAATTTATTCAGCAATCAGGTATAAGGTTATGAAACTAGGATAACTGAGAGTTTGGAGCAAAAATAAGTATTCGAGATATAATAAATACAAAAACCTGTTTTTGTATTATTGATGTGGAAGTTAATGGCAGGAATGTAGACATTCATCCCACTCCCCTTCAAATAGTTCATATTAATCATATGAAAATAAAACAAAAGGATTCCAGTACCCATGTAGGTATCCAGCCATTGCTTTTAGTGAAATGTTGTCATTACTATAACTATTGCGACACTTTACTTATTAGTTTGTTTAAAAGGTTTCCAGGAAATATCTTCCTGTTTCTTGTATGCCAGGAGATTGCTGTCAGAATAATGGCCTATTCACATAATGTTATAGCCAATCACAACATAAGAGCAGTGCATCAGTAACTATGACCGTTAAAGCTAATGGATTAATATCAGAAAATACCTCCACAGTGCCCTTGGAAAGGCTGAGGGCCTTCATCAATCTCAATAGTGCAGTAATATTACTGCATGAAAGAAAGAAAAAACAATTGGTGAATATTTTCAAAGGAATGTTTCACATTTGAAAAATAAACAAAAATATAGTAGCAAAATCCAAATGGCTGGTCCATTAGGGTGAGAGGGATGTTACCCCATCTTATACTAAGGGTACCACCAGCCAGCCCACTTCTGCCTGTCTCCCTATTAAATTCCAAGGGTCAGGGCCCCCTTCTCTATGTTTTTTTTCTGGCTTCATGGGCACATGTCTGCCTTCACTTGTGTGTGTATGTTTGTGCATCTGTCAATCACACCCTTGCCCACCTCTGCTGCACCTGATGGCCTCCTAACCACAATGGGCAGCAGATACTGATAGCTGAATACTGTGTCCAGTATGAAGGATTCTGATAAACTGAAACAAGTTCAGAAGCGGGCAACGAGCATTATTGGGGGACTGGGGAAAAAGCTCTATGAGGAAAGACTGGAGAACTTGGCATGTTTCACATTGAGAAAAGAAGATTTGAGGGGAGATCTTAAGGCAGGAATTGCTCTTGATCATCCCAGTGTGTAGAATGCATAATATGGGGCTCGAATTACAGGAAATCAAATTTCAGTTGCATATCGGGGGGGGGGGGGAATCCTACCTGTTACATGAGTACAACAAAATGAAACCAATTACCCTGGGAAGCTCTAAGCACTCCAACACTAGAGGCATTCAAGAGAAAATTAGACAACCACTTGTCATATATCCTTTGATTTGAATATCTGCATTGAACAGGAGGCTGAACTCGATGGCCTTATAGGTCCCTACCAACTCCATTATTCATGATTCTGTGAATTGAAGCTTCACATTCTGCACGAAAGAAAGAGAAACATTTTGAAGTTACATGGAACTAACACACACTTTTTTCAAAGAGCTTAGAGTGCCAGTGTTTCTTATGGAAACCATGGCAAAAGCTACCAGTGAACTCGATTAAGTTTGTTTGCTATGTTAATTGGTGCAGTAGAGAATGTTCTTGATCTCAAGAATATAATACAGTGGACCCTCATATAACAAAGGGTTTGTATAACATAAAATCTGAACAACATAAAAAAATTCAGAGAGAGGAGGAAATTTGCTTAACAGAATTGTCTATGGGGTGAATCTGTACAAAATAAAAATTTTCACGATTAGGGATTACTCTGTTTTCAATGCATTCCTATTGAAAATTTGTATACAGGAAAATGTGCTTAACATAATTTCATTTGGAACGAATTAATTCCTTTATACAAGGTACCACTGTACTAATAAAATTGGTGGTGCTTTTCATCTAGGTGGTGCCGCACTGGATCTGAAAGCTTGTCCTCCTAAGCCATTCAGATGGATTCTTGATATGACCTGGCTCAATCTGGTGGAACTGAGCAAACTACCACAATTCTCAGAAATTATGAATCAGGTGGGCTCATTTAATTATTACATTTCCATATGTTGTTGCTGAGACAATAACACCTGACAATTGCACATACCCTCAGGTCCTCCACCGGCATAGCGTATTGAAGGGTCTTTGGGATAATAATGTACAGACTCCTAATCTAGGAAGACTTCAACCACCCTGTGTTCATTTCACACTGCTTTACAATATAGAGCCTCTTTTCTGGTCTCTGTAGCAGTTATCTCTTTGGTTCTGTGCTTGACCTGCCTGTCAGATTTCCTAGAGTGGCCCCTTTCATTCTCTTCAACAGAATCCCCAATTTCCAGGTGGTCTGATAGTTAGTAGTTAGTTTTCTAGCCAGACTAGCCCATGGCTTTTCTGGCTTCACAGCCTGAAGTGCATCACACAGCTGCTGGGGCCTCCACACTTGGTGCTTCCGTCAAAGGTACCTTTTCTGGATAGGCATCAGATGCCCTCTCTGCAATCCTGGAGGCATAGGCTGGCTTTGGTCAGGTCACTGGGCAAAGGCATGTTAAGGAAGATCTGTCTGTGTGCACTAGTGTTCCATGTGGAGCTGCCCTAGCCAGTCTATAGCACTGCCCCACTCCTTTTCACCCTTCTCTTCCTCATAGTGCAGTGGTTAAGTGCCTGTACTGCAGCTAAAACTGTGCTCATGACCTGGGGTACAATCCCAGGTAGCTGGCTCATGGTTGACTCAGCCTTCCATCCTTTCGAGGTTGGTAAATTGAGTACCCAGCTTGCTGCCTGGGGGCGCGCGCAATGTGTAGCCTGCATAATTAAATTGTAAACTGCCCAGAGGGCACTTGAAGTGCTATGGGGCGGTATATAAGCAGAACACTTTGGTTTGCTCTGGTCCCCTCCCTACAGGGTTTTGGACCTTCCTGCCTATGTCTTTCAACTCCTTTTATAGCCTTATGCTCCTTCCTGTCCCTTGACCTGTTATCTCCCCAAAGGACCTTATCTTTGGCAGATAGGTGCTCTTTCTCATCTCTCAGGTCTAGTGGATGGCTCCCCATCCAGTATATCTTGAGATGTAATTCTGTCAGGTGTCATGGGGTCAGGCCCCTACAGATGTCATGCCAGATTCATCTACCTAAGTCCAATTGTGGGGCCATCAAAATCTTTCAACCCACTGCGAAGTGGGTGGGGGAGGCAAGGGAATCAGTCCAGAATGGAATCCTTCTTTGATCTTTGCACACACGGTCATTAGTCATACAATTTGATATTTGTATCATAATTATATTTCTTCTTGACACAAATAATACAATATATGTTCCTATTATATGATGTATTTTCTATTAAAACAATTACAGATAGGGTTTCACTGGAATATATATTTCTAGAACCATTGTAATGGGCAAAATGTGACTGATGGTTGTTTCTGGTACATACTTAGATCTGTCGTAATGAGAAGGGGTGGAAAAGTTGGTTTGATAAGGATGCTCCAGAGGAAGAAACTATTCCTGATGGATACAGTGACTCACTAGATACCTGCCGTAAACTTTTGCTTATCAGGTGAGAAGTAACAAAAAGTTTGGTATTATTCATTTCACAAGAAGTTATTAGTTCAGTTCTAAATGTGTTATATTCTAGACACTGGCTAAATTTTCAAGTGCTGGAAAAACAGCTGGAAGCTTTTTGATTTGTGTGGGTATGGCAACAGATTATGATTAGCATAAACTATGACTTAGCTTGAAATGTGAATGCAGTCATCATGTTTCATATACAGTGGTACCTTGGTTTAAGAAATTAATTCGTTCTCCAGGCCGTTTTGTATTTCAAAAGAATCCTTAAACTGAAATACGGTTTCCCATAGGAATGCATTGAAAACCAATTAATCCATTCTAGAGGTCAGAAAAAAGGCAACCCGGGGCATTCCATTTAATTTTTTTAAACCGAAGCAATCCCGTTATTTTCATCATGCAAACATCACGCATTAACTTTTAATGCCTTACAAAAACAACTCAAACCAGGGCATTCCATTGAAAAATTTTCTTAAACTGAGGCATCCCCATTTCATATAATTTCTTTTCTTAAACCGAGTTTTTCTTTCACCAAGGCATTCTTAAATCAAGGTACCACTGTATTTCATATGCACTCTATAATACTATATCCAAGGTACTGAAATAGTTTAAAATAAATAAAGACAACAGTTTGAATCTCATTGAACATTTTTGTCCCTAGGTCTTGGTGTCCCGATCGTACCCTTTCTCAAGCCAGGAAGTATATTGCTGATTCCCTGAGTGAGAAATATACAGAGCCAGTCATTTTAAATTTAGAGAAGACGTGGGAGGAAAGTGATAAAAGAACACCTCTAATATGTTTCTTATCAATGGGATCCGATCCAACTATCCAGATTGATGCATTGGCTAGGAAACTTAAACTGGGTATAACGGCAATATTTTTTAAATTTTAAAAAACAATTCTGTTGTAGAAAATTACTTTGCTAAATGCTTTGCCTCCTGTGTAATAACTGGATCTTTCCTCAAAGAAGGAAAGGCTTGAAGGGTATAAAATAGTTTTGATGAGTTTGCTTTCAGTCTTTCTAGTGTAGTCGTTCAAATTTCAGGCAAAATTCAAAGACACAAAACAAAAGACAAAATCTTGTGGTGCTATTATCTTTTAATGTAAGCTTTCATGAATCAAGTCCACTTTTTCAGATGCATTGGCAACAGAATGAAACATTCAATGGAATATAAGTTTCATACCAAATATTCATTTGCTGTTGAATGTATGGCATATTTTCAGGAAGTGATTTGGCTTGTGTTGTTTACATTAAATAGTCTTTAAGGTGACACATGTTTTTGTCTTTTGTTTTGTTTTGCTTCTTTGAATTTTTCCTTGAATTCTTGCACAGACCAACACGGCTACCTCTTCCAAAACTACAACTACTCAAATTTCAGCAACACTGATTAATGTTATGCATTGTGGAAATGGCAAATTCAAAAAACAATTCACTAATGTTGATTTTATCAAGGAAGGTTTTCTAATCCCCACCATGATTATCAAATGTTAAAAGGAAGCAAATACGCTTTATAACTGGATTAGGTATAACTGGATTATGCGGCATGGTTAGTAAAATATCTTAATAGTAACATTTAATTATACATTTTCCTGCTTGCAAATCTGTTTGAAAGCCAGAATACATCCTTCTAAGCACATGTATCTTGTGATGGCAGGGTGTGTGTGTGTGGGGGGGGGGGGACTCTTCCAATTTGGGATGTCCTAACTTGCTTCCATAATTTGAAGGACGACCTTTTGCTTCAATTACAGCTGTCCCTACCACCAAGCATGTGCATGTAGGGATTGAACTACCACTGGAAGCTTCCACCAATGGATTGAAGATTATAGATGGAATAGATTACCCACACCACTACCTTCCATTTGCTTCCAAAATGGTTCCTGATATTTAGGGACGCCTCTATAGAAGATTTTGGGATTTGGAGGGGAGGTTTTGGGAATGCCAGTGGAAACTCAGTAATTATCAGTGCAGAGTATCAAAGCAGACAGCTTTTTTTACAAAAGGACCAGATAATGCTTTCTTCCTTAATTATGCCCTCACTGGTGATAAAAGTATTTCATACAGGCAGCAGCGAAAAATAGTCCGATGAAGTTGGCTGTAATCAATGAAATTTCATTATACCATAACAAACTTTATTAGTCTTTAAAATGCCCTACTTTTTGCTGGTTTTGTTGCAAGAGGCTAATCAACTACCAGTCTTCCTCTACGTCTGAATTTAGTAAGCTCAAATGGATGTACATAATAGAAGCTAACATGAACAAGAAGAAAATAAAAGAGACAAATGCAGTAAGATATAACAAAGGTACAGCTCTGAAAGGCTGTTATATAAAATGTTCCAAGGATTTCTCAGTATTCTAAATCTAATCTTAGAATGGAAAAACAAAATTACTAATGATTTTTAAAAAAATATTTCAAAGACTCGCTGACAGCTGAGAAAATGCAAATGTAAATAATCATAACAGTATTTTACCATTTCATTTCTTGTAGAAAACAGAGCTATATCGATGGGTCAGGGACAAGAAGTTCATGCACGCAAACTAATTCAGATGTCTATGGTACAGGTACATATGCAATAACAACAAAAATATCATAAAGTGTCTTTCCTTGTTTTCCATGTCTCTTGTCTGTCTGTCTGTCTGTCTTCATTTAGGTTTTGTACTCCTGGGGGGGGGAAGTTTCCTATTTAATTTCAAACCTATTCTCATTTATCTGTCTTACAAGGAGCTCCTTTGGGGAGCTGGGAATGTTTAGTCTTTCAAAAAGAAGGCTGAGAGGGGATATGATAGCTATGTTTAAATATTTGAAAGGATGTCATATTGAAGAGGGAACAGGTTTGTTTTCCATGGCTTCGGAGGCTAGGACTCGGGGCAATGGTTTCAAACTACAGGAAAAGAGATTCCATTTGAACATTAGGAAGAACTTCATGACAGTTAGAGCTGTTCGGCAGTGGAATATGCTGCCATGGAGGGTGGTGGAGTCTCCTTCTTTGGAGGTTTTTAAGCAGAGGCTGGATGGCCATCTGTTGGGAGTACTTTGATTGGGGTTCCTGCATGGCAGGGGGTTGGACTGGATGGCCCTTGAGGTCTCTTCCAACTCTTATGATTCATGTCTTTGGGCCTTTTTACACGAGTCCTAAGATCCGCTGGCCACTTAAATTTGGACCAGAGATCTTAGGGGTTCGTCGCTCTTCCTCTGTCCCCACCCCCCTGCGCACTTCCTGGTTGCTGGCTGCCTGAGGGAGGGAGAAAAAAGAAAGAAAAGAATGCCGGTTTACCTCCGTTTTGTTCCCGGCAGCATTCAGATCTCTTAAAGGGGCGGGGCGCAAAAAAAGAACAAACAGAAGCAAGGAGAGCCCCACACTCACTATCCTTACACCGGATCAAATATTTGTCACATCCAAAAAGCAGGTACCTGAAGCTGCGCTGGGGCGCGCTAAAGTGGGCGGGGTCGCACTTAATTTCCTCTTAACTCCTGAGCTGGTGGGTAAACATTTTTAATCTCCGGAGCTGGGAGCCATTTGCTCCGGAGTTTAGGGGTCGTGTATAAACGCCCTTTATGACTCTATGACCTGGAAGTACAGTAGGCCCCAATGAAATTAAAGAGACTTGATTCTGAGTATAGAAATATAGACTAAAGTGTGACATGTGTATAGGTGATTTTTGCTATTTTAATGTAAAGATACAATTTTACACAAATATTAAATTGACTGGTAATTGTAACTTCAATGGTCAACCAGACACAATTCACCCATTTATGTAGATGCCCCTTTGACTTAAAACGATGACTGCTGATCTACTCATCTATAGCATATTTGAAACTAAAATAAGTTTTGAAGGGCTTTAGGGAAGTGTTTTACAAGTTACAACTTACGCTTATATGGCAGGGATATTAGTGTGACTTTAGATAGTGAAAATGGAAGAGGTTACATTTTCTAAGTCTGAACTGGAAATAATATTTTTGTTTTAGTGGCATGCAAAGGATTGACCCAGACCTACAGAAATTACCCGGTTAACATTTTTATCAATACCACAAGATGGCAGTACAACTTTGCTCACTAGAAACTAGTTGTTTCATTTTCTTGCATATCTGTAATTTTTCCTACTTTATTAAAAAAAACTGAAACCCAAAAGCTATTATTTTCAGTCAGTTTAATTAAAAAAACCTGTAGTGTAGGATGAACATTTGTTGCAATGCATGAAACTAATGTAAATTTTTGCTAGTCGAATCTTCCTATACAGTTCAATTTGATAATTAAGTGCAGTGTTTGGAAGGTATGCAGAATATTTAATCAAGTTTTTTTATACAGGGTGGCTGGGTGCTACTTCAGAATTGCCATCTAGGACTAGAATTCATGGAAGAGCTTTTAGAGACACTAACCACTGCTGACATTCCAGATGAAAGCTTCCGTGTTTGGATAACCACTGAACCACACGATAAGTTTCCTATTACTTTGCTTCAGGTTAGTTAAATTTGGTCAGCAACATAGAGAAATCATGTCACATTGTGCTGAAACTGAAATTGCAGAGGAATAATATGATTTTTTTTGAAAGTGAAAACTTTAGAAAAACCAGAAGACTCTTATCTGAGATGCACCAAGATTGCCTTAACATGAGATATCTGGGAAATGAGTAATGGCAACTGGACTTCTTTTCTTGTGGGATTGAAACCTCAGATTGAAGAAGCTACTTGGATGAGTAGTGAAACATTTTGACTCAACTCCCTGATAATCTCACCTGAATGACTGAGAATCTCCACAGGCTTACATGAGATATCGTATTCTTATATTCTGCTCTTTTCATTGGATTTTCCAATGGTCTCTCTAATTTAAGTTCCTGATCTCAGCTTTCATTCATTAAAGCTATAGTCTCTGTTGTTCCCAAGTTATATGGAGGGGGGATCATCTCTCTTTCTGATTAGTTGCTGCAGAGGAATACTGCATCAATATTTTGGATAGAAGCATATAAATCATTGTTTTCTTTGGCTACCAATAATAATGTTAGTTTTGGGATTGCAAGTCTTTTAGTTGTTTATCAGGCCAGCAGTTGAAAAAGGAAAAATGTAATCATGGAATTAAGGATGTTTTAAGCATTCTGGCTTGAATCCAGAGTGGCCCTGCTACAACTGGAAGGGTTGCTTGGCCATGGGCACCTAGCAGACAGACGGCAACATTTGGCAGTGTACTACTTCTACCATCGCCTGGACTATGTTGGAACCCTCCTACCCTCTGCAGCAGGTGTGGAGGGAGGCATAGAGGAGGCATTCATTAAGGTTGCCATGCATACTTCTCAATACTGTACCTAAAAACCACACTCCATTTCTATCAGGATGCACTCAGGGTCATCCACCATGATATCCCTTATTTCTTTTGCTCTCTAGCAAGTTTGCACAGTCATGATCTGGGAACAGGACCAGCACTGAGAAGGGAGCTTAAAACCTTCCCTCTACCTCTGCTTTTTAAATCTAGAAAAAGGCAAGGTGATAATTCCAGTGCCCCATAGAGGTATACATTTTTAGATACAAGGGAAAGTAGGTTTGCTCCTGGCTGCCCACCACTGCTGCACGTACTGCTGGTCCGGATTTCGTCTAGCAGTGATTCCTAGCAAGTGATCTTTAGCTGCCTGTTACTCATTTAATGCAGCTGGTAGTATCCCTTTCAGTGAAGGTGGGAAAGATAGGAAGGCACTCTGAGAGAGTTTATTATCACTTTCAGCCTTGGAGGTGAAAATAAATTGCACAGCTGAACCAGGCGGAATCAGAGCACAACGCAAATTTCTTAGAATTGGACAGGAGGCAGCTGAATCATTTAGTAATTTTACTTTTTAAAAAAGTATACTAGGCTTTAGACTGGGCTACCATTTAAAAAAATATTGCAAAAGCACCTTGAGTCCATGGAACTTCGTGGGACATAATATACAGTATATGGAGGATGTGGGACAGTATATAGAGGATAAATTTTAAAAACATATGTCCTGTCTGATGGGACTACAGTCAGTCTATCTTAATATTCAGATACACAACAATTAAACAAACCACTAGACACAAAAGCCAAAGAGCTGGTGTGTTTCTATAGTAGTTATTATACTATTTCATAAACATATCTGCATTGGACTTAGGGTTTAAAAGCGTATGGTTTTTAAAAGCTTAGATGAGGGTCCTATCTGGAAATGGGGGAACATTAACACCCTGTGGATTTAGCATTCCAAGTGCCCTCTGGCTTGCACTTGCACACACTGGCAAGTGCCCCATTGGAAGCACCTGGATTTCTGTGTGTACAAGAGGACAGTGAATGCTGTTTGTGCAATTGCCAGAAAAGGAGGCTATGTGTACAGCAAGCTTTTGCACATGTGGTAAAATTGAATAGGATTTGTGATTCCTCCTCCCACGTATACTCCATTTGAAATCAAATTAAATGAAACTCTCTCTCTTTTTATACATTAGACATCAATAAAATTCACAAATGAACCACCACAAGGTGTCCGAGCAGGTTTGAAAAGAACATTTTCCAGTATAAATCAAGACTTGCTTGATGTCAGCAATATGCCTATGTGGAAACCTCTTCTGTATACAGTTGCTTTCCTGCACTCTACTGTTCAGGTATTACAAGTGAACTTTGTGTTGCGTGTTATGTTCAGTAGGGCATTCCCATTCAGATACATAATAAACAGCTATGCTGGTAGAGCAGTGTGTGTCCTTCCAGTCTTTCGTATGGGAAGAAAACTGCAACTAGCAAATGGGCATCAGAATTTAAATAAATAAATAGAAATAAAATAAAATAGCTTCAAGAAGGAATAATTTCCATTTTGTGTTGAACTGTTCCACACAAGACATGTCTTCTGTCATGAAGTTCTTGATGCACATTTCCCGGTAGCAGCATTGTTATATGCATGTGTTATGTTTTTAATGTAGGATAAGGGCCTTTAATCAAACATTCTTATTCTATATTTAGCCTTATTCCATTTTTAGCTTCCAGATTTAGCTATACACTATTAGGATTATCCCATCTAACATGTATATGTTTCCACCACATTAACATAACTTACAAATGCTTCTGAAGAAAAAACCTTAAGCAAGATTATTAACATGCTTTAAAAATTAGCAGTACAGCCTTTTTGTATCTGAATTGATGTCAGCAGGTAAGACTTCTGAAAGTCCTTATGGTGGTATTTAAACAGGGTTTAAATAGCCCCACACAATTCTTGCTTTTAAGGTATTGTGTGATTTGGAATCCACCCGTCTCTTGCAAGGCACACTGGAACTGCATAATATGCACCCACAGCCATGCATCATTCATTCATATCCAGCAACATTTGTCCATCCATCAGTATTCTATCAGATTTAGTAGGCAAAAATGCATTAATGTAGATCATCATATTTTGATAAAGAATAGTATTAACTTGAAATATTATTAAAGTCAGGAGTTAAATAAAATGCCAGTATTGGGTAAAGAAAAGCAAAACAAAAAAGTAGATCACATCATTTGTTATGTATTTTCTTTATTAAGGAAAGACGGAAATTTGGTCCCTTGGGCTGGAATATTCCTTATGAATTCAACTCAGCAGACTTCACAGCCAGTGTTCAGTTTATTCAGAATCATTTGGATGAATGTGACATAAAGAAAGTGAGCATTCCTATATCCTACCATTATGTTTTCTATTTAGAGATGGTTGCTATATCCAACATCATAGACTAATGTTGTGGGCTTAAAATGCCTGCCTCAAAAGAAGTGATAGGTTGTTTATTTATTTATTTATTTTAGAGTATTTTTACCCTGCCTTTCTCCTTGGAAAAGGACTCAAGGCGGCTTACAGTAATGAGGGATAATATACAGTCTAGTACAATTAAGACATGTTCAAGTACTTGAGAACAAGGAATTGAGGGACATCTTACAGCATTAATAGACAACATTACATTAAAGCAACATGGTTATAAGTAGTCATAAACACAAAGTCTATGTGAACCCATAGTTTCATATAAAATACAAATGGTGGTCTGTCATTCTGGTTAGAAGGGCTTCAGTGAAAATCCAGGCCAGCTAGTACTTCTCTATTTACTTTGTCCATGTACCTAGCCTCCGCCATTGAAATGGCAGCTTTGTGAGACCTCCTACTGAGAGGGAAGAGAGGGGTGACAGATGCTTGCATATAGAGCCTACTTGGCCTTCAGTTTTGAAAGAATGGTGCACTTGTTAGGGTGTTCATAGCCACATGCTAGATAGCTGCAGCAGAGCAACAGCAAGAAAGAGGGGAAGGAGGCATTCTACGTCAGACAAATGTAGAAAACCCTGCATTCAGCATTGATTTGCAGCTATAGAGCCATGATAGTAATGATTTTAAAAATTTAGATCAGTGTTTTTTTAATTTGTAGTGCTTGGATTTATTTATTTATTTATTTATTTATTTGTTTCTTTGTTTATTGGATTTTTATACCGCCCATTTGGCAGCGAGACCACTTATTTCTTATAGCAGCTAAGTTATCTTTGAGGGTGACAGCAATTTAGAATTACAGAGGTCCACAAATAATCCCTGAGCACAACCAATGTCTGATTAAGAAAAACAGGAATTGTGATTAAAGACTTGGGTTTGGCCTCACATACAGTAGTTGAGTTGCAGGAAGTTAGTGTTATACTGTTTTAGTTTTATGGCTGACTTTTGTCATTACAATTTATGATGTCAAGTGTATACCCTTGGGAGATATATAAGAATAATAAATAACCACTTTAAAATTTACAAATTCAAATTTCCTCCAGGGAATATCCTGGAGCACAGTCCGATATATGATTGGAGAAGTACAGTATGGAGGCAGAGTTACTGATGATTATGACAAGCGTCTTCTTAATTGCTTTGCCAGGGTAAGAAAATGCAATGAAATAGTTTTTAATGACAATTAAAGCGATTTCAACTGGGGGAAAAAGTTAACTGTTCATTTGAGATTATAGAATACTGTTTTTAAAATGCTAAGATTTGATTATGGTAGCTACAACATTAATTGTTTTATAGATTTTGGACTTTTTCAATTAAAATTAACATTTTGGGACTCTGATTTAGGGAAACATTTAAATATATGGCTTCCCCATTTCTTTTTTAGAAGACAATTTGTGTTGTTAGATTTTTACTTAATGAACAGAAGGCTCACACATTTGAAGACAGAATTTAGAGGGTTGAAGTAGGCTGGTGGAAAGGATTTTCATCACAGAATGTCTACTGTTTCAAATCTTCCTAGTGTCCTAATATTCTGTCTACTAAAATGAAAATATATGGATTTCTATTTCTGAGTGTTATTCCCCATCCATTCCCTCCCTTTCTGCTTTGAACAGGTCTGGTTCAGTGAGAAGATGTTTGAAAGCACATTCTGCTTTTACACTGGATATAAAATCCCAGTGTGCAAAACTCTGGATCAGTACCATGAGTACATTTCTACACTCCCTTCCATGGACAGTCCAGAAGTCTTTGGCCTTCATCCTAATGCAGACATCACGTGAGTCAAATACAGATAAAATTATGCAGATTTTAAAAGTTCCCTTTAGTTTTATATATCAAGTGCGACAAGACAATGTTCATTGGAAATTTCATGAATTAATAGGAACCCTAACATGAGAGAAAGTATTTATGGATTCTTTAAATACCGAAGCTGCAACCTGCATGCAGTTCACTTTATTGGACTGGATGGTGATTATATCTGAACAGAGAAGAAAAACATTGCACCATAAAAGTTCTAACCAGGAAAGTCATATGTTAAAAATGTAATTATGCTATAAACAGATACAAGTCCTTCTGTGTGCTTTTGCATAATCACAATGTGCGGCTCCGCGGCGTGGCTGCGCCATGCGGAAGCCGTTTTGCCCTCCCCCCGCCGGAAGCCGCGCGAGCTCACCTCTTGCGAGAGGTGGAGCAGGACGAGCCCCTAAAAGGGGCTGGCAGAGGTTCACCGGCCTCTTCTTTGCCGAGGCTTTCGTCGAGGGACCTGGTTGCTCCGGAGCTGGTGGCCGCCATTTTGCCACGTGGCAGCCGGCCCGGAGCAGGGAAGAGCGGCGAGGCGGAGCCGCGGAAGAGGAGGGCGGCGGCGGCCGCCCGGAGAGCGGGGGTGCCGGCTGGCACCCGAAGGCCAGGCGCGGCGGACGGGGCCGCGGGGCGCCGCGGAGCGTGACGCGGCGGGGCCCGGTCGGCGGAGGCAGAGCAGCAAGCCTCGGAGGGCGAGGCCCCAGCGGCGAGACCGGACACCGGAGGCCCGGCGGGGGGAAGCGCGGCTGCGCTTCCCCGCAGGTGACACCGACGGGCCGCGGTGGGCGGTGCCCGAAGGCTTTTCGCCGGGCGCGGGCCTACCGCGGCTTGTTGTTGGTCGGGGGGACCGCGGCGGGGCCCTGAGCCGCGGCGGGGAGCCGGGGCGGCGGGTGTCCCTATCGGCCGGGGGGGCCCCTAGACTCTCTCGCGGGACGCGCCGGGGGGTGACCGGAGCGGGGAGGCGGGGGCGCGGCCTACCTGGCCTGGCGCCTCCGGTCCGGCGGGCGGGGGTGGGACCCGAATTAGGCCTTTTTGCTGGGCAGTGGCGGCGGCCCCCGGGCTGCTGAGGCGGCCCCCGGGAGGCCTTGCCCACAGCCCACCCCCCCGGTTCCTTCTTTGGCGCGGCCTGTTGGCTTGGGGGCGCGCCGTTTCGGCCCTTCGGACCCGGCCTAGGCCCCGGCCTAGGGGCCGCGTGGCCCTGCCCAGGCGCGTGTCGCGGCCCACCTGGAACAGGGGTTTGTCGCCTGGGTACCCGCTCGAGGTTCGGCAGGGCTATCCCTAGCAAGGGGGGGTGGCTACAGACCGAGCGGTGGGCCCGGAGGCAGGGCGAGGCCTAGTAGATTAAGGAGACGATGGCCCCCCGCAGAAACAAGGCCGGCCCCAAGGGGAAACACCCGGCGAAGAGGCCTGCCCCAGAGCTGTCGTCGGACACATCCTCCTCGGGGGAGGAGGACTCCCCCACATGGGCGCGCCTCCAGGCCCGGGCGGAGGCCTGGGAGGGTTCGACCAGTGGGACCCAGCAGCCTGGGGAAGGGGCCTCAACGAGTAGGGCCATGGGCCGGCTTTCTAAGGCCCGCAGGAGGGCTCAGCGTAGACGGCTGGTACAGAGCTTAATGGACCGTTATGATGTCTTGGAACAGCAGCCGGCAGCTGGGCAACGTGCAGCCGAAGGCGTCCAGCGGGAACAGGAGGCGGGACCTAGCACGGTAGTGGCTGGGACGGCGGCGCCGACTTCGGCGACAGAGGAGGCGACAGCAGCAGCACCGCTGGGACCCCCACCGGGCAGTGGACAGACGGCCCCCCCCGCCTATCAACAGTGAGTTGGCGCCTGCACCGGACACCACACTGGCAGAGACCTGGCCGTGGGGGCCTGTGGGGGAGGCCCGTCTGGGCTCTGGGATGGGAGTGGTAGCGTCAGGGGGCGGCCTGGGCACACCACACTTCCAAGGCTGGCAGAATCCAGCAGGCTCCGGCGGAGCCCCCTTCGCACCGTCGCAGGGAGCCGTCAGTCAGCAGGGACCACAGGTAAGTCTGGCACCCACTACACCTTCGGGGGGGGGATGGGGCCAGCCGCCAGGGGTGCCGGCCCCTGCCGGCCCCTGGGCGCAGGGGCCGCAGGGAGCCGGGGGTATGGGTGCAGTATGCCCTGGACCCCCACAGCTGCAGCCGGGGGGGTTTATGGGGGTTGGTCAGCCCATGGGGTACCCGGCTAACTGGGCGGTGGGTCCGGTCTATGCGGGGGTGCCGTACACCGCGCTCCCTTATGCGGATTACGCATCCCCGTTGGGGGACCACCTGGCACAAGCCACGAAGGAAAAGATTTGGCGGGGTGATTATGTGGACTTGTTCAGCCTCCTGAATAGGGAGTTGGACGCTAAGGAAATTGAAAAGGAGGACCCTAAGGATAGGGAGCGTCGTCTCCGGCGCAAGCCGGAACGCACCTGGGCTAACTGGGCTCCCGCTTTTAGTATCTACATGTCCATGGTACTCCATGCCCACCCATGGAGGGCACAATCCCTAATCAAATACCAGGACATGATCTACCGGGCGTTTGTCGATTTTCCCGGTTATGCCTGGCTGACCTACGACGAGCGTTTCCGTATGAAGGCGGCGACGCAGCCACACCTCAGGTGGGACGAGCCGTACCCGCCCTTATGGCTGCAGTATATGACTCCTTCCCGCCCGGCTTTTGGGGAAAGATTTGACAGTGGGCACATTATCCGGAAGGCGACCCCAGCAGCGGCTGCCCGCCCCGTAGCGGGCCAGCAGGTTCAACCCCGGCTGGTCTGCTGGGACTTTAATGGACAGGGGTCCTGCAACCGCGCCCCTTGCCGCTTTAAGCACGAATGCTCCGTTTGTGGGGCCCAGCATGCCGCCGTTCACTGCCCCAGAGCCAGAGGAGCATTTGGCAAGCCTGGAGGCGGGGGACAGCAGCGGAGGCCATCACAGGGGGGAGCTCCCAATCCGCCTAAAGGGCCCCAGCCCAATCAACCGTGAGGTGCTGGGGCGTTGGTTAGACCCCTATCCCGACAGGGAAGGGGCACAGTTCTTGGCACAGGGTTTTGCCTTTGGGTTTAGGATTCAGTTTAAGGGTGTTAGGACGGCTTTTGTAGCGCCCAATTTGGGTTCGTTGAGGGGCATGGAGCACATCGCGGCGGAGAAGATACAGAAGGAGGTAGCGAAGGGTAGGGTCTTGGGCCCCTTTGACAGCCCCCCGTTGCCCGATTTTAGGGTGTCACCCCTGGGGCTGGTGCCTAAAAAGGCACCCGGGGAGTTCAGACTTATTCACCACCTGTCCTACCCGGAAGGGGGGTCGGTTAACGACGGAATTCCCCCGGATCTTTGTTCGGTGAGGTACACCTCCTTCGATGCCGCCGTAGCCAGGGTGCGGGCGTGCGGGGCAGGCGCCGAGATGGCGAAGTGCGACATCCAGTCGGCATTTCGGCTCCTCCCGGTACACCCGGATGATTTTGATTTGCTGGGGGGTTCGTTTTCAAGGCAAATTTTACTTGGACAGGGCGCTCCCCTTTGGCTGCTCCATCTCCTGCGCCATTTTTGAAAAGTTTAGTTCATTTTCTTGAGTGGCACTTGCGACGGACAACGGGGATGGGTGGCATAGCTCACTACCTGGACGACTTTCTTTTCTGTGGGCGGAGGGGGTCGGGCGCCTGCCGATTCATCCTTGAAACCTTTCAGGCTATGGCCGGGGAGTTGGGCCTACCATTGGCAGCAGACAAGACAGAGGGCCCGGCGACCCGCATGACCTTCCTGGGGGTGGAACTAGACACCTGGAATCAGTCATGCCGGTTGCCGGAGGACAAATTGCGGGACTTGACAGCACGGGTGGGAGCGCTGCTCCCACGTAAGAGCGTGACGCTAAGGGAGCTGCAGGTGCTCGTCGGGCACCTGAATTTCGCATGTCGAGTTGTGGCACCCGGCAGGCCGTTCATTCGGCGCTTGTGTCAGGCGATGCAGGGACTCAAGCGGCCAACCCATAGGACTAAGATCACCGGCGGGATGCGCGAGGACCTGCGAATGTGGTTGGAGTTTTTGCAGGGATTCAATGGGGTTTCCTTTTGGCGGGAGGAGCTCCGGCTGGGAGCGGACTTTCAGGTACAGACTGATGCCGCCGGGGCCCAGGGTTTCGGAATATATTGGAGAGGTAAGTGGTGTTGGGGTACGTGGCCGGCGGGGTGGGTGAACGCAGGCATCACCAGGGATTTGACTTTCCTGGAATTGTTCCCCATAGTTGGCGCCCTGTGGCTGTGGGCACAGGACTGGGCCAACTCCATAGTACGCTTTTGGTGCGACAACATGGCTGTCGTGTACACCATCAACGCCTTAACATCTCGGTCAGAGAGGGTGATGGGGTTGGTTCGGGCCATGACGCTGCGCGCGCTCCAATTTAACATCGTGGTGCGCGCACGCCACGTGCCGGGGCTGGATAACGCCATTGCCGATGCTCTCTCCCGCCAGCAACTCGAGCGCTTCAGGGCATTGGCGCCGGAGGCGGCCGAACGGCCGGAGCAGCTGCCAGACGAGGTATGGCGGATTGGAGGGAGGAGGCTGAGGGGGCCCTCGAGTTGGCCCTCGCGCCGCGAACCCGGCGGGCGTACGAGGCGGCAGTCAGAGACTTCGGAGCATTCCGGGAACTGATGGAGATTCCACCGGAATGGCCCGCCCCGGTTGACCATCTACGCCAATACCTGGTATTCCTGCATAGAAAGGGCCTGACGCCGGGCACTATGCAGGGCCGGCTGGCCGCCCTGGCATACCACGCTAAGTCCATGGGCTGCCACGATTCGACACAGGATTTTCGGGTGCGGAAGATGTTGGAGGGGTGGAGTAAGGCCAGGGGACGGGTGGAGGATTGTCGTTTTCCCTTGACACCGGACATTTTAGCCCGCATGTCCAAGCAATGGGCCCGGCTGTGTAGAGATGATTATGAGGCTGCCCTGATGAGGGCGGCGGCCCTGGTAGCCTTCTTCGGGGCGTTCCGGGTGAGTGAACTAGTGGCCGCAGGGAGGAGGGACTCTTCTTTGGCGGCTCTCCTTCGGGCCGACTTCCACCTGCAGGACGGTAAGGCGGTGTTCATGCTGCGTAAGTCGAAGACAGATCAGGGCGCGAAGGGGCGGAGAGTAGTCTTGGGGCCGTGCTCGGTGGAGGAGGTATGTCCGGTGCGAGCCATGGAAGCTTATGTGGCCCTACGGGGGGACGGGGAGGGCTACCTCTTTTGCCATAGGATGGGGGATCCCCTCACCAAATTCCAGTTTTGGACTTTATCGCAGAGGGCACTGGATCACCTGGGATTAAGCGGCTTGAAGTTCGGCACCCATTCGTTCCGGATAGGGGCGGCTTCCACGGCGGCGGCTCTGGGCTACGAGCCGGAGAGAATAAAGTCCTTGGGGCGATGGGCCTCCGCCTGTTATAAGACATACGTCCGTCCTTTGCCCAAGTTTTAATAGTTTGGTTTTGTTCCCTTACAGGACCCGGGTTGGGCTATTCAAGGAGTCGCGTCCTAATCCTGGGACACAGTTATATTTACTGGGCGCAGAAGTATGCGGCCAGGACGGCCTGGGGGGTTAACTTGGGGATGGGAGGGCGGGCGGTTATTGAATGGAGGGGCCTGCGAGGCATGCGGTGGTGTCAGTTCGAGCGGCTTGCCCGGTTGGCGACCGCGGGACGACCACCTGATATACTGCTGGTCCATTTGGGGGGCAACGACATCGGATTCCAGACAGGGCGATCGCTGGCACAGGATATCGTGCGCGACCTCACGGTATGGAAGGAATTGGCTCCGGAGTCTAAATTGATTTGGTCAACTATCGTGCCGCGGCGCCAGTGGAGGGGCGCAATGCGCGGCCGAGGTCCTGAATAAAGTACGTAGGGAAGTTAACCGAGACGTGTGTCAAGCTGTGACACAAGGTTTGGGTACAGTGGTGGGCCACCCTAGGATCCCGGCAGCAAGGGCTGAGTTGTATCGCGAAGACGGAGTGCACCTCTCGGACCAAGGGATGGAGCTATTTCTGCATGATCTGAAGCGGGGCCTGCTGGGGGTGTTGTTTGTCTGATGGGGTGGTAGGGGCCTTGGCAAGGCCAGGCCCCTACCGTGGCGGTAGTGCAAACTCGGGAGGGCAGTTGGTGAGTCTGGTCTCAATTTCCCTGTGGGATCGCCCGGCCTCACGGTGTTCCGGACCTGAGGTCACAACGCCGGGAGGGATGGGTGAAAATTGGAGGGCCCAGCGGGCAGTCAGGCACAAAGGGCCCTGGGTTGCCCGGCTGGGGAAAGGGGATCGGTGGCCCGGGGCCGCCCCGTTTCAGGATGGGGCGACCTCGGGGCTATTGACTCGCCCAATATGCTGTCAGCTGGAGGGGGTCCGAGGAGACCCCATATAACAACCTGCATCCGCACTGCAGCAGGCCCCAGTTTGAAGTTATGTTTAATGTTGAAGTTATTAATAAAGTGTGGCCCAGAGCGGTACCCAAAAACAACTGTCTCGCGTGGTTATTCCGGCGTGGGGGGGCAAAAGCACTTTGATCCCATTCAGTTGTTTTGGTTGGTATTTGTACTAGTTAAACTTTGATTAAATGGCTTGCACAAAATGGATATGATTTTATTAATTCTCTTCAGTCTCTTACTTGCTAATCAATTCCATTTAAAATTTTATCTCTTTCTGATTCACTTTTCACTCTTCTCTTCATGCCAAAGGGCCCCCTCCCCCACTTAAATGCTGTGTGATCTGCTATTGAATGTAATCAATCTTCATTATATTTTATTGGTTTTTCTGATGTTCTTCTGATTTAGTTGTGAAGTAGGCTATTTGCAAGATGCTTGTACTTAACATTTCCATTATTGTTAAAAACCTGTCTCATGTTTCATTTACATTGTTAACAAATGTGAAACACTTGAATCTCTCAAAAACTTTTTAACTTTTTAAAAATATGCCTCAACTTTCTCCAACTTTCAGAAATGACCGATTCCTTCCTTTACTTTGAAGGATAACTAGTTTGTTCTCAGTGGAAGTTCCCCAGAAGAAATTCCATTTCTAGAGAAGTTCACATATAATAGTTTTGGCATTTTGCGTGGTATTATAACACATATGATTCTGACATTTCACTGTTACGTAAGCATAAGTATAATTATATCCATGTAGTTGGAAAGTAGTGTGAGAAAGTTATCTAAGATATCAAAGTAATTAAAGAAGTGAAACCTGCCTAGGTATGTTGACTAGAGGTCATCACAGATCTGCAACTTACAAAACAACTAGAGTTCTTTGTGGTCTCTGTAGTTCACACACATGGATACCTCTGCACCAGTGGAGACACTCTTCAGGAATATGCCAGAGTTTCAAGGCCTTTTGCTCCTTTATATTTATATTTTTATTCTGCTTCATTACCTTCTGCAATGGGCTACCCATCGTATTTTTATAGGTCAATGCTTTGCAAAAATATTAAGCATCAGGTCATGATTGATTAGCATTTGAGGCTTTGTCCTTGTACAGCTCTGTCTAAGCTTGTAAGCTTTAGTATTTAACTACTGTACAGAAAATCTAAGGATCGTTTATGAATGATTTGGAACAATAACGTTTCCCTCAGATTCCCTTCTTCTGCTTGTTTTCAAGGTAATACTCCACCAAGATACAGCTCACATGTCTATATTTGCCAGTTTTGAAAAACACTTGCTTGAGTGAGTTACTGTCATAAACAAGGGGAGTGCTGAGCACTTCATAGTCTCAGGAACCTGGAAATGATATATCAAATTAGGGGTGGCCACCTTTATATCCTTTGGAAGTACTTTGTCAGACTGTAATCCAGAGATGAGAGCTATCCAACCTCCACATGAATAGTCAGACACTGTAATTACTTTTTCATTACAAAACTGGGAAAGGGTTCATATCCATAGAGATGGTGAACTGGTAATTACATGACCATCAATGGGTTTGTACATGTGAGAAATCAGGGCAGCTCCTTGAAAGTATTAGATTGGCAAATGGCAATGGTTTTTGCTTTTCT
The DNA here is from genome assembly GCA_037367245.1 of Phrynocephalus guinanensis. NCBI lineage: Eukaryota > Metazoa > Chordata > Lepidosauria > Squamata > Agamidae > Phrynocephalus > Phrynocephalus guinanensis. The sequence continues at coordinate 69,637,937 of CM074733.1, read as the reverse complement.
AGATTGCACATTTTGTAGACATAGTTTCCCATTTCATCCAAATGTGGAACTGTGATTTAACCCTGTATAATCTGGGCTGAGATGAAATTGGAAGCTGCCATGATGGTAAAGCAGAACTGTCAGCTTTTGAACTTCTCCTTTCAGCGGCAGAGAACATAGGGCGTTTATACACGACCCCTAAGCTCCGCCGCAAATGGCTGCAAGGTCCGGACCTTAAAAATGTTTACCCACCAGCTCCGGACTTTGCAGACAATTAAGTGCGACCCCACCCACTTTAGCACGACCAAACAGCAGTTTTCTTGTACCTGCTTTTTGGATGTGACAAATATTTGATCCGGTGTAAGGATAGTGAGTGTGGGGCTCTCCTGGCTTCTGTTTGTTCTTTTTTTGCGCCCCGCCCCTTTAAGAGATCTGTATGCTGCCGGGAACAAAACGGAGGTAAACCGGCATTCTTTTCTTTCTTTTTTCTCCCTCCCTCAGGCAGCCAGCAACCAGGAAGTGCGCAGGGGGGTGGGGAAAGAGGAAGAGCGAGGAACCCCTAAGATCTCTGGTCCGAATTTAAGTGGCCAGCGGATCTTAGGGGTCGTGTAAAAAGGCCCACAGTGACAGGAGGCAAGAAAGCATGAGCCCTAAGACTGCTATGACTCATTGACAAAGGCAGGCATTAGATCTTTTCCTTCTACATGGAACTGGCATTTCTATGACACTGTGTGGCATCTGTGCCCCCTCCCCCACGCGTAAAGGTGATCATGCCAGTTCTAAACTCTCAGAGATAAATCTTGGAGAGCACCATTCACAGCATGCAGAAACTGCAACCAACTATGTATTCTTATGACTGTAATGGGAAGCGTGAGTGATAAACTCACATACTCCCCTTTTCTCCCTTTTTCAAGCAGTCTGATTACGAATACATTTGGTATTGAAAAGGCACTCACCTCCTGGGCATTTTATCATTACATTTGGATATGCTGGCAGTCCTTTTCGAGCCACATTTTTTTGTGAAAACACTTCTGGGGCTTTTCACTGTCAACACGCTGGGCTGAATCCAATGTCAGTTGCAAGTAGAATGAACTAAGTGGAACCTGAGTTACTTGTGATTTACAAATCCAATTCATTTTAATAATCCTATTTTAGTTGGGATTATAACTGGATTTAGCCTGTTACCTGATCCATTGTTCTTCTCACAGGTACTGAATCTTTACATATTACTTGAAATTCCTATCAGGTATCAAAGCAACACGGCAGCTGATGTCCTGAATACCATTACGAACATTCAGCCAAAGGAAAGTGGAGGTGGAGTTGGGGAAACCCGAGAAGCCATTGTGTATCGATTAGCTGAAGACATGCTGGAGAAACTGCCTCCGGATTATGTACCCCATGAGGTGAAATTTCTAAATAGCTCATGATAATTTCCCTGAATGTGATAGACACGAAAGGAGTAATGTTAAACAATCTGGGACAGCGACAGTTTTCAAGTGGTTTAGAAAGCTAGACATAGGAATACTAAGAGACTGAAAGGGAAAAAATAGCTCTCCTGTGCTTTGGTGGATGTGACAGAGAGATAATTGAGACTAAGTGAGGGCAGTGTTGTTTGGTCTCATTTTGAATTAACCTCTTGGCTTGTTTTTGTTTCTGGTCTGTAACTAAAACTGGTTTATCTGTGTGTTTCACTGGGATTAAAGCTTTAAAATGTACTCCCTCCCATTTCAGTTTAGCCCTAAGTATAGGCCTCTTGTAAGCGGTTCTTTGGGGCTGTGTAAGGGAAGTTGTATATTTAATTTGGCTAGATGTGCATCTAATGGCTGTAGTGTAAGGGGGAGGGAGCTAATTAACTGCCAGTGACTAAGGCTCCTTTGATTCCATATATCACATCAAAGGTTATGTGCATCCCTAGATTGTAATAACTTCAAACAACTCTGTATATTAGTGAATATTTCTCTCTTTTTATAGTCAAAGTGGTGAAAACATTGGCACATCTGTGCTGCCATTTAATAATCAAAATATATCTTCAAGGGGAATGAAAAAAAGCACATTATAAGAGTTTTCCAGAAGCAACACAATGTTGTGGTCGCAACTCCTCTATATATGTTCAAATGTTCTTGGTGAATTTGACTCCTTATTGTCTTTTTTTCCCTGCTCTCACAAATGCTCAAGTTCTTTAATAAGATGATTGATTCTGCTATTGTGTTAAAACTTTTAAAATGACTAGTCCATTGATTTAATTTCTAATTAATTGCACGGTGATTAAAATTCTGTTTGTTTGCATGGTAAGTTACAATGAGAGAAGGCCCACTCAATCAGTGGTACTTGGGGAACAGACAACACTAAAAAAAAACCCTCACTGATTTTAAGGAGTTTGAATCCCTACTGTGTCTCCTGTGAATGGGATCAGCCAAGACCTACCAGATCATGTGTAGCTATTGTGGTTGCATGCTGTACCACCTGCCTGACCTTGGACCAGCTGTATGGTCTCAGGCCACCACCATAAGGACAAATGGTTATGTTAATCAGTTCTTAGTAGATATCCTTGAAAAGGTTACCATCAATCAGAATTAGCTTAATGTTACATAATTACTTAATTGCTTAACCACCATAGCTGAATTTTGGTACCGCATACATCAGCACATATTTCAGTTGTTGGTCTCAATAATTTCAGTAAAAGCTCCCTTCCCCCCAACACACACACACACACGGTGCTTGGATTTACACTCAGCTCCTAAATGACCATGGAGTCCTTTTTTGGGCTGGCTGATTTAGTATATTTCTTGGGCTGCTATAAATCTCTTCACTAGCTAATCTCTCTATCTTGACCTCTTTGAGAAACGTCCATCATCCTTTATCATTCCTGCTTTTCTTCCACTGTCCATACTTTTGATCTTCTAGGGCCATCTATTAGTACCACCTTAGCAGCTGGCTATGTAGTCCTATGCCACTGTAGTATGTCATAGGATCTTTTTTTTTAATTGTAGTTTTTATGTATTGGATATGAATGCTGTCAGGTGAGAGAGTGTAAGGCTGTGTGGGTGTATGTTTGGTTTTATGTCAGGATTTTTTAAAATGGGAACAAGTGATGTTGGGCGAGAAAATATAGGAGTATGTGTATGGATGCTTGTTTCCTAAATGGTTTTATGTCTTGGAATTTTTATATTTGGGGTGAGTGATGCGCAGACTGGATGGCACTTTTTAATTTCGTTGTATTTGTACAATGACGATAAAGTGTTATTCTATTTTATTCTATCTTGAATTGGATGCCTATATTTTTCTGATGAGCAGGCTTTACTGGCAAGGTATTTGTCTACAATTGTGTTTCTTTTGTTGTAATCTTTTCCCCTCCCACCTTTTCTCACCAATTATTTTTCCCAGATTGTAAAATGGCATGTGTCCAGAGCCTTCAGGATGAAATCCAGTGAGATTTTAAAAGGGTTTTGGGTTTTAGTTTCACACTTTGGTTTGCTTCAGATATTATAGCATGGACGCCAGGGTAATCTGTGCCACACATTTGTACCCCGAACCAACATAACATGTTTTTAGCATCTCCCATCCAGAATCCAAGCAGACAGTACAAGAGATGTGAACTGAGTAAGCATTTGAACAAATAAAGAGCCACAGTTTTGTATTAGTCCCAAGCTGTACATGCAAAAAGCCAAGATCCAAGTGAGAAAAGGTGAAAGTCGCAGGCTTAGATGACCTCTGCCTGAGACTTTCAAAAACAGTTGCAAGTTAGTGTGAACAGTGCTGAGCTAGATGAACGTGCTTTGACTTACAAGTTGCTCTTGTTTATACACACGTTTCCTTGGTGTATATTAATCTGCAAATGTAAAAAAGCAGTAAGCATCATATACTGATCTGCTTTCCAACATTGGTTTCTTTTGTTTTCCTGTTACATTTGTAGCTCACCTTTCCATGAAAGACGCCCAAGATATCTAGCAACACTCAAGTCCACATTTAAAAAGTACCATAGCAAACAATTTTGCTATTAAAAAAAACCAAATGTGTGCATACAAAATAACAGCCAGATAAAATATTTAAATAAAATACATATTACAATAGAGGCTAGGAGAAAAAAATAAATCAGCTGTAAAAACAACATTCCTATTTTTAAAGCGATTTTCCCCATTGATGAGGGAGTTAGACTCCCCTGGGCAATGAGTTTCCATCTCAGCATAGTCACTGCAGAAATTCTTCAGTTCCTATAAAATGCTTATCAGATGTGGGACCTAGAGAAAGAGCCCTCCTAAAGATCTTAATCTGCCAGATCTATAGAGTGAAGGCAATCCTTCAGTTAAAGGTAAAGGTTCCCTCCCACACATGCATGCTAGTCATGTCTGACCCTAGGGGCAGCACTCATCTCTGTTTTTAAGCCAAAGAGCCATTGTTGTGCAAGTCCGTGGCCATGTGGCTGGCATGGCTGAACGCATTTCTGCGCATGGAACACTGCTTAACTTCCTGCTTTTTATGGCAGTACCTGTTTATCTACTTGCATTTACATGCTTTTGAACTGCAAGGTTGGCAGGAGATGGGGTTAACAGTGGGAGCATAGTCCACTGTGTGGCTGCCAGGATTCAAACCGCCAAGCTGCTAACTTTGCAGCCAACAGTTTCAGCGCTCTAGCCCACTGAGCCACCACACCCCCTTCATGAGAACTTGCACCTCATAAGAAGTATTTTGAATTATGTTTATGAGTGAACCTATTATACAGTATATCTGTTGAAGTGCCTGAACGGTACTGGTGATTGGATCAAATCAGCAAAACCAGCATCAGTAAAGAAGCCATCAATGCTCCTAACTCAGCTATTGCCACTTTTCTTGGATGTCATACAGTATCAGGACACCACTTGCTTCTTGTTTTGGCCTTAAATGGGATAAGCAAAGCAAAGTGGGCTGCTTATAGACCACCCCATAGTGCTTAAACTTAAAGCATTCTCTGGGTGGTTTACAGCTTAATTATGCAGGATACACACGGTCCCTCCTGCAAGCAAGATACTCAGTTTATCAATGTTGGAGGGATGGAAGGCAGAGTCAACCTTGACCCAGATAAGAGTCATGGCTGGGAATAAGATGCCTTGGTACCTACTGGGATGTTGCATTTTCCCTGTGGAAGGGGGAACTGTAGATGAGAGGCAGCTATTTTTCTGGAGAGAGAAAATATTATTTGCCAGTGTTGTTCTAAGTGCTTTATTGACTGACTTGCTGTCTCTTAATTTCCTGTATTTAGGTGAAAGCTCGCTTAATAAAAATGGGCCATCTTAATTCTATGAATATTTTTCTTCGCCAAGAGATTGATAGAATGCAGAGGGTTATTAAACTGGTCCGAAACAGTCTCAATGACCTTAAGCTAGCAATAGAAGGAACTATTATTATGAGTGAGGTAACTAAGCATACTCTTATTTTTGATTGCTCACTTGGAATATAACACATATGCATTCAGTTTCATATTTTATCATTCATTTGTTCAGAATTTAAGGGATGCACTTGATAATATGTATGATGCTCGAATTCCTCAACTTTGGAAGCGTGTATCTTGGGATTCTTCCACACTTGGATTCTGGTTTACTGAGCTTATTGAGAGAAATAACCAGTTTCGTATTTGGATATTTGAAGGGAGGCCACCTGTATTTTGGATGACTGGATTCTTTAATCCTCAGGGTAAGTACTAGCCAGGTAAAATGAACTGCTGCTGATTGTTCTGTATTTCATTACACTCAGATTTAGTGTGCTACAGTGACTGCTATATGTCTGAAGAAGTGGATATGTCCACAAAACGTTACATTAAAATATGAAAGTTAGCCTTTTAGGTTCCACATGTTGCGCCTCTTTTGTTTTGTTTTGTTTTGTTTGATTTTTGCCTGCAATTCTTGAAAGGACTAACACGGTTACCCTCTCTGTAACTTTTTAAAAGAGGATCAGATGTAGGTACAGTGGGGGTTTTCAATTCTGCAATGAAAAAAAATGTATTTCTGATATAACGGCTGAAATCCTGTTGTGCAACTATGCAAACAGCACAACTTTTGAAGGTTAGAAACGTCCACAGGCAATATCTATTGCATACTGAATTGCATGATTCTGAGTGCAGCAGATAATGGCTACAAATATTTATTCACTTATAGCAATTCATATCTAAAATTTACACTGTTAGTGTAACTGTGCAGTAGGATTGTAGCAAGTGTATATTTATCATAATATTTGTTCACAGGTTTGTTTGTTTTTTGGGGGGGTGGGTAATCACATGGAAGTAGTGTTTCTACTTATTCTGAATATCTTTTTTATTCAAATTGGTCTGTATCCTGTTTGGCATATACTGTACATATATGCACATGGATGCAGTTCTTTCCCTTTGCAACTTTTTTCACTGAATTATGTCCAATGGAGAGCAAACATATTGGAACCCAAACAAAATATATTGTGTACCCTCTAGACAATTAAGGAGTATATCAGATAGAGGATAGTCATCTATAGGTTTACTTTTAGGGAAGATTAAATTTAGTAAATATATGGTAAATATCATTCCAGACCACTAGTATTTGTATTGCTCCCTAGCCTAGACACAGTCCTTAGTATAATGAACCATTATTATTGACTACAACTTAAGTTATTTAGATCCTCAGCCACTAATGTTTTTATCATCAGTTCACTAATCAATAGTTATGGCGTGAAAAGTTACTCTTTTAGGACCAGAACTCCAAGACTCCCCCATTTGCCGTGGCCTTTGACGTTGCAGCCAAAACTATTCCACATTTCCAAGCCCCATCAATAGCTGTCATTGTCGCCTACAGTTGTATTTTTTTTTGAACAATTCTTACTTATTCCATATCTTTTGCCAGTAGCCTGTTGCTGAACATTTCAGGGCCTGCTTTAGTTACTGCACGTTGTTGTTTGAAGGCAGGTAATAGGGGAAGCTGTATTCAAGTTGCTTTGTGTTTTATTCACTTTGTAAGGGTTCCTAACAGCAATGAGGCAAGAGGTAACTCGCGCACATAAGGGATGGGCACTGGATACAGTAACTATACATAATGAAGTTCTGAAACAAGTTAAAGAAGAAATCACTGCAGCTCCTCCGGTATGTTTGCCAGATGAAGAACTTGGAAGTCACCATATTACTTGTACTTGTTACTTGTACTTAACTCTTATTCTTAATAACAATGACATTATGATTGTGTAACTTCCCTCTGGGATAAGCTTCCTACAGAGGTTGACCAGGCGCCTTCCCTCTCAGTCTTTAGGACACTAATTCAGAGCCCATCCACACTGACATCTAGATCAATATATGGATTGCTGCTGGCAGCTTGGACTGAGCCAAATGAGCGCGTCCACATGTGCTTCCCTTTTATTGATCCCTTCTTCCCTTTTAAGAGCTGTCCCACACCTTTCTGATCCCTTACCAAGGGGCTCAAGTAATTTTGGTGCAGGTTGGAAGGCTTGAGTCAAGTCAATTCCCAGTGAGTATGATTGCTTGGAACAGACTAATTAGAGCGGGCATGTCCAAACTTTGGCCCTCCAGATGTTTTGGACTGCAACTCCCACAGTCCTTTGCCATTGGCAATCTAAGCTTAGAATTCTGGGAGTTGTGGTCCCAAACATCTGGAGTGTCAAAGGTTCTCCACTACTAGCCTAGACTGTCATGTTCCTTCAAGGAGCTGTTTCATACTGGAACTATTATGAGGATGGAGGAACGGGGGTTAGGGTTGCTCTTAGTTCTGGAACAGACTAATTAGAGCTTTGCTTTGCTCTAATTTGTGGTCAATTTCATGTACCCTGAAGTGTTTTATTAGTTGTTTCAGAATATTGGAAATTGAATACTCTTGATCATCTCTGAAACAACACTGGTGAAATTATTGCTTTTTACACCAGCTAGATCATTATTGAAGATGCATTACTTTTGTTACTTTTTTAAAAAAAATGCCTGCCTGTTTATTGCTGATGAAGAAACTGCCCACCTCCATGATTGTGGGTGGTTTCTCAATTGGGAGTACACAGACAGGCAAAGAAAATGTTTTTAAAAAATTATGAGAAGAAATGCATCACTTGTGATGATCTAGGACAGTGATGGCGAACCTTTTAGAGACCTGAGTGCCCAAACTGCGATTCAAAACTAATTTTTCACAAAGTGCCAATACAGCAATGTAACCTGAATACAGGTGGCTGTGAAGGGGCGATGTTGGGTGCCCACAGAAAAGGGCTCTGAGTGCCACCTTTGGCAGATTTGCCAACACTGATCTAGGAGACAGTAAGAAAAATAATTTCACTTCCCCTGACCCTTGACAGATGATCAAAGGAAGTGTTTAATTGGCAGAGGGAAATAAAGTACTGTTCAGATGCAAGTTTTATTGCACAACTGATGCTTTTAAGCCACATCCAGGCCCTAAAACAGAATTATATAAAACTGCCTTCCACTAGTGTATAGAAGTGGAAATAATAAAAAACAAATAAGCAAGGGAAAACAATACTCTTTTATTAGCATAACTCTAATTTATATTTAAAGTCTAGGTGTGCAGCCTCACTAAACAGGGAAGGAATAACACAGGCTTCAAACACAGATTTGTACCGTATAGTGAGTTTAAGTAGTATTTTAAAAATAATTATTTTACTTATTTGTGAAAAGCAGAATAGTTTCATTTAGAAACTGCACCAGTAACAGTTGCTAATTACACAGAAGCACAAACTTATATGACTATAATTCCTTTTTAGAAGTAACTTTCCAAATTGTATAAATGTTAATGTTTCTTATATTTTATGTTTATTTGGAATAGTTTTAAAAATGTTAATGCAAATATTAGCATATTATTTCCTTTAAAAATCTAATCATGGAGGAAATGTAATTATCTCATCTACACACACATTCTGATGTACACCCTAACCCAGTGTTGGTGAACCTATGGCACAGGTTCCAAAGGTGGCACTCGGAGCCCCTTCTGTGGGCACCCAACATTGCCCCTTCACAGACACCTGTATGCAGGTTAAATTGCTGTATTGGCACTTTGTGAAAAATTAGTGGGTTTTGAATCACAGTTTGGGCACTCGGTCTCTAAAAGGTTCACCATCACTGCCCTAACCCATTAGAGGAGGACAATGGATGATGTTTATGCTGTTGCAACAAGAAGGCTGCTCAGGGATTGTGGCATAAGTGTATAAATGTATTTTATACCATTCCCTAATTGTGATAGTATATTGATTCTTTCATTTCTCTTCTCCTGTATTCCTGTCCATCTCTCTTGCTAATTTCAGAACTGCCTGATTCTTTTTGTTAAATGCAATATTTAAACATTTTTCATTCTTGCTTTGTGCGATTTCACAAACTTTAAAGATCAAATTTCTTCACTATTTCAGACTTTGCAAATTATACCATATCTTATGTTGAATAGGGCATGTCCAATAAATCATCTTCTAATTTTAGAAAAGACACTTTTCTATGCATAATAAACACCCCTTCTTTTCACACAGGAAGGGGTATATATTTATGGATTATATTTGGATGGAGCTGGATGGGATAGACGTAATAATAAACTCACTGAATCAACAGCAAAGATTCTTTTCACCGCACTCCCTGTTGTCCATATATTTGCAATTAATACGACTGGTCCAAGAGATCCTAAACTCTATGTTTGTCCAATTTACAAGAAGCCAAGGAGAACTGATTTGACCTATATTACTGCCATCTACCTAAGGACAACTGTATCTCCAGACCACTGGATACTCAGAGGAGTGGCTCTCCTCTGTGACATCAAATAAATTCTGACCCTTGGAACAAGATAAACACACTAGGATATGAGATATACCTTTGAAGACTCTTCAAAAATTGATTTTTTTCTTATTGTATGTTATTTTGCCCTCTCACACAGCCATTTCCATTTGCCTTTTAACTTGCAGCAATTCTGCCTTCTGCAGTTACTTCCTGTTACTGTATACTGTGTACTTTGGTCTAAGACCATAATAAAAATACTACTACTGTATTCCAGATATGATAAAGTGTATTAAATATTTCTGTGTCAAAAGTTCTGAATTTTGATTTTGTAAAGGTTTCTCCTTTCTGGCTCTCCTTTCTTTCTTTTTTTAAAGGACTTTTTTTAAAGGACATAGCCTTAAAAGCTATGCTAGAGTCTTTAGATGTAATGGCTCAGTCGTTGTGGAAGTGATTTGAACTCATCTGGCTCAAATCAGGAATCTGTTTTAGCTGGTCTGCAAATCATGCTGCTTGTCAGTACCTATAGAATGGATATAAATATTAAGGCAGTATAAAATTGAGTTGGAGATACAGTATGTGTTGTTGTTTTCAAAGGGCCATTGGAAACTTTTAACAGGTTTACTCATGTTCAAGTCAATGGCGTTAAGTTAAGTGAACTGAAAGAAACACTAGCTTAAGTGACATGTAAAATCATAGTCATGTATACAAGATAATTGTAGTTACTGGAATATAATTTTATAGGCTAATATGTTCCAATTCTCAGACTCAAAATTTCTTTTCAGAAACAAAAACTTTTCAGATGTGCTCATAGAATATCAAAGGCTAAGTTGTTAAACCAATGTTTGGCATGTATTTTGTAGTCAGTGAGAAATTTTTCTGTGTGATCCACGAAGGATTTCATCTCTACTTAATTTTTGATGTCACAGTGTTTAAGCTAGTGACTACATATTTACAAGCTATGCATGCAGGGCAGATTTCAACAGCACATACAGTGGTACCTTGTATAAAGGAATTAATTCGTTCCAAATGAAATTCTGTTAATCAAATTTTCCTTTATACAAATTTCCCATAGGAATGCATTGAAAACAAAGTAATCCCTAATTGCAACCATTTTTATGTTGTACGGATTCACCCCATAGGTGATTCTGTTAAGCAAATTTCTCCTAGTTCCGGAATTTTTTATGTTGTACAGATTTTATGTTATACAAACCATTTGTTATACGAGGGTCCACTGTATTAAGAATGGCTTTTTGGCTGGAGCATGGGAGTGGCTCACTCCAAAATTTCAGCCCCTGAACCCATCTTAAGAGGCCTGTACCTACTGAGATAGTACCTTGATACTGCATCTGAGTTACATTACTTTTGAGCATAAATTTGAAATGTGTGTTATATAGCTGTGCAGAACAACTAAATGGTTGAGTTTTGTGTGGATGAGAGGGCTAAGAGCTCTCTATCACTGCCTGATTCTTTTAACTAAAGCTGAACACTTAGCGATAAATACACAAAGTGCAGTTTGCTGTGCAACTGTTGTTAAATACAATAGACAATACAGTGGTACCTTGGTTTATGAGTATTGTACCTTAGCAATTCCTGATGAATTTTGCCTTGATCAATGAGCAATGTCTTGCAAAACAAGCAATGGAAGTGCTTGTTTTGCCATCACCCCTCCATCGCCACCACTCACCCTCTTGCTGCACACACCCAGCTGCAGCTGCAGGCCCTTGGGGCTGGGCGGCCAAGGGCATACCAAGTCTCTCTGCCTGCTGGGTGCACTAAGCTGATTTTGGTTTGAGTGCAACTCCCTTGTTCTGGGGTGAAGTGGGGGGGGGTCTCGGCCACTCAACTGGTCTTTTGTTCCTTAGCCTGCCTCTCCACCACCCACTCACCATTGCCACTGTGGATCACTGGTTTGCTTGGGAAATCTGCAGGCTGCCAGCAAGTGCAATCTGGCTGCCTGAGGGTGAGAGAGCTTCTAAGAAGGGAGGCACACCGATGTAGCCCTTGGATCAGGAGTTGTGCCGGTGAGACTCTGAGGGACCACTTGGCATGCAGGACGCCCTTGATGGCTCCTCTGAGATGAAAATGTCAGGGCCACTGCTACAGGCCCCAGCACAGGTGCTACATGATGTGTCAATGGGGATGGGGTACGCGGCCACACACATGCACTTGACAGGTCCTCTCAGATGAAACCTCCTAACCTCCCGGTTCTGGCCAAAGCAAATTTCCCCATAGGAAATAATGAAAACTGGGGGCCCAGAACAAATCAGGAAAGATTCCATTATTTCCTATGGGAAAATTTGCTTTGATATACGAATGTTTTGGTTTATAAGCATGCTTCTTATCATTGTACGTTATTTTCTGAGAGAAGTGAATGTGCCTTTTGGTCAAGTGCCAGTTTATCGAGCTCAATCAAAAAATAATAGTCCAATCAAAAAATAATAGCAGATTTGAATTCCCGATATCAAAAGACATATTTTAAATCCCCTTATTCGAAAACTTGTTTTAAAAAATTAACCCTTTAAATGACACACCCTGCATAGCCTAATGTGTAGAATTGGGTTGTAAGACTGAATATTAATTGGCTCATTACAGGATCCAAAGTACAGCATTTAACTTCTTCCTGAAGAACTGGAATGTCATAGATTTTAAGAACAAGCTTAATTTTCCTAGATTTTCTGTAGCCAAACCACACAATGGACTCCAGTATCAGATTCAGCATGTATGGGGAACTCTGAGGTTTGCCGTAGTACAGAATACATCTAGCCAAAAAAGTCTAAGGATGTCTAGGAAACTACAAGTATGGACCAAAAATGCTCAGTGGGCACAAAATGCTGGCCTCTGAAGAGGAGGAACAGAAAGCCAGGAGGGGGAAAGGAGGAAATGGAGTGGACTTCTGTGGAAGAGGGCATTGCTGATTTGTTGAAACTCTAGAAAACCATACTTCATGCTGTAACATTTTGTTGCAGGTCTCACATTAATCTGTAGAACACTGAATTGTAATGCTCAGCAGGTAGGCACTACCTATCTGCTAAAAGAAGGTGTTTCTGCTTTATTTCATAAGTAGACATTTCTCTTGGCTAAAAGATTTGCTTCAATAGCTTAAAGTAATGTGTCCCATAGCTCATAAGTCTTGGTTCCTGAGCAAGTTGTTAATAGTATTTAGTGATCTCAAGAGTCCACTCTTTCTGTTTCCAATTCATTTCCAAGAAATGAATTGAAACACATCTATCTACTATGACTAATATTTAAAATTTCCCCTGGAAGATAATCCCCTCCCCACATGATTATTAAATGGATAGCAAGTATCCTGGGAACCCCAGTGAGCAACCATTTATCACTAAATTTAGTACCGGTTTTTCACCTGATGTTTCTAAGTACACTGATAAATGACAGACAAACAAAAAATAGCCAAGTTCCTAATGTAAAACTCTTTTGAGAAGAAGAGCACAATTTCCCCCCTGGTATCAAGTCATCTGGAGAGGTATCCTCCAAGGCTTTCACCACTTGTGGAGGTCACAGACTGTGGCAGTACTTCTATTGAATCAAGGTAAATACAGGGTATATAGCTGCTTTACAGATGCTAGGTCAAGAAAGAAGCATTAAGTGACATTAATTGTCTTCCTCTATACCTGAGCCTTGTTTTCAATAGTGAATGGAGGACTGACAGATAGGTATAAAAATGGGGAAATATTTTTAGCCAGAACATCTGGAAGTTGAGTCATGGTGACTGGACTTTTCTTGTGCAGAAAGAAGTCCAGTTGCCATCACTCAACTTCCAGATAACCTCACCTGGATGACTGAGAATCTTCACAGATGCTAGTCAGAATAGTTCTTACAGAGCGGCCAGCATAGCAGCACCACATCCCCAGGGGTTTCTAAAACCTAAGTCCACTCCATCCCTTCTGGCAGTCATGTCCAAACTTCGGCGCTCCAGATGTTTTGGACTGCAACTCCCACAATCCTTTGCCATTGGCAATCTAAGCTTAGAATTCTGGGAGTTGTAGTCCAAAACATCAGGAGGGCCGAAGTTTGGACATGCCTGCCTTCTGGTGTCACAGAAGTGGGACAGCAAGTGGAGGAATTTGGGCTGGAACTGATTTTGGCTCAGAAGGTTTTGGAGATGGGCACAAGGCATTCTGCTACTTGCCTTGCTCTAAATGGCACAACATGACCCAAGTTGCAAACTCTAACCCCAATCTTCACCTTTCCTGACTTTCTAGTGTGTTGACCTTGTGCAAATGCTATACACATACAAAAATGCCATTGTTCTGAGCCAGTGGCCCTGGCACCAGCAGGGAATGGGTGAAGATGTGTGCCCCTGCTTCAAAGCTGCATCACAAACAAAATTGTAATCCAACAATAATGCTGCCTTGGAATTTGTCTCTCATCCAAGAGAAGTGGAGAAGCATAACAATTCCCTGAGACTCCAATCACAGCCCTGAGTCCTGGCAACCCTAGTTCTCAAAGTTGTTAACAATGATAAAAGTGATTTAGAACATTTAATTTAAGCCATTCTCAACCATTACTCGAAATAATGAAAACAACAGAGAAAACCGTGGCAGGGTGTCGAGGCCATTTGATTATAATGTCAAAATTAGAGAAGCCACAGTGGAATATATATGCCATTTTTGCTCCTTCAAAAAAGAAATGGAAAAAGTGTGCCAATGTAACGTCAATGGGGAGAGAAGAGGGATCAAGGGTCACTTATGATCCTTCTCACTCCTCCTTTTGGTTGACTATTGTTATTTGGGACTCTTGGCAACCTCTGTGAATCCCCTCCTCCTCCCTAGCATTTTCTCACAGGTGCGGGGGTGCACTTTTCAGATTCTGAAATGCCACTTTGCCAGATCAACTGTGTCTCCAGGGTACAGGCCTGTGTAGCTTAGCATGATCTATAATATAGTGACTTGTGTGAAATGCAGAAGTAATTGAAGACATGAAATTCATTTGCAAGATTAAGGCAATATCTATCTATCTATCTATCTATCTATCTATCTATCTATCTATCTATCTATCTATCTATCTATCTATCTATCTATCTATCTATCTACCTACCTTATCTATCTATCTATCTATCTAATATTTTATTCATCCCTTAGCTATCAACCCATGCAGCTTTAAAGGTGATGCTATCTGTAAGACATGAAGATGACACCATATCAAAGGTGTGATAAGATGGGCATTTGTCCCACTGTTTGGTATGCTGTAGGGATGGGCTGGTAAACTCCTTTTGCCAGCAATCAGACTATATAATTGTTAGAGCACACTAACCTGTCATCTGACTGTTCCTATTCACCCCTTTCTGGGTCTCTGTCAGAGGCTGCTGTTCTTTTTCATGTGAGTAGGATTGCTCTAATTAGGTGTATTTCCAGAATATGGGATCACCATGTAATTGGTTCAATAGCTGCACTGCTCTAACAATTAGGAAGTTTTTTCCAGATATTCAACTGAAATCTGGCTTCCTGTAACTTGAATTCTTCTTGCATGTCCTGCACTCTGGAATGATTAAGAACAAGTCCTGCCTCTCCTTTGTGCGGCAGCCTTTCACGTATTTGAAAAGTACTGCCATATTTCCTTGCAGTCTTCTTTTCCCAAGGCTAAACGTGAGCCGTTCTTTCAGTCTTTCCCCATAGGTTTCCACCTCCTTATAATCCTTGCTGCTCTCTTCTAAACTTATTCCAAGGAGACTTGAACAAGTCCTTCTTGTAAGAAAACACTTACAAACTCCAGGACCCTTCCAATCATCCTCTTCTAGATGTAATAAACCAGCAAGTAAACAAGTGGCTGGTTGAACTTTATTAGGTAGCTTTATTAGGTAGCTTAGCTACACCCCACTAAAATAGCTTCTGTATATCCATTATCACTACAGGGTATACTGACAACAAGCTCTTACTCATGGTCAATTGGATTCAAGATGAATTTTTCTCACCTGCGTTCTAGTCATCTCCCAGTTTGCCTCATTACTTTTGGCACTCATCTATTTCAGATCCACAAGTCCCACTTCACATATCACTGCAGGAGATGGCATTCAAAAAGGCAAACATATCTGCTTCTTCCTGCTTGTGAACAACACATGAACAGTCCTTAGAAAACTTACATTTTGGACTTAGAGGTCCCAGTATCCCCCACTCAGCATGGCCATTCCCTAGGCTCTTCATATGAACTGATCTTAAGACAAGAGGCACATTTACTGTAGGTGCTTGTCCTGAGCACCAGGGCTCATGATTCCCGACTCTTTCCACCAGTCACACACCAGCTTTGATGCAGAGATCCTGGTTTGAATTAAGTCAAAGTTCCTGTTACTGCTGAGTAACATTCAGTTTTGGTTAATAAATCAGGTTATAATGCAGGATCTCATTTTTCTTTATTTTCTTCTGGTTATTATCCCAGTTTACTAACTGACATTACAGCTTAGACACAACAGAGAAGTTAAGGTCCTTGCATTTAAGTCAGATATGGAAAAAAAAGGAAGAAGGAGTTTAGATGGCATTTTCAGAAGCTTCATAGCCCATGGCTTCTGACATCTTGTCTGAACATGGCCAGTGACGGTCCTCAGGAGCTGATGAAGTATCCTATACAGCCCCACACAGAAATGCAAGAAATATTGTTATACAAAACTAACATAGGCCGTTACTTCACGAACCGCTCGCTTCGCGGCAACCCCTCCTTTCTGTGCGAATCGATCGTTTCAGTCCGCACGCTCCTCCTTTTTGGCTGCGATGCCACCCCGACCACGCCCCCTTTACCGTGCTCCAAGTGGGGTGAGTGGTTCCCCTGCCAGTGGCCGGGAATCTTTTCGCTTCGCATCTCGCTTCGCTCCCAACGTGACGTGTGGACTCGGTTTTTTTTTTATTTTTATTTTTTAAATATCCAAACTCTGCAAACGACCCTTTCGGCTTCCAAACTAAAGATGCTTGGCACGGCGAGAAGCAGTAACTGCGCGCGCGCGCGTGCGCTCCGACTCGGCAACGCGCCCTAAAGCCCGATCATCTCCGTCCCCTCGTGGGACGCCCAGGGAGTTCCGCTGCCGGGCGATCCGGTCAGGTCTGCATCAGAGGGAGGACTTGAAAATCATACCGCACACCCTCCGGGAGCGAGAGGGGAATGGGGAGGGAGGAAAGACGCATCCAAAGGGGAGAGGTTGGGCAGGAGTCCCTTACCCTGCTGGCTTTCAAGCACGTAAGGGGGGGGGGTTCAAGCCCGCTTCTCTCCACCACCAGATTAGACACATAACCAGCTCTGTCGGAAATGACAGCCAAGTATTGATGCATCGATACGCCAAGTTTTTTTTTTTTAAGGATGGGAACAAGCGAACGTTGCAAAGCGGCGTCCTAATGCGAAGGGAGCACGTGAGGTAGTAATCGATTCGGTAGTAAAAATGCAGCGCGTGAGCACTGATAAACAGGGGTGGGATCGAAGGGAGACCACGTGACCGCCACCAAATTCACAGCGAAGGCAAGGTCGGTTCGAAGCGAGGCACTTCGTGAAGTAACGGCCATAGTGACCAGATTCAATGGCATAGTTAGACTAATCAGATTTTTAAAATGGCATGCATCATTGAGGCATGTTATTTTGGACTTCTACTTTAATGTTAGTCACTTTGTTTTACACATACATCTTTGCTAGGAACTGCTGTGCCAGTTGTTTTATACCCAAAAAAGAACTTTTCCTTTGTTGGAGCCAAGACAGAGCAATGTCATGGGGGGGATATTGCTGCTGCCCCCAAAGCCTCAATGAATTGGTTAACATTTCTAAAAATAAATTATGACCACATCTCAGCTTTTTTCACATTTTCATGAGTTGCATCCAGTCAAAGTCTCATTGATTTTAACAGTAGACAACTGAGTGCATGCTTAGATCAGTGAGACAGTGAGACCTGAAGCCCTTTTAAAATGCTTAATTTAGGCTGGAATGTTCAGATTTCCTTCAGCCATTTTTTAGTTTGAATTTACACAAACAAAGCATATGAATATCCAAAGTGGGCCTTCAACAAAGCAGTGTCCTGACCCAGAAGAGCAATAGATCAGCCTGACATGCAGAGCTGACGGAAGAACCTGGTCATCCCTTAACATGGCTGGAGTACTGGAAAAGCTTTAAAGGATTTTTCGCAAAATCCCTGTTTACTTCAAACCCACAAACACACTAAGGCAGAGACTCGTCCATCCAAAGGACATGACACCAAAACACAAGAGGAGCAATGTAGTATATATGATCCAATGCAGTAAGGACTAGGAGTGTTCAGACCTCTACACTGGAGAAACTAAACAGCCATTAAACAGGAGCAGGGCCGGCGCGTCCATTAAGGCGAACTAGGCAGTTGCCTAGGGCACCAAAATGGACAGGGGGCGCTGCCCAGCCTGCTGCCCCAATCACCCCCCCACCCCCACTCGCCCCCCGCCGCCGCCTGACCCCCACCACCGCCGCCCGACCCCCTGCCGCCGCCGCCGCCCGACCCCCCACAGCCGCCCAATCCCCCCTGCCGCCGCCACCTGACCCCCCCTCCGCTGCCGCCCACCCCCCCGCCACCGCCACCCCCCCTCCCCCCGCCCCTCGCCTAGGGTGCGAAAAACCCTAGCGCCGGCTCTGAACAGGAGGATGGACCAACACAGGAGGGGCAACAGCTCAGGATCATAATCAGCAGTGTACCTCCATTTAAAACACAAAGGGCATTCATTCAAAGATGAAGATGTACACACATTAGACAGAGAATATAGGTAAAAAACAGTGTTTCCTTGCAGCCATGCCAGCCACATGGCCATGGGCTTGCACAACACTGGCTCTTCCAGCTTGAAAACGGATATGAGCACCACCCCTAGAGTCGGACATGACTAGCATGCATGTGCAGGGGGAACCTTTACCTTTTTATAGGTGATTCAAGAGAAGAGTTAGGGAAGCCATTCACGTGAGCATTGAAAACCCCTCTCTCAACAAAGGTGGGGGACTCAGGCACAATCTGCTACTTATCAAGCTGCCCTTTCAGCAATCCCCAAACAAATCAGAAGCACCTCACATCTCCATCAGGAAGGCCACAGTTAATGACCCATACTTAATGGATGTTGGGAAGGGTTGCATAGGTAGGATTTTCATGTGCATCTAACGAGCCTATTCAGGCCATTGTCCACCTATGAACCCATTCAGACCAGGGTGATGTGAAATCAAGGTGAACTATAAATTGGAAGGCTTGCCACTAACTTTCTTCAGCCTGATGAAGCTGCTTGGATGAGTAGTGAAATGTTTCAATCTCTCAAGAAAAGAAGTCCAGTTGCCATGACTCAACTTCCAGATTACACAAACAAGGCAAACCATTTCATAATAATCTTTCTGAATCTTTGCAATCACATTATTCTTGTGTGTGTGTGTGTGTGTGTGTTGTGTCATTACAGTCGTGACCGACTCTTCATGACTCCATGTCCATGGAGTTTTCTTGGCAGGAATACTGGAGTGGTTTGCCAGCTCCTATTCCAGGCGCCTACAGCACCTGGTATTCCCTGGTGGTCTCCCATCCAAGTACTAACCAAGGCCGACCCTGCTTAGCTTCCGAAAGCAGGCGAGATCGGATGTGCTCAGGGCATTTAGGCAGCTGACATTATTCTTAGCCATACATTATTTCGTGGGAAGCCAATGTGTTCCACCACTTGACAAAACTAAGAGCTAGAGAAACACACTCCCACCATAATTCAAACACCCTCCATCAACAACTCCCACTGTCTGTTAATTACTAGGTGTTATCCTTGCACCCAGAAATGAGTGACCTGTTAAGTGCCCATCCATTAAGAAAAGCTGACTTGAAATTGCTTTCTGCTATTTGATAATGGGTATTTGATAGCCATAACTAAAATATAGCATTTCTAGCTAATCTTTCTAGATAAGCTTGTGATTCCTTCAAAATATGTAGCCCTGGAAAACAACCAAGGAGTGCAATTATTTTATTAAAACGAAGCAATGATTTACCTGTTTGGTGGCAGTGTAGGCACGATCCACATAAACCATTTTGAACTTCTTGCTGAATGAATGGCATATATGTAATGCAAAATAACAGACCTCTACATCTTATGAACTCTTCTGATGTCAAGACATACCAACTTCTCCCATGTGCTTTCTTTTTAGACAAAGTCAAGAGCACCTGGACTCGGCTTCAAACCAGACACTGGGCAAAATTCTGTTGTGTAAAGTTAAACCAGTATACACCAGATCCAGTGCCACAAATAGTTAATTTAAACTAATTAATTATTAGTTTCCTATCCCACTCTTTCAAGTTTTCAAGGCTCCTTGGGGTTCCCCTTTGCCCCAGAGAAGCATTTGGGGACCTTAGGATGATGATGCTAGGGCATTTTGATAGTCAAAAATTGTTGCTAGATCCTAGCAGTCCCAATCCTGGTGGTACCATTTTGGGGGTGATTTTCCCCATTACAGTGGACCCTTGTATAACAAACAGTTTGTATAACATAAAATTTATACAACATAAAAAAATCCGAGGATAGGGGAAATTTGCTTAACATAATCGCCTATGGGGTAAATCCGTACAACATAAAAATGGGATTACTCCGTTTTCAATGCATTCCTATGGGAAATTTGTATAAAGGAAAATTTGCTTAACATAATTTAATTTGGAACGAATGAATTCCTTTATACAAGGTACCACTGTATATAGGAAAACCATGACTGGAACAGCACCCTTTTTAGAGTGGGATGATCCTCTCCTCCTTGTGTCTTTTCCCCAGTCTAAAGCAGCTTCTGAAACCTTATATACATTGATAACTGAAAGGCATTTTCATGACTTCTCTCTGAAAATACTGAACTTTTCTCTAGAACACATAACTTCTCCTGATTTACAGCTCTCATCTGGAAGCTTTAATCTTTGAAACTAGTGCTTCCTCAAGGTCAAAACTTCACCTGAAATGTCTTTCAGGGCTGGGTGCAACACAGTCATCACTCCCAGGCTCTGTCACACCGGGGACAGAAGAGGTCTTTGTGGACTCGGGTCCCTCTCGGCTGTGGCAGACTAGGACCTGCTCCTGCAGTTTTCAATTTATTCCTCCCATTAATGCACAACTTTCTTCTTTCTTTTTCGGAAGGCACTGTGCATTATAATATCTAATCCCAGACAACAGTGCTTTTCTCTAGCCTGAGCAGGAACTAAAAAAGTAGAAAAACCCACTTTGGCAGGCACACATGCAAAGACAAGAGTCTTGGTTGCTGGAAGGGAAGGTGGACCACTATCTCTCATGAGAGCAGCAGTGGCAGAAGCAGGAAAAGTGGTGGAGGTGGCAGGACAAGGTAGGGAGATTATGGGACAGTAGGAACGGGGTGGGCATCTATTTTGCAAAAGCAAAAAAAGTGGTCAGAGGGGGGGGAAAAACCAGTGCCCTCATTTTGCTTCAGCAAAACAAGAATGCTGAACTGTGTGAGGAAAGAAAACACAAACCAACCTGATTCATTTGTTTTTTGGGTTTGTAGTTTGGTTCACACCTATTTCTAATTTTCACATTATTTTAAATCATGTTTCTAAATAGTTAAAATTATGCATAAGTTTTGAAGTGGAATAGCACTAGATCAATGCAGCAGTTAAATTCAAAAAGATGGGGAGGGGGAGGAAGAATTCAGAAAGCTGTTGTACTTTGCACCCAAATCTGGGCAAACCCTGCAGATCCCCTACAGATGTTATTTATTCCAGCACAAAGAATTACACATGCCAAAAGTTGTCTGAGGAAATGGACTTGTCCATGAATGCTCACATTAAAACAGCCTTTAAGATGCCACATTTTGTCTTTTTTATTTGATCTATTTATATCTATAATGACAAAACAAGTTTTTTTTAAAAAAAGGCATGATAACTTTATTGTTATCGTACAATGTACAACGAAATTAATCCCAAGTACCAATATAATTAAAGAAGAATTTAAACACACACACACGCCTATCCACCATAACTTTCTTGGATTACTCTATTTAATTAAGCAATCAAATTTTAGCAGCATTCACGGTGACTATAGCTCTTGGGTTAAAAACTATATTTTAATCTGTTTTTTCTTGTTTTTAATTGTCCTATATCTCCTGTCCGAAGGCAGCAGTGCAAACAGACAATGTCCAGGGTAGGGTGGATCTTGTAAACTGTTTCTTGCCTTTTTAAGACAACAGGAACTATATAATTCTTCCAAGGATGGGAGAGGGTGGCCAATAATCTTCTGGGCTGTGGTAATAACCCTTTGGAACACTTTCTTATCCACAGCTGTGGAGGTAGAAAACCAAGCATAGACACAGTATGTCAAAATGTCCTCTATAGAGCAGGGGTAGAAGGACGCCAGCACTTCCTCACTTAGATTATTAATAATGACCATTATTGATTTAAAATAAACAACCCCCTTGTGGGTTGTTTCCTGACTGAAAAAAATGTGCACTTAGCTGTACATCATGTAGTTGGATATTATTGATTCACTTCCAAACTTGCCAAACCTGAGGGAAAACAGGAGTATTGTGATTTTCCCCAAGGCCATAATTGTGTAAGAGCGCCTCAGCCACATTCTTGTTTGGAAGAACACATCCTCTGCTCATTCACCCTAGCATGAAGCAAGAGAAATTTACAGTCCTTGCTACTCTCTGGCATCCTAATTACAAGAACATTAAAGAGGCAGCTGAGGA
This sequence comes from Phrynocephalus guinanensis, assembly GCA_037367245.1. Classification (NCBI taxonomy): domain Eukaryota; kingdom Metazoa; phylum Chordata; class Lepidosauria; order Squamata; family Agamidae; genus Phrynocephalus; species Phrynocephalus guinanensis. Next base: position 69,615,619 of record CM074733.1, on the reverse strand, counting down.
TCTATGCAGTGGAAGAAATTGCTGTAAGTGATAATGAACAACAGTGATAAATCAAAGAGGTGATAATGAATAGCAGGCTCAGATATATCTAGACACCTTTTCTCTGTCTGCTCATGGAGTGTCTTCCAACTAATCCTAGGTGCTAAAGAACTTCTTGAGCAAAACCATTCAGTCTTTTGGGTTAAACAGACTTACCCCTCAATAGTATTTAGTAACAAGGTAGGTGTGTGTGAGAGCACATACATCCATGCATGGACAGAATCTTTTCCAAAGAGGGAAGCTTAAATGTTCTGCTCACCAAGGCTAGTACTGGCTATGCTGGATAGCAAGATGGTAAGTTGCCCAACCTCTTGGTACAGGATGAGCAAGAACCCAAACATTCATCCTTTGTAAAGAAGATATTGCAGCCCAGGATTCCCCTGGCTCTTTCCCTGGAGATTTTTAAGACGTCTTTCAAACTGTCTTATTTCAGCAGGCTTTCTAAATCACCATTCCTAATAGCTCCATTTGACACCTGCAGCCACCAATTTTAAATTGTTAACTGATTTTAAGTTGAGGTTTAATTTGAACTCTATGTTTTATAGTTGTTTTATTGCTGTACACTCTCCAGAGTGACCACGAGTCACACGGGCAGTCTAGAAACTTAACAATTAAACAATAAATAAACAAACATACTCTAGTAGCAGGTTTGGTGAATAAGAAAGGATGTAGTCTTGTCTTGTGGCCGCTTGCCTGGTAGTAAGTTCAACTGAGTATTACGGGTCTGACTTCGGGGCAGACCTGTGTAACTTCATTACAGGGCACAGTCGCCCACAGCCTGAACCAAGAAGCACACGGGAAATTAAGAGGATGGGTCTGTTTCTAAATGGCTGTCCTACAGAGGGGTGGCGGAGTTCTCTGTTTCCGTGCATCTGGCAAAGGCAAAACAAGAACAAAAGCCTTGAGGCACCGTTCAAGGTGAACCGATTTCTTTCTTTCACTTCATTTAATTTTCATGCGGATTGGCATAGATCGCAATCCATTTCTTCAAGACATATGACTCGATTTTTCTTTTTCATCGTCTCCGTTCATTGCTGGCGTTACCTGCCGCTGAGATCAGGGCCAAGTTATCCCCTAAGGGAGCTTTCAGGAGGTTCAAGGTGTGTTTTTTTTTAATCGGCTCCACATCCCTCGGGGAATTTCGATGGCTGAGCAGGGATTCGACCCGACGACTCCTGAGCCCTCGTATACAACTCCATCCACTACCGCACAGGAGGGATCATTCATTTTCCCATTCATCCTTACTACTACGGTAGTAAATCGTTACTACCGTCCAATCAGTTCATTCTTGTTAGTAAATTTGTTACTACAGCGGCACCCACAACCTTCCTCGCTACGAATGACCAGAAATCCCCCAGGGATAAAACACTTTTTCCTAGCGAGGAGCCAAAGGGACGAAGGCAGCTCTAGGAAACCTCTGCGTAGGTGCGGACAACCCAAAGAGGGGCAACCGTTAACCACAAACCGGGGCGTAGCAGCTACTGGAGCGTGGAGCACGGCGCGTTCTCACGAAGCGGCGGGCTCTGTGCGTGTGTGGAGAAAACAGGGGAGCCTGTGCAATGCGCGTGTGCATGCGTGGGGGGGAGCGGAGATGAGCGGTGTGTGTGTGTGTGTGTGTGTGTGTGTGTGTGTGTGTGTGTGTGTGTGTGTGTGTGTGTGCGTGACGTGACCGACCGTGTTTGCGGTGTGGGGCGGGCGTGGACGTGGAGCCCCGGCGCGATTGGCTCCACGACACACACACTCTCTCTCTCCCCCCCCTCCCCTCGTCGCCAGGCATACAAATGCCGCCGTGCCCTGCGCGCCAAAGTTCCCCGAAACTCCGGCGCGCGCCTTCGCAGGCTGTGGCTTTCTCTCGTTCTCTTTCTCCCTCGTGCTTCGCGCGGAGACGGCCTCGTGCCTTGGCCGCCCCGGGCGGGAAGCGAAGGCAGGCCAAGCTGCGTCCAGCCCGCCCCTTCGCTCGGCTTGTTTGCCGGCCGGGCCGGAGTCCAGCTGTGGCGGCGGCTCTCCTCGTTCCTTTCCTTTACCTTCAGGGAACCGTTTCGACGGCCGGGGCTGGCGGCGGCGGCATCCCCCCCCCCCCCCTCAGCAGGCAGGGCAGGCAGCCCTTTGGTTGTGTGGACATGCCCCCGCGGTCCTCCTCGGCGCTGCGGGCTCCCTGGAAGAGCGTCGCGCTGGTTCTGCTCCTCGCCACCGGCCGGGTGGCTCCTTCGAAGCAGGTGAGTGAGTGAGTGAGTGAGAGAGAGAGAGAGAGAGAGAGAGAGAGAGAGAGAGAGAGAGAGAGAGAGAGAGTTGGGGAAAGGCGAGGACCAAGTTCCCCGGCCGGACCTTAGTGAACGGCGAGGTATGCACCCCAACGTGACTCTTGCCCTATATCACCCCCCCCAAGAGCCCTAGGTAGGCGCGCGCGCGCGCGCGCTTGTGTGTATTGAGAGGGTGGGCTTACTTTGCTTGGGGTCATTAAAACCGCTTTGAATTACTCACGCCGCCGGGCCCCCAGCGATGGTTAAGCCTCTCCTCCAACAGTTCGCTTTTCCAAGCAGCGAAAGTTGAACGTAGGCGGCTTCGCAAAGAGGTCGGTGGCCTCCTGCCTGCTGCCCCACCCTCCCAGGGGCGGGAGGGGTGAGGACGTCAACTTCTTTGGAAAGCAACTACAGGACGTTCAACTTCTCTGCTTGGGTATCTGCGATCTGGTTTAAAATTGATAGGGAGAGAGAGAGAGAAAGAAAAAGAAAAGATGAAGGGAGAAAGGAAGGAAGGAAGGGAGGGAAGAAGGAAGGAGAGGAAGAGGAAGGAGAAGCAATCGCCACGCAACAGAAAGAAAGAAAGAAAGAAAGAAAGAGAAAGAAAGAAAGAAAAGAAAAAAAGAAGTGAGGAAGAAAGTAAGTAAGTAAAGGAAGGAGGGAGGGAAAGAAAAAGAAAGGGAGAGAAGGAGTAGGGAGAGAGAGGAAGAACGAAAGAAGGGGGAGGGAGGGAGGGAGGAAGAAAGAAAGGAATGAGGAAGAAAGGAAGAAAAAGAAAGGGAGGGAGGGAGAGGGAAGGAAAGAAAGAAAGGGAGAGAGGGAGGGAGAGAGAGGAAGAAAAGAACGAAAAAAAAAAGGAAGGGGAAAAGAAGAAGAAAGGAGAGTGGGAGGAAAGAAGGAAAGAGGAGAGGAGAGGAGAGGAAGAAAGAAAGAAAAAAAAAAAGAAGAAGAAAGGAAGGGGAAGGAAGGAGAGGAGGAGAGTGGGAGGGAAGGAAGGAAGGAAGAAGAGAGGAGGAGAGAGAGGTAGAGTGGGAGGGAAGAAGGAAAGAAAGAAGGAGGGGAGGGAGAGAGAAAGAAAGAAAGAAGGGAGAGAAAGGGAGGAAGGAAGGAAGGAAAAGAGGAAGGAAGGAAGGAAGGAAGGAGAGTGGGAGGAAAGAAAGAAAGAGGGAGGAAGGAGAGAGAAAGAAAGAAAAGAAAGAAGGGAGAGGGGGAGGGAGGGAGAAAGAAAAGGGAAAGAAAGAAAGAAGGGAGTGAGAAAGAAAAGGGAAAGAAAGAAAGAAAGGAGGGAGGGAGGCCTCATGTCAAGGAAGGGCGAAGGGTCCCAAGACCTCACGGCGGCTGGGTAGCCCCCGGGGGGGGGGGGGAAATGCGAGGAAGTAAAAACAGTGTTTCCTTGCAGCGATGCCAAGGACTCATCGCACAACACTGGCTCTTCGGCTTGAGTACGGAGATGAGCACCGCCCCCTAGAGTGGGAAACGACTAGCACGTATGTGCGTCAGCGGCCGGGGGGGGCATTTACATTTTTTATCTTATTAAATCAAAACAAGCGGGCCAGGGAAAAATTATCAAGCATTTACCGGTCCACGGTGATAAAAAGGTTGGGGACTGGGTAAATAAGATAAATATAAAATAGATAAATAAGAAAATGTGGAGGCAAGGTTGGAGTCCAGATGAATAGAGTAGAGAAATGCTTTGGCATGCAATGGTTCTGCTGCTGTTCTAACCTCTGTTTCCAAATTTTCAATGAGGCAATGGGAGATCAAGTCAGATGCTCAGAGATCACCCAAACTAAAAGGTGTTGAAGAATTTTTTTCCCCCCCTTGTGGTTCGCCGTGGAAGCGTTGTCTTCAGAAGACGCAAACCTATACAAACAACCCCACCATACAAACGTTTCTTTGCTGCCTGTATGATGCAGTGTGTGTGAAGTTGAATGATGATGATGATGCTTCTCCTAGCCTTTACAACCGGGCATGGCAGGCTGACATTGGTTGGCCGTAATTCGGATGGTAGTTTTAACACTAGGTTGGCAAGAAGAAGCTGATCAAGAATGCAGACATGCACAGGCTGTTCTGGTTAGCACCATCTGCACTGGGTTATGCCTGTGCATGCTGCTGGCGATGAGGGCTACGCTTCCCAGTGGCTGCAAACATTTTAAGAGCACTAAGTGCCCTCAGCAAAAACAAAAACCAGAAGTATTTTGGCACATTTAGCCTGAGTTAGCGCTGGTATTTGTTTCTAACATTCTAAAAAATTGGAGTGGTGTGACACTGGCTATGTGGTGCTTGTAGAAATAAAATGCTTGTCGTTGTATGTAGACAAATCACTTATAGTTTACAGTGATCCTAAATATAATTTTTGAGTCATATAAGATGAGGAAGGAATAGTTTGCCCTTGCTATATGCCAAGGACTTTCAGTGGATGAATGAGTTTTGAACCCTTCTTCTGAGTCATCGTCAGATGCTCACTGCCCTCCACTACACCAGCTTTCAAATTTGCCAATTACACTGTACTATTTCAAAGATATTAAGAATGACTTAAATAGAGTTTATGGAGATGAAAAAATATTTAAAATGCCAGGCTCTGCATAATTTATATTATATAACATTAATTGACAATTATGTTGTACAGATTTTAGTGGAACTAAGTCCAAAGACATGTATATTGGGGGTCAACTTGTCTGTTAAGGCAAATGTGAGTGCTCCCTCACCTCAAGTCACCCCTAGCCAACCAGTTCCTACCTACATTGTTACCAGAAGCAGGAGATCAGGACTCTGCCAATATATGTAGCCTGCTGTGTACACATGTGAAAGCAAAAGCAAAGTGTGCTGCTTATATACTGCTCCATAGCACGTAAAGCACTCTCTAGGCCAGTGATGGTGAACCTTTAGACTAGAGACCGAGTGCCCAAACTGTGATTCAATACCCACTAATTTTTCACTCAAGTGCCAATACAGCAATTTAACCTGCATACAGGTGGCTGTGAAGGGGGCGATGTTGGGTGCCCACAGAAATGGGCTCCGAGTGCCACCTTTGGCACCCGTGCCATAGGTTCACCAACACTGCTCTAGGCGGTTTACAGGTAATTGCACAGTCTACACATTGCCCCCTCCCCCCTGCCCCAGCAAGCTGTGTACTAATGTTACCAATTTCAGAAGAATGGAAGGCTGAGTGGATGTTGAGGTTGCTAATCTAGAGTTGAACCACAGGTCATGAGCACAGTTATGCCTGCAATACAACAGTTGAACCACTGCAGGACAAGGCTCTAGCACAGTAGTTCTCAACCTGTGGGTTCCCAGATGTTCCTGGATTGCAGTTCCCAGAAGTCTTCATCACTAGCTGAGCTGGCCAGGATTTCTGGGAGTTGAAGTCCAGGGACATCTGGGGGCCCACAGGTTGAGAACCACTGCTCTAGCATGTAGATTACCTATGCATTTTGTATGAACGCACATTTTGTCTTCTATTGTTCTTTTGTCCATTGTCACCCACTGATTTATGTGTACTTGTGGTTGTTTCTTGCCCACGAGTCACAATGATTACTAACTGCCTTTGCTGTGGAGTGGGAAATTATTATAGTTTGTCTACATCTGGTTTGGAGAAAATGGTTGAGATCTGAGTTGCACAATCCAGGCCCTTTGTATGACACTTGTGTATGAGTGTTGTTGGATTCTCTGTCCAAATACTGTAGAAGATACGCAGCTAGCTTTGTGGCTTTCCTCAAATGGAGAGTAGTACATGATATTTTCCATTACGGCAAAACTTTCCCTTCCACAACAAGCAGCAAGAGGTACTTTCAAGTATTTCAGACAAATTAAAAAGGAAACGAGTAGCGAGGTTTTACTGCAGCAAAATAACTATAGTTAGTTTTGGTTATTACTAACTCTCATGGTTCACAAATTATCTAAGTTAACAATACTCCAATACAGTTTATTCTAGTCCAGAAAGAACTTCAAAACTATTTATGATACAGTGTATCCTGAGGGAGCACAGATTTTAAGTAGAAGCAGTAAAGTAACATGACATTCAGTTAGTTCTCCTGAAAATTATTTTTATCCCCCCTAAATAAAGCATAAAGGCTGTGGTGCTGCACGGACTAAATGTAAACATTAACAGGCAATGCATGAAGTCTAGGCTGGGACACCAGCAGTGGAAAGTATTGAAAATAAATATTTCAAAGAGTAGAAGAGAGTGGCTCTTGGGCAAAATTTATGGTTTTGCTTTTTCCCTTACAGGAATTTTAGCCTAAATCCAGTTGGTAGTCCAAAGTAGAGTAGAGTACAGTGGTACCTTGCATAAAGGAATTAATTCGTTCCAAATGAAATTATGTTAAGCAAATTTTCCTTTATACAAATTTCCCATAGGAATGCACTGAAAATGGAGTAATCCCATTTTTATGTTGTACAGATTCGCCCCATAGGCGATTCTGTTAAGCAAATTTTCCCTATCTCCGGAATATTTTATGTTGTACAAATTTTATGTTATACAATCTGTTTGTTATACAAGGGTCCACTGTAGAGTGATGAATCTATGGGACTTACATTCTGGCATTCCATGGATTCAGCAAGTCTGTTCTGTTTAGGACTATGAACCAGATTTAAACAGTTAATGGGCAAAATCCCCTTGTATAAAGTAATATGATGTAGATTGGATAATATTGTATAATCATTGGGCATTTAAATTAGTTGAATGCTTTGAGGCTCCCTGTGATTTCATGTTGCCCCTGGAAGGCCTTTAAGGAACCTCAGAAAGAGGAGAAGTCTCTGGCGGTTACTTCACATCCCGTTCGTCCCTCCTTGCTGTCCCGCTTGGGACCAGTACAAAAAAAAACTTACTTCATGTCCATAGCGTGACAGCAAAAAGTCTCGACCACGCCCCCGGAATCGGGAACAGAGCGTGACAAGCTGTACCTGCCCCTGGGCTGGGGTAACAACTGTCACGCAACAACCAGTCTCCACCTAGTGGTTAGCGGCTGAAACGGCATTCAACATTCATTTTCCTATGGGAAACACCATACAGTGCAAATGTTTATTAAAGAAAGTACTGAAAATTCTGTAGCATTGACGTGTAAATCCTGGAAGACCAGTAAATTGAAATATCAAAAAAGTTTTATTTACAATATTTAAAAAGAGGGTTAAGAAAGCAAGACAAATTCAGAATTTGTCATGGAACAAGACCGTGAAGTAACAGTTGTCACGAGACAAGTAATCATGCCATTGAGTAAACTTTGGGGTGGAGATTGCACCAGTTCTTCTGTTCATTTGATCTCATTCTGCTACCTAAAACATTGTGGAAATAGAGTTCTTTGAAAGGACTGCACTGCAGAATTGAGAGGGACTAATCCCAGTGGAACCAAAGTAGAAGAGGGTTTTACTAAATAGCACGTTTTAGTTTTACAAAGAAAAGTAACCAGTAATGTTGCAGCCAACTAAAGGACTGCTTATGCAGTATTTTTTATCTGAAATGTTGTTATGTGCGGTCAAGTTGCAAACAACTCTATGAATAAGCACTCTGCAAAACGTCTTCTCCTCAGCTGTGGTGCTCACTTCTTGCAGACTCAAAAGCCTATAAACTTTTTTAGGGTGTCAATCCATCTCATATTTTGTCTTTCTGCTTTCCTGCTGCCTTCCACCTTTCCCAGCATTACTGTTTTTTTATTTCCAGAGAACCCTTTCTTGTCATCATGTACACCTTCACTTTCAACATTTTTTGCCTCCAGACATAAGAGCTCAGGCTTAATTTCCTGTGGGACCCTGTTGTCTACATTATGGTCCTTGTACATGTTCTTTAAGCCATAACATTCTAGTACAACCCTATGCATGTCTGCCTAGATGTCAGGTCCATTCACTGAGGGGTAATTTAGCTAGGTGTGCATTAAATTTCAGCCCCAGATTGCTATTTCAAGAGTGGCAAATCATTCATCAATGTATTCTCCCTGTTTTTTGGGGGGGGATTTTCTTAGATATTCACAATTGTGAATGATTTAGTTGGTGAATTGCAACATTTTTAGTCTGTTCCGTGTATTACCAACCTCAGAAAGTATTAAGGATTTCCACCCCTTTATCTATTGATTATGTCTTTGCAGAGCTGACTGTGTGTTTCATGTCTTAGAGTTGTCCCTGCCTGTCAATCTGGTGAAAAGTTTCTTCAATTGAATGAAGTAAACTGGAACTAAGGGGGAAAAAACTTCCCTGGCCCATTCAGTATGGTTTTCAATAGGGGTAGTTTATATTGTCTTTATTTGATGAAGTGTTCTTATGTATGTGCTCAATTCCAAAATGAAATTAGAAGACTTTAAGTTTTTAATTCCTTATTGTTGAATTGCATTTTATTAGAATTAAAATAAATTCACATCTCAGTATTTTCAAGATCCATCATTTGTTTCTAGCCAGCACAGCTAATGGTGAAGGCTTCTGGGAATATAAGTCAAGAACATCTGGGGACCCAAGTTTAGAAGCGACTGTCTTATAGGCAGCTTTGAAAGGCTATAATTATAATTTATACAATACTTTACACTGCAGACTAAAACTTGAAGAAAAATTTAACTCTATGCAAACCTTGTTTTTCCAGGAATCCTTTGAGTTCTGGAAATTTTATCCTATATTTAAAACCTTAGTGGCAAATTCTTCCCTTACTAATATATTAAATGAATTTCTGATACGTTAAGTTTGGGCTCTTTTTCTCCCCGGTTTCAGACAATAAAACAAAACCCAGTAAATAAAGTATTGGACCTTATATTCTCACCATCTACTATTTTTACTCCTCTTATTTGTCGTTCAGCTATTTGTAAAATTTAAAAGTGAAGTGGTAAACTCTGCAGGGAAAAATTCATAAATGCCCAGTCTAGTTCAGTTTGAAAGGTTACAGGTCTTGTTCTGTCCCTTTGTTTTTGCTCAGACAAGGATACTGTGTTGATATTTCACCACACATTTACTCAGAATGACTTCATATGATAGCTGCATGATTTGGATTACTGGTAATACAGTAGATGTTTCTGAGCAATTTCTTAAAGCATCTTGTGAAAAATATGGAAGACATGGTGTGTAGCATTTGTCTACAGCATCCTCACTCCTTCTGAATAGGGAAGTTCATAAAGAGATAGCAATTACCATATATGCTCGAGTATAAGCTGAGTTTTTCAGCCCTTATTTTTGGCTGAAAAAACAAAACACCCTCTGCTTATACTTAAGTCAGTAAGTTTCCCAGTTTTTTAAGGGTAAAATTAGCTGCTCTGATGGCTTGGGAGGGCGGCGGAGGGCAAGTCCTGATGGGCGAGCGATAGCGGTGCCTCCACTTCCCATATGATTCCAGTGAGAAGGTTTAGGGGCACCCCCTTTGGAGCTTCATAACTCAGCCCCCTTATTGCCAAATGTTTCCAAATTTCAGGGGATTCCCTAAAATTGCTTTCAGAAGGTACCCTTGCTACTTTAGTACCCCCAAGGTAAGTAATGTTTGAGTGCATATTTTTTAAAAAATATGCACTCAAGTATGCAATCAAAATTTACTTACCTTGGGACCTCAAAGTAGTAGGGGTACCTTCAGAAAGCAATTTTAGAAACATTTGGGGGTAAGGGGGCAGAGTTATGAAGCTCCAAAGGGGGTGCCCCTAGGAAAGAAACCTACTCTGAAGCTGATCAGGTGGGAGATAAGGCTGCTGCTGCTTCCAATATGATTCCAATTAGAAGGTTTTTTCCCCTACGGGCACCCCCTTTGGAGCTTCATAACTCAGCCCCTGTACTCCCAAATATTTCCTAATTTCAGGGGGTTCCCTAAAATCACTTTCTTAAGGTACAGCTGCTACTTTGGTGCCCCCAAAGTAAGTAATTTTTGAGTGCATGTTTTATAAAATTAATTTTAAAATATGCACTCAAAATTTACTTACCTTGAGACTCCGAAGTAGCAGGGGTACCTTCCCGAAGCAATTTTAGGGAACCCCCTGATATCTGGGAAGATTAAGGGGTAAGGGGGCTTAGTTATGAAGCTCTAAAGGGGCTGGGGGTAGTATTGGCAACTGTGCAGGGACTGTGGAGGCAATCAGGGAGTTTACTCTGTGGTACTAACTCCCTAATTGCCTCCATACTCCCAGCACACATTGCCAGTTACTACCACCAGCCCCTTTAGAGCTCAGCCAGTATACCGTATATACTTGAGTATTAAAAAAAACGCCCTTGGCTTATACTCGAGTCAATAAGATTTCCCATTTTTTTTGGGGGGGGGTAAAATCAGGCCCTTGGCTTATTCTTGGGTCAGCTTATACTCGAGTATATACAGTAATCTCTTTTCTCAAGGTGACTGACTGGATCTACATAGCAAGACACCCAGTTTTCCATTGCTATTGAAAAGTAAAGCAATATATCAACGCTCAACTTAGCTATGTAATTAAGTAATAATGATTGCTAACAAATAATGGTGGACATGTATTTGTCCAAGAGGCATTTATAAACGTCTGCTTCCACGTGTAGACATGGATTTCTTCATTACATGCTTCTGGATTGGGAGTATTAGAAATGATGCAGTTCAGGTTAGAGGGAAGGAGAAGGTCACTTGATGGCCTTGTGTTCTAAGTTGAGTGTGCTATAAATTAACGTCTGGATACAAATCAGTACGTACTGTATTTTTTTCATCTATAAGAGGTTGCCCTCTATTAGACAACCCCCACTTTAAAATTAATGCATCCTCCTTGAATTCTTCCCCATCTCACCCCACCTAATGTTTTTTCCTTTCTTTTCCATGTTCTGAGGACATCTCTCTGCTTTGTTCTTGCAGGAATGGAGCCTTCTTTTCAGTGCAGATAGGCTTTTGGTTGGAGCAACCAGTTAGGTGCCTTTTCACACTAAAAAGAAGGGTCCAGTCCTGCAAGAACAAAGCAGAGAGGAGGGCAATCAAGCATTCCCAGAAAGAAAAGAAAAGAGTAGGGGATAGAATCTGAACTGAGTCGCTGCTTCATTTCCTCTCTGGCAGCACTTGATTGCCCTCTTCTTTTCTTTGTTCTTGCAGGATTGTATCCTTTTCAGTGTGGATAGGCACTTCTTAATGCATTGCTTCACCCCTAAGCCTTTCCACACTGAACATAAGGGTCCATTCCTGCAAGAACAAAGCAGAGAGGAGTTCTCAGGACACAGAAAAGAAAGGAAGCAGGAAGGGCAGTTTGGGTTCTCCTCACCCCATCCCCACCCCTCGGGATAGACTTCTGTGAATATGATGCCCCTTAATTTTTAGTGCCATGATTTTAGAAAAAAAATAGCAGCATACACATGGAAAAACAGTAATTATTCTTTCCACTGTTATAAGCATGGCCAGGCTTTGCCCTCCACCCCGAGTAATATGCAAAGTAGAACTACAATCCTGTGAATAGCTAGACCTATCCAGCATATTATCAATCACACACCAAATCTTGCTACAGGGGACCCTGTACTGGCAGAGGAGCTTAACCTCTTCTTTGCCCGCTTTGATGTGGAGCCACCAGAGACAGCTGCTTTACAACTATCGGCCCACAGTGCCCCTCCCATTGTAGAGGAGTATGAGCTGAGGCGCGTACTGAGGGCTGTGAATCCAAGGAAGGCTGCCGGACTGATGGCATCACAGGACAAGTGTAGAAGGACTGTGCAGACCAGGTGTTGGGGATCTTTACTAAGATCTTTAATCAGTCCTTACACCAGTCTATTGTTGCACCTTGCCTGAAGTCCTCAATTATTGTTCCTCTGCCCAAAAAGTCCACAATCAGAAGTGTAAATGACTACAGACCTGTTGCACTTACCCCGGTTATCATGAAGTGCTTTGAGAAACTAGTACAGAGCCACATTATTTCCTGTCTTCCATCTATATATAATTTTTTACCAGTTTGCATACAAGTCAAACAGATCCACAGAGGATGCCATTACCACAACTCTCCATACTGCTCTGTCTTGAACACCACTAAGACTAAGGAACTGGTGGTTGATTATAGGAGGAAAAAGACAGACATTCAGCCTCTGTACATTGGGGGTGGGGGACTGTGTGGAGAGGGTGGCTGCCTTTAAGCTTCTGGGCATTATTGAGCAGGACCTGACCTGGAGCGCTAATGCTATGGCTCTGGAGGAGAAGACCCAGCAGAGAATATATTTTTCTCAGACTCCTAAAGGGGAATTATTTAAGCAATCATATTGCCTAAGAGGTGACCGGATTGAAGTTTATAAAATCATATGTGGTGTGGACAATGTAGATAACGAAAAACTGTTTTTCCTTTTGTAAAACACTAGAACTAGGGGGCACTCCATGACAGTTTTGGGTGCTAGATCTCAAACAAACAAGAGAAAGTACTTTTTCACCCAGAGGATCACTGGTCTGTGGAACTCCCTGCCAGAAGAAGTGGTGACACCTCTCACCCTTGAAAGCTTTAAGAAAGGATTGGACAAGTTCATGGAGAACAAGGGCATCAATGGCTATCCTTATGGATGCCTAAGGACAACCTCCAGGTTGGAGAGATAGGCAGGATAACTCTCAATGCCATTTGTGGGGCATCATAAGCAGGTGAAGACATCTGCTTGGGAATACCCTGAAGCAAATGGTGAGCCGTTGTGTGAGACAGAACGCTGGACTGGATGGGCTGTAGTCTGTTCCAGCAAGGCTGTTTTTATGTTCTTATAAGCAAGGAAGCGCTGGTGTCCTTCTACTGTTAATCTGTTGAGAGCATTTTGACATAATTGTGCCTGTGCTTGGTTTTCCAGCTGCGCAGCTGTGGAAAAGAAAGCAATCTAGAGGGTTATTACTACAGCCCAAAAGATTATTGGCCGCCCTCTTCCATCTTGGGAAGAACTAAATAATTCCCATTGTCTTAAAAAAGGCAAGAAACCTCTTACAGAATCCATCCCACCCTCAGCATTGTTTGTTTGCACTGCTGCCTTCGAGCAGGCGATATAGGACAATTAAAACAAGAACAAACAGATTAAAAATAGTTTCTACCCTAGAATGCTGCTAAAATTTTAGTGTAATCTGATGGAGTTGTGGTGGATGGGTGTGTGTGCTTAGATTCTTTTAAAAATTATATTTGTACTTGGGATTAATTTGGTTTAGTTTTAGAAGAGGTAGCCATGTTAATCTGTGCTAGTTTATCCTGCAGAAACAAAAGAAAACAAAAATTAAAGAATAAGAAAGGCTGTGGCACCTTAAACATTAACAATGATATATTATAGTTCTGGCATAAGATTCAGCTCAGCTGGCTGTACTATGTTATGGGGTATATTCTTGGCATGCTATCTGGCATTGCTGCAATTGAGTGTCGCAGTCAAAGGTGGACCATAGAAGAAACTGTCCTAGCCTTGATCACAAAAGTATAAGAAGAAAAAAAGGGGGGAGGGGTTATCTCGGCATGAATTGACATCAGCAAAACTGTTTAAAACAAACCTTATAGAATGTATGCTGGTTCGATATAGCTCAGTGGTTATATTTTATTGATTTATTTATTCAATTTATATAAAACAACAGGAACATAATACAAAACTAAAAATGCAAATAAAAACATAGTAAGTGAGCACCCTTCATACATTCTAAAGTGAATACAATGGTCTAAGGGCAAAGAAGATCAGTGGAACTAAATAGTTAGTAGCCAGGGAAAGCAAATTTAAACAACCACGTCTTCAAATATTTTTTGAAGTTCAGCAACGTGGGGGCATGCAAATCTCTGAGGGAAGTTTGTTCCAAGTGTAGGGGCTGCCACCGAGAAGGCCTGATTTCTTGTTGTTGTCTTGTGGGCTTCCCTCGGTGGTGGCACCCTCAGATGACCCGCCTGGGATGAACGACTGGCACGGGACGAACTTTGGGGTAGGAGCCGTTATGACAGATAAGAAGGTCCTAAACTGTTTAGGGCTTTGTATGTCAGCATTAAAACCTTGAAGTCAGTGTGATAACGGATCAGCAGCCAGTGCAGTATGGCGAGCATTAGGGTGATATCTTGGAATCTTTTGGTGCCCGAAACCAATTGGCCGCAGTATCCTGCACCAGCTGGAGTCTTCGCATTAATTTCCAGGGCAGCCCCACGCAGAGAGAATTACAGTAGTCTAATCTTGAGATTACGAGTGCATAGACCAATGTAGTGAGGGCGCTGGGGTCCAGGAAGGTGTGCAGCTGTGCGATCCACCAGAGATGGTAATGTGCGGTACAGACCACTGACAGTACGGACTCACCAGGGCCTCCATAGTGAGTGCCTGGTCCAAAGTTATGCCAAGACTGCACACCTCATCCCGTGCGGGGAGAGTCACACCCCCAAAACTGAGGGAGTTTCCCAACCCACCAACTCCAGGTGCCCCCAGCCAGAGGACTTCTGTCTTGCCTTGGGTTCAGAGGTTTGTTAGAACCAGAGGTCGTGAATTTAGTTCCCCGCTGAGCATTGTAGGAGAAGAGCCATCCTCTGGAGCCCTGGGCAATTGGCAGAATGCCAGTGGGCCACAAGAGAAGAAGGGAATACAGTAGCAAAATACTTCTCTGTGTTCAGTCTTCCTAGTAAACCCTAGGAACACTTGCCATCAGTTTGACTTGATTTGTCTGTGCACTGTTGTTGTTGTTGTTTAATATTTAATGGGATGTATCTATGGACAAGAGGACTGCACTGAAGTGGTAGGAATTACAGTTGCATTTTCCCAGGACTGAGTTTTTTTATTTATATACTGTACAATCATGAATGCAACAGCTTTAGTAGCAAGGAGACACTTGTCAGTATCTTGGGAAGATCAAAGGCAAGAGGAGGATTGTAGAACATTTGCATATTGACATAAACCTTAGGTGTACAGTATAATACCATTTTGTTCATTATTGTAATGTGCATTGTAACTATTGCTGTGGATTTGTGAACTGCAGATTGCAGATTGCAGGCCTTGGATGTATTTTTGTCCTCTCTGTATGCATCATCTATGTTTCATTTAATTTAAGCCACTTGGTTTTAGCCATTTTTAGTAGTATGTCATTGCATTGTCACTAAATCAGCATTACAGAGATGTTGGTTAAACTTAAATCCCTTCACTGAGGGTCAGGTCAGTATCTTGCACAAAGGAAGACAGTTCCTAAGGCTCTACTCTGAACAGGAAAGCTTATGAACGTATGTGTTAAATGGTTACTACTAAAAAATTTTGGAAGTGGTAGCAGAGACAGAGTATGTGGGCAAAATGATAGACTGCGAGATAGATCAGAGACAGGAGTGATACTGTGTGAAGAACGATTAGTACCAGAGTGACCTTTATTCCCTCCCTTTATTGGTTGCCTCCATATGGGGAGCCATTAGCAGCTAACCCCTCTTTGCAGAGAGTTTTACCATGTCTGTGGCACCGCATGCCTGCTGAAATATGGCTCTGTAATGCGAGCTGAAAATTCTGCAGGGATTTCCATTTCATAGAAGTGAAGCTGAATTTGGACTGTTGTTTTTTTTAATCTGTCTGGAGAAGCACATAAAATCCTGCAGCTGCACTGTCTCCTTATAAACCTTTTCTCCCACTTTGCTCCAACCTGTAAAAGAAGGGTATTATTCTGCACTTCTCATTTTCTGAAACTCTGTGAAACCCAAGAGCAGGGGTGTAAGATTTCACTTCCTTTAGATGACTCTGAATACTGGAGACCTGTAGTGTTTGTATTGCCTGTTTACAATCTTGAAAATAGTAGAGATGTGAAGGACTGGAAAATGGATTTTTTTAAAAAACAACAACAAAACATTTTTTCCATTTTTTCCCTGAAGCCTTTTGGGTTATTTTCTGAAAAACTGAAAAAATAGAAAAAATAAAAAATCATTATGGAATGTCTTTTAACATGATGAATAAAATATTTTAAGACAGGGTGTTCTAATATTTTCCAAATCATTACTAAAAATATGCATAGTATCAGATTATTCTGTGCACTAAGGACAAGCAAGTCCTAGGTTACAATCTGAACTCTCCAATGCAAGAACAAGATGCATTTGTTCCAGAGGTGCTGCTATTGTCACAAGAAAAAGAATATTTTGTTTTTGCATGTGAGTAGTTGTTTTTGGTTCTGTCCTGTCCTCTTCACTAGGCCTCAAAGCACTGGAAGAAAATACAGAGCATCAAAAATGATTCTGATTAAATTTCATGCCCATTCATTGAAACTTAGTCCCATTCCCTTCAATACAGTTTCCCCCTTGTCAATTATTTTTATGAGAATCAGTTTATTTTATTTTATTTTTATTTAATACTGTGGAGAGGAAATACGAATAGTTAATTCTAGCCTGTCCGGCAAAGCACCCACTAACAGCACTTCTGTCTTGTCTGGATTGAGTTTCAATTTATTAACACTTGCCCAGTCCATATCTGGCCCAGACACGAGTTCACCACTGCAAAACAGTGCCTCCAACTCCCAATCTGGACAGCCTATCCAGAACGATACCATGGTAGATGGTGTTGAAAGCTGCTGAGAGGTCCAGGAGTATCAACAGTGTCACACTCTCCCTGTCTCTCTCCTGGCAAAGGTCATTGCACAGGGCAACCAAGGCGGCCTGTGTTCCAAAACCCAGCCTGAAATCTGATTGAAATGGATCCAGAAAATCCGTTTCATCCAGTAGCGCCTGGAACTGTCCGACCACCGCCCGCTCTAACAGTTTACCCAAATAAGGGAGGTTCGCTGCTGGTCGGTAGTTAACCACCAGCCCTGGATCCAGGTTAGGTTATTTAAGACGTTGTTTGATTATCGCCTCCTTCAAGGTGGCAGCGATAACTCCCTCTCTTAAAGAGGCATTCACGGTCTCCTGGACCCAGGTGCGAACTCCCTTAGCAGATCTTTCAATTAGCAAAGAAGGGCAAGGGTGGAGCAGTGTGGGAATTACTCCCGTGGGAAGCCCCAATCTGTGAGGCTTGGAAAGTTGCTTGCCAAATGTAGGAATTAAACCCAGGGAAGCCTTAACGTTTAAGGCTTGAGAGTAGATGTGGGAACCCAGCAGGAAAGCTTAACCAGCAAGCCCCCCCCCAATGGGTTGGAAAAGACTCCGACAAGTGTTCTTCTTGGTGCAAAATGGAGCAGCTTCTTCTTCTCTCCTTTATTCTTGATTCCCCCTTGCCGCACCCCAGCAAGGCTGTTTTATTGAAAACCACATGACTACAAATCCCATATGACTTTGCAGTAATTTCTTAACCAATTACAAACTTACACATCTACGTAATGCCTAAATAAAGTTACTTCTTTGTCTAAATCTTAACACACTGAGCATGAGCAGGAATGCAAACTACTGCGCATGTGTGAAATTAGCCTGGGAACCTGATGAGAAGTGAAACATAGTATCTGAGCATTGATTTAGTACAATATGCCTTTGTTAAACTGTCCTCGCTAGTTACGTGATTTCCAGCTTACATTAAATGGATGCCACAGAGGCACTGTGAGAAAGATTCCCCACAGAGCAGCATGGTGGTAGAACAGACAGATCCAAGCACCCTGTCCGCATCCTCGGGTTTCAACAATTGAAACTCATCCAATAACACTGGACCTAAGCACGGTGCACTGGACACATTCCTTGATTCTGCACCAATGGTGGAGTCCAGCTCACTGCGAGTCTGAGTGATTTTCCCTTCAAAGTGGACAGCAAACTCATCACAGCGAGCTGATGAATGGTTGGGCACATCCACCATATCTCCCAGTTGAAGAAGTTCCCAGACCACCCGAAGGAGCTCTGCTGGATGGCACTCTGAGAAAGCAATACGGTTGGTGAAATGTTGCCTTTTGGCCAATCATATTGCCACAGAATAGGCCCGCTAGCGGGCTCTAAGCCATGTTTGATCAGATTCACAGTGATATTTTCTCCACTTGTGCTCCAGCTGTCTCCCCTTTCCCTTCATCTCCCACAGCTCAGATGTATACCAAGGAGCCATCTGGGCTCTGTGTATAGGGAGAGGGCGCTTAGGTGCGATCATGTCAACCGCCTGCGTCATCTCCCTATTCCATAGGGTGACCTGAGGTTTGACAGGAGCATCAACCATATCAGATGGATAATCCCCCAGAGCTTTCAGGAAACCATCTGGATCTTTTAGTCTCCAAGGGCAGATCATCTGACAGTGGGGTCAAAGCCAACCCCTCCACATCCAAACCACCATTCTCCAGTTCTGTTGAGAAGATGAGATCTAGAGTATGGCCCTTCTCATGTGTTGGGTTGGTGATATATTGAGACAGTCCCATGGTTTTCATGGTGGCCGTGAAGTCCTGAGCCACACCAGGTAAGGCAGTCTTAGCATGGATGTTGAAGTCCCCCAGCACCAACAGTCTGGGGGTCCTCAACACCACGTCCAAGACCACCTCTGTCAGCTCAGACAGGGAGACTTCTGGTACGCAGCAGGGTGGACGGTAC
Organism: Phrynocephalus guinanensis; assembly: GCA_037367245.1. Lineage (NCBI taxonomy): Eukaryota > Metazoa > Chordata > Lepidosauria > Squamata > Agamidae > Phrynocephalus > Phrynocephalus guinanensis. The sequence goes on along the minus strand of CM074733.1, from coordinate 69,597,036 downwards.
ACCAACAGACTCCCGGATCTGTCTCATGAGCCCAAAACACAATACAGGCCCTCCAGACCCTTTCCCAGAGAGACAAGAAGCCTGGTCAAGGAGATAGAACTCCTATAGACTATAGCCACACACACCCCGACCCTCCGGGCGACACTGTTGCTGGACCGAGAACCCAGACTGACATAGCTGGGAGAGGGGGACCCCACCCTTCTCTCCCACCCAGGTATCAGTGATACATGCCAGGTCGGCACCCTCATCCAGAATAACATCATGGATGAGGGTGGTCTTATTTTGTACTGACCTGGCATTCAACAACATCACCCTGTGGCTTGTGGGCTCACTGATAATAGTCACCTGATTTCTTCTGGCTAGGAGTGAAACCAGAAGAGGGGACATCTGTCTGACCTCCTCTTTGGCTGCCTTAAAAAAAACTATTAAAAACGTTGGCTATTTAAGCAGGCATTCCCTCAAATATAATACAACTTCAGTGTTCACCCATTAAGTCATGATTTTAACTGATGAGCCTGCCAATAATAATACATTAATTATTTTATGTCACTTTAATGTTAATTTTAGTTTTATTTCTATTTTAGTATGTTACTCTATTTTATGCTTTTATTGTATGAATTATTTGAATTTATTAATTGTTGTAAATCACCCAGAGTGAACTCGCTGCCAGATGGGCGGTATAAAATTTGGATAAATAAATAGATGTAAGATATCTAACCTGTGTTTTCCTATGCAGGCACGTCTCACTCCTACCACCATACCTTCCCCTATCCAGCACAATTTCAATGGCTGTCCCTTCCGCTGCCCTCCTCCCTTCCTGTTCCCTCAGTTCCATTTTGGGTCCTTATTTCCTATACTTGATGGCAAGAAAAAAAAAACAACAAATACTAGCAAACAAAAACCAGCTCCTGCTGGGATTTTACCAGCTGAGGCTCCATGTGTGTGATAGACACTGGAATCAGCTGGCTTTCATACTGCTAGAGGGGAGGCGCTGTGCCCAGGTCATCTGTTTTTGTGGCCTCCCTAGCCACCCAGCCAACTCCCCGACTCCATCTGTGCTGCTGTTTCTGCTCCGCGTGAGTGAGAGTCAATGGAGCAGTTGGCCACCTGCTGCCTGAGGGTAGGAGCTGGGCCCAGGACGTTCATCCTGCGGCTTTTAAAGCCACCTACCAGCCCCTGCTGTGATTCCACCAGCCAGCCAATGCCCCTGACTCCATCTGTGTTGCTGCTTCTGCTCCCTGTGAGTGAGAGTCACTGGAGCAGTTGGCCACCTGCTGCCTGAGGGTAGGAGCTGGGCCCAGGACGTTCATCTTGTGGCTTTATAAACGACTTACCAACTATATGCTAGTTATGATAATTTTATGCCAGGTCAAATTGTCCATAGTCATATTTATGATCCTAATGTAACAGAATGACTTTCAAGCTGTAAAAGGGGTGGGGAGTGCTAATGTAGCATTTTTTTTCATTTTTTTCAAAAATTTCCATTTTTTCCAGGGGGGGGGGGATTGGAAAAAAAACACGGGTTTTTTTCTGAGCTTCAAAATTTCTGGAAACTTTACATCTCTAGAAAACAAATAGTGCTTGGGGACTCAACAAAGACCTTGATAGAACAACTGATAATTCTTTGGGTGTCTAAAAAGGTCAACTAAACAAGGCTATTCATTATCCAAATTTAAATATTTTTTAAATTTCTCAGACTTTTCCTTGTCCCAGTTGCAAATCTACTTAGCTAGATATCTGCCCAACCCAGTATACAGATTTAAATAAATAAATGAATAAATAAATAGATAAATAAGGCATGCCCATGTTCACTAACATCAGTGGGTTTAGGTATTTCATAGGATTGGATGTTTAACACAACAGAAGGAGGGAGGAGTATTATCTGAGCAAGAATCAAACTGTATTAATTTAGGTTTCTGGGAAAATCTGGAATTGATTTGTAATCCTACTAGTCTTTCCCTGTGACGATAAAGAATACTGGAATTATCAGCTCTGACACTAATGAAGACTTGAGTTTGTAAATTAGGATGTACTGCAGGGATGGGAAAACTTTGGCCCTTCTTTTATTGGGTACGGGCAGTCTATGACTTCCAGAAACTGCAGTCAGAATGGGATTGTGGAAGTTAAAGCTTTAAACGTAGAGAGGATCAAAGTTTCCTTACAACCACAACAAAAGTTTAACAAGTTTTAAGAATTCGTTAGGTGGGATTAATTTTGAACAATTATAGGATTTGGGAAATGAATAAAAATGTAAAGCAGGCTCCCAATTTTGGAGTGAGACTCTGTATCCTTTAGTTAGTTTAGGATGCTTGTTAAAAAAAGAAAATCTGTGACCAGAAAAAGACGTCAGTGGATTGCTCAAAGCCAGCAGATGAAAAATCTTATCTAATGGAAACTGCTAAGTGTCGCAAAGAGATTTCTGTCACCCCAGGAGGATATAATTATTTCTCTGAAATGATAACAACTTTAAACTCTAAGTATGGTGTATCATTAACAGAAGTTTCTGTTCTGTATTCCTTAGTTTATCCTAGCGTACTTGCTAGGACGTTGGGGGCACTCATGACAGAAAGTGAGGTGTACTGTTTGACGGAGCGAAAAATATCTCTCCTATTATCTGGAAGTTTGAGTCATGGCTAGTGGACTTCTTTTTTGAGAGAGAGAAATGTTTCACTGTTCATCCAAACAGCTTCATCGGTCTGAATACAGCTAGTGTGAGTCCTCCATCTGATGTCAGTGGATGTCATTTGCAAGTCGTGCCTAGCACAGCATAGCAGATATGACTACATACCAGGCTCTCTGTTTCAGTTCCGCCAATTGTGGGGGAAATGCTTTGAAAAACGACAATCTGGAAAATGCAGTGGGACTTCAGTATCATCTTTCTTGATTCTCTTCCTCCTTGAAACATTTTATTTATTTATTTATTTTATTTATTTATTTATTTATTTTTATTTATTTATTTATTTATTTATTTATTTATGTGTTTGTTTGTTTGTTTGTTTGTTTGTTTACTTACCACAACCATCTAGCAGTATGGTTGGTTCCTTTTCTCACTGGTACCAAAGCTGCAGATTGCTTCCAAAGGAGATCTTACAAGTCCCATCACTGTGTATTTAATTGTTCTTTAAACATTTTTTATTTTGAATGATTTATTCTAATTAATTTGTGTATGGCTTGATCTCATTTTAAGTGATGACATTTTTATTTCTCTACCCTGATGATGTTGTTGACTTTATTGTTTTGATCATTAGCTATGATTTATTTCTCTGGAAGGTCAAATGTGTGTGTTCTGTGTTATCAAGATCCTAATAGGGCTTTCATGGTACGTGAGATATTTAAGTGTTGTTAGTCTGTGAAACTCCCTGCCACAGGATGTGGTGATGGCATCTGGCCTGGATGCCTTCAAAAGGGGATTGGAGAGATTCCTGGAGGAAAAGTCCATCACAGGTTACAAACCATGATGGAGATGTGTAAGCTCCAGGCTTAAAACCAGGGTACTTAAAGGGCCAGATGCAGAGGAGTGGTATCAGGAGACAGATATCTAGTCTCGTCCGTTCCCAGACGCATCTGGTGGGGCCACTGTGAGATACAGGAAGCTGGATTAGATGGGCCTTTGGCCTGATCCAGCATGGCTCTTCTTATGTTCTTAACTTCTTATGTTTACGTGGTTTTACCAGTTCCACTCCCCCAGTGAATTTCCATGGCAAGTGTAGATTCAGTCCTGTTCTCTAGAATCCTAATCCATCATTTTACCCACTACACCATACTGGGAAACCTGAGAGGTAGTATATATAAGGAAAAACTTTGCTGCTTTATCTGTCATAGTTGCAGTACCATGAAGGTAGAAGTGAAGCACTGTCCATGAAGCACATCTGCAGCCCCTTTCTTATGTAATTTTAAACATGACTGTGAATTAGATCACAGGAAGCATTTACAAAATTTCATTAACCGTGACTTCAGCACTGATTGCAATTTTGAATGTCATGCATTCTTTGCCTGTGTAGTCTCATCCTTTGTCTGAATGCACTTGGCACAACATTTTTCATACATTATGGAATATGTTTCCATAGTTCTTAATACATAACATTTATAATGTCATGTGCTTCCTTCTTCCCAAACAATAACAAATTGCAGGGCTTGAGTCTAATATTTTTATATCAGTAAGAGTGCAGTTGGCTGTTTGTTCTGTGTTGCCAAGATGTATCCAACTTACAGAAACCCTATGAATGAGTTGCCTCCAAAAATTCCTATCATTTATAGCCTTACTCAGTTCTTGCAAACTCAAGACCATGGCTTTCTTTATTTTAGCAGTCAAACCACGTCTTATTTGTTCTTCCTGTTTTCCTTATGCCTTCAACATTCATCAGCATTATTTTATTTTCCACTGAGTCTTGTCAGCCTACAGTATGCCTAAAATGCATTTGGATAGCACAGTGCAAGGGTCTTACAGCAGGTAGAAGCTCCTCTTTTGTGCATGTCTCTCCGTGTGTGCATGCACACCTTGCTCTGTTCTCATTACCACAACAGGGCAGGTGTCATTTTATCAAAGTTTAAGTGGATGCCTCTCCACAAAGCACTAGAGCATTACCTACCATTAGCTCCCACTTGATGAAGCATCACCCACTCTCTACTAACCAACAAGGTCTGGTTGGCTAGCAACCCAAGCCTTCTTTCAGGTGTCATAAAAAATTAAGGGGCAGGGAAGAGGCTTTGTGCTTGCTCTCTGGTTCCTGTTGTGGTTGAGGAGCATTAACTTGGAAAGCAATTCAGAAACTATCTTTATGGCCTCTGAGTTGCCAGGATGTGAAAAACAAAGGGATCTGATGAGTCAGTCTCCATTCATGACCCTTGTGCTACCTGGACAAAGCTGGAGACAGCGTTTCACCAGTTGTTGATCACCATCACCATCCCATGTATTAGAGAACTTGAGTCAGAGTCTTAATGATATTACTTGCAGTGTTTTTATTACTCATCTGTCTCCCTGTTTCCCCTCCATGAAATCAGAAAATAAAGGGCTTATTTCTAATTTGGTGGTTATTCCCCTTCTAATCATTTAAAAGGAGTGGGAAAGAACCCAATTTTAGCAGGGAATCAGAGGACATGCAGCCTTGTGTCTTATGTAACTGTGTGGCATTTGGATACAAACGTAATAGGTGTGTTAAAAATACTGTACTCCAAAGGCTGGAGATAGAAGCGTGGGTGTGGCTGCCTCGTCTCAGACTGAGTCAGTGCAGATACTTCTTGCTGCTTACCTTGTGTGACACGTCTCCCACTTTTAAAAGCTGGCAGCTACTTACACTTCCAGCACAGTGTAGCTACCATAGCTGTTCACTGAATAGTTCTGAATATCAGACGTTTGTGATACAAGAGGTTGGAAAAAAAAAAACCTTTTAGGCCTTCTGCTCTATGAATCCCTCAGCCAGTATGTGAATTGTAGTCACTACTAAAATGTTGTCCCTGGTCATTGCAACTTTGTGCATGCAAAGTAAAAAGTTTATAAAGAAATTACCTGCTCATTCAACCTTAAAATTAATTAGTGACACGATATATGCATATAACGATGAGAGAAAAATGATAGCTTAATAAACAATGTGCATCATCTGCTTCCTAGAGCATGTAAAGGCTGTTTTACTCCCACTTTCTTTCTCTTTTCACAAGGGCACATTTTTGTGGGATGTTTGAAGTGTGTCTGAAGATGCCATGTTACATAGACTAACAACTAACCCTTCTTTCAAAATGGCTTACAATAATGGTGACTCTGTAGCCTAACAGGGCAGAAACAATTGTTAAATGGGAAAGCATGTTAGTTAGACGTGATTCAAGTAGAATTTCACATTTGAGAAATGAAAGAAATCCCATGTTTAGGTCTTGAAGTCTAGTCCGAAAACAAAGCAAGCTAATTTATAAGCTCCAAGAGGTGAATGTGTGCCACTCCTTGCCCTATGTCTGTTGCAACAACCCTCTTCTTTAATAGTAGAATCTTATAACATCTTGGTATCTGTCCATTTGGCTTCTCAACCATATCTTTCTGCAGTGTGTGTCAGTTGTTATTGCCACCGGATTCTACTATTTTCAGCTAATATTTGGCTTCTCTTGAGAAGTCTCTGTGGAAGATGTTAAAATATTCCAGTCTCTGTGTTATGCATTAACGTCATTTGTTGTCCTAGTTTTAATTATAACATGAAAAAATAAGGCTGTGCAAGGGACCATAATTCATTCAGGAGCCAGACTTGGATTTGCCCTGATTCTATTCTAGATGATTCAACCAGATCTGGTCTGATTCAGATATGGATGCAAATTAAGATCCAGACATTTCTTTGTATCTTCATATCTCTGTTAACTTACATAGAGGGGAAATGGCCATGACATGGCTAGGTATGAATTTTTTTGGCTTGGTGATCTCTTAACTCCTACCAAACGTCAAACAGATATGTCTTAGGGTGGCTGTGTGTGAGACAGCTGAAGGCAGCTGTCAGAATGGTCAGCCTCCCATAAGAAGAGCCATGCTGGATCAGGCCAAAGGCCCATCTAGTCCAACTTCCTGTATCTCACAGTGGCCCCACCAAATGCCTCTGGGAGCTCACGAGACTACATATCTGTCTCCTGATACCACTCCCCTGCATCTGGCCCTTCAAGTACCCTGGTTTTAAGCCTGGAGATTACACATCTCCATTATGGTTTGTAACCTGTGATGGACTTTTCTTCCAGGAATCTGTCCAATCCCTTTTTGAAGGTATCCGGGCCAGATGCCATCACCACTTCCTGGAGCAGGGAGTTCCACAGACTAACAACATGCTGGGTAAAAAAAAATTCTTTTGTCCATTCTTACTATCCCAACCCTCCCGATGCAGCAAGGCAATTAGGGAAATACTAGACACCCGGCTTGGAGGCTTCTGAATCCTGTTCGGTTCTCAGAGGCCTTTGGGGTCTTTATGGATGGTCTAGGCCAGTGATGGTGAAACTTTAAGAGACCGAGTGCCCAAAATGAGATTCAAAACCCACTCATTTTTTCACAAAGCGCCAATACAGCAATTTAACCTGAATACAGGCGACTGTGAAGGGGTGGATGTCAGTGCCCACCGAAAGGGCTCCGAGTGTCATGTGTAGCACCCATGCCATAGGTTCGCCAACACTGGTCTAGGCGATGATCCTGTTTACGCATTGGTAGATAGATGGTATGGGGATGCCACCAGTGCAGTTGACCGGATCGCCTCCAAGCTCCTCATCCATTGGTGAGCCCAACCCTCACCGTGGTTTACGGCGGAGTTGCGGGCGATGAAGTAAGAAAGGAGAAGGCTGGCGAGCAGATGGAGGAAAGGCTCACACGGAAAGTAATAGGACTGAGGTTAAATTGCTGACCAGGCGCTATGTCAGAGTGATCAGGGAGGCTAAAAGATCTCATGCCTCCCTGAGAATTGGTGAGGCCTCGAACCACCCAGCTGAACTGTTCAGGGTGGTTCAAGACCTCTCCAACCCTGGTCAGTGGAGCCCTCCTCCTAATGATTTCACTAGCGAGTCCTTCGCAGCCCATTTTAAATCTAAAATAGAGGCCATCCAGCCTGATCTGGACTCCAGGCGGCAGCAGTGTCCAGGGCAGACTTTTATCAATTTAGGCTTATCGCCCAGATTTGCCCATACCTGGACGTGGATTCCATTAGGACAGTTGTGCAGGTGCTGGTGCTCTCGAGGATAGATTACTGCAACACCCTTTACATGGGACTTCCCTTGACCCTTGTTCAGTGACTGCAGCGGGTGCAGAATGCGACAGCTAGGCTGGTGGTTGTTGCAGGCTGGTTTAACCGCATCACCCCCATCCTGGCTCGCTTGCACTGGCTACTTGTTGCCTCCTAAATAAGGTTCAAGGTACTGGTTTTGGTTTACAAAACCCTCCATGGCCTGGGACCTGCCTATCTGGAGGAGTGGATCTCCCAGAGGTCAGCTTCGTCCCCACTGACCAGAGCCTCGCTCTCCCTTTTGCTCCGGGTGGCCACTCTGAGGGAGGCACTTTGGAATACTCTGCCAACAGAGATAAGGCTGGTGGAGTCTCTGCCGGACTTTAGGAGAGCGCTAAAGACCTGGCTCTTCAGGAAGAGCTTTGGTGATGGCTGAGTGCACGACGGTATTTGGTTAATTGGTTTGTTTGTTTGTCCCAGCTTTTTCTTGATGGAGTCTATGCTTGTCTGTATGGATGCTGTTTCTGTGTTGTTGTTGTTGTTGTTCTTTTATTTGATTTTTTTTTGTTTGCGGGTTGTTTTCTTTGTGGGCAAGTTGTTTGTTTTTTCTTCACAATTTGTTGTACACCAGAGTTCCTGAGGGAAAGTCGGGCGATTAATAATTACAAATATAAATAAAATAAAATAAATAAACTGTGGCAACGTAATAACTCCTAATACAGCTGATCTGAATCAAGTAGATCCAGTATTTTTGTCCTGTGTGCCATCAGATTTGAACCAAGTTAGAGTGGCCCTAACACAGCTTTCAAGATAAGTGGGATATTTTAGGAGTAGGTTTACCAATTCCTTGGCTCAGCTGAGTTTCCATGGCTGAGCAGGGATTTGAACCCTGGCCTTGTGAGTCCTAATTTAACACACTATCCATTACATTACACTGGGTATTGTTATTGTACTATACTTTTTAAAACCCTGTTTTAATATAAAATTTCTTAATATATTTATTTTATATTGAATGTTTTCAGCAGATTGAAATAAAAATTAAACATGCTGTAACTTTTTAAAGGGTAGAAGAAGGTTTTAAGGGAAGTGTTACTGCTTAATAAAATTATTGCAAAAAATAATAATGAGATGAACACATTCATTCATTCGTTCGTTCGTTCATTCATTCATTCAACCTCAAGGCACTATAGTGGATGGTTAACAGACATATAAAGCAACCACAATATATAAAAATGAAAATGAGGAGTAAACAGTAAAGAGATAAAATGGTAAAAGTAGGGCAAAAATAAATGGCATGAAACAAACGCACCAACAGCATTAAGCAATAGTCAGCACAAATTTAGCAAATGCACTAGAGAGGATGTAATTGAAAACCTCGTTTAAAATCATTGCTTTAAGCAACCTCTTAAAGGTTGAGTGAGAGGGGATAGGAGCTGTTCCAGTCCAAAGGGCTGGTGCTGAAACAAATCAATTTCTGATGGATGTCTTTCTAGCCTCTCTGGATGTGGCATTCCACGGGAGCATGGAATATACAGCAAAGAGTAAGAAAAGTAGAGGTTGGATTGCAAAAAGGGTTAGGAAGGGGGTATTCATGTTTGGTGCTGATAGGATGAAGGATGGAAAAGTGCAGCCTACAACAGTAAATACAAAAGTGACAGCACATTCCACAAAAGCTTACCGCCTACTTAAAAAGAGAGCTAGGAAAAATGCTTTAGCACTTTCCCTACCTAGAGCTGTTTTGAATCATTTTTGAATACATAACATCTGGTTCATTGACTCTGTCTGAGGTGATTCGGACCCTGTTCAGCTCTGTTTGATCAAACACATCCTTGGTCTGATCAGCATGAATCAGACAAGTTTGCCCCAGGATTCAGTCTAACTGGTTGCACAGCCGTAGGGGGAAAATATAGATACAGTAGCTGATCATTAATATGTCCGAAAATTGGGGGAGAGAGGAAAACAAGTAGGATAATTATGCATTACACTGGGATGTATGTGTTGTGAGTGAACTGAGACAAAACCAGATGTATATTTGCTCCTCTGACCACTGGGCAGATCATAGAGTCTGATCAAAAGAAACTGAGATTGGCTGTCTCTAGTGTGGGGTGGATTGGGCTACAAAAGGTCCTTTGAGGTTGGGGAAGAAGCAGTGTGCCATTGGGCATGGTCCTCCCACCCAAACTGCAAGTGACTACTTGTAGACCGATCAGCCGATCATCTGCAGAGGGTCATGGCACGGTTTCCTCTAAGATGCATAGCCACACGCTTCCCTGGCACCCTCCATGCAGGGGTTTTCTACCCCTATGCACCTGTTGTGGTTATTCCCCCCCCCCCTGGAATCCACAGGAGGGGGTGAAGTTGCTTGTGCACACACGTGCACAGAAGACAGCCCCACTGAGCAGGGATGAAAATCAGAGGGCATGTTGGGTCAGGGGAGATGAAATTACAGTGGACCCTCGTATAACAAACAGTTTGTATAACATAAAATCTGTACTACATAAAAAATTCTGGAGATAGGTGAAATTTACTTAACAGAATTGCATATGGGCGAATTCGTACAACATAAAAACGGTCATGATTAGGGATTACTCTATTTTCAATGCATTCTTATGGGTAATTTGTATAAAGGAAATTTTGCTTAACATAATTTCATTTGGAACAAATTAATTCCTTTATACAAGGTACCACTATTATTATTGGCATTGCTTCTCTCTCCCTTTGCCAGTGCAGTTCTGTTTTCTCCCTTCCCTTGTTCTCCATCCACTTGCTTTTTCATAAGAGCGGTTGGAAGGTGAGGTTGCTGGGGGCTGCTGTCTCCAGATCAAAATGGGATAAACAACGAGCATGCTGAAAGAAGTAAGGAGAGTGTTTGGGATAGTACAGCAGCAGCAGCATGCAAGCCCTACTGATGGGCCAGACATTTTAAAAACAATTAAACATACAGTACATTAATATGACAGCTCTTAGGGGGGAAGGGGGATCATTTTAAGTAGACACACTTTCAGATGGGGTGTTCCCCCTCCATTCCAAACCATGCCACCACTGCCTTCCGGAGTTTTGTCCAAATTCATTTTGGTTGCATTCTTGTCCTCTTTTCCTTTTGCCTTCGATAAACCATATCTATATGCCAGAATGGACAGGCCCAAAGATTAGTTTTAAAGCATAGGGAACTTTGATTGGCCATGTTGGTATCATGTTGTTAACAGCAGTTTGCCATTGCAAGGATTATGTTGCTGCAGTCGCCATCTGCAATTTACCCAGGGCATTTTTCCCCTCTATTTGCCAGAGGTGAACATGAGATCTTAGTTTTTTTTGATAGCTTCAGGGGTATTTAAGATCAATGGTTTTAGACATCTTTATCTGAGGTTGACTTCCGGCAATCAATTCCGCAGATTCATCCAGACCGGCCTTTCTCATGAGAAATAAGTTAGGCACCAGCTTGTCCTTCCCAGTTGTTCCATATCCAGTTCTGACGGTTGCTATGAGACAGATAGGCACTCCCATTCCTTTAAGGACATAGCCTTCACAGTCGAAGGCTTTGGCGTAGTCAATGAAGCAGAAGTAGATGTTTTTCTGGAACTCTCTGGCTTTCTCCATAATCCAGCGCATGTTGGCGATTTGGTCTCTAGTTCCTCTGCCCCTTCTAAATCCAGCTTGTAGTTCTGGAAGTTCTCTTTCCACATACTGCTGAAGCCTGCCTTGTAGAATTTTGAGCATAACCTTGCTAGCATGTGAAATGAGTGCAATTGTGCGATAGTTGGAGCATTCTTTGGCGTTTCCTTTCTTTGGGATTGGAATGTAGACCGATCTTTTCCAGTCCTCTGGCCACTGCTGGGTTTTCCAAATTTGCTGGCATATCTTATGCAGCACCTTTACAGCATCCTCTTTTAAGATTTTAAAGAGTTCAATTGGAATGCCATCACCTCCACTGGCCTTGTTGTTTGCAATGCTTTCTAAGGCCCACTTGACTTCACTTTCCAGGATGTCTGGCTCCAGGTCAGCAATTACGCTATCTTGGTTATCAGGGACGTCCAGATCTTTCTGATGAAATGAACTTGCATGTGTTCTTGACGTTCTGCTTCAGTTAGCTACCATTTTTGCCTTTATCATATCCATCTTTGCACTGCCCCTTTAATAGAAATTTTCTTGAACAGATCTTCTTTTGTTTTCCTCTATTTCTTTGCACTGTTCATTCAAGAAGGCACGCCCTGTCTCTCCTTGCTATTCTTTGGAAGTCTGCATTCAATTTTCTGTATCTTTCCCTTTCTCCCTTGCATTTTGCGTCCCTTCTCTCCTCCGCTATTTGTAGGGCCTCGTTGGACAACCACTTTGCTTTCTTGCATTTTCTTTCTTTGGAATATTTTCATTGCAGCCTCCTGTACAATGTTACAAGCCTCCATCCATAGTTCTTCAGGTGTTCTGTCCACCAAATCTAGTTCCTTGAATCTATTCTTCACTTCCACTGTGTATTCATATGGGATTTGAACTTAGGTTATACCTGACTGGCCCAGTGATCTTCCCTACTTTCTTTTAGTTTGAATTTTGAAATAAGAAGCTGATGATCTGAGCCACAGTCAGCACCAGGTCTTGTTTTTTTGCTGAATAGAGCTCCTCCATCTTTGGCTGCAGAGAACATAGTCAATCTGATTCCGGTATTGTCCATCTGGTGATGTCCATGTGTAGAGTCGCCTTTTGTGTTGTTGGAAAAGAGTGTTTGCAAACCAGCTTGTTCTCTTGACAAAACTCAATTAGCCTTTGCCCTGCTTCATTTGGAACTCCAAGGCAAACTTGCCAGTTATTCCTTTTATCACTTGACTCCCTACTTTAGCATTCCAATCCCCTATGATGAGACGAACATCTTTCTTTGGTGTCAGTTCTAGAAGTTCTTGTAAGTCTTCATAAAATTGGTCAATCTCAGACTCTTCAGCACCGGTAGTTGGAGCATAAACTTGGATTACTGTGATGTTCAAAGGACTGCCTTGGAATCGTACCGAGATCATTCTATCATTTTTTAGGTTGTATCCCAGCACTGCTTTTCTCACTCTATTGTTGACTATGAAGGCTACTCCATTTCTTCTATGGGATTCTTGCCCACAGTAGTAGATGTGATAGTCATCTGAACTGAATTCACCCATTCCTGTCCATTTAAGTTCACTGATGCCCAGGATGTCAATGTTTATTCTTTCCATCTCACGTTTGACCACATCCAGCTTACCCTGGTTCATAGATCTCACATTCCAGGTTCCTATGCAGTATATCTCTTTGCAGCATTGGACTTTCCTTTCTCTTCCAGGCACGTCTGCAGCTGAGCGTCCTTTCGGCTTTGGCCCAGCCACTTCATTAGCTCTGGAGCTACTTGTACTTGTCCTCCGCTCTTCCTCAGTAGCATGTTGGACACCTTCCGACCTGAGGGGCTCATCTTCCAGCGTCATATCTTTTAGCCTTTTGTTTCTGACCATGGGATGTTCTTGGCAGGGATACCGGGGTGGCTTGCCAGTTCCTACCCCAGGAAGTCTTATTACAGGTCTCATTGTCACCAGTGTAATTAGCCTTACAATGATGAAAGCAAAGTTCAGCCTGTTTTATTTTGTAGCCTCACTGATCAACTGGGACACAAAAGTAGAAATGTGCCCCATTTATAAGATATTCCAGACTGAGGCATAGTTTAGATGTACAGTGAAGAAATTATTCAGTTAGCCAGTTTATTGTTCTTGTTTCCTTAAAATATGTGATGTGGCTGAGAGAAGATCTTGTTACTTCCATGGTGGAGGAGGTCATAACCTTGGGGCATTGGGGGCAAATGCCCCTCAGAACACACAGGATGACTGACTCCTGTTTATTTGCTTTTACCAAATAGAACACTTCATACAAAATTAAACTGTATACAGTATCTATGCATGTTAAAAGTTTTTGTTCCCTTTTCTCTTCTTTCTCATCTCTTTTTAATCTGCTTCTGTGAACCATTAACTCCATATTTCCCCTCCAATGTTATTCCACTGAGAAGTAAGCTTGTTCTTTCTAATGTGCCTGCTAGCACATCTAGTTTATTGACTGCTGGTTATGCTACAATGATTATTTACTATATAATCACCCCATAAAATTACAGGATGATGATCACTCAAATATAATTAAATGTGTAGCGGCAATAAAAACTTAATTTTAGATACCTAACATAAAGCTCTAGATACATAAATATTCTCTGTCATTATTTTTTTTCCATATACCACTGTTAAATTTACAGAAATATGAATTGCATTATAGTGACTTTCATGTGAACCTGGAGAATGGCAAAAGTGTGAATCTTACACTGCTACTAATGCAGTTGCTTTGGCCTGATGGTATACTACTGTAGGCTAGTTACAGACTGCTATAACTTAATGAGTCATTTTCCAGAAGACTGGTCAATAATTTGAATACAGTACTTGTTAAATCTTGCTAACACAAATTTAATCTTGACTGCTGTAACATGGCTTTTAAAATTTGCAACAGGAACATGGGCTTCCTTGCTCTTAAAAACCTACAGTGAATGCTTTCGGCTTCATTCAGGGCCTTCTCAGACAGGGAAATTTGGAGTGGTCTGGTTTGCACTTATACGGTTCTTACCTTCGGTTTGATCTAGAGTTTCTCTCCTTTGATTATCTTTCTGTTTATACTGTTCTTCTGTTAGAAGGGACCACAGAGTCTTTGGATTGCTGGTTTACTTATGAGCAAAGTTTATTTAACCCATGAGTAAAGGTTTACCAAGTTTAACCTTGAGTAAGTTTAATCTGACTTACTTGTGAGTCAAGCTGGAGCCAGAACTAAACGAGTGATACACTAAATGTGGATGCTTGGCACTAATACCACCCTGCTCACCCACATATCTGCACAGCATAGAGGGGACACTAAGAGCAAAGCTCATGGAGTTGACATAGTCCCTTTCCTATATTTTCTAGCAGTTGACCACAAGAACTCCCTCCCCCTTTTTTAGGGGGCAAATAAAGAGGCATTTCCAAAACACAATACAGTACATCAACCTAGTATATAGTATTAGAATTGTGCTATGTCCGTTAGTTAGGAAACCTTTTAAAAAAAATAAAAATATGGGAGAGGGTTTTTCTGTCCTCCCTTTTAATGTCAACACCCACCTATTACGCCACAGGATTTTCTCTTCAATGCTTCATTTGGGAGTGAATTTGCCACCCACACAGGCTACACAACAGGATAATTAGGAGCACACTGAATCATGCAAAACAACAACAACAACAACAACAACAACAAAAAGAAGCCAAAGGAGTGGGATAGCAATTGAAGAGGCAGGATGAGTCCCCAGAATATTCATATTAGCAAGATAACTAGGTGTAGGCTGGATAAAATCAAGTGTAACGTAGATACACAATTAGTTACAGAGTCGTATTCAGAGAATGATGGCTCCTTCTCTAAGTGGAAGGAGAGTGGGATGGTAACAAGTGGGGTACCCCAAGGCTCAGTCCTGGGTCCAGTGCTCTTCAACATTTTTATTAATGAGTGCAGGGGATGTTTGTCAAAATCATGGATATCACAAAATTGGGCGCACCTAGGAAGAAGCTGCCTAGATGCCCTAAACACATCCGATCTCATCTGATTTTGGAAGCTAAGCAGGGTTGGCCCTGCTTAGTACTTGGATGGGAGACCACCAGGGAATACCAGGTGCTGTAGGCGCCTGGAGTAGGAAGTGGCAAACCACTCCAGTATTCCTGCCAAGAAAACTCCATGGACATGGAGTCACGAAGAGTTGGTCACGACTGTAACGACACAACACACACACACACACACACACACACACACACACACACACACACACACACACACACACAGGAAGAAGAAACCGAATGCAGTTACAAGATGGGGAACACCTGGCTCAGCAATAGTACAAGTGAGAAGGATCCTGGAATTGCTGTAGTAGATTATAAGCAGAATATAAACCAACACTGTGATGTGGTCACAAACAAGGCAAATGCTATTTTAGGCTGCATTAACAATCCTGCAAGGTGCTTGTCCCCCTCTATTTGGCACTGGTTAGACCTCAACTTGAGCATTATGCCCAGTTCCAGACACTGCACTTCAAGAAAGGTGCTGGCAAATTGGAACAGGTTCAGAAGAGTGTGACAAGAATTATCCGGGGGCTGGAGACCAAGCCCTAATAACTGGGGATGTTTAGCCTGAGGGGGAAAAAGACTGAGGGGGTGATATGATAGCACTTTTCAAATATTTGGCAGGATTTGTTTGGTCATTTTAGAGTGCAGGACGCACAACAGCGAGCTCAAGTTAAGAGAACTGAGCTTTCAGCTGAGTATCAGGAAAAACCTCCTGTTAGAGCAGTATGGCAGTGGAACTAATTGCCTGGAGAGGTGGTGAGTGCTCCAACACTGAAAGCATACAAGATAAATTTGGACCACCACCTGGCAGATACCCTTTGATCTGTATTCCTGCATGGTCCTTCCGAGTTCACTATTGTATGATTCTATGAGTCAGTCTGGGTAGAAACACATGTAGACAGTGCAGTTTGGTTTGAACCAAAACATTCCATATGTGATCCAAATATTGATCTCTTTGCCCCTCTGGACTGGCCTTCTGAGTTATTAAAATGACTCTGCGTGTCTGGCTGTATAAAATGATACTGATGAGGAAGTAATAGCATAATATGCCACCAACCCAGGGCAAGAATTAGGCTACTGATTCTTTTCAACAGAGTGTTGCATCATGTGAAAGACTGGAAATGACTGGAATGGTTTATTTGGCATGAACTTTCTTGAACTCTTTTTTGCTTCTTCATGCGAAATGTTATGATGAGTACAATGTGTTTGAATTGTTCAAGCTGCTACAAGACTTGTCATTGTTCCTTTTGCAACTAGTCTAACATGGTTATCCCTCTCTGCCTCATATTAAATTTGTTCCTTTCAAAACATGGCTTTATATATTTAAAAGAGAGTATATTTTAATGTAGAACAATGTACTGTATTTTGCTATCTATAAGATACTGCAATATATTAGATGTCCCCCCACTTTTAAGACTCCACATTAAGAAAATTAATAAATCCTCCTTGAGTTCTCCTCCACTCCACCCCATGCTGTTTCCTTTCCTTTCCATTTTCTGGGGACTCCTCTCTGCTTTTTTCTTGCAGGAATGGACCCTTTTCAGCATGGAAAGGGTTGGGGTTGGGGCAACCCATTAAGAAGTGCCTTTTCACACTAAAAAGAAGGCTCCAGTCCTTGCAAAAACAAAGCAGAGAGGAGTCTTCAGGACATGGAAACAAAAGGAAGCAGCAAGGTCATTGTGACGTCACCCCCTTTCAGAGACTGGGTTTTCAAAGGCACAGCTGGGTTTATTTCGACATCCCACCGCTGTGCCACCAAATTGTGATGACACCTCCCTTGTAAAAGTGTAATTGTGATGGAAATGGTAATGCTGCCACCTTTTATTCACTTGGTAATGCTGCCACCTTTTAAATCGTCGCCTTATGAATTGGGACAGACTCGGATGTATAATATAAAAATAATAATGAAGTTTATTGAGAAAATAAATAACTATAACAATGACTGAAGTTGGTATGCGTTGCCTTAAACATAGAATATATTAACTCAACTCTTCAAGCCTCCCTGTCTTTAATAACCAGTAAACAGTAAAGCCTAACAGAGCTGTGCTCTCTCTCTCTCTCTCTCTCAGCACTCACTCAACCTAACTCAACTCACTCAACTCACTCTCAGAGACCAGGCTCCACCCTTTTTATACCATACCACCCCCACCCTCCTGCTGGGATTGGCTGATGATTTACATATGCATTTATCCTGCTTCCAGGGCGTAGTCACAGTCATTTTGGGTTCTCCACCCCACCCCTTGGGGAAGGCTTACTTCCATGTACATGACACCTCTTAATTTTTAGTGCCATGATTTTAGAAAAAAATAGTGTCATATACACAGAAAAATACTGTATTTTTTTTAAAAAAAAGAATATTGTAGTTTGTTGAGTTTCCTCATTTGTTCTGAAAAAATCCCAGGACTAATTTGTGGCACTGTAAAAAGTGGGATGTGAGGGACAAACAAGAAGATGGGAAAGTTCCTTTTTGCAGGTTTTCTTCCATTCATCGTTCTTGAGACTGAAGCAGTTGTGCTGTTGAAACTCAGAAGGCAAGAAATGCTGAGCACAGCATGACAGAAGGTTGGAGGACCATAGCTACATTAAGAATGAGCCAGTGCAGGAAAATAGCTTGCAGTTTAAATAAAATTTGGAAGAGCTGGTATTCTGAATTGGAGATCCCAGAAGTCTGCAGCCAAGTATATATCAGTTTCTGAACTGATGAAATCTAAAATGCTGCTTGGGTCATATTCTGTGAAATGCCTATGGCCATGGTCATACCAGCGTTGTCTCCGTAATTTCCCTTTGGCGAACTGCGCAGAAATTGAAAGAACTGAAAAGGGGGGGGGAAATAAAACTTTGGGATTTTGAAGGAATAGTTATTGAGTGGAGATTCAGGAGATCATACTAGGAGTATAGTACTATATGTGTCAGAGGAACAACAACATCAAAACTCCTCTTTCCTGTTGTCCTTTCTCATATGTGAAATTTTGTCAGCAGGAGGTCAGATGTTGGTGAAAGCTGTGTGTTACCACTTCATTCTTCTTTCTAGCATAGAGTTGGTTTCTGTCTGTTTTATATCAAACTGTTGAGACTACAAAAAAGCAAAAGTTGAGTCATCAGCTAAGAAGGTGTCTGAGGGGATTATAATATTAAATGCTGTTGCAAATTATAGTCCCCAAGGAACTTGGAATTTATTTCAGATTGCATTGTTATTTATTTCCTATAGCTAGATGTTTTTCAGAGATGGAAGCCAGCAGGCTCAACATAAAAAAAAGAAATATGCTAATATAGTGAGGTAATAAAGTATGTTTATTACTGAGGTACTAAAAGTTTTGATTTTTCATGCTGCATATTTTATGTATGCTTACATTTTCTTCTAAGGTGTTTAAAACAATTTACACACATTATTTTAATACTAGCATATGCAGAATTGCTTTTAATGTAATAATTTATTGTGTTTCTAACATTTATTGTGTTTCTAACTGTAATACTTTGTGAGCCACCTTGGGTGAAAGGTAGTATAGAAATTAAATTAAATTAAATTAATAAATAAACTGTGCCTGCATGACTGTGCACCTCTTTTTTCAGTGGGAGAGAAATCCCAACCAGTATAGACTGCATTCCTTGTCTTTGATCTCCTTTTCAGTTTACCAGACACACTTCTTTCTATCTTGTGTAGATTTAGTTTCAGCTTGTTCACCCTCATCCAGTTCATTACTAGTACTAAACACTGCTCTAAAGCCACAATAACTTCCTTGGATTGAGGAAGTAAGGAGAGATAGAGCTGGGTGTCATTTTCATACTGGTGACACTTTACTTCCAAACTCCTGATAATCTCTCCCAGTAGTTTCATGTAAATGTTAAATAACATAGGAAATAAAACAGAACCCTGAGGGACCCCAGAGGCCAGTGGATCTGCTGTCAAACATGAATCCAGCAACAACACCTTCTGTGTTGTTTCCTCCAGGAAGGACTTGGTCCACTGTAAAAGAGTGCCTCTGATTCTAATTTCAGAGAGACAAGTCAGGAGGATACTATTGTTAATAGTATCAAAAACAGCTGAGAGGTCAACTAAAACCAGCAGGGACAGAGATCCCCTATCCATTTCCCTGCATAGGTCATTTACCATAGCAACAAAGTAGTCTCTGTCTCATAACCAGGCTTGAAGCCAGATTGATCTGCGTCATTTGTCTCATCACAAAACCTCTGGATGAGAGGCCAGAACCTGCACTGGTACTTTCCCCGAGAATGGGGTATTCGGTACTAGTTGGCATCTATTCAGTATTGTGGGATCTAAAGAGAGCTTTTTAAACAGTGGTCTTACTATTGCCTCCTTGAAGCATGTTGGAATCCTGCCCTGCTGCATAAGGATGCATTCACTCATCCTGCTAACCAATTTGCCAGTCCCTTTCTGGCAGCATTTATGTGCTAAGGACCCAGCAGACACATGACTGCCCTCTCCTCCCCAAAGGGTCCTAGACTCCTGGCCACATGGTCAGGCTGTAGGAGCTGAAAGCCATCCATTAATACAGGGCAGGCAGGGGTGACAGTTTTATTTACAGACCTTGGATCAAGTGCAGCATCCAAATCAGAGAGGATCTGAGCAATTTTGCGTGCAAAGTGTTGTGCAAATTCTTTATAGCAAGCTACAGAATGGTCTGCATTATCCACCTGCGGGCCAGCATGTAGCAGATTCTTGACTATTTGGAAAAGTTCCACTGGGCAATTCTGTGCAGATGCAATGGTAGTGAAGAATAACTTCTTTGCTGCTTCCACTGCCTTAGAATAAGCCTTCCAATGGCCCATATGTTTTTAAATCCATTTCAGTCTGACTTTTCCACCAATATCATTCAACTCTACAGCCCACCTATTTCATCTTTGTCAGCTCCCTGGTAAGCCATGTGGCTATTTTGGCTCTGCTTTGAAGAGGACATTTTGGAGCAATCAAGTGGATGGCTTTTGCCATTTCCCCATTTCAGAGACCAACCAGGCACTCAACAGAATCACCTGTGAAAGAGGTAGGAAACTCCCCAAGCCTAGTCACAAAACCACCTGAATCCATCACTCTTCTGGGACAGATTATTCCCTTTGTCTGATGTCCATCACAGAACCAAGGCTCTGTGTTCCAGTGATCCAGGAGTAAATGGGAAACTGATAAAGATGAGTTTTTATTCTTCACTAGGCTGGTCTACCTGAAATTTTAGGCAGTTGGATTGTGTATGAGTTTATATTGGTCTGTATTTGCTAGCAGCACTACATTATCTGATTCTGGTTAAGTGGAAGAGCCTAAGTCAGGCATGTCCAAAGTCAGGCCCGGGGGCCAAATGCGGCCCATTTTCAAATTCTGAGTGGCCCACAGCCTCTTCTCCCCACCAGCAAAGCCTGTCATGCATCCCCACCAGCTGGCCTCTCCCCATACCGGATGGAGACATCAGCCTACAGTTTTACGGTTTGCCTGCCCTCCCTGCCTCCGTCTGTCCCCCAGCCACCTGCCCTGCCTGCCTACCCCTGGCTCAGTTGCTGCAGCATCCTCCCTGCCTCCTTGCATGTCCTGGGGGCTTGTCCAAAGTTCGCCCCAGGGGCCAAATCAACTAAATGGTCGGCCCCCACACATTTTTACCTCACCAAATCTGGCCCTTCTCGCAAAAAGTTTGGACACCCCTGGCCTAAGTGGACGGGTCAGGGATGCTTCGCTGTGGATTTCCTACCAGGAAGTTATTCTTTATTACTCTTGCAATTCCTTCAGTTCTGTGATTCTAAGAATTCTGGCGTCCAAATTCCATTACCTTTGTGAAGACTGCCAAATTTCTTGTGAATAGCTGTTTCCCCATTACTTGGCATTTACATTAGTTGTCCCAGATCTCATTTGGCTGCTGGGATAAGTATGGATTGGTGTGTGAGTTTCCACCCTACTCTGTGATGAAAACAGCCCCATTCTGCTTGCAAGCAGAGAGGAAATCAGAATATATGTATCTTATGTGTTAGCCCTTTTTAAAGTTGCATTTTATAGTAATTCATTAAAGTGTCACTGGTTATGCAGTGACGCATCCCTCTCAAAAATTTATTTGAAGTTTTTGCAAGATTATTTTGGAATATTTGCAACACCACAACACTTAAAAACACAAGAAGGATGGCGATCAATCGATACATTGAACAAGTAGGACCTTAAGCATGAGCTGCAAAGGGAGTTACCCTAGGCCATAGTTAATTAAAAATGAAATAAGCAGCTTCCTTCAACTGGAACTATCCCTTTTGAGACATATCGTACTTGTATTCTTCACTGGCAATCACTTACCATTAGGAGATGCAGGAACCATGAAATTATATGCTAGGTATTGAGCTTAATGGCTTTGTGATTATTCTTTTACTGCCTTGTGTCCTCCGTTTAACTTAGATGTAACAATTTAATGTTTGTGTGGTTGAAATGGATCAACAGTAGAGAAGAAGCAGGATAATCTAATGTCTTGTGACAAAAAGGAATTGAGTTGGGAATTCATGTCCTGTTCAAAAAAAAAATTCTCATCCTTTTGAGCAAAAATCATTTTGTTACCAGAATCTTGCTGCTTTCAGCAATTGAATCAACAGTTATTCACTTGGACCTTGACCATAACTGCTATATTTTAAATGGGAGATCTGTACTTGAATGTGAAGTAGTAACACATAGGGAGCCTGCATCAAGAATGAATGGTGAAGGGAATATGTTGCCTGACTGCAAACAATTACAAATGTTTATGAGATATGCTTCTTTGCATCCTGTTGCGTTGCAACATTGAAACTCTGGCATGTTCTCTGTCATCCTTCAGCCATATTACTGCAGTTTTCTCCTCGCTGATCTCCTACCAGTGTTTCACCTTGGTCCACAACATTTGTCTAGCACTGAAATGTCCAGTACAATTACTTGCTCTGCTGCCAAACAGCATTCATTAGTCTTGTCATGATGCCCACCCTTGAATTCCAGTGCTGGCTTCCTGGATACTCCTGGATTCAGCCCAGGTTCCACAGTTCCCAGCCATGCCAAAGTCTGCTGCTCCTTAAAAACTGACTGTTTGTTCCTGATGCTCCCTCTGCTTGCACACATCCCCAAACCACCACTGTATTCTGTTCCATTTTCAAATTCATTCTCAAAATCTATATTTCATGGAAAGTGGTTGGCACATTCCCGTGATTTCCATGTGCTGAAGGCTGTTGAGCCTACCATCAAACCTAATTGGAAAAGTCAAAGCTACAAGGAGTCTTCTGACATCTTAATAACCAACATATTTATTTGGTGCAAGCTTTTGTGCACTTGAGACAAATAATCACATATTCCAGGGCTGTCCAACTTTGAACAGCCCACGTTCTACCTGTGGTCTACTCTTGAAGATCCCAAATGCACTCAAACTTCGCTGGTGTTCCAGATTAGCCCTACAGAGGAGCCAAGCAAGGGGGTGGGGCATCGCAGCAACAGGTAGGGAAACAAATTTGGACCAAATGTCTGGGCGGGCCAGTCTCCCCCCCCCCCCAAAAAAAAAACATGCTGCCATTGGCGGTGGATTGGGAGGCTCACGGGCTACTTAAAACGGCCCTGCGGGCTACTGGTTGCTCGTGGTTGACGTGTTGAGAAGTCCTGACATATTCTTCCCCTGTTTCCCTGTACTTTTCTCTGCTTCCTCTACAGTTTCTCCTTGGTTAGATCGAGGAGTATAAAGCCTCATCTCATATCTTGTAATCTGTAAAGCACCAGAAGCGATCATGTGTTACTCTAGTGTGGCTTGTAGTATTTCTACATTTCCTTGTTTGCCAACCCCCAAGAGGAGAGAGCTTATGAAGTCCATTTCCTCAAATACTAGTATTTTTAAAAGCTCCCTGCCATGTTGCAGTTTACAGTGTAATGCAGAGTTCTGAGTGATATAGAAAGCTTCTACAGCTGGAAGTACCTGGAATGCATTAAGCTGTGAATTCTGTCAGCTGAAAGGATCAACTCAGCTTGTGGATAGTACCAATTGGCACCATTTGTACTAGGCAGAATAGCATTTTATATCAGTTTTCCTAGGACCTGGAAAGAGAGTACATAGAAAAAAGTATAGTGGTACCTTGGTTTATGAGCATAATCCATTTCGGAAGCATGCTCATAAACCAATATACTAATGAATCAAAGCAAATTTCCCCATAGGAAATAAAAACTTACCTGATCCCTTCTGGGGTCCCAGTTTCCATGATTTCCCATCGGGAAATTTGCTTTGGCTGGGAGCTGCAGCAGGCTTCATAGCTCACCCTGGTCCCAGCGCTGCCCAGGATGTGCTGAGGAGCCCACAGACAGGCAGCTGCATGCCCAGGGAAAGCTCTGGAGGCTGCAGATGGAAACGTTTGGGCCACGCAGGCCCACCACACGACCCAATAGGCCGCTTCCTGTTTGCTTGGGAAGCCTGGCTCAGGCCCACCTCACAGCTTGGAGTCCTGTTGTGGGCAGTGCCAGGCCTCAGGTGAGCTCCAGAAGCCGCTCACCAGCCCACCACGTGGCCTGGAAAGAGCTCCCAAGGCCCATTCTAGGAAGCACAGGGCCTGTGCTGAGGTGAGCCTTGCTTGCAAACCAGAGCAAGGCTCGCAAACCAAGGCAAAATTTTCCTAAACATTTTGCTTGGTTTGCAAAATACACACATTTCAAGGTACTTGTACAGTAGACCAAGATACCACTGTACAGCTTTTTGGGATGCTAATGTTACAGTGGTACCTCGTATAACGGAGGGTTTGTTTAACAAACAATCCGTGCAACGTAAAAAAAATCCGCCCCCCTCCCCCCCCGTGGCCACCTCCGCCCACCACCTGCGGCTCCCCTCTTTCCCCAATGGCCGCCTGTGCCTCGCGGTCCAAGCCATGGCCATGGTTTCCTTCCAAGGAAAGAAGGCAGCAGTGGCGGCAAAGAGAGGGACCGCTTTCGTACCCCTGGGAGGACAAGCTCCGCCAAGACCACCCACGGCAGGCCAGGCTTCAAAGGGGAATTCCCCCCCCAGCCAGCGTAGGCACCACGGCCAGACCACCCCACACCATGCCGCCGCCGCTGCCATTTGACGACTCCTCCTCGCCCGGCTGCCATCCGAGGCCACGGTAGGAGTGTCTTGGCCTCCGCTTCTTCTCCTCCTCCTCCTCCTCCCCCTCCCCCAAGGAACTCACCGTCTCCCTTGCCTCCCCTCCGGGAACTGCCTCCTGCACGGAGAGCGGAGGAGTAGGCCAGCCTGGGCAGCCCTGCCTCCTCCTCCTCCCCGCCGCCGCCGCTGCCCTGCGAGGCGATCCGGTTCCGGTGGGGGCGGCCAAGGACTGGCAAGCGGTCGGTGTGATGCGTCGCTTTCCGGCCCTTCCGGCCCCGAGCCCCTCGGAAGAAAGCCGGCCGCCGCTGCGCCCTCCTGCCGGCTGGCTGCCTCCAGGGCTCCAGCAGGAGGCGAGCGGGGGGATTCTGGGCATGGTTCCGCCCAGGCCAAGCAGCGCACCCCACTCCCTCCCCCCACCCCCTGCGGCTGCCCGGGGAAGGAGGGAAGGAGAGAGGAGGAGCGTCAGACACAGAGGGGGGTGGCACCTGCACGGGGGTCCGCCCTCGCCCAAAAAAACCTAGTGCCGGCCCTGGTGACAACAAAGAGGATGATCCGCACCGGCTCCTGCTGCAGCTCATCCTCTCCGGTAACCTCATTACAGGTACTCTTGACTATGCATTGGAACGGATTAAATCCACTTTCAATGCATTCCTATGGGAAATTACAATTTGTACAACGAAAAATTTGTATAACGTAATTTGATTTGGAACAAATTAATTACGTTATACAAGGTACCACTGTACTTCTCTTTACTTGGCAATAGTCAGTAGTCAGAAGATAATGTAAAAAGTTCTAAATGAAACAGATGCTACTGAAGTCTGCCATGAGGCAAAAACTTTCTTGAGAACAATTTAGCTGTTAGCACAACATTTTCCAGAGGAAGGATTGAGATGCATTATTAAAGGAACTTCATTTTATTAGTAAAGATGTCTTAATGACAGAGGTATAATAGATTATTTGTAGGTGATTGTAAGAGATTATTTACAGGTGGTGTTCAGTGGAGCTGCAAGTTCATTTTAATACAAAGAACCTAGTATGGTACAGAGGGGGGACTTTCACAGAGTCCTAGAACTATAGAGCTGGAAGAGACCTTTGGTTCATCAAAGTCACCCCCCACCCCAACCAAAGTAGGAAATCTGCAGCTAAAGCATTCCTAACAACTGGTCGTCTAACATCTCTTTTAACAAACCCCTCCATTCTATATGGCAGTAAGTTCTGCTGTGATTATTGTCAAGATGTTCTTCTAAATGTTCAGACCAAATCTACTTTCTTGTAATTTAAATCCAGTGCTTCAGATCTATCCTCTGGAGCTGCAGGAAGCATGCTTGTTTCAACCTCCACATTAAATCCTTAAAAATATGATGGTGGCTATTGTATTGATTCTCAGTCTTCTGTTCTTCATGCTGAACTCCTTCAACTGCTCCTCATACATCTTGATCTCCACATGTGTTACTTTTCACCCTCCTCTGTGTATATTCCAGCTACTTTGTATCTAGGAATGCTGTGTAATTCTTGAATCTTTTCTGAGTGGCAAACGGTAAAATATGTAGCTTGTGTATTTGTGTATATGTGTACAAAATCCCTCTTTACACTGAGGTAAATTAAATTTTACATAATTCTGAGCAGCAAATTGTGCAGTGCTCTTAGGGAATCACCAGTAAAAGCAAAATACATCTTCCTGCGATTCCAGTTTTTACCTCTGGCAGTCTCCTGAGGCTATTTTTTTAAATTACTGTATTTTATTTTAAGTAAAAGACAAAAAGGAAACATAAAAAGGAAAAGGAAAAGTGAAAGAGAAAAAACATAAAACATATGAAACAGTTTTACTATATAACATATCTCATTTAGTGAATTTCTATCATTCCTTAGGCTAATTTTGATGGCATGTATGTGAGTGTTTGTTTTTATGCATTATTTCTAATTACACAGTGGGGAACAATACAAATGGATCTACTTTGAGGTCGCACAGGAGTCAGGAGGGAGAGGGGGGAATGGCAATCAGCATTGTTTGCAGCTTGTTAAGGTTGCTCTGCTGTGCCCATTCAGTTTTCAGGAGGCAGGGTTACAATAGAGCTACCTTAACAAGCTAGAAACAAGGCCAATTTGTATATTTTGTGATTAGCCAAGAGAATTGGTGAGATCAGTGCAACTGACACTTAGCAATGCATCTTTAAACATAAACATGGCTTAACAACTTGCCATCTCCTTTTTAACTTCATGCCTAACAATGCAAATTTCCCCTTATATGAATGGCAGAATTAAAATTACTCTTTTACTGCATTTATTCTTGTACTTGACATGTACATTTTAGTTCTCAAAATCAGAATTTTGCCTTTCAGCTCTGAAATGTACATATTATGAATATAGAATATTACTCTGCACAGTGTCTCTGTATGTATCTGTCTTCCTCCTCCTCCATAAAGAGAATGGGATGCTGCTGCAGAATGGCAGCAGCAAGTTCAAGTGGTGGTGGCCTTCTGATGCGAGAAAATCCTTTATCCTGTTCCAGAAAATGCTTTTGCTTTAAAGACACAAACAAACAAAAGAGACTGTTGGTTGTTTGCCAGTTAGCAGAATTTGCTTTTCTCTTGAGTTGTGCTTCTTACGGATCCTTATCTTATCACTAGGCTGTCAATGGAGGAGAGAGAGAAAATGTTCCTATCCCCCAGCTTGCACCTTCATCTCGGGTGAGTATTGTAACCTGGTTTTAATCATTTGTTTTAAATATGGCTGCTTGGTTCATTCTTCTTTTAAAAATTTCCTATCCTTTGTATAAATAAAAATGTCCGAGTTGGCTTGGTGACTCAGCAGTCTTGAAACTTTTAAGTATTATGTCCCCACTTAAATTCTTTGAGAGACTCTTTATCTGATAGTTTCCAGCTATTGTTGGATTGCTTCTGACACAAAACAAAAAGACCCAAGGGAATGCCTGTATCATAACAGTCAAATTTCTTTTTCTTTCTTTCTTTCTTTCTTTCTTTCTTTCTTTCTTTCTTTCTTTCTTTCTTTCTTTCTTTCTTTCTTTCTTTCTTTCTTTCTTTTCTTTCTTTCTTTCTTTCTTTTCTTTCTTTCTTTTCTTTCTTTCTTTTTTTGCTTTGCCCTTTGCCGTTCTCCACTTGGCTCAGAGGTGGTCCTTTATATGCAGTTAGACTGAAGGAAGAAATGCTATACATACATGTTCAGAAGCTTTCTGTATGAAATAAAATAGATATTTAGAAATGTTATGCCTATAGGCACAATGACACTTGATCTCAGAGTGCTCTTGGAGTGTGGTTGAGTCAGTGGAAGAGATATTTATTCTAAACCACTGTGTCTTTATCCTCTCTTTTACACACATAGTTAATAATGGGCATTGTGATTTTAGTCACGGAAAGACAGAATGGGTTTTTGTCACAAAGGAGCAGAGAAACCAGACCATTGTCACTGCCAAACGTAAAGTGTATTTTCTGCTATTACTGTACAGTATTTTCCTTCCCTTAGATACGGGCATGAAGTGCTTTGTTGCACTTCAGCACAATTTGTCAGTGTGGCAGCATAGCTGCCATGTGCTCCTTTCCCCCAGTCCTCTTGGCAGAACCTCCACTCACCTGCCTCTGCACATCAGCTGGTCGTCCTGCCCTGTTTCCTCTGGCAGCCAGCCACTCCGATGAATAGGTGGGGTGAGGAGGCTGCCTATGTGGCCTTTCAGTGGCCAGCTGCTGGAGGATGTGGGGAAAGAAGCCTGGGATCCTGCCTGGATTGGGCAGCTGGCCCTGTAAGATGACCTCTTTACACAAGGAGATGGGTGAATGGAGGTGACAGCACTGGCTGTTCGAGCTTCCCAGACAGTGGACTGGGTGGTGCAGCAGTGTGCTTTTGCGACACCCAGTCTGCCACGCTGCACAGCAGCAGGGGGTGGTGGGGTGCCAAGGGCAAAAGGGATGGGCCACGTGGTGCAGCTTTCACCCCCAGCACTCCCTACCCGCTCATTGCCAAATGTGGATAACTAAATCTGTGGATGGTGAATCAGTGGATACAGGGGTGCTACTGGATAAACTTTTCTGAAACAAAAATTATGGACTTGTATATTGAGTATTGAGTAGCCATTGTTAATATTCACAAATGGGTCTCTAAATAAATTGATTATTGATTATTATAATTGATTAACACTTACTTAAATAACACCACCTTCGCTTATAATATATACAACACAGACCACTAGATTTAGTTTGATTTCCTTGTGCAGGATATGTCAATAAAATGTAAAAATCTTCTGGGGGGAACGAACACTGGCAAAAGTAGTACTTATGTGAGGAATTTTGATTTTGGGGCCATAGGCTATGCTTCCTGGAACATTGACTGCTGGCAACTGATGTGTTGTACCTCACAGGGACTGGGAAATATATGTTTGGTCACAGGATGAAGAACCTCATCAAGAGGTCTTTAAACTGAATTGGAAGGGAGAAGGAAATGCAAGATCTGAGGTAAATATAGGGCAGTAAGGATGATCAGAGGAAAGGGAAACAAGTCCTATGAGGAAAGGCTGAAAGAAGTGGTTATGTTTCATCTTGATGAAAAAAGACGGAGGGGAGATAGGATAGAACTTTTTAAATACTTGAAGGTAGCAGGAATTGTTTTTGATGATCCCAGAATGCAGGGCATGTTGTAACGGATTCAAATTACCGGATGCAAATTTTGTTGAGAATTGGGGGAAAATTCCTCCTGGTGATACCAGCTAAACCAATTGCCTCAGAAGATTATGTGTGACGCCATGTCCTTCTTGGTTTCATAGGAGACCATTCTGCTTTCGTCTCTGTTTCCTGGGTCTTTGGACTTGGGATCCTCATATCTTCAAAGAATTTTTGTAACTGTTCCAGTGAACTAACAATTCTTGGTGTGTCCTCATGCAGTATAATAAGTTTAAAAGGGAACCCCCCACATGTACTTGATTGATTTCTGTTGAAAAATCTCTGTATAAGGTCTCTACTGTTTCCATTTCTCAATTGTGTAAGGAGCAAAGTCCTGGAATAGTTGTACGTTCTGATCTTGGAATACTAACTGCTTCCTCCTCCTTAACTCTTGAAATATTTCCTCTTTTGTAGAGTAGGTACTAAACCTCACAACGATGAGGACATGATGGCTTTATAGGGCCCTTCCAATCCATTCTTCTGTAATTCATTGATATTAGATGGATAGGGTGTTTTTTTGAAGAACCAAAATTGATTTTTAAAAACATTATCTTAGAACTGCAGAGCTGGAAGAACCTTATAGGTCATTGGGTTCAGCCCTGGTCAAGAAAGCACAGTGTGGAATTGAACTCCCAAACTCTGGTTCCACAGCCAGTTGTCTAAAACCACTGAGTTATTGACTTGTATACTTCCTGTGGCAGTCACCTCAAGATTATTGCAGTAAGAAATGCACACTTGATCCTTGCTCTAGGTGTTGGTTGAATTAGATACTTCATCATCTTGAGATTAATTGCACTTAATTATATTGTCAAAATGAGTAACTTCTCAGCATTCTGCATGACCTGTTCAAATTTGTATCTGTCTCATACCTTTGATTCCTTCCCGCTGCTAGTACTCACAGTGTCTTTTACTTTTCTTACAGAGCCAGTTCCACACTATATTTTCTCATTCTGGTGAAATGGTTGCTTATTGTGAATTATCTCAGTTATATTACTCCCTGAAATCCATCGGAATAGGGTCTGTTTAGAACGTACATGGTCACATCCCAGCCACATAGTACTTATAAAGGCTGCCTTCTTGTCCTCACCCACTTGCCCCATTTTGTTCTACTTTTCCTCAAATCAGAGCACATTCTGAGCCTTCAACAAATAACTTGGCAATGCAATTGCCTTCTGGAAGGATAGGGATTGAATTTAGGAAGCTTTATGTTTAGTGCATTTCACCTGGTGCTAGCAGTGCCATTTATAATAAACCATGTTGTGTAGTACTAAACACCTTGGTTAGATAGCTTTATGGGTTGGAGTACAAGGCATTGGGAGTTCAGCTCCCCACTTTGCCTCTTGAGAAAGGTGCCTGCATGGACCCAGAGTGCCACCAGAAGAAGAGGATGGTAAACTCTGGAAAGTTTTCAGCATAAGATGGATTATGTTGGACATTTTACAGTTAGTACACACCAATCATAGTATACGTGTGGTAATATAGTTTTAAAAATTAATAAATGTTCTACAGTTAGACAAAACTATTGGATTATTTTGAAAAATTCCAAGACTCTCCTCATAAGCATCTATATTTTAGGCAGAAATGAGCAGGCCTGTTAAGATCTTCTGGGGAGACTCTTCTCTCTGTTCCACCACCTGGCCAAGCTCATTTGCTGAGGATACAAGAGAAGACCTTCCTGGTGATGTCCCAGCTTGAGATGTGAAGGCTTGGGGGGGGGGACCTCAATTTTTTCACTGTTTTTTTCCCCCGGAAGCCTTTTGGTTCCACACACACCCCCATTAGAAAAACTGAAAACAAAGTGATTATGGAATATTTTATTTTAACATGATGAATAAAATATTTTAAGACCAGGGTGTTCTAATATTTTCTAAATCATTTCTTAAAAATATACATAGTATCAGATTATTCTAATTTCTGTACACTGAGGACAAGCAAGTCCTAGGTTACAAACTGAACTCTCCAATGCAAGAACAAGATGCATTTCTTCTTTTAGGACAGTGGTTCTCAACCTTCCTAATGCTGTGACCCTTTAATACAATTCCTCATGTTGTGGTGACCCCCCAGCCACGGGCCACTCAGAACGGACTTTGGGCAGGCCTGAGCTAGTCTCTCTCTCTCTCTCTCTCTCTCTCTCTCTCTCTCTCTCTCTCTCTCTCTCTCTCTCTCTCTCTCTCTCTCTCTCTCTCTCTCTCTCTGTGTGTGTGTGTGTGTGTGTGTGTGTGTGTGTGTGTGTGTGTGAGAGAGAGAGAGAGAGAGAGAGAGAGAGAGATCCCTGGACTGATTTGCTGGACCTGCATTCCTTTTCACCAGGCTTTCTCCTTCCTGCACGTGGGTGAGCGCCTCTGAAAGTGAAAGCGACCAGCCCAGGGGGTGGCGCCCGCAAGGAAGGAGTGAAAGTGACCTGGGCAGAGAGGTGGTGCAAACCCATGCGCAGGCAGCTGGCACAACAGGACGAAGAACAGGGCCAAGCCAGAAAGGCAGCGCCAAGCAAGGAGAAGGAGAAAGAGGAGGAGGAGAAAAGGCGCTGGATCCCTAGAGGAGGAGGAGGAGGGGAGGGGAGACAGACAGAAAAGGCAGAAAGGTAGCAGAGGCAGGCAGTGAGGAGGTGTGGGGCGGCACGCAGGTGGCTGCCTCTGGCTCCAGGCACTCCCTCCCTCCATGGGATGTAGCAGCGAAGAAATATGTGTCATTTGACCCCCCCCCCCCCCAAAGGGGTTGCGACTCACAGGTTGAGAAGCGCTGCTTTAGGAGGTACTGTTATTGTCACAAGAATAAAAAGGTTTCAATTTTGTTTTTGCACATGGGTGGGTATGTTGTTCTGTTCTGTCTTCTTCACTAGACCTAAAAGCACTGGAAGAAAATACAGAGCAACAAAAATGATTCTGATTAAATTTGACGCCCATTTATTGAAACTTAATCCCACTTCCTTCTATATATTTCCCCCCTCTTCAATTCTTTTTACGAGAATTTTTTTATTTTATTTTTTTTATTTTATAGTGTAGAGAGGAATTATGAATTGTTAATTCTGGATTTTTAAACATTGTTTTGTAGAGTTTGTTTTGTTCCACATAAAGTAGTAAAGAATTCAGGAGATTGTTACTCCATTTGTTACGTACAATTACAAATAAATATTATTTAAAAAGTAAATTCTGTTTGTAGTATTTGTTTGGATACACTATATTTTAATATGCTGCTGTGATAATTTTATGCCAAATCAAATTGTCCATAGTCATATTTCATGTTCCTAAATTAACAGTATGACTTTAAAGCTGTAAATGAGTGGGGAGTGCTAATGTAGCATTTTTTCAATTATTCTGTACATTTCCAGGTTTTTTTCTGGGAGGAAAATGGGGGAAAACCTGGGTTTTTTAAAGAGCTTCAAAATTTCTGGAAATTGTACATCTCTAGTCCCAGCTAGACTACTGTAATGTGCTCTATGTGGGGCTACCGATGGAAAGTCTCAGGAAACTTCAACGGGTCCAAAACACAGCAGCCAGATTGCTGACCAGGGTGAGTTACAGAGATCCCATTACACTCCTATTAAAACAGCTCCAGTGGCTACCAATCAGCTATCAGGCACAATTCAAAGTGCTGACCTTAACCTACAAAGCACTGTACGACCTGGGTCTTAGCTACCTCAAAGATCAAATCTCACAGTATGAACCAGCTTGGGTGCTAAGGTCATCAGGAGAGGCCT
Organism: Phrynocephalus guinanensis; assembly: GCA_037367245.1. Taxonomy (NCBI): domain Eukaryota; kingdom Metazoa; phylum Chordata; class Lepidosauria; order Squamata; family Agamidae; genus Phrynocephalus; species Phrynocephalus guinanensis. Next base: position 69,564,339 of record CM074733.1, on the reverse strand, counting down.
TGCTCTCCATTCCACCACCTTCACAGGTACGTCTCGTGGAAACACATGAAAGGGCCTTCTCTGTTGCTGCTCCCAGCCTTTGGAACTCCCTCCCGCTGGAGTCCAGGACTGCCCCATCTCAGCTGTCTTTCCAGAAACAGGCAAAGACTTTTCTCTTCAGACAAGCTTTCTCTGAATGATGGACTGACTACCTATTACGTGATTTTTAGATGGATTACCATGCATGATTTTTTTCTTTTAACTTTTTGTGTGGTCTTTTTAGTTTTAGCTTAATGTTGCCTTTTAATTTTTGTAAGATGCCTCTTCTAATTCCCTGTTCTTAAACTTGAATATGTCTTCATATTCAAGTTTTGTAAGCCGCCTTGGTTCCGAGGCTTTGGTATGTGCTGCCCCAAGAAAGCCAAACTGGCTCCCTCTTTGTTCTTCCATAGTCAGGAAAGACCTATTTGAAGCAGGCATTTGAGTAATAACTGGGGTGGTCTAGGGAATGGTCTAGTGGCCCTTTAATTATGAAATTTGGCTATTTTAAAATTATTTTTAAAATTGCTTTAATCCTCATTACTATTTAATTGTTTTAGTATATTTTTAAAGTATTTTAAATCTGTTACTATGATATTATTTATTTATTGTAAACAACCTTGAGTTCCCCTAAAGGGAGAATGGTGAGAAAGAAAGAAAGAAAGAAAGAAAGAAAGAAAGAAAGAAAGGAAAGAAAAGAAAGAAAGAAAGAAAGAAAGATGTTTCAGAGGTTATTAATACATAGGGTTGCTATAAGTCAGAAACAACATGATGGCGTGTAACAACACAGGCTGAGGAAGGAATCTCATCAAATTTGTTGAAAAATATTTCCTTGAAAGTAACTGGAACCTAGATTCATGAAAATGTTCATTTATAAACATTTTTCTCTTACATAATATTCCTATTTCTTTGTGTGTGTATAAGTCCCCTCATCAGGAGAAAGGCAGCCAACATATGACAATAAATAATTTTTTTCATGTTAGTTATAAGTATTTGGTTGATTTTAATATTTGTGTAATAAAATATTTTAAAACATGCTGAAATATTTGTGAAGAAAATCTGTGCACATTGGAACAAATGCATAAGTAGCTAAGCCAATAAGTGATGGTCCCATTGGGTTTCATTTGCCTGACTTACTGCAACACAATGTTTTTATTGTGTTTCTATTCTAATCCTACAAATTAGTTGTTCTTGCAGAATAACATGTCTGATTATTATCTTATTAGAGTATGCAGATAGGTTTTTGAAGTCTGACTGGCACAATATGTTGTTGTTGTTGTTGTTGTTGTTGTTGTTGTTGTTGTTGTTGTTGTTGTTGTTGAGTCATTCAGTCATGTCCGACTCTTCATGACCCCATGGACCAGAGCTCGCCAGGCCTTCCTATCCTCCACTGCCTCCCGGAGTTTTGTCAAATTCATATTGGTTGCATCGATGACACCGTCCAATCATCTCATACTCTGTCGTCCTCTTTTCCTTTTCCCTTTGATCTTTCCAAACATCAGGGACTTTTCCAAGGAGTCCTCTCTTCTCATGAGGTGGCCAAAGTACTGGAGCCTCAGCTTCAAAATCTGTCCTTCCAGTGAACATTCAGGGTTGATTTATTTCAGGATGGATAGGTTTGATCTCCTTGCAGTCCTGGGGACTCTCAAGACTATCCTCCAGCACCACAGCTCAAAAGCATTGATTCTGCGGCGATCAGCCTTCTTTATAGTCCAGCTTTCACTTCCATACATCACTACTGGAAAAACCATAGCTTTGACTATCCTGACCTTAGTTGGCAAAGTGATGTCTCTGCTCTTTAGGATGCTATCTAGGTTTGCCATTGCTTTCCTCCCAAGAAGCAGGCATCTTTTTATTTCCTTGCTGCAGTCGCCATCTGCAGTGATCAAGGAGCCCAAGAAAATAAACTCTGTTGTTGCCTCCATTTCTTCCCCTTCTATTTGCCAGGAGGTGATGGGATCGGTGGCCATGATCTTAGGTTTTTTTATGTTGAGCTTCAGCCCATTTTTTTCACTCTCCTCTTTCACCCTCATTAAAAGGTTCTTTAATTCCTCCTCACTCTCTGCTATTAGAGTAGTATCATCTGCATATCTGAGGTTGTTGATATTTCTTCTGGCAATCTTAATTCCGGCTTGTGATTCATCCAGACCTGCCTTTCTCATGATGTACTCTGCATATAAGTTAAATAGGCAAGGTGACAGTATACAGCCTTGTCGTACTCGTTTCCCAATTCTAAACCAGTAAGTTGTTCCATATCCAGTTCTGACGGTTGCTGCTTGTCCCACATATAGATTTCTTAGGAGACAGATAAGGTGGTCAGGCACTCCCATTCCTTTAAGGACTTGCCATAGTTTGTTGTGGTCTACACAGTCAAAGGCTTTGGCATAGTCAATGAAGCAGAAGTAGATGTTTTTCTGGAACTCTCTGGCTTTCTCCATAATCCAGCGCATGTTGGCGATTTGATCTCTAGTTCCTCTGCCCCTTCGAAATCCAGCTTGCATTTCTGGAAGTTCTCTTTCCACATACTGCTGAAGCCTGCCTTGTAGAATTTTGAGCATAACCTTGCTAGCGTGTGAAATGAGTGCAATTGTGCGATAGTTGGAGCATTCTTTGGTGTTGCCTTTCTTTGGGATTGGGATGTAGACCGATCTTTTCCAGTCCTCTGGCCACTGTTGGGTTTTCCAAATTTGCTGGCATATCATATGCAGCACCTTTACAGCATCCTCCTTTAAGATTTTAAAGAGTTCAATTGGAATGCCGTCACCTCCACTTGACTTGTTGTTTGCAATGCTTTCCAAGGCCCACTTGACTTCACTTTCCAGGATGTCTGGCTCCAGGTCAGCAACTACGCTATCTTGATTATCAGGGACATCCAGATCTTTCTGATTTAATTCTTCTGTATATTTTTGCCATCTCTTCTTCATCTCTTCTGCTTCAGTTAGGTCCCTACCATCTTTGTCCTTTATCATATCCATCTTTGCACGAAATGCCCCTTTAATATCTCCAATTTTCTTGAATAGATCTCTGGTTTTTCCTTTTCTGTTGTTTTCCTCTATTTCTTTGCACTGTTCATTCAAGAAGGCCAAACTGCTTAAGACATGGTATCTGCTTTTGATTAGCAGTGGAAAAACATATGATCCAGGTTATAGAAATATACAGTATTATTTAATTTCATTCTTTCATTTCATTTATGTAGGTTTCATTTGATACTTGATGGACCTTACAATGCAGCACAGATATTTGTTAAACGATATATTATGCAGTATGTATATGGAAAATTCTTACTGACCTTCAGTTCATATTCTTGTTACTGGAAATGGAGTAGGCTGTGGAGAGATCGCCCAAGTTAGTTTTGTTTAGCTGTTCCTCACTGTTAAATGGCTGTGGTTTCCTCCTTTCTTCAGCAAGATTATAGTAAATGTATTAACTTGAGTTGAGGGTGGTTGTCACTGTGGTTCAGTTCAAGTGTGAAGCATTCATTTGTGTTAGCCATGTATGCTTTGAGTGAAGTTTCATATTCACGAAGCCATTACGGATTTTCCCAGCATGCACAAACTTTCACGGTCTCCTTTCTTTCTTCTTAGTCATGGATGAGATACAACAAGCTTTGAATTGTTTAATCCCCTTTCTGAACCATTAAAGACTTTAACAATTCTTATGTGTGGATTTATTTCATTCCTTGCCTTCTTTCCAGTGCTGGGACCGAAGGCAGCTCAGAATATAATTAAAAAACAGATGCAGCTAGAAACACAGTACTCCATGACAACAAAACACACTTAATCCAAGAGATCTGTAAGAGATTTTTCTAAAACCCAGGAAATGCAAGTTGTCATGAGTCAAATAGCACATAGCATGTGTAAAAGTAGCATCCCTTTTTGTTCTAATCACTAATAATTTTTGTTTTTAGAAAAGCATTCCGATGTGATTTAATTGGTGCTGACTGGTTGAATGAGTAATGGGATTATTTTCCTAGAAGAGCTAAGCATGTACTTAAATTTTGTGCATAAATCTGCACTTAGTAAAATTAATTCCTGAGTTGGATCTGTGAGTGATACCTAGATGCCAGCAACAGCTATTCTGCTGAGGATTAGATTCAAACCAGGGAGCTTTGAACTGACATGATAAAAGCAGTAATTACCATTAAAACCTGGACAGATAAAGACAGTTAATAAATGTGCACATTAGGTTTTTGGCCAGTTGGTTACACTTGCTTCTATTATTTCCTGGGACCATCTTTGTGACTGAACATAATTGTTTATAATGTCATTGGCTTGTTTATTGCATTGGTTCCCCACCACCACTGCCGGTCTTTTCTCATTGCATGCTGAAATAGTTGCTATTATTCTCAGACTGCCCTCTCTTCCCATCATTGATCACATGTGTGGAAAGTATGCTAGCACGTAGGGAAAAGATGTCTTTCCATTCATGCTTGGTTGGTAAAGCACTTCTGAGAAGGGCTTTTGTCCGAAGCCTGCAGTTGCTTTCAATGTGTCATTACCTCCATTTCATTAGATGGCACACTGGTAATCTGTATTGTGGCATGATATATATAAGTTCTTGGTTTTGTAAGCACTGTCAAAATTCTACCTTGATTTTTTGTACTACATATTTAACTGGCAAACCCCAAAGATCACTCTGCCATAATGACATCCTAGCCCTCAGTTTGAAGGGAATGCTTTTCATTTTATAGAAAAGCTGATAGAAGCAACTGATAGCTCCATCACCTCCTTAGAAACATGGAGAGTCTTGGATATATATGGCTGCAGTACTTAACAAGGAAAGCTTGTTCATTTGATTATATAGTTTAGTGCCACATACTCTCTCGAAGAGATGTTATGAATAAACTGTTGGTTGAAGTTATTTATGTATGTAGTTTTGTTTCTATGGAAGAAGACTTACTGTTTCTATCATGATGGGATACATGTTCTTTGATACTGATATCTAGAACAAAATATTTGGAATTTTAAGAACCACTGTTGTAGTTGTTGGGATTTTATTTACAATTTTTCTTGCTATCTCTAGTTTGAGTGACTGGGAGAGGGTTTTCTGGGTTGGGGTGATTGTCTATTGATCCATCCCAGCTTCCTGTTGGGGGAGTGCTCCTGAGTCTGAGGGTGGCAACTAAGAAGCCTCTCTCCTGTGTCCCCACCACGTGCACTTGAAGAAAGTCTCTTATTCTACTATATAGCAAAATGAGAGTTTTACCAGACATTAATCATCGTGCAACAGTAGTGCATTGTGGACCCTGCCCCTAAGTAAATGTTCTGCCTGTCTGGAATCCCAAGCATGTGTGTATATTAATTCATTACATTTATATCCTGTTTGTATATTTGGGTCTTTAAAAGAACATAAGAACATAAGAAGAGCCATGCTGGATCAGGCCAAAGGCCCATCTAGTCCAGCTTCCTCTATCTCACAGTGGCCCCACCAGATGCATCTGGAAGCGCACAAGACTAGATATCTGTCTCCTGATACCACTCCCCTGCATCTGGTCCTTGAAGTACCCCAGTTTTAAGCCTGGAGATTATACATTTCCATCATGGTTTGTAACCTGTGATGGACTTTTCCTCCAGGAATCTGTCCAATCCCCTTTTGAAGGCATCCACACCAGATGCCATCACCACATCCTGGGGCAGGGAGTTCCACAGACTAAAAACAAGCTGGGTTAAAAAAAAATTCTTTTTTCTGTTCTTATTCTACCAGCCCTCAGTTTGAGTGGCTGTCCCCTAGTTCTGGTATTTTGTGAGAGGGAGAAGAGTGTCCCTCTATCCACTTTAGTCATGCCCTGCATTATTTTGTACATCTCAGTCTTATTCCCCCTCAGACGCCTTTTTCTCCAGATTAAAGAGCCTTACATGTTTCAGCCTTTCCTCATAAGGGAGGAAGCCTAATAGCCAATATCTTTATGTGCATAAAAGTTAAAATAGTATGCTGTGGATATTTTTTTAAATTTTCTTTCCATCCATGCAGATATCATCATCATCATCTCATCATCACCATCATCATCACCATCATCTGGGCAAAAGGGACTAATTCAGTTTTAGATTACATATGTGTATCTCGGGCTGATTTTGAATTGTTTTCAGATATTCAAGTCCTGGTGAGGGAAGATAGTGACCATCAACCAATTACAGTTTCTTTCAAAGGTAATTCGGATATAAGGCCATATCTGTTACATGATAAGAAGTTACTAGCAAACTTTGAAGTGAGGCAAGAAAAGAAACTCAAATGGGCCAAGGTCGATACAAAAGCCTTATCACTTTTCTTGAATTCTGAACAGGCCATGGCTTGGAGAAAATCAATTTCCTCATTTAACTCAGACTCAATTAATATTTTAACCCAATATAAAGATCTATGCTTTTTGTTAAAAAAAATTCTATTGGATAACCTTCCTATCAGAAAACAACAACAAAGCAGTCCAAATTGGTTTGATACTGATTGTGTATACACCAGAAAACGTTTGAGGGCAGCACTGCGTCAGGCCCAAGTAAATCCCTCTGCTGAAAATCAGGCCAAAATGTTAGAAATCAGACACAGTTATAAGAAATTGTTAACTGCCAAAAGAGTTTCCCATAACACCAAACTTTGGTCTGATCTAGAAATCTGGGCAAAAGGGACTAATTCAGTTTTCTTTTGGAATGCTGTTTCTGGTGTATTAAAGGAACGTAAATTTTATTCCAACATTCCTATTCCAGCTTCAATTTGGGAAGAGTATTATGCAAATATATTTTCCAGTCCCACCCAGGACCTTACACAGAAACAAAGCATAAAACTTCCATCTTTGGAAGCACTCCCAGCCTGGCCTCTAGTATTTGTCTCAGAAATCAGAACTATCATCTGCTCACTAAAAGATAATAAGGCACCTGGGGAGGATTTTTTTTTACCACCAGAGCTTTTTAAAACTCAAATTGACTGGTGGGCCCCTTTACTAGCGGGGCTGTTCACCCATATAAATAATACAGGTCATATCCCAGTTGGATGGGAAGTTGCCATCATAGTTCCCTTATATAAAAAAGGAAACAAAGAGGATCCTAAAAACTACCGACCAATAAGTCTTATTGGAGTAGTAGCTAAAATGTATGCAAAACATTTATTGGGTAAAATAGAAGACTGGGTCATGGAAAATAATCTTCTAGTAGAAGAGCAGGCTGGTTTTAGACCCAACCACTCCATAATTGATAACTGTTTTATTTTACATCACATTCTTACAAAGCAGCTATCAAAAAGCAAGAAATTGTATACAGCATTTATAGACCTTAGTGCAGCTTTTGACTCAATAAATAGAAATATTCTGTGAAGGAAATTGGCCAGTTTGAATATGGACTCGAGACTTTTAAGTCTGCTTAAGATCCTTTACTCAAATACGCAGTTGAAAGTTTGCACAGGAATAAATGGCTCCTTAACAAAGAGTATACCAACATTCACTGGAGTTAGACAGGGCTGCATACTGGCCCCAATGCTCTTCAACCTATATGTAAATGACCTACCTGGTTTTCTGCATGATGCTGATTCCCATATGCCAAAGATACTCGATAAATTTATTAATATTTTATTGTATGCAGATGATATGGTTCTAATGGCCCTTACCCAAATAGGCCTAAGAAGACTCCTCCAAAGATTGTATACCTACTGTGTCCAAAATTCCTTAACCATAAACAAAAGCAAGTCTAAAGTGATGGTGTTTTGCAAGAGGAGTGTGAAATATAATTGGTGGATAAATGGGGTACCCATTGAACAAGTACCTTCCTTTAACTACCTTGGAGTGGTTTTTACCAACACAGGCACATGGTCAAACCATTATAAAAGAAGTTCGAAAAAGGCTAGGTTAGGTACTAAAAGATTGTACAAGTTATTAAGTTACAACCACCCAGGTTCTTTGATCCCCATACTGAAGGTGTTTAAGACTAAAATAGTTCCAATGTTGACCTATGGAGCTGAACTGTGGGGTTTAAACAAAGCCAACATTCTTGAACAAAATCAGACCAGTTTTCTAAGAAGTATATTGGGAACTGATAAGAACACATCAGCTCCTGCTGTTAGAGCAGAGCTAGGCATGCATTCCCTACAAAGTAACCTAATCATCAAAGTTTTTAATTACTGGCTGAAAAACCTTTTTATGGATACTAATAGTCTACCCAAAATATGTTTAATGGAACAAACAAACATGGCACAAACTAATTCTTTGATTAGCCGCCTTCATGAAACTATTATACACCATGGGTTTTCTATTCATTATTTGCTTTCAATAGCTCCACAGGCAAGAGATATCTTCAAACAGCGAGTCCTAGATATTAGTGCACAATCAGACCTGGAATTATTATCTAAAAATAGATCACTAAGCTGGTTGGCTAAGAATAAAATTACTTTTTTACCTGAAAAATACATTTCAATGCCCGTACCTCAAGTATTAAGAAGGGCCTTTACTAGAGCCAGATTTGAATTGCTGGATTCCATGGTCAAATATGGGCGTTTTCACCACCTCCCTTATCAGGAGAGAACCTGTATTTGTGGATCCCCTTCTGTTGAAAATATTTCTCATATTCTCTTTGAATGCCAATTATATGCATCCATCAGGCTTGAATATCTATCCCCTTTTATAGAAAGAACAGTCCATAGGGACCCAATTCACAGATTGTCTTATCTTCTTTCGGGCTCTAATGTGTACATTGTAAGCAAAGTTGCCAAGTTTGTAATTAAAGCTGCAGCTTTAAGAACGCAATATGTCGAACAAATTGGAGTATCCTGCAAAGGAGATCTACATATATGACTTCTGTATATTCTGAATCTGTATTGTAGGGTACCCTATTGGATGGTGTTGCATGTACTTCAGTGTATTTTATATTCTGTGTTGTTATTGGTTGATATGGTCATAGGACTAATCAATAAATTTATTTGTCTTGTCATCATCATCATCGAACTGCAGAGCTGGAAGGGACACTAAGAATCACCAAGTCCAGCTTCTGTCATGGAGGCACAATGGGGACTCACGTTGCCAACTGCTGGCTCTGCAGCCAGCTGACTAAAGCACTTACCTATCCCCACAATTAAACTGCTAACAATAGAAGAGCGTAAACACATGATAAACTTACTGTGTGCCATTAGGACAAATGAAAGTGGATCAGATGGATCATTGCTTGCTATCCAGGCATATAACATATTATGAAAACCTATGGAAATGTTTTATCTAAAGGCCATTAGAGAGGCAACTATATGGAATTTTGCAGGCAAAGAATTTGTCGCTAGGGATGGACACCTTACGAAAAATGAAATGCTGTTTCGTTGTTTTGTAAGTGTATGAATCGTTTTGTAACAAAATGAAATGACAGGCAGCATTTCATTACAAAATGAAATGACAGGCAGAAATGAAACACTGTTTTTTTCAGTTTCAAAATGAACTGTTTGGTGATTTTTGGCCATTTTGTAGAGTAACGAATTGTTTTGTTACTGTTTCATTTCATCACGATTTTTTTTTTACAAAAATTCATTTTAAAATGAAATGAAATGAAATGCAGGGGAAACAAAATTTAACAAAACACTGGTTTTTTTCTATTTTATGCCTATCCCTATGTCACAGTATTCTCTTTCAGACCTTGCATGTTTCTCTATTATGTTCCAACTGATATAACTTAAATGGACAAAGCTACATTATTACAAACATGTCTACATTTTTGATGTTTACATTTCTGCATTTTAGCATTTGTTCTGTTGAAGTACTCAAAAAAGGTTAACTTGACCTTAATGTAAGCAAAGAGAAAATTCTTCTCTCATCCCTGCCTGATGCTGTCTCCATGAAGAAAGCCATGGTCTGATGATAATTTTTTATTTTTTTCTGCATGTGGGGTTTTTCCATATGATTGTTTTACAGTCACATAGACCTTGCTCGTTCACCAGGAGGCAGTAGCAGGCAAAGGGCTTAGCTAAAAATGTTTACTGGGCTTTCGGATTAGCCCCCTTTTGAATGCCCGTCTAGGGCCTGTGTCTTTCCACCAGGAGAAATGTACTCCTCCTCCTGGACATCATCTTCCCCAGTTTACAGCAGCCTGCTGTGCTATATTCTGTATAGTAGTTTCAGAGGATTTCCAGCTGTTCAATGCAATTTCAGAAGATAAAAAGGAAGCTGCATTAGGTGTATGCAAGCTATGCACATGCACTTTTTCCTCTGTGAGTCTGTATTGCATTTTTCAAATCAGTGGAAGTTTCATTTCACCGAATACAGTACCCTTTTTACCTTATCCTCTGCATTTTACGCCGGAGGCAAAACACGCAAATGAAATACATCTTAACGTGCAACTTCCAGTTTAGGCACCTCATAGAATTGCAAGGGTTGTTAATCCTTTTACTTGGGGGATATAGGTTGTATCTGCAACTGTGGCCGAGAGACATTTCAGCTGCTTAGCAGTAGATTCTGCACAATTAGATTCCTGCTGATAATTTTATGCCTCCTCCTTCAAGCATGCAGCCTAGACTACCCTGTGTGCAAAGAGGATGGTTTAGATGGGCCATTAGTTCTTTAAAGGGTGGTAAATTTTTAAGTTCATAATTTGATTTTATAGAAGTTTGTTTCAAAAGGCACATGAGAAGGCAGCACAATGTACTCAGATCTTCCCTACAAATATGTTAGACTGCAAGGGGATGTTGTGCATTCTGAAGCATTCCCTTTAAAGAGTTTTCCCAATTTCAGTTAACTTTAAATAACCACGCACCTGTTGCAATAGATAAGATAGATAAGAGAATCTAGAATTGGGGGAATGCCAAACTTGGCTGTAGAGATAAAATGTTCAAAAATGGTGCTGCCGTTGAGCACCTTAATAGTTATGTCTCAGTGTTATAGCAATTTTATGTAAACATTGGAATACTGTGAAACAAGCTCTATTGGGCGGCAGCGGTGGCGGCGAGGTTCGGCTGGAGGAGCGACTCGAGTGGCGGAACAAGCGGCGGAGGGACTGGGCTTCCCCAGCGCGAGGACTTCTCTGCAGGCGGCTCTTCAGAGAGGCGACGGGCCTTTCGAGATCCTGTGTTGACGAGCGGGGAGAGAGCGGCAGCCATGTCGGGGGACGAGATGATCTTTGATCCTACTATGAGCAAAAGAAGAGGAAGAAAAGGAAGCCTTTTATGCTTGATGAAGAAGGAGATGCACAGACAGAAGAAACACAGCTATCAGAAACAAAGGAAGTGGAGCCAGAACCAGTGGAAGACAAAGACACAGAAGCAGATGAAGAAGATAGTAGAAAAAAAAAGATGCATCAAATGACTTAGATGATTTAACCTTCTTCAATCAAAAGAAAAAGAAAAAGAAAACAAAAAAGATATTTGATATAGATGAAGCAGAAGAGGCTATAAAGGACCTGAAAATTGAAGGTGATGTGCAAGAACCAATGGAACCAGAAGATGACCTTGATATCATGCTTGGAAAGAAGAAGAAAAAGAAAACTGTGAAGTTTCCAGAGGAGGATGAGGTGTTGGATAAAGATGAAGCACTGGAGGATGAAGATAGCAAAAAAGATGACGGAATCTCTTTTAGCTCCCAGTCAGGACCTGCATGGGCAGGCTCAGAAAGGGACTACACATATGATGAGTTGCTGAATCGTGTATTTAACATAATGCGGGGGGGGGGGATCCAGATATGGTAGCTGGTGAAAAAAGAAAGTTTGTCATGAAACCACCCCAAGTTGTAAAAGTAGGAACCAAGAAAACATCATTTGTGAACTTCACAGATATCTGCAAACTATTACATCGTCAACCAAAGCATCTCCTGGCTTTTTTGCTTGCAGAATTGGGTACCAGTGGCTCAATAGACGGTAACAACCAGCTTGTAATCAAAGGAAGATTCCAGCAAAAACAGATAGAAAATGTCTTGAGAAGATATATCAAGGAATATGTCACCTGCCACACTTGTCGGTCACCAGACACTATCTTGCAGAAGGACACCAGATTATATTTTTTGCAGTGTGATACTTGCCATTCGCGCTGCTCTGTCGCCAGCATCAAAACTGGTTTTCAGGCTGTCACAGGCAAGAGAGCGCAGCTCCGTGCCAAAGCTAACTAGTTGGTTGGCCGACACTGGATTTTTGAAAAGTGATCTTGGCACAAGTGGCTGGACAGGCTTACAACCTGAATGGATTTCCAGTGTATTAAAAACAAGATTGTAAAAGCTCATTGGCTTTGGGTTGGTCTGTGAAATTCTTGCAAGCTCTATAAGAGAATGAGTGGGACATTTTTATTTTTTAATTAATTAACTACTAGTGGCCTTATTTCATTTTCTGCTACTGGGTCCCAGTTTGGCAGTTTATTAGGATCTAGGGATAAGGTGTTTACATTTTGTTGGGTTTTAATTTCTTCAAATATTTGGGTAAAGTAGTGTTCCCATTTATTTGCTGGTGTACTTTAGCAAGCTGAACCTGAATTGGTGTCCAACGCCCCAGAAAGCAAGTCCCAGAATAGCTTTGAATCATTATTCAGCACAGAGTATCAGTATGTTCCATTGCTTTTGAGTTGCTTCTTTCTTTTTGTGGGCATTCAGGGTTTTGTATTGATTTTGACTACATAGTACTCCTGAGGAAGAGCTGCCAAATTTTTCTTCCTATATTGGGTGTATATTTCTCTAAGTTGGGTTTTTCTGAGAAAACATTCCTTATCGAACCATTTAGGGGTACACCTTCCCAATTGTCCATGGGCATAAGATTGTTTTGGTCTTAGAACAGATCGTATTGCTAAAACCAGTGAGATATAACTTGCCACAATGGAAACAGCAGTAGATTCTGTAGGAGCTCTAATTGAATTCTTTAATTTCTCGCTGGAAGCAGATTTTAGGAAGTGAGAAACTTTTACATTTGCTTCATCTGTCCAAATTAGGCATTTGTAACTAACAGATAAGGGCATCATAACCTAGATGATGCTCTGGGGTAAGGTGTATTGGGTTTGAGAGTGATAAGGTTAGGAGCAGGGTAAATGGTCGCTATTTGTTAAAATGCTTCTTCATCCAAAGGCCTCTTCAGACATACTGCCCTTGATCCCTAAAACCTTTAAAAACATGAATGAGTGGATTAGTGTGGATGCTACATTCTACATTACATGTTACCCTGGATATGTTCAAAAGTGCTGGGAGCAAAAGTAGCCCCTAATTTAACCCCCCAAAACTGGGAAAAACTATTGACTCGAGTATAACTCTAGGGTGGGAAATGCAGCAGGGCCTGGCAGCTCCTCCTTTGTGAGCTGGGGGAGCGGTGTATGATGTTTAAAATGACTTTTAGCCACTGAGAAATAACCTTATATTTGGGTTAATACTTTTCGCCATTGAGACAAGCACTTCCCTCAGTGGCTAAAAGTCATTTTAAACATTGCACGCGACTCTCCTGCAACGTGGGGGGGGGTAGGAGAAGCGGCACACAATGTTTAAAATGACTTTTAGCCACCAACCCAAGCACTTGTCTCAGACTCAGTGGCTAAAAGTATTGACCTGAATATAAGTCGAGCCCCCCCCTTTTTAGCCCAAATTTAGGGCTGAAAAACTAGACTTATATTTGAGTATATACAGTAAGTGAGATATTTCACAAGTGGATCATAATGATCCTTAGCATGAGATGGAAAACTTCAATGAACTGAGAAAACTGAAACTTCTTGGAATGTTTAATGGAGAAGTTTAAGTACCCCTTTTCTTCACTTTTATCAGAGCTTGGAGCTTTTCAATATGGGATCATGCAGAATAACCACACATTCAGTAGGAAAACAAGCATTTCTTGAATTTGTTTGTTTCTTCCTGGTGAGCCGTCCTAGGCAGTGTGCTCTTGTTCACTGCCTCAGCTTTGTACACCTGTACATCCCTCTTGCCAGAAATTTAGCACTATGTCACAGATGACTTATGCAGGTTTAAGTTTAAGGAATAGGTTGTGACAGTGGAAGCAGGCTTAAGCCAGGGCAAGTTTAACTCAGAAGAAAAGGCAGTGTGAAGAGCAATTTTTTGTACCAGTAGGCAGTAAAAGAAGGACTTGGTGCTGCATGCAGAAATCTTGTCCAGAAAAGGGGAGGAAGATGGGTTGTCCCCAAGACGTTGCACTGCAACCTCCTCAGTGCTCACCATTCAGTGTGTTGGACCAGACTGTTTTGAGTTGCAACCCAGAAACATCTGGATTATCTAGTGCAGGGGTGTCCAAACTTTTTGCAAGGAGGGCCAGATTTGGTGAGGTGAAAATGTGTGGGGGCCGACCATTCAGTCACATTGGCCCCCGGGAGGAAGGCAGGGAGGATGCTGCAGCAACGGTAGGCTAGGCAGGTGGCTGGGTGGTGGTGGACAGAGGCAGGGAGGGCATCAAACCGTAAAACTGCAAGCGGATGTCTCCATCCAGTATGGGGAGGGTGCAGCTGGCGGTGATGAGTGACAGGCAGAAGAGGCCGCGGGCCACTCGAAATTTTAAAACGGGACGCATTTGGCCCCGGGCCTGACTTTGGACATGCTTGACTTAGTGTGTAGCAGTAGCAGGCTGCTATCCAATTGTCTGCTGTGGCAGATGCTAGAGAAATATATATTTGGATCTGGACAGCAGAAATATTTTCCCAGGGGCAGTTTGATATAGATCAAACTATTTCATTGGGTGGAAGATGCATCTTGAGTCTGACCTTTCTCTGAAATGCATTCTTTCTTGCTTCTGTGCATACAAACCCCTCTCTTTGGGACTAATGCCATGCTCCATGAAGTACTCCACCAGCAAGGAATGTCTCACTTTTCTTGAACAGGGTCTCAAGCATCGGTGCTCATCTTCTATGATTCTATGATTCACTCTTTTTGGCAAAGAGCGGCGAATCAGGGCAGCCAGTTCTCTGTGTTGGCAGTAGGCTGGCAATGGGAAGGAGAATCTTCCCTCAGTGCTTGTCTGGGGTTGGTGATAACCAATTATCTTGGATAACGGCCATGGTGCCTTTGTCACAGGCAGGTTGGCATTGGTATTGTATGATGGGTGGGGTTCGTGTCAAGCATATCTGGTTTGATTTTTTTTTAAAAAAAAACTGCCTATTTATCAAAGAAGACTCACGCTTTTATGTTGAAAACAATGTATAAAGCTAATGAATCATGCCAGATGTTGACAAGAAATAATGCATGGACCAACAAAATATTTGAAAGGTTATTTTAAAGAGGCAGCTGCAGGCACAGTCTGTAAATGGTTGATAGAAGGTCTTCATTATAAAATCAAGCAGAAATTGTTATATAACAAAAAACCATTTATAAATATGCATATTCCGATTGATTTCAGGGCAGTTTCTGGATTATGTGTTAGTTCTTGGTTGTGGAGATATGATGGTACTTTAGGAAGCTCTACCTCATGAGGTAGAGTTAATAATATGTCAAAAATAATCCCTGAAGAATAGGAACTGGCTAACAGCATACCTGATGTGTAATTTTTGTTTCTTTCCAGAGACCACACTTTTCAATTCCCTCCTTGAAGCAAAACTGGGAAGAATACAGGCTTCAGTGTTTGAAGTATCTACACGAAACACCACCCCTTCTCTCAGGTAACATGGCTATGTAAAGATGGAAGTCATGAGGATAAGTTCATTGCCTTGGCTTTCGGCAGTGTGCAAAACCAAAATTCATTTTCGGGCAGCTAAGTCATAATGGAGGAGAAAGGTTTCTACTGATTGTTGGAATTTGTCCACTTTATCAAAGGTTAGAAATTGAGTTAGGGGAAATTGTGGGAAATTAAAGGTCAGGAAAGAAGTGAGTATTGCTCCCCACCCCAATGTACAGAAGGCAAAATATGAAATAGCTATGGTTAAGACCATTCTTTCATTCCTTTCTGCTATCTCTCGGCATGGTGTATGCATGATTGTTGCAATGACACAGGCCAGTGCTCAGAGAACAAAGGTCCTCCCTTACCTCATCTTTCAATATTTGAGGCCGTCTTCCCTGGAAAAGGAAGAAGTTTGTGTTTTGTATGTTTATTTTAAACACACAAATCAGGGTGAGCAGCAAGAGGCCTGTGGACCACATTCTAGTCTAAGGCCAGTTTTGTAGTTCTCGCCCTCTCAAAACACTGTGTTGAAAAAACTGGATGGCAAACCAAAATTCGCTTTTAAGTAGGAAATGTTTATGAATAGGGAATGATGGTTTTAAAAGATTTATAAAATTGGTTTGCCAAATGTCAGTCACTTTAAAATGGTGGCTGCCAACCTCAGATTTCCAGATGTTCTTCAACCAAAACTTCCGGAGATCTTGGCCAGCATAGTTAGTGGCGAAGGCTTTGGGGAGGTTTATTCCAAGTACATATGGGGAACAGAGTTTGGGACCCATTTCTTTTAAAAATGCATTTCCTGTTTTAAATTGCTGTTTCTGGTTTGCATCTAAATTCTGGTATAGTAATGACAGAGATAGATTTCCATGAGAAGGCAGAATATGATTGAATCAGTGAGAATTGGTTGAATCAATTCCTCCATAAGTTTCATTGATTCAAATGTTTCTACTCTAGTTGTGGCTTACTTTAGTGTAGTAAACAGTTAGACAGAGAAGATAGGTGGCTCGAGAGAGGGGTCAGGGAAGCCATTTGTGTGTGTATTGAAAAATCGCTCTCTTAACAGAGGTTGGGGACTAGGGCACAATCTGTTTGCTACTTATGCTCTCTTTTCATCATTTATTTATTTATTTATTTATTTATTTATTTATTTATTTATTTATTTATTTATTTATTATTCACACTTGTATACCGCCCTATTCCCACAAAGGGGACTCAGGGCGGTTCACAGCATTAAAAATCCCAAATAAATCAGAAGCACTTCACAGCTTCACCAGAAAGGCCATAGCTAACGATCCATAATGAATAGGCGTTGGGAAGGGTTGCATAAGTGGGACTTTCACACACCCCAGGCCATTGTCCACCTAACAAGCATATTCAGGACATTGTCCACCTATGAACCTATGCCGGCCATTTCCCACCTAATGAGCATATTCAGGCCATTGTCCACCTAACAACCTATTCAGGCCATTTCCCACCTGAGCCTATTCATACCATTGTCCACTTACTATTCAGACCATTGTGCACCTAATGAACCTATTCAGGCCATTGTCCAACTTGGAGCCTATTCTCACCACTAACTTTCCTCAGACTGATGAAGCTACTTGAATGAGTTGCAAAATGTTTCAATCTCTCAAGAATTGAAGTACAGTGGCCATGACTCAACTTCCAGATAACCTAACCTGGATGACTGAGAGTCTTCAGAGACATTTAGTATAGTAAGTTATAACTAGAGTAACTCCATATGAACCAATGGAATTTACAGAGTTTACTCACCAAATCCTCACTGATTCTAATAGCCTATTCTAAGTTCCATGATTTCAATTAATGAAAGATAAAATATGCTAAACATTAAACATAACAGTGCTATAAACCCAGTGTATCAAGGCAGTAAAATAGAAGGTATGTTTCATTCAACTAAGCGACTAATAGAGGATAAATTTTCCTAAAACTGAAAAGGCCTTGTCTTGGCAAGAATAGGCCAGAAAGCAAGTCCAGATGGCAGAACTGTTGCTGGAGATGATTCATACTTGACTGAAAGATTAACCATCAGAGGAGGCACTGGATTATTTTAAGTGTGCATTGGGTCATTTCGGCTGTAAGGATACATCAAAAGCTAGGCCACCAGCTAAGTGGATTTGACTACAATTAAGTGTTTAAGTTTCTGATCCTGCGGCTCCTAGTAGTTTGAAATTGTAAAAAATTATCCGGATCTTTTGAGTTTGATGTAATAATCGGATACATCTTAAGCTGCTTCTGAATTGCCTGTCAGAACTGCACTGTTGATGTAGAGGAAGACATTGACTTAGAACAGTAATATCAAGTAATATTAATCTCCCTTGTGCTGTTGGGCAGCTAAGGGTACACTCTAAGACTGATAGTTTAATAAATCTGGCTGAAGGTTTAGTGTATTGAATAAGCTATAATGCTGATTGGTAACCTTTTGTGTTGAGTATTTCAGCAATGCATCAAAGAATGGAGCTTACAATTTGAAATGGCATCACGGCAGGTCATTTATCCAGAGGAAAATGCATGCATTGTTGGAACTAATTTTCTGAACTAATATAAGCCATTCTAGTAATGTGTACATTGCAAAGCAGAGATAAAAATAAAATACCTTAATTTCCCAAAAGCTGGCTGCTAGAGTGATAGTGTTGCTTGCTCAGAAGTGCAATGAAACAGAAGTGTTCCAGTTGAAACATGTAGTCCAATGCAGTGCATGGTAACACGGTCACTTTGTATAGTGTAAGAGGAACAAGCCGGAATGACTTGAGGCATGGTCTGAGCATAGATTATGCAATTTAAGTAGTTTTTTTCTTAATTAATGCCTGGATGGAAAACTGTGCAAATTCTTACAAAACTCATACTGTTCAATAAATAATATGTCAAGACCATTTTTTCACTGGGTAATTTTTGTGGGCCTTGCACCACAGTTTGTACAATATGTACTCTTAATCCTTCTGATGTCTTGAAATAAGCTAAGTGGAGAAAAACACTAAGCTGTAAAATTTGGATGGTTATGAAAGCAATTTTACTTCACCGTTGAAACTGTGTGAAGATGCATATCAAAGAGAGGATTGTTCTATGTCTACAAGTACAACGCCACACCCTGTTTTAAATGACCCATGGGCACATCAAGTTGCCTGAACAAAAACTCTAGAGTCATTTTGACTAATAAAGGATTTTCTGTTTTGTTTGTTATGATGTCAATTTCTCTCGATATATTCTTCGATATAATTTGTATAGTTGTTTGTTTATGTCACACTGACCAATCTTCACTTCTCTATTTACAGAAGGCAAGTTCTGCAATAGGACATTTGATAATTATGTATGTTGGCCTGATGGTGTACCTGGCACCTATGTGAATATGAGCTGCCCTTGGTATCTTCCATCAGTTAGTTCAGGTAAGTAGAAAAAGTACATGTCTTGGAAACTATATGCAAGAGATGTTACCTTGGTTTACATGACTGAAGGTGCTATACAGAAAAACGTTTCCCAGCCCAGAAGCAATCTAGAAATCTGGAAAGAAAAATTATTTGCTAACTCTCTTCAAGACAAAAAAAAATCTAATGTTTTTTACTTCCATAACAAGGAGTTGACCTGATGTTATTTCACTTTGCTTGGAAATTTTCAGGCAGTAGTACTGAAGAAGACAGTGTAATGTTGAATGTCCTATCTGTTATCTGTGCCATGATTTTCTGTAACAAAGAAACTACAGATATCAATTCATTTTCATGTTCATATAATTATGACATTGGAAGGGGCGTACAAGGCCACTGAGTCCATTTACCTGCTCAAAGAAGGACTATATATCATAGGATATCTTCCAGGTGGTTTCTCTGTTTTATTGCAGAAGCTGTGTTCCGTTGTTTGATAATTCCTATATAAGGACCACTGAGGTACAGATCCATGCATGGTGGGAGATAGGAAAAGCTTGGAAAGTTGCTTTTTCAAGCTCTGAACTTACAGTGATACATACAGGATGTCTAAAATATTATAGAAGGGATCCATATGTAATAAATGAATTGACTGGTTCAGAAGTGTCATTTTTAATTCTTGGGATATCTTTGGTGTAAATGGTTAGGGGGCTTGTGATTAAGAAAAACATATCTGACATTATTCTGTCTTGTATGAATAGTTTCCCCTTCATTTGACCCATTTCCTCAAAATCTCTAATTATCTTTTGTTATATGTTTATTCTTTATAGTGGCTGTTATCTTTGGATTATTGGAAACAAGAATTTACAAGTCCCTTAACTCTTAATAGATCATTCACAGACACGTCTATGATTTAAAGTTATTTAAAATTTTGCGTGCAATAATGCAAAACTGTTGACTTCCCCATTAATTGATGCAACAACCCATCAAACATCCTGGAATTTCTTCCAATAGATCCAGTCATCCTTTATCTAATAACCTACATGCAGTATCAAATGCCTAACGCCCAGCAAACCTATTTATTTTCCATCTTTAGTACTCTGTGGCAGTCCTTTGGCTGCTAACAGCACTGAAAGCCATCACTGTAAGAGAGAGCCAAGATTTACCATAATCCTGCACCTTAATAAATTATCAGAATGTGCTGCATCTTTCATGTACTTCTGCAAATAAGCAAAATCTGAATTATCCGGGAGTAGAGCTCAATGTTCAATTAAAACAAATGAATACTTCAGTCTCCAAACAGCATGCTTTTACTGTTTTTAGCCGCTTTTGGAACAAATTAAGCTTTATATTGTATGTTATTCTGCTTGCTATTATTTATCTTGTTATTTTCTTATTCTAATCATCTTTGTAATGAAATGTGACTATGTCTGATATTTTCAATTTATTGTTGTGCACGAAGACTAGGCCTCCTTGAGCTAGCCTGACTTGGTCTGATTTTGGCAGCCAAACAGGATTGTGCCTGTTTAGTATTTAAGTGAGAGACCACCAGCATATGCCAGGTATTTTACTGGAAAGGAACCATGGTATGGTAATAGAACACATACTCAACCCAACCCTTGGCAGATCAGGGTAGGACTAGGAAACAAATTATCCCTGCAGTCTTGGAGAACTGCTTTCAGTTAGTGTTTTTTAATACCAGACTAGATGGACTAGTGATCCAACTCAGTATAAAGCAATATAAACACTCTCTTTGTAGGTTTTTTCTAAATGAAATCTGCTTGAACTTTGCTGTATGTAAGTGTATGTTTGAAACAAGAACTAGGAAACCCACTCACCTACTTCTGTGAATGCATTACTGTATTTTTCCATGTATAAGACTATATTTCCTACTAAAACTATTAGACTAAAAAAATTAGGGTCATCTTATACGTGGAAGTAAGCTAATGAGAGAACTGCACAGTAGAGAAACTGTTATTTCATGTTGGAAAATTAGTGGTCATCTTATACATGGGAAAATATGGTATTTTCTCTACCTTACATTTTTGTGGCTCCTTTCTGTGTTTAGTTTTGTTTGTGTTGCAGTATGCTTGTATACCACTCTCTAATATGAACCTTCCTAGCATTTCTTCCATTTTCTTTGCACCCATGATAGCAATACTGTATCATGGTGGTCAAACAATGCAACAATGATGTATTTTTGTTTTGCTTTGCTGCAGTGCAGTTTATGCTCACATGGACCCCAATATCACATTGATGTGTGCTGGTCCTTTCACTTTGTGTTTGTGTGCCATTTGATGATGTTTCCTTATGAGTGATTTTTAGGTGGACACTGTATTACTCCATGCCTTACTACTGTTTTGTTTTCCTGGAGTATAAAATGTTCCTGTGTTTTGCTTTTTAATGTTTTAAGCAGTGTTATCACTTTAGCACAAGAGTGAAAGCTAAAAATAAAACAAATAAGTGAAAACCTTGAAGGCTTGAGAAGATTTTAGAAAGGGAAGATAATGAAATAGGCTGAGTGAAGTTTTATACACAGGCATACCTCGGTTTAAGAACGCTTCAGTTAACAACATTTTTGCTTCACAAAAGCCAATCCATTGAAAATAATGCCTCCGTTTATGATCCTCCCCCCCCCGAAAAAGTCTGTTTGTGATTATTTTCAAAGGAATTCCTTTTTCAGGATGCATTGCACACCCATTTCCACTTGACGAAGCATACTGGAGAACGCATTAATTTCTTAAACTGAGGTATGCTTGTTTATATTTTAAATAGTGACACCTTTTCATCTTAGCACAAAAGCAAAAGAAAATACACTAGAAAGAATTGTAACAAAATATGGATGTTGGGTGGGTAAAACAAGGTAGGTAGGTAGGAGAAAGTCTAAATGGGTGTGGAGAAAGTGGAGATAATGGGGAAAGGGGGATATCAATATCGGTGGGGACCAAAAACTCATGGATCTCCTAAGCACATGAAAGGACACAATTGACATGCAGTAGGCTCCCGTATCCACTGGGGATTGGTTCTAGGGCTTCCGGTGGATAATGAAAACTGTATATAAGAGACAATGCCAACCCCACACACACTATTTAGCGACAATAGCTTGATTTACAGCTCCTGTTTTGGGACAGTAGCTTGCTTTAGAGCTGCTGATTTGTGATAGTAGCTTGTTTTATGGCTGCTGATTTATGACAGTAGCTTGCTTTATGGCTGCTGTTCATGACAGTAGCTTGTTAGCAGCTGTTGAATTATTTATTTAATGTTTTTCTCTGCCCACCGTGGATAACTGAGTCAGTGGTTAATTAATCAGGGGATATGGTGGCCCCACTGTAATCAGCTGTGATTTGCAGTTCTCAAGATACAAAAGAAATGTGATAAAGAGGTGGCAGGGTACAGAGAAGGAACAAATGCAAAACTCTAAAGGATCCAGTTGCTTTCCAGAAATGCTTTTATACCAACCCACTTTGAAATGATCCACAATGTGGGCTCAGCTGCAGAACAGTGAAGGCTCAGTGTTGTTAAAAATTAGAATAACATGTATATATTAAGAAATCTCCCTTGGCCTGCCATGTTTTACATGGATTTGTAACATGCATAGATTCATAGCCCACCAGAGCTAGGAACCTTTGTAGGCTTATCATGGGATAATTCTTGTGATATGGTCAACATAATTTATTCAGAAGTGGGTTATGTTCAACATAAATGTTGGGTTTTGTGTTTTTTTTGTAATTAAGAAAAAAAGTCTCTGACTTACTTTCTGTGTGGTGTAAATATTTTCCCTCTCTTTTGACCCCTGTTGTTTTTCCAAAAATGTAATTTTGCTTTTATGGTTCCTTGTTCTATCGTCTGCTATTTTAGAATCATTTGAAAATTTAATTTAGAAGCTCTTTATTTACTCTGGTTGATTCACAAACATGTGCATGATTAAAGATTATTTAAAAATGTGTATGTATTAATGTGAAGAATTGTTGAAGTCCTCATTACTTGATGCATGAGGCCACCAAATATCCCATAGTCCTTTCAAGAGTTCTCGCTGTACTTTATCTCATAGCCTACTTGCAGGATTAAATGCCTTCCCTCCTATGAACCTGGTTCATCCAAGTATAAATACAATGATTAGTTAACATCACATAAAACTAAGAGTTTGGAATGTGACCTTTTATAAGTCAATTATGCTACTCATTGTTTTGCTCAGTTAATTACTTTTGTCATTAGTATTATTGAAGCCTGGAAGAGTCTTTTTGTGATATGCAGTTCAGGAACTATAACACAACTGTTATAAAGGTGTGGGAAGGGATAGACAAGGAAGTGCCATACTCTGAAAGTGCCTGATGAGCCTCCAAATGGAACAGCTCCTGAGGTGGATGAACTTCAGAAGCTTGCAGTAGACTGCAAGTCAATAGACTCTCTCTCTCTCTCTCTCTCTCTCTCTCTCTCTCTCTCTCTCTCTCTCAGACTCTCCCTGAAAGAGTTTTCTTCTCCCTCTCTCTAGCCTTTAGCACTGGCATAACTAGGGAGGGGCGGAAGAGTGCATTTGCCCCGGGGTGCGCAGCAATCTGGCTATGCCTGGAGGGGGAGCAGGAGGAGGAAGCCATGCGCCGTTTCGCCACCAGTCCACCTTTCACCCCACTAAGGCTTGGCGATCCTTAGTCGTAGGAAAGGAGGAGATGGAAGCAGGCAATGTCCCCCCCCCCCCAAGCAGCACCTCCATCATTCGCTCCCCCTCCCCCCCACCCCCACTAAGGTTTGGCAGTCGTTAGCCTGGGGAAAGGAGGAGAGGGAAGCGTGTAACGGAGGTGCTGCTTGGAAAAAAATCCCATCACCTCCTTCCCCCTCCTCTTTCCCCCCGGCTAATGATCATCAATCCTCAGCTGGGGGAAAGAGGGAGGGAGAAGCATGCTACGGAGGTGATGCTTAGTGCTACAGTGGTCCCCCGCCCTTTTGCGGTTCACATACTGCGGTCCCGCTATATCGCAGGACCCAGAAAGGGCTTGAGGGAGGGGGAAGGTTTGGGGGCTTTTAAAACCTTCCCCCCTTTCCCCAAGCCCCCGGCTGCAGCTGATTGGCGCTGGGGTGGGGAAACAAAAGTTTTTTTCTCCCCCACCCCATCTGGAGCCTGGGGCTTGCCTTTGGAGGTATCACACACCGCTTCTCCCGCAAGTGGCATGCGATGCCAAAGGGGCTTTCGGCCGCAAAGCCAAGCGCTCGGCCTTTCGGCCATGGAGTCCAGCGCTGGGCTCTGTGGCTGAGATCCCTTTCGGCAGTTCGCGTGCTGCCTGTCTGCACCTCCCCGGAGGTCCAGCCAAGTGGTGCGCGATGCGCAAGGGGCTTTCAACCACGGACCCCAGCGCTGAGGTCTGTCACCATGAGCCCTTTTGGCAGATTGTGTGCCGCCTGCACATGCCTCCCCGGAGGTCCGGGCAAGCAGCATGGGATGCACAAGGGGCTTTCAGCCACGGAGCCCAGCACTGAGGTCCGTGACCAAGAGCCCTTTCAGCAGATCGCATGCCGTCTAACCGTGCCTCCCGGGTGGTTCGGATGAGCGGTGCATAATGGCAAAGGGGTTTTTGGATGCGGAGCCCAACGCTGGGTTCCATGGCCAAGATCCCTTTTGGCAGATCGCGCGCTGCCCGCCTGCGCCTCCTGGGAGGTCCGGGCGAGTGGTGTGTGATGGCAAAGGGGCTTTCTCTGCGGAGCGAAGCGCTGGGCTCTGTGGTGGAGAGCCCTTTTTAAACATTGCACATTGCTCCCCCGCACCCCGGGGTGTGGGCCAGCACCGCACAAAAATTGTGCCCCCCCCCGCATCCGCATATCACAGATTTTCAATGGTTGCAGCTGGGGTGGGCATAACCCCCGCGATAGGCGGCGGCTTACTGTATCTGCATGCTGTTCAGTTTGCACAGGAGAGACTTAACTGGAAAGGAGACCCATAGAAAGGCCATGAGAAGGAGAGACCCTTCTCTGCCAAAAAAACTGTCCCCCCAGGATCTGGCCTCCCTTGCTGGCTGGGTGAGACACGGTTGGGGGGGGGGGGGCGCAAAAACTGACTTTGTCCCCTGGCGTTCCAAACTCTAGCTACGCCAGTGGCCTTTAGGGATGGAATTGTTGTTAATCACAAAGTCACTCACTTTCACGCCTCCTTGTCTTATTCTCCTGTTTAAACTTTACTCCCTGCACAATATCTCATTCATCAAAAGAAGCATACAGGGAGCAGCACAAAATGAGCCATAATCTTCTTCTGTAATCCTTGTTTCTCATCTTTCCTTCCTTCCTTTGCCTGGGGCAAGCACCTTTTTAACCTTAGGTGAAATGTTGCAAATGTCTCATTCTGCTTCTACTGAAAAGCATTGAGTATATAGTCTTGGCTTGTACAGGCAAATATTGTTTTACTGCACTATTACTCTGTGAGAAGTAATTCATTAGAAAAAGCAAGCCCCCAACTCAGCATAAACCAAATGCAGTAACACACTGAAAACCTGCTTCGGGAGTTCTTTCTTAGAATATGGCATAGGCATTTTATAAATGGGCATGAATTCTGTGAAATAAATCCATCCCAGTTCAGAAATGCAAACCTAGAGAAACCTAGATCTATTAAATTGTTAATTTTAGCTCATGAATAAGCTTAGATACTTTTTGACCAAAACTTTTATTTCCCCCTAAAAACATATACATGTCAGCAGTGCTGTTGGGGATGCATATGATTTTTGAGACTTCATTAGGTCCTGATAGTCTCACAGCAGAAAAATTAATCATTTTCTGTTATGATGCTTAGTTAGTCATGTCTATTGAAAGCACCACAGTATATGTAGGGTACACGGGCAGGGTGATTTCAGTTGGGCCAAAGGCCACTTATAAATTTGATAGCAGCCCAAGGTCTCAAGTACGTAGAGGTATATGGGAAGGGTGTGACATAACAGATTGCTGCAAGAAGAAGAGCCCTAGTCAATTAGGCCAAGGGTCCATCCAGTCCAGCTTCCTGTATCTCACAATAGCCCCATCAAATGCCTCTGAAAGCACATGTGACAACTAGGTGCCTGCCTCCTGATACCACTCCTCTGTGTTTGGCACTTTGAGGTACAATCCTTTTAAGCTTGGAGGTAACATGTAAAACCATCATGGTTTGCAACCTTCAATGGACTTTTCCTTCTGGCATCTCTGTTTAAACCCCTTTTAAAGGCATCTAGGCCAGATGCCATCACCACATCCTGCGGCACGTTCTATAGACTAACACATTGGACAAAATATGTTTTCTTTTGCTTTTTCTCACTCTCCCAATCCTCAGCTTGAGTGGATGATTCCTGGTTCTGGCATTGAGAGGGAAAAGAGCTTCCCTCTATCCACTTTATCTATCCTCTGCATAATTTTGTTTGTCTCAATCATGTTCCCCCTCAGACACCTTTTTTCCAGACTAAAGAGCTCCAAACACTCTTAACCTTTCCTCATAAAGGAGGTGTCCAAGCCCCAGTGATCATTTTAGTCACTGTCTTCTGCACCTTTTCCAGTTCTGCTATGTCTTTTTGGAGATGCAGTGATTATATGCAACATTCAGGTGTGACCTTAACATTGTTTAATATAATGGCGTTATAATATTTGCTGTTTTATTTTCAGTGTCCTTTTTAACGATCCCTAGCATGGATTTGGCCTTCTTCCACCGCATTCTGAGTTGACACTTCCATTAAGCCAGACATGTCCAAAGTCAGGCTCGGGGGCCAAATGCGGCCTTTTTTCAAATATTGAGTGGCCCGCAGCCTCTGCCGGCTCAAGTACCCTGAGCACATTGTTTAGTGAGTATGGGACCATCAAGCTGACTAGACCTTAGAAGTTGTAATAAAAATACATTGAGTTCACCACAGGGTTCTATCTTTAATAGTGATGAACATCCATGCAAAAAAAAAAAAATTCAGAACCTGACTCTATAAAGTAGATTAAACAAACCACATACTCGTATGACATGCTAATTACTGACAGCTGAAACAGGTTTGAGAGATAGAATTCTACAGTTTTGCTACCCTCCCAGTAATAATCATATTGATTTCTTGAGAAGAGGCCCCATGCCCTGAGCATCCTGAGGTGCTCCCTGCCATCTCACCCCTATTTTACTTTATTTTAAAATCTGTTTTGATTCCAAAGATGGGGACAATATTGACATTTTCTGAGGTACCCCTAAGCCTTCCAGTCTTTCATTTTTTTAAAAAAAAATCCTTAAAATATTTTGGACACTAGAAGATGCAGAGACCATTTTTCAATTTGAAAACTCTCCACACTGTTTTTTCTAAGAATAAAGTGGGATTCAGGTTGCCAGAGAAAATGTGATTATTCAGGATACAGGGATGGGTGTGTGTGGGCACCGGACTTTGAAGGGTTATTCACCCATGTTGTAGAAAATACTGTACTTCTGAATCCATCCTGTAAGTGGATGGTTTATACCAGGGCTGTCCAACTTTGAACAGGCCGAGGTCTACTTTTTCCAGGCGAAAGTGCCTGAGGGCTACTACACTAAAACCTCTACTTATGAATTTTATCTGTTCCGACCATATGCTCATTAAATAGAGCAGCTCTTGAACTGCGCCACTCGGCTGAGACAGTGGGCTAGCAGATCCAGAGCTTTGTTGGGGTAGTGGTGGTCCTTGGGGTGGGGGAGGTAGAGGTAGAGAACTTATCCCCTCACATTTTTTATTCATGGCTGGCAGGCTACTTTTGAACCCTTCACGGGCTACTGGTAGCCCCTGGTCTACCTGTTGGACAGGCCTGGTTTATACTAATGATGGCTGCATGAAAGGGTTTCCCCTTCTAACATATCTGAAATGGAGCGGGGCAAGGAAGACTGGATTATACGTGTTTTTAATTCCTTAAGAGAAAAAGGCTGTGGTGAAAAGAAACATGAATGACTGTCTCATGTCACCATGAGTTGTAAGACCATGAATGTTGCTTGTGGAGTCCAGCAGTCCATAAAACAGAGCTTTGATGTTCATTGCAGCTAGCTGTCTATAATTAAAGATTATCATAGGTGTTGGTATTAGTAATCAAGCAGTGGGATTGTATACCTTCTCCCACCCCCACCCCCTGCACAAAGGAATAAAAATCAATGTACAGTTGTTACTGACACTTAATTTAATAAGCATAGACATCTGGCAGCAGGAGAAGACCCCGTGTTGCATGGCTACTGGTGAGCACTTGCCCTCGGAGAGTTTAAGATGCAGGATTTGTCTTGGTTGCTGGGTATAGTCATGTAGGTTGTGAACTAGAACATCCATATAGTTTCTTATGAATCACAAATTGCATTGTCTCCCGATCTGCTTTAAACAGATAGATACTTCAAACCTTTCACCCTTGGCTCTTTTGGCCCATGGCACATCCAGCCTGGCAGTGTATCTGTGAGAACTCAACATGAATGAAAAATTATAAATCCTTTTCAAACTTGTAGCCAAGGCTGCAACGTTTGTATTTCATGTTTTCAGGCTCACAGTCTTTCACAGCATCCAGTTTTGAAAGAACAGCTGCCTTGTTCCCATTCCGTACGCCTTTAAAAAGTGAGAATTTTTAAGGCTGTGCCTCAAATGATGTTGGTTCTGTATTTAGGCATAAATTCTGAAGTTCCTAGCATCAAACATAATTCCAATCTGCTCTCTTCTCCCTGGAGAAAGAAAGAGTACCTAAGAATTATACCAGTGGGTATAATTCTGTGGAAAAAATGACATTTCTGGAAGATCTGTGGTGTTTTTTTTCTTATGGATAACGGATTAGTTTTCCTGAACTACATTTTACAAATTGGTTTGGCAGTAATTAAGACTCTTGCTTTTTCATTAATATAATCTCATCCAAGTCATTTCTGCTATGGGACAGATAGACTATTAACTGTAAAGGAATATAACTGAGAACAGTTAGCCAAGACTATTGCATCTGTGGTGGTGGTGGTGGGACACGTTCTTTTAAATATATTGTCTGGCTCTGGTTATTACTGTCAGTAACAATGCAGTCCCATTTTTGTTATCTTTTTATAATTTAAGCTCAGCTGCCAATAATATTGCATAGGCAGAGAAAGGTTGGAGATGCTAAGGTCTCCCAATTTTACATTTACAGTTACTTCAGGGTCCTAATATTTACTATCCAAGGGCACTAAATCGTCTTAAAACAGAAAATCTCCCAGGGCTGCAAGTTCCCAACAAGAATTATAGGCATGGTACACTTTGTTGTTTATACACTTTTGGCAGCATACAGGGTTTTGCTGAATGTTGGTGTAGTGTAGCCATGTATTCATAACACTCTGGCACATAATGTGATTTGTGCATATCATATGGTGCAAGTGCCAGCAGCCAAAATTATGTTGGTTAAAGGCTGTGATTCCTAACCTTTGGTGCCCAGATGTTCTTCAACTATTACTGCCAGAAATCGTGGCCAAGAACAGTAGCGGGGTTTTACTCCATAACATCTGGGAACCCATGGTGGGAACCACTGCTTTAAGGTATACTATACTTCTGTTACTTAATGGTCACAGAGGTATGAGCTATAATTGGGGTAGCAGATGTAAAGACCACATTTCTGGGTCAGAGGCATAGCCAAATATTCCTGCAGTAGTCTTATGGAAATATAATATCCTTAAACATTTATTTATGATCTAGACCAGAGGTTCCCAAACGTTTCCACCTGTAGACCACTTGCCCATATTTTTGTTTTCTGTAGACCCCCCTGCCTGCTTAATATTGATTTTTTTTCTAAACTTATTAACTTCACATGTGTTTTTGACAGCTGACACAGTACTACTCACTTTGATAGGGGCTTTTGTATCATGGACAATTGTAAAAAAAAGGGGGGAAGTACAATTTTTATGCATACCTTTTATTGAAAAGACACAAAATGCAAGTGAATATTTGGATTTAGAATGAAACAAATAAGAACCTAGTAAAATTCTTACATAAAATTAATACACAAATAATGCTGTTAATAGGAGGGATGTACCTGATGCTCTGATAGCAATTGTTCAATATTTGGCTTCAAATTAGTGAGGCATAGTCTTAAATCTCCACATTCAGTGATTGGCAATCAATTTCTTTTTTTCATAAGAAGATTGGCAACCATGCTAAACCCCCTTTCCAAAAGGTATGAAGATGGATAAGCTATCAAAAACTTTCTTGTGATAGTCCATAATGCGGAATAAGCAACAGGTATATCTTTCTGAAGCCAGAACTGCTGATACCCCATTCTGAACTGCACCTTAAGTTCTTTGTTAGTGCTTATTCCAATCAGTTCTTCTTGTAATGTGAAATCCAGTTCTTCAATGTCACCATATGGATTGCTAATCCACTGTGGTATTTCTATAGTCAAAACATCCTCAAACCTGGTTTTAAAGTCTGTGTGAAGGACACTTAAATGTTGAACATAGACCAAAACACCATTATCCTGGACATTTTTCAATGACAAGTTGGGGAACTGGGAAAATTCACGCCGTCTAATGTTTTGCTGCATTAGATTAATTCTGGCAAGAAAAGCTGCAATGATGGACCTTGTTTTTATTAAATTCAGACTGTCACTTTATAACTGCAAGGTAACTTCATTAAATTTATTAAACAAATCTGTTAAATAAGCAATGTCTGGTTCCCATTTGATTAAATTTTATTTCAAAATGGGATCTTTAGATTTAATTGAAACCATCTCAAAAAGTGAAAAATTCTTGTCAAACATAAGCCTTCATAAGCTTTTAGTTCAGTGTGAAGGAGTAGTCGGTGAAAGTCCTAATCATTTTATTCACAGAACTGTGTAAATAACCTAGAATTCAATGTGTTGATACGGATCTTGTTTATTGCATTTATGACAAAATTGAAGAGATTGATGCAATCTGGCGCTCAGATTTTTAGCTACTAAATGTTGTCAATGAATGATGCAGTGAATTGCAAACACGATAGGTATGTTTTGTTTTAAATGGCTTACTTATAAAACTACAATAGCACCCAAACATGGCTGGTGCTCCATTTGCTGCTGATGATATTATATTTGATAAAGGGATTGCTTTTTCCATGATATAATCTTTCAAAACATTGAATATTGATTTGCCTTTAGTGACTGTTGTCAAAGTTCTTGCGAACAACAGTTCTTCATGGATTTCTTGGTCCATGAAAAAATGAACATATGCCACTAATAGTGCTTCATTACCAAGTAAAGTTGACTCATCTAGTTGAATAGAAAAATGTTTCATTTTCAGATAATTACCCAAGAAGCTTTCAACCTCATGACTCATTTCATCATTATGTCTTTGAACTGTGTTGTTACTCAAAGGAATTCTTTTGAGTATATCATATGCAGGTTTGTGTAGAATAGTTTTTAAAACCTCTTCAATGGCTGGTAAAATCAGTTCTTCCCCGATAGTATGAGGTTTTCCTGATTTTGCTATGAGTCATGAGATATTGTAAGATGCACACAAACCATCATACGTAATACAGTAGTATCTTGGTTAAAGAGCATAATCTGTTCCAGAGCATGCTTGAAATCAAAACACTTGCATATCAAAGCAAATTTTCCCATAGGAAATAATGGAAACTCAGATGATTTGTTCCACATCTTAAAAATATTTGATTACAACCCTGTAATGTAATACAAGGTACTAAATAAAATATAAAATACAGTACAGTACAAAGAATAATAACCTACATTTGAAAACCTTTGTGGCAGGTGAAGAGGAGGGGGGAAGCCTACATTGAGGGGTCTGTTTTTAAAATGGGGCAATGAGAGGAAGCCTAGCCAGAGCAGGGGGGAAGCCTCCATGGAGGGGGTTGTTTTAAAAATGGGACAATCCCAACTAAAGCAGAGGAGGGGAGAAAACCCTCCATGGAGGGGGCTGTTTTAAAAACTGAGCAATGGGAGGAATCTCAGCTAGAGCAGAGGAGGGGGGAAGTGTCTGTGCAGGGAGTTGTTTTAAAAATGGGGCAATGGGGGTAGGGGTGTCCTGGTTGCAGTGGTGGTGGCAGGAATGGTGTGGAGAGGCCCCATGGACAGGAGTTAATGGGGGTGGCAACTGTTTGTACCTTTACTGGGCCTTTCGCCCTTCCTTCAACTCTGCTGCTGCTGTTGCCTGAAACAGAAACTGAAACAGACAATCACCCAGTTCCAGCAGGAGTGGGGAGAGAGAGAGAGATGCCATTGGCTTAGAGCGGTGGTCCCCAACCCCCGGGCCGCGGACCGGTGCCGGTCCGTGGACCAGTCGGCACCGGGCCGCCTGGGGAGGCCGGGGAGGCTCCTCCCCTTTTCCTCTGCCGCCCTCCTCCTCCTCCTCTTCTCTCCCGCGGGCGGCCGGTGGAGGAGGAAGGCTGAAGGAGCGCAGGAGGAGCCGCCGCCGCCGCCTTTGCCTCCCTGCTCTGCCCGCCGCCGGTGGCGGCGGCGCATCCTCCTCCTCCTCTGCCCTCCTCCTCCTCGCCCTCCACCACCACCACCAGCAGCAGCAGCCACGGCGGCGGCGGCGCGTCCTCCTCCTCCTCCTCCTCTTCTCTCCCACGGGCAGCCAATGGAAGAAGAAGGCTGGAGGAGCGCAGGAGGAGCCGCCCGCTGCCCGAGGGACAGAGAGCGCGATCATGCGCCGCCTTCGCCTTCGCCCCCGCCCCCGCCGCTGCGCTTCGCCCTGGCCTCCTCCTCGTCCCCGTCGTCATGCTCCCTGGTGGCCTTCGCGCGCCCGGTTCTTAGAGCAGGACGGTGGGGGGTTGGGTTGGGAGGAGGTGAGGAGGGGCGAGCGGGCCAAACGGGGTTCGGAGAAAGGAGAGCCCCCTTCCCCCTTCTTGGCTGGGCTTCGGGTCCTCCGGCGCCTCCTTCCCTCTCGCGAGAGACCCGGGACGATACTTGGCGAAGTGGGTGTGGGGGGGGGAAGGAAAGGAGCCGCGGGCCGGGAGAGGAGGGGGAGAGGGAGGGGGGCAAAGGGAGGGGGCGCCTCATAAGAGGGGAGGGGGCGGCAGAGCAGCCGAAAGCAGCCGGGCAGGCAGAGCATCTTCCACACACACGCGCGCGCGCACGCCCCCTCCCCTCCAGACCCCCGTTCCACCCCCCCGGGGGGCGCCTCCTCCTCCTCCTCATCAGCCCTCTTCAGCCCGGCTGAAGGAAGGGGGTGCGCGCGCGCGCGGGCAGAGGTTTCGCCGGCTCTGCCTTCTCGCCTCGCCCGGCCCGGCGGCGCTTGACAGGCGGTGGACGGAGGGAAAATGGAGGGGGCGGCGGCGGCGACTGACGCTGGTGGTGCGCGCCAGGGCATCCTCCTCCTCCTCCTCTTCTTCCTCCTCAGCGCTGGCCGCCCTTTCTCCTGAGGGGGAGGCAGAATTAAGTGGGCGCGCGCGCGCGCGCGTGTGTGTGTGTGGAGCTTCTGAGGCGCATGCGGGGGGGTGGGGTGGGACTGCACTGCGGTGGGCGAAGGCTCGGCCGCGTCCAGGCGGAGGAGGTGGAGGAGGAGGATGTGCCTGGCCGGCTAACGGTCCCCTTTGGCTCCCTCGCTCTCTCTCCCCCCCCCCGCTCACGCCTCCCCCCCACCCCGCCCCTCCCTCGACCCGCCTCCTCCTCCTCCTCCCCCCCCCTCGGCCAGGCTCTTCTCCACCCGCTGTCTCCTGCCCGCCGCCTTCTTCTCCTTCGCCTTCCCTCTCTCGCGTCCTCCAGTGGCGCCCAGCCCCGACGACCTGCGAGCCCGCGGCCGGAGAGGGCGGCCCGAGTCCCCCAGCAGCCCGTGGCCAGCCAGCCGGGCGCTGCCTCCTCCTCCTCCTCCTCCTCCTCCTTCTCGGCCGCCCGAGGGACAGAGAGCACGGTCATGCGGCTGCTGCCCCAGGCGCCTCCGCCGCCTTCCCCTTCGCCCCCGCCGCCGCCGCTGCGCTTCGCCCTGGCCGACAGGAGGAGGAGGCGGAGGCCCGCCCGCCCAGGAGCCCCGGGCTCCCCCCCACCCCGCCCGTGCGCGCGGGGGGGAGCGGCACGCCCGACGCCCCCAGCCGGCGAGCGCTGCCGCCGCCGCTCCCATGCCCCCCCGCAAGGCACACACGCCAAGCCCCCCGCACCCCCTCCTCCCTCCCCCCATCCCCCGCACCCCCCACACACCCTCCCCTGACCCCCCGCACACTCCATCTCCCCCCTCCCCACCCCCAGCCCCGGGCCACGGAAAAATCATCAAATATTTTCCGGTCCGTGGGGACAAAAAGGTTGGGGAGCACTGGCTTAGAGCACTTTTGATTATGTGACACACATAAGAGTGCTGGTATATCAAGACACTGCTTGTTAATAAGGCAAAAATGTTCAGAAATGTTTGCTCAGTAATCAAAATGCTTGTAAACCAAGTTACTTGTTAACCAAGGTACAACTGTAATTATAGTTTATTTGAATTTCAAACGACATGATTGATTTTCTCTAGTGACATCTTGGTAGTCCTAACTTCTACACTGGGCTCTGTTCTTGACTGCATTCTTTGGATACAAACAAAAAGCAAAAGCAAAAGCAGGATCTCACATAGAGCATTTCTGCATCAAGTTTTGGAGCGATTCTGGAATTTTTACAGCAGTTTTTGGAATCCCCCCCCCCAACATTTGGCTCATTTCTCAAGTGGTGAAAAGGTAGGGAGCTGAGGTTTGTTGTTTGCATCCTTATTACTGTGTGTTTTGCATTGTGTTTGTGTGGGTTTCTGCTGTGCATTCCTTTTACTGTGTGTTATGCATTGGGGGGGGGGTCCTGCTGTGCATACCTTTTACTGTGTGTTATGCCTTGTGGGGTAGTTTCTATGCGAGGTCATGTGGACAGATTTTTTTGGATTTTCAGTAGCTTGTGTGGATAGACTTGGGGCTCTTGGACTGGAGCACTGAGAGTCTGGTGTGGGTGTAATGCATTTTTTAAATTTTCTGCTTATTTAGTAACTATGGTGTCGTGGCACCTGTCCCTGTACAGTATTTATGCCTCTTAAGTGCACTTTATAGTTTAGAACAAATAAAATACATTTTCTCACTTTTGTCTGACATATGGAACACATTAATTGTTTTTCAATGCATTCCTATGGGAAACCTCACTTCAGTTTACCATTTTTTCTAATACAAAAAATTCTGGAGAATTGATTAATTTCATAAAGCAGGGTACCACTGTAGTACAATATTCAAAACCAAAGATTGCATCAAGTTTTCATATAAGTCATGGCTTGACTGACTGGCCTGGAAAGTAGAGAAGATTTGGGGCTGGACTGTTTCTTTCCTTGTAAAAGAGTCCTTGGCCAGTTTGAAGTTACCTGTGTAGGAAACATTCCTTTTAATTTTCTGCAGTTCTGGGCAGGTCCCCATGCATATGGGGTTCCAGCTGCAAAGGGAACCAACTGGACAACAGTACTGGCTGCAGGTGTGTGGAACAGTGTTACAGTTCTATACAGCCACAGTCCTGCACAGCTTGGAGGAAATGTTGATTGTGGGGTGTCTGTGGGATGACGGGCTGTGAGCAGACAAGCCTTTTCAAGTGTCTTTGTTATAAGGAGAAACTGTCTTGAACCTAATCAACGAGGAAGCATGTGCATTTTGCTCTTGGTGTCTCTGCTATCATTCAGACTTTAATATATTATTAGCAAATTTTCAGACTGTGCCTTCTGGAACCAGAATGAATTATTGAGCCAAGCTGTCAGGCCAAAGCCAATTAAATCTATAATGTACAATATATATTTCACGGAGCCAGCACATGTAAAACTCTTCTATAACAGAGCACACTGAACAGTCAATACAGGGATTTGTATCCAAAGCCTCTTTTCCTCTGAAGAAACCAAGCATTCTTAGGAAGAAGGGAACATTTTGATGCTTAGGGGTGTAAAACAAGTACAGTATTTTTGAAGGGGTGGAAAATAAATTTAGCTCTCCTGTGTTTCCTTCCAGAAAAAAGGCCTATTTTAAAAAGGAGAGTAGAAACGATGCAGTATTTCTCTTTAAAGCACCCTTTAGAGAAGTAATGTCAGAAAGCATTATTCAGAATAGCTTTTGTTAGTAAAACTATTATGTATACCAGGGCTGTCCAACTTTGAACAGCTGTGAGGGTTATTACTTTGGAGACATCTTGATAGGTGAAATCAAAAGGATTTTTATTTAACATCAACTCTGGAACTGACAGAACAGGATCAATTAAATGTGGTGTTAACCAAGGACATGACTTGTGTTCAGATTCTTGGTTTATAACAGTTACAGCTTCTTCATAAATAAATTTAACAGGTACTTCATAACTAGCAGACTTCAAAAATAAGGGCGAGTGTTCATACCCCAACCCATACACTGGGTCCCGCAAGAAGGATGGCGAGCCCATTGCGCCACAGGGTTCGGTATCTTCTCGCTCCTCCATTCTCTCCTGAACCTCTCAGAGGTTTCAGGCCAGCGGAGGGGTCTAACGTGAACAGACCATTGAAACTCTTCTGGTCTTTCAAACCTCCTCCTTACCTCTGTCTCTTCCCTTCGAGTCTCTCTCTCTCTTGTCCTTTTTCCCCAACTGTCATCCCCTAGCTCACGCTGTTCAATTCCCTCTCTCCAGCTGTCATCCTCTGCTACCCATAATGCCTCTTTGTCGCCCGCGCACGCACCCAACTCCTCGCGCTTCTCTTCCTTCTCCTCATGACTTTCCATCCCCTCCACCTTAACTCCTTTCTCCTTCTTTTCATCCTGAGACTCTAATGTACTATCCTTGCCCGATTCTTCCCGCATCCTCATTTTCTGAAAACCCTTTTTACACTCTTCACTTTCTCCAGACGGCACACTCTGTTCAGGACCTTCTTCTTTGCTTCCACTCTCACAACAGCCCACGGTCTACTTACAGCCTCTGCACGTCCTCGTGGGCTCCTTTGAGAGCCTCTGCATGTCCCTGTGGGGTACTTTCGCAAGTGTGCGTGCATGCTTATGCCTCACCGGTGCTCCTGAGTCGGAGGGCAGAGCGTCCTACTCAGAGGCATAGCAAAGGTTTGGAGAGCCCAAGGACAAAATGTCAGTTTTTGCACCCCTCCTGCCCCTCCCAACCACATCACACCCACCCCGCAAGGGGTCCCAGTCCTGTGGGAACAGCAGGGGAGTGGGGACTCTGTGCCTCACCACCCGGGATAAGAAGCCCGGCGACTCACATGCTCCCCGCTCAGCTTGCCCTCCTGTTCCTGCTCATCTTCCTCCTCCGCCACCACAGCCGTGACCAGCTCCAGGGCAAATGACTAGTGGAGCTTGGGGCTCCCAAGGTGACAGAGCATTCCTGCTGCCGCTGCACATTAGGCTGCCCAGGGAAGGCTCAGGTGGCAGCACACATGTCTTGGGCCGGGAGCAAGGCAAGGAGGAGGAGGGTGCTGCGGCCACTGCACTGCCTGCCTGCCTGCTTCGCCACTCACCTGGTGCGGCCGCTGCCTCTGCCCACCTCCTCCTGCATGCAACGGGGCAGTGGTGGCAGCTCCTTCCTTGCGTTTCTCAATGGGCTTGCCTGCCGGTGTTGAGGCATAGGTTGGGGAAGCAGACAGGTTGGGGAAGCAGACAAATGGCAGAGCGCCCTGGGCGGTACCACAATGAGCCACATAGCAGGCCTGGAGGCTCTTGTTGCTGATGTCGTCCTGCTGGTGAGTCGGCAGCCGCTCCCACTCAGGCCCGTGGCACTTGCAGATGCGCTCCTCCACCATGATCTTCTGCACCATGGGGTTCAGCAACAAGGAGCCGCCATTGAAGCCATCGCCTGGCAGCCCTGCACCTAGCACTGGCCTGGACTCCCAGGCTGGACGCCATTGGTGGAGCAGGACCACGGCGGGTGCACGGGAGCACAATAACTCCTCCTCCTCCTCCTCTTCCCTGCTGCTTCTTGTTTGGGACATGCACGGCCCTTCGCTCCTCCCACTGTCTTTAGGACCGCCCTCCCTTTCTGTCATCCGGTGGAGCCCTTTCGTCATTGTCTTGCTCCTGTGGAGGCGGGGGAGACAGGACGACTTGGGCACTGTAATGTCAGGGCAAGCAATTTCAAAGGGTTTTGCAGGCTACTGGTCGCCCGTGGTCGATGCATTGAACAGGCCTGATGTATACTATTAGAACTTGAAATCTCCCCTTGTTTGTAGCATTTTAATGATCAAATAACAATGCCCAAATATCACGCAGCTGCTTTATTCCTTTTATTGTGTTGAGACAGCCTTAAAGTGACAAGAACAAGGTGTTCAGCAAGTGTTCCTTCTGTCCTTGCATGGAGGTCATTTTATGGATGATAAAACCTGGGAGACATGGAGCTGAAGTCTTCCTGAACTGCAGCACCTGCCTTGTCTATTCCCAGCAGGAACATACATACATACATACATACATACATACATACATACATACATACATACATACATACATACATACATACATACATACATACATACATACATATGTACGTAAGTATATTTTTGTAAAGTTGCACTTCATGCATCTGGGTTTGAGCACTTAAATGTCAGAATGGGTTAGCAGAACATAGGATCCGTACATCAAACTATATACAGGCTTCAAGTCGCTATCCACCTTTCCTGTTATTTCAGTCGTGTTTTTAAAGGCTCAGAGAGGTTGAAAATGTTGCAGAGTTTTGAATGGTTAGTTAAACTTCTCTGGCTCCACAATGGAGGAAGAGGTGTTCACAGAGCAGAATAGCTTCAAGTTTCCCAAGATTTAGTCTACTGCTTTTTATTGTTACTTGCTACTTGTGTGTGTTGTGTCGTTACAGTCGTGACTGACTCTGCGTGACCCCATGACCATGGAGTTTTCTTGGCAGGAATACTGGAGTGGTTTGCCAGTTCCTACTCCAGGCACCTACAGCACCTGGTATTCCCTGGTGGTCGCCCATCCAAGTACTAACCAGGGCCAACACTGCTTAGCTTCCGAAATCAGGCAAGATCGGATATGCTTAGGGCATCTAGGCAGCTAATAATTCACTCAGAGACATTAGGAGGAAAAATAATTAATTACATTTAAACAAATCAAAGCAAACTGACAAACTTGACTGGTTTTCAGCCGCAGACCTCAGTATCTTCTGGAGAGCAAAGAGCGCTGAGCAGAGAGGCAATGCTCTCTTTGAATTCTGAGGGAGAAGAGAACAATATGTCATTGCTGAATAGATTGTCAATCACCCTGTCCCAGAAAGGTCCCCAATGGAGATTTTTTACAACCTCACATGATGCCTCCCAAAGTAGAGGCAGCATGTGAGGTTGTAAAAACTCTAATAGAAAAACCAGTTAAACTGACATACACACTTGACAGGGTACATTCAGGTCGGTAATAACATTTATTTGGACAGTGCTGATGTAAGCAGTTTTAAACAGACATACCCCTTTGTGGGATTGCAGTGCATGATACTTTGGATCAAATTCCAGCCCAAGTGAAATGGCACTTACAAAAATCTGCTTCCAGACTAATACAAACTGATACAAACAAGTGGATAAAGAAATTAACATGTATAAATTCTTTATAAAATATTAATGATTCCATTTCTACAAACCAGTTTGGAAAATGCTAAGGTTTGTGAAATGGAATCATGTGCCTCTCATCAAGCGCCAGGTCTATTGCATTTGGCACAATGGTTTGTATTTGCATTGTTACCTTTTCACATCACCATATTTTATTGATGATGATCCCCCAGGGAGCTTTTTTGTTATAGGGCAAATGCTCCCCAAGAGGCACCAGTCCTTGCTACTTATTTTGGAAGTGCTACAGATAAAAGGTTTATTCCCCAAACATGCTCAAAATGTTGACGTTTAGAATTTCTATTCATCACCTTAAATTTTATTTTAGCAAGAACAAAAGGCTTAATGGCGTCATATTTATGAGGGAACCCACTTTTTATGGCTTTTAATGACAGCAGTTTCTGGCTTTCTTCCAGCTTCATTTTACACTTCTGGGGCTAATTTGCTTTGTTTTTTGACAATCGTAATATGAAGCGACTTTGGGAAGCACAGAAACAAGTGCTCAATCAGCATAATTGCTTTTGCAGCAAGAAAGATTGGCTCTGCAGATGTGAAGGCAGCTTGATGATGATCATCTCTGGAGTCTAATTAACCAAAGGGGAAAAGTCCCCATTGAATGAATAAAAATTCAGTATTATGTAAAGTTGTCTTCTTCTGCAATGAACTGGATGGAAGGAACAAGGGTTACTGGACCTTTCTGGGTCTCAGCAGTAATCCATAATGGACTGGATAAGGATGAAGAGAATGAAACTTAATCCAGACAAGACAGAAGTGCTTCTGGTGAGTTGAAAGGCAGATCAAGAAATAGGGATACAGTCTACTAGATGGGGTTACACTCTCCCTGAAAAAAAAAAAGATGGGTGCTCCTGGATTCCTCTCTGAACCTGGAAATCCAGGTTATGTCAGTGGCCAGGAATGCATTTGCACACTTAAATCTAGTGTGCTAGTTACGTCAGTTTCTTGAGAGATCTGACCTGACCATGGTGACACACACCCTAGTTACTTCCCTGCTGGATTACTGTAATACACTCATGGTGGGACTCCTGATGGAAGGTGTCCGGAAAACTTAGTAGGTCCAAAACGAGCCCTGTGGCACAGTGGTTAAATGCTTGTACTGCAGGTAAAACTGCTCACGACCTGGGGTTCAATCCCAGGTAGCAGGCTCATGGTTGACTCAGCCTTCCATCCTTCCGAGGTCAGTAAAATGAGTACCCAGCTTGCTGGGGGAGGGGAGCTGCAATGTGTAGCCTGCATAGTGTAATTAACAACTGTAAATCGCCCAGAAACTACATGAAGTGGTATGGGGCGATATATAAGCAGAACACTTTTTGAAGCAGCCAGATTGCTGACTGGGGCTGGTTATGAGGAGCACATAACAGCACCTCCTCTGGCTGCTGATCTTTGGGGATGCAAAACTCAGACACCCAAAATCCAAACCTCATCACATCTACAGGGCTTGTAGAAGAGAGTCAAGGAAACAGTCATACAATTTTGGCGTATTCAGGTCCCTTTGGAAGACATTTGATAGGGTTTTAAAGTAAAACAGAAATTGATGCAAAACAAGTTGGGGGACTGTGTAGCCATCACAAAAAACAAATACATAAATAGACCAGGTGAAACCTTTTAGACTACTATTGAAATTACAAAATATTTGCTAATATTTCAAGGGCAACACCCTCTTCCTCAGAGCTCAGAAATGGATTAAACAGTTCGTTGATGTGTTAAAAAAATCCATCAAAGCAAAAAAGGGGGTTTAGCTGTGTGGCCATCACAAAACACAATTGCAAAAATAGGCCACTATTAAAAATAAAAAAATAAAGAACATTGCAAGCTTTTGAGTTTAAATAAATCTTCTTCAAAGCAGGTCCCAGAAGTTCAGACATGGTATAAGATGTGCTTTACCAGGATTTAACTTTTAGATGTTCTTAAGATCCATGGCTACTATATATGGTGTTACAGCCAGGGCAGAAGTCTTGTAAGAGGCAGGAAGGGCAGTTGTAAGAGCTGCTTCTTAAGTACTGGGTTTTCCACCCCTATTCTTTGTTTGTTCCTTTGAAGAATAGAGGTGGAAAACCAGTACTTAAGAAGCAGCTTTTACAACTGCCCTTCCTGCCTCTTCCAAGACTTCTGCTCTCGCTGTGACACCATCTACAGTAGTCATGGATTTTAAGAACATCTAAAAGTTACATCCTGGTAAAGCACATGCACTGGAATATGGGCTGTCCCTCTACCCAGATCCCATCTGCCATCAGTCAACCTCAGCTGCTGAAAGCAGTAATCTGGAGAACATCTTCAAACCTTGGACAAAAATTAAATTCTTCACATATGCTAGATTTAGTGAACTCTCCTTTCTCTGTTACACCTTTATAATTGCTAAGAGAAGAAATTTGTGGTAAATACAACTATGCATAATCTCAGAGGTAAGCATAACTAGGCTGACTTCTTCCAATTACCATTGCTTCTAAAGTGCTCCAGCATCTTCTCAAGTTCATTTTTAATCTGACATTGCTATGATTATAAATCTTTTTGCTATCATTGCATTTACAAACGAAAAGTGTGGAATTACAAGTAGCAGTAGATGTGCGCAGCTTTGGGTGCTTTCAGTAGAGAGGTTGTATGAAATTTCATGAATAAATCTTACACTGTCCATGAAACAAAGGAGGTTATTAGAAGCCACTGTACTGTCTGTCTGACTGATACATGTAGGTTTGTGTGGGTTCACTGAACTACTTTAAAGAAGAACAAACTCCTGTCTTTTGTCAAAGGAA
Source organism: Phrynocephalus guinanensis (assembly GCA_037367245.1). Lineage (NCBI taxonomy): Eukaryota > Metazoa > Chordata > Lepidosauria > Squamata > Agamidae > Phrynocephalus > Phrynocephalus guinanensis. The sequence continues at coordinate 69,522,275 of CM074733.1, read as the reverse complement.
TTGCTTCACCATTAAAGGGCAAAGTGCTCTGTCAGTGAACTGCAAGTCAATCTACCATGGCAAAATATGCCATTCCTCATAAACAAAAAATTCAACACTGCCTTCTGGAAGAAAACTGTTGGTCTTTCCAGAACATTTCCCCTCTTATGAATTACAAAGAGGTATTAAGCTTGGGGAATTTAACAATTTTCAAAATGCACATATTATGCACTGAAGGAAAAACTCTATATCAAGTTGTCTTTCGCTGGGCTGGAGAAAATTTGATAGGCTGGAACATGGTGCAATTTGTTTCAAGGATAAATTATGTGGCAATTTATTCCAAAGGACAATTGGATGACTAATCTCCTACCATTCCTGACACACAGCTGTAGCAAAATGCAGATCAGGTTGGTTGTTTTTAACAGGAAAGCATTTAATTTAGGTTTTTTTATATATCCAGCATAAGGGAGTAGCTAATGAAATATTTGTAAGCCTCCTGGCAAGTGATAACATATTTTCCTATATATATATATATAAGTGCTTAGCCAGATGTAGTGTTTGATTTGATTTACAAGCTCATCCAAAAACAAGATAAATGACAACATTAACTCTGGTTCTAACTATCTCCCTCCCTTTTATCAGCATGCAGGGACTGCTTCAATTCTAGGCAACAATCCATATCTTTAAACATTTAATACTAATAAAGTGTTATTGACAGGGAATCTGAGCAAACAGGATCTATTATTATTATATCTAAGAAACTAACTTTGTGTTTGAAAGGATGTTATGTATAGAGTTAAATAAATCAAAGCCCTACCCTAATTGTGCAGCTTAACAGCATCACTTTTAGAATATTGCTCTCTTTTGTGTACATTTTAAGCGCTTATTGATTTGCTCCATTGTAGACTCTTCAGTGCAAGAGCTCTGAAAAAGCAAAAAGATAGCAGCTGGATTATTTTGATTAAGGACGGTGCAGCAGGGTGACTCACCTACAAAAGATTCACTCTGGAATTGTAAAACTTTGTAGAATTTAGTGGCCTTTGTGTTTATCTGTCTTATCCAAAAGTAAATTTTGTTGTTTTATGAACTAGTCCAATTTAAAAGTGGAGAGTTCAATTACCATATCTATAGTTTGGCAGCAGTGATCTATCCATGTTGTATAAGTGCAAAACACAGTTCATACTGTAGTTTGCAAGCCAGCTTTGGATCATGAGTTCAGATTGTGATTTATTGGCTTTACCTGTTTGGGTTCAGATTTTATTTGTCAATAAGCTGTGGCTACCTGGTTTGGGACAAATCAGGCTCCGAAACCTAATATACACCTTGGTTTTGTCTTCATGCTCAGTTTTATGTCCTAGTTAGCTTGAATCCTGAAATACTAAATACTTTACGAACCAGTTTGACATGCTTTTGTATCAGTAGTTGTGGATAAATGATTTTTTTGAAGAATATCAAGAAAGATATTAAGTTGGTTCGATTTTGCTTTTGTTATTTTATCATGCAATCACCCCCATTCACATCATGTGTTCTGCTTCTGGACAGGGCAAGTTTACCGCTTCTGTACCCTTGAGGGCACATGGTTGTTAGAGGAGAATTCCACCATTCCCTGGAGGAACATTTCTGCATGTACAGTTCCTGATGAGGTAAGTTCCTAGGCTTTTGCTACCAGAAGAGGTAGCCAGAAACCGTATCCTCAGGCTCAAAGGGCAGTTGTGTAAATAAACATTTTCTTTTAGAGATAGCAAGAGTATGTCATCCTATGTTCACTGTTCCAGAGCGGTTCTAGTGGTTTTAGAATTTCAGGGGGGTTAAAACCCAGTGCTTTGGGCATTCTGTCCTTGCCTTGATCTCTAATAAATTGACAAAGAACCTATCAATATGTAGATAAATCGCTAAGTGTGTGACACTAGATAGAGCAAGAGTATTCACTGAGAAAGTAATACAATTTCCCATGGGTTCTTTCTCTTTGACAAATGGGCAATAAGTTCAGTTGCCATGACTCAACTTTTGGATAACCTCACCTGGATGACTGGGAATCTTCACTGACACACACTCCTCAGCATGTTTCCCAGCATGAGGGCATACGTGTATAGTGATGCTTTGCTCTACAACTGTCTGTATTTCTATAGCAAGACTGTTCAGAGGGAGTTAAAAAAATACAGATGGAGAAGAAAAGAAATTTCTGCACATTGCGAATGAGATTGATTGAAATGCAGGAAATTCCCAAGCTAGCGTCTCCATCTCCCCACCACCACCCTTTCCATTCTTCTGAATGTTTGTGGCATTGCAGGAGACTGTGTTAAATGAATCTGAGTTTATGTAATGCCAACCAGATGCAGGGCCATTTTTGCCCACATTCTCTATTTAAAATATAATTTCACAGTTGTGTAGAAAGCAGCCAAGAAGACAGATGCTTAATAACAGTGTGTGGCTGTTTGGCACCTGTCTCATTTCCATTAACAGATAGCTTTGGGGGTAATGATTTATAAACCCTGAATAATGTGTTGCATTGCCCTGAAATGTAAATACTTATATTTTATAGACTAGAGTGATATGCAAAAATGGAAGGGAAATAAGAAAAGCCTGTAGCTTTGGCGTGTGTGAAGGCCACCTTGTAGCTCTCTGTAGCTGTCTTTGAGGATATCATACAAGGAGTGGTCACAGACTGATTGCTGATACAGTTGAGACAGTCAGAGCTCATTAAAATAAATAGGACTTCTGAACTGTCTTTTGAATGTCACTTCCAGTTTTCCTATTCTTTTCTTCTGTGTACATATTTAGCAGTAAGAAGAAATTCCTTCAAATTGTAACTCTTAAGGGTTTGGTGTTAATTTACCAGTAACTTTGACTGGTAAATGTTGCTATTGTTGGCTTTGATGCTCTTCATACCAGTCCAATACCAGCTCTGAATATCTATCACTTCTTCCAGATCATTTTTTTTATCTTTTAAAAATTTTAAACAATAACTAATCTTGGAATAATCTATAATGCCCGTAGGCTTTAAAAGAACTGGTGTGGTGCAGTGGATAGAGTGACAGACTGGGATTTAGGAGAACTGGGTTCAAATCCCTGCTTGGAAAGAGAAAATCTTGAGGGGGTGTGCTGCTGAAACATCTTAAATATATCACATACTTTAAAGCCCTATTTGAATGTTTCAACCTATAGCACTGTCTAGGTGCTCCTGAATTCCGACTGCTTCATCTCTGAGATTAGGAGAGACCACATGCCCTTTCTGCAGCATATTCCACCACTATGAAGCCAAAAGTAGGAACTACATTCAGTCTGAAACCAGCCTGGGCAATCAAAGTCATAATTTTGGACTTCCAAAAAATTGTTGAGTCGCTTTTTACATGTAAGATGTAAGATGATGTTGGCTTTGCTATCCTGTCTTTACTAAATTAGTATTTCTTGAATCAGTTAAATCATTGCCTCCATAGTTAAGCACTTTTAAAAAAATTGTTATTATCTTCTTTCAGGACTCACCAGGAAGACAAATGCTATTCCTTTCTGTCATCTACACCACTGGATATGCTTTATCTTTCTGCGCTCTTGTCATAGCCACTGGAATCCTCCTTGGTTTCAGGTAGTCATGATATGACTAGAATGAGTAGTGACGGCCTAAAGAAGTAACCAAATAAGAGGATTTGATTAGAGCCTATTTGTTTTAATAATGCCCATTGCATAGTTTCAGAAAGACACATTATTTGATTAAAAAATGAGTTGTTTAAAACTCATTAAAGTTCAACTCTATGTAAATGTGGAGACTGTTTGAAGGCCCATATTTCTGGTTAAATGATGGAATGTGGCACATCCCAGGCAGTCAGAAAGCTGGATTGCAAGAATATTGCACCCTTCTTCACTGTAGTGTAGCTAATAACAATAATCATCTGTATTTATCAGTTGGAGGCATACTGGGCGACCAATGTGACTGATGTGCTTCACATTTCAAGGATATGTTATTGGTCCTTAATAGAGATAATTTTTCCCCCCCATCATGAAAAAAAGCAAAGCAATAAGAAACACAGCTCTGTTTGGGGCTCGAACAGATGGGCATTTGTCTTGCTGTTTGAAACACAGAGAAGGGAGATTGGTTTTCTCTCCCCCCCCCCCAGAAGTTTCATGACATGGTCATTACAGCAGACCAATTTGCCCTCCCCGCCAAACACTCCTACCTGCATCTTTTTGAGCCCCTGTCAGGATTGTCTACCTTTTTGCTGTGGGTTAGTGCGCTCTAGTTTCTTCCATTGCCAGTGTGTGCCATTGTTGGAAAGGGACCAAAATCAAGCCTTGCAGCTGTCAAAGCTGCCAAGGCCTCTTGTGATATCAATTTCTGGTATCATGAAGTGGCTTAATAAATGGCATATCCATATAGTTTCTCAATCAGCACTGCATACAAAGCAATATATATATATATAATTCATGTGATCGCATGCACCAGCAATGGTCCAACAGAGGCAAAAAAAGAGTTTTCAATCCCCTGCTCTTCCAGAAATTGTTCAATTTGCCAGTTTCCTGAAGTCGCTCATTCTAGCCAATTCACCATACTAGAAATAGGGTCACTTGAGGTCAGAATGCAATTTGGATTTGAGGATCACACCGAGTTACATATTGCATCCTCTCCCTTACCATAAGCAACCCTATTTGGACCATTGGCAGTCTACACTAAAAGGATCAGTGCATTGCACCCTTAGTTTGAAGTGATAGTACCATTATGATTCCACTAGGTGATAATGGTTGAATAAACTTTGGAAGGAGTCTTAATCAATATAGCTGAAAGATCTGGCAGGCATTTGGGGCCTGAGTCATGGCAACTGGACTTCTTTTCTTGTGGGATTGAAATGTTTTGCTGCTCATCCTAGCAGCTTCTTCCATCATCCAAGCAGCTTCAGATCGAAGGAGCTACTTGGATGAGTAGCGAAATGTTTTGATCCTGCAAAATAAGAAGTCCAGTTGTCATGGCTCAACTCCTAGATAACCTCACCCGGATGACTGGGAATCTCCACAGACATTTTGGAGGAACGTTTCACTTTGTAACACTGAAAGTTCATTTTTAGTTAAATGAAGAGACAGAACAACACTTTTATGTCAATGTCTGGCTGTACCTTCCAGTGGAGTTTATTATGAGAAGGTAAAAAGATGATTGCATATTTTGATTTTCTGGAGAAAAGTATGTTGGCAGATTGAAAGGGGGGGATAAGTGTGGGGAGGGAAGCAAGGGACTGAAACTAAATCATCTGCAATTTTAAACAATTAACATCCTGATACTCAAATAAATAATAACTCCTATTCCTGTGTTACTGGTATCTGTATCCTTACTTGATCATGATCAAGTAAAACCATAATTTATAAACTCAAATGGCATAGTATGAGCTCTCCATATGCTTACAGAAGTGGGTTTGGATCTGTGAAAACTGACACAGAAACATTAGCCTTCAAAGTGTCACAACATTTTTTTTCTTTTTTTTTTTTTTTTTTTTTTCTTTTTTCTTTTTTTTCTCTTTTTCTTTTTCATTTAGTTGTGTCAACATGCCAGTGCAAACTAATACAACCACCTCTTTGGGTACTGGATAAGATGTTGCTATTACAAGTTTTAGCCACTCAGCTATTTTCTTTTTTGACACATTGTAATGTCTGTTCTCCATGCTGTAGTATGCATAATTACTGTAATTTTGATGTCTGTGAACCTAGAGATAAAATTGCATTCTACTGCCCCCCATGCATAAGCTCTCCTTTAAGTATCACATCAGTATATACTCCTCGCTCATTCTTAAACAGCTATGTCTCTTGATAGAAACTGATGTTTATGGCTAAAGTTCCCTAATGTGCAGTAACAAGAAGTATTATATTTTAAAACCTTTGTTCTAAGAGACTAGGAATTTCATTTAGAATGGACCATTCTTTTAAAACCCGTTGCTGTGCCTTTCATAAGTTATCTTCCCCGTTTTTTTTTCTTAAGGTGGTTAAAAAAATTCCCACAGCTACCCATTTTTTTCTGAAGGTGATCCAAAATTTGTCATCATAAAGGTTCTTAAGTTTGTGTTTCTGTTCAAAGCAAAACAGAATTCCAGCAGCTGCATAGAATTGTAACCATAAATGGTTAATTTATGAACTTTACTTTTGTACGGAACTCCCTTGTTACCCTGTTTGGCAGTCATTATGTCCTACTTTTGTGAGTTGATGCACGAGTCATGATTGTATTTACAGGCATCTGCATTGCACCAGGAACTACATTCACTTGAACCTTTTCACCTCATTCATCCTACGTGCTACCTCTATCTTTATAAAGGACTCCATGCTAACTTGGATGTACAAAACAGCCCCTCGTGAGGAACAGTGGGAGAGTTTAATTTCATATCAGGTGGGTCAGTGGGGTGTAAATGCCTTTTGTAGTAGTGTCATCTAATTTCAGTATATCTGTATACAATATATCCATACAATATACAATATATCTGTAGAAATATATATAACATATATATATATACAAATATATACTGTACAAATTCATACAAATTTGTATATTTATATTTATACAAACTTGTATATTTATATTTATACAAAGTTGTATAAATATAAATAAATATATACAATATACAATATATCTGTATAAAATCTTCCATGTACCTTTGTAGAAAAAGGTACTCCAGAATGGTATTATATTTGAGCACCACCATAGACTGTAAGTCTCCCACTGTTGGGCATCCAGCCGTTAAGCCCACAGTAGGGAATTATTTATCTGATGGTGTAGTCCAGAAAAAAATATTAGGCTGTATGGTCTTTAAGATTATGCAAATACAGTATATAGGAGGTATACTCTCAAAGAGGGAAATCCAAACCAAATGTGAGGCATGATACTGCACACATGCGCATACCCCAGGGACAGCTTGGATTCATCATTGGATTTAATAAATTCGAATATCTGTCATTGGAACACATATTGACAATTTATGCACAGTGTCCGTAAATTTTGGTGCATATACCTGAAAAAGTAGGTTTTATTCTCAAAAAGCTTGCTGTTTGTTCAATTTTTAGTGGTTCTGTAAAAAACTAATGCCTGCTCGTGCATCTGATAAGTAGAATTCTCTCTCTGTTCCCTTGATGGTAGAAGGTTTTATACTTCGTTCTTGCTTCCCTTTGATTTCCAGTAATGTGTTCTCTACTAAATTCAAAACGCAGCAAGCACTACAAAAATCATGCTTCCTTTCATACAGAAGTCAAAATCTTTCGAAAACAGGTCTGTTTAAAATGTCTCCACAGCCTCCCATTGTGTATATAGAAAGATAGCCATTTACCATCCCAATATCAAAATAAAATGAATTACGAGAAATATCCCCTCAGGTGTCCATTAATAATGTTATCAGAATTTTCCCAAGGAGCGGTAATGCCTTGACATTCTGTTATGCTAGGCAAGTAAATGTGTCTTTTGGAAGTGATGATAATTATGTGGCATCAAGTCATTTTCAATTTACGACAACTCTCATACAAAATAGAAGTGTAGGAATTGAGTGACTTCCATGCTTTATCTTCAGAAGGCACGGTTTGTTTTGGTCCCCTCCATCCCTGTGAGGCTTGCGGGATAGGATAGTGGAATAGGACAATTTACAAATGGGTTAAAGACGCTTTTTGCAGGCATCTCTCTGCTTGTGTAAGGTGCTTCTGATGAACTTTTGACACATCTTCTGGCTGACTACACACACACACACACACACACACACACACACAAATCCCCAGGTTGCTCAAGAGTGTCATTTGGGTCTTTCCAAGGAGGAGTGCTTTCTTCCATTTATTGTTCTTGTGATCCAAACCAATATCAGTTACATATCATAAATCAATATCCCACATATACTGTGGGAGGACAGGGTCTCGAAATGAAACTAATATAATATTGGTGAGAGAACGTGAAGAAATAATCTGCTTTTGAATCTAATTTCATTGTATTGTTCAAATACAGTCAACCAAATCCCTTTTTAACTAAGATGTTTCTGGAAGAAAGATGGTATCTGCCATGTCACATGTAACTCTGCTTTTATTTCCTGTTTCTCTTTTAGTACACCTGTGGTATTTGCTAAGCCCTCTTTTCCTTGGTTTCAGGAATCCCTTAGCTGTCGCTTGATCTTTGTGATGATGCAGTATTGCGTGACTGCAAACTACTATTGGCTGCTGGTTGAAGGAATGTACTTGTATACGTTGCTCGCATTGTCCGTCTTTTCTGAGCAGAGAATCTTTCGGCTTTACCTTGGCATTGGCTGGGGTAAGTCAGTCTTCAAGCTGCAACCTTTTACAAGTAGTGCATTTATCTTTTTTTGAGTGTTCTGGGTGGTGGGGGTGGGGAACATGAGTATTGTCTCTTTGACTACCCAGGAATCTCATACGTTTAATGGGCATGGTTTTCCTGCTTCTAAATTCAAAAACATGTTTTAGGGAGGAACATAGCTATGTACGTGCAGATTTTCTTTTGCTTTTTAGTGTAAACCTGTTAATGTTCTTTGCCCAAAGCATTCTTTCATTCATCAGCTATGATGATGATTACCTAAGAAGCATGGAAAATTACCCTAAGATTGTGATATTGCTGGTCACAAGATAAAGTAATCAAATGTTTCTCACATGGGCTAGAATAGTAACCTCCTTGTAGTAAATATAATGGATATGTTAGTTGTATATTGGCATTGAAAGATAATTCTTTTAATTCAGGAGTTTGACCATTCATGAATAGCAGAAGTACAGTGGTACCTCGGATAACGACTTTAATTCGTTCTCCAAGGCAAATTGCTATCCGAAACATTGTTATCCGAAACATGGTTTCCAATTGAAATGAATGGGAAGCCGTTCCAGAGGTCTGGAAAAAAAGGCAAAAAAAGAAGCCTTTTTTCCCTGAGACCTCTTTACAAAGTGCACTTTCAAAGTGCACTCTTCCCCCTCCTCACCCACCCCTGCAACCGGCGCTGCCTCCCACCATCCTCCCCAGGGCCCCCACCTCTCCTCCTTTGCCACCATTGCTGCTGGGCACCCGGGCGGCGGGCAAACCCGGCCAAAGCCATGCGCCTCTGGCACTTCCTCCGCCCACCCCCGCCTCGCTTCCGCCGCCGCCGCCGCTGGGCATTCGGGCTCACCCGGCCGAAGCTGCACACCTCTGACACTTCCTCCGCCTGCCCCTGCCTTTTGTCCTTTGCCGACGCCAACGGCGCCAAGCACCCAGGCGGCGGGCAAGCCGGGTGAAGCTGCATGCCGCTCACGCAGCCTTACCCCATCGACCCCCGGCCCCTGCCTCTCTACCTATGCTGCCGCTGCCGGTGCCAAGCACCCGGGCAGCAGGCTTCCCCCATCACCCTCTGGCCCCCGCCTCTCTTCCTATGCGGCACCGAGCATCTGGGCAGCGGGCGAGCTGGGCAAAGCCGCTCGTGTGGCCTCCCCCATCACCCCCTGGCCCCCGCCTCTCTTCCTATGCCGGTGCCGAGCACCTAGGCGGTGGGTGAGCCGGGAGAAGCCGCTCACTGCTCGCTTGGCCTTTCCCCATCACCCCGCCCATCTTCCTTCACTGGCCAGAACTGTGTGTTGCCTCCTCTTCCTCCCCCCCATTTCCCATGTCCCCTGACCCCCACCTTTGCTGCCTCCACTGCCACTGCCTCCTCCGTCATCTTGCCCGGCCCACACCTCTGCGACCGCCGCTGGCTCCAGGAACCGGTAAGAGTCAATGGGGAGGGAGGCTGGGCTGTGGGCTGTGTGTGTGTGGGGGGGGGGGTTGAAAATAACGTGTCGTTATCCGAAAAATTCGTTATCCGGGGCAGTCGTATCCGAGGTATTACTGTATTCCATGTGCTCTCTATAAGGGAGGCTTCCTTCCTGATCAATCAGAGGATGTACATTTGAAGTTATGAATGCATATAAATCCTGGGTATTTGCACCCCTATTTCACAATGTACAGTTGTACACAAGTGTGCATAAACCTTTAAATACATTCTCACACAAACCAAATAGCTATGAATTTACCCTAATATGAAGGGGAGGACAGAGGACTTTTAAATATATAAACTGCACAAATACTTAGCTGTTCAACCAGCCATGATGGCTTGCACAGATATCTTTTGCATTTGGCATCTGTCAGCATAACCCCAGCACTCTGTCAAATAGTTTCGAATATCTTGGAAAACTCCACAGGGCAACTAGGAACAAGATGATAGTATGTAACTTCCAGCATCTGAGGTACTTAACGTTTTGTGTGTCCTCTACCAAAATGGAATTGTGCTGAACTATTGATGTATAAGAAAGGAAACAAGTAGGAAATATGAATACATGTAAACCCCTCCTGGCTATCAAGTTACTACTTTGGTTACGTAGCCCTTGAAGTTGCCTTGAGTTTCGTGGGGGAAAGGCAGGATCTGAACGGAATGAATTAATAATAAAAAGATAATGTAAACTGGCCAATCAAAAGCCATGGTGGGACTTGAACTTCAATCCAAAACAATGTATTTCTCAAGACAGATCAACAGATTCCTATATCCCCATAAAACTTATTGTTTTCAAAACCTCTACCTAATTGTTTCTGGGAAGCAGGGGTTTTCTGATGCTGGTCATTCATAAACACAGCACTCTTAACAAAAGTTATATTCAGTCTAGGAATTAAACTACTCTGTCCTTTGTTTGATCCTTGTTCAAACATAGCATTTGCCTACTTTTGACCTTGCTTGTACTCTGTAGGTGCAATCCCTGTGCTCAGACCCTTTTTGGATTCTTCACTGGTCTCTATGTCTAGAGATGCTCTGCTGTGTCAACCTAGCAAGTCTCCTGGAATCTGCATGGTGCACTGCCTATTCATTGTGATCTTTTTTTCTAGCCCTATCATCCTTTTGGGTGCCATGTTCCAGCTCAAGGCAGAGTGTTTCTGTTTTGCTTGTGCTTCACGGTTGCCTTTTATACCCCAATAGTCCATTTAGGATAAATGCAGTAATTCTACCTCTGAGTCATGTGGTATGAACTAGCTTGTCAGTTCATTTAAAAAGACTACTAGAGTTTTTCTTTCAAAAGTGACGTGTGGGTTGTGGATCCTCTGCTCCAAAAGTTGTGACCACTGCTCCTCTGCAGCATTCACAATCTTTCTTTGCTGTTGAACATATCCTTGATAAAAGAGAAAAGAAACAATCACCAACATACCGAGTTGTGATACTGATATGCTGGGATTAATAACTGTCTAAAATGTGATATCTTAAAAATTAGTCATATTATATTTCAGGAATATATATTCTTCTTCTTATAACAAGTTTTATTTAGTTTCAATAATGCAAATAAAAGGCAAAAAACAAAGGAGAAAAAGAGTAAGAGAGAAGAAAAACAAATTTAAAAAAAGAATGTGAGGTACAGACGTAGCCAGACACTATATCACTACAATTACATTATTTTTCTTTTTATCAATCCATTCTTATTGGTTTATGTATCAATATCTGTACATAGATACCAGATTTCTTTGTCACTTTTTTAGAACACTTTACATGTTCTAGATTTTATGTATTCACTTGGAGCCACACATAAAATGGTTTCCATTTCTCATTTTGTGCTTGTTTTGTGTTTTGTTCTAATGCATCTGAAAGTTTATCTATTTCTGCTGTATTCATTATTTTTCTGTCAATTCTTCCTCTGTTAGGATTTCAATTCCCCCCCCCCCCAAGTATTTGGCATAGAGAATTCTGGATGCCATTAAGATTATAATAACTAAATAGCTATTTACCTTATCTATAACATCTAGAGTAATATTAAGTAAAAATAGTTCTGGTTTATGTGGAATTTCATATCCCATTATTTCTTGTATTTAAACCTTCACCATTTTCCAATACATTTGTGCTTTTTTACAAAAAAGAAAAAAAAGAACATATATTCTTCTTAATGTCTGAATTGTCGGATGGACTTTTTATGCTTTTGTAGATTCACCATTTTATGTGAATATTCTGGCAAATTAATTTATTGGTAAAAATCATAAAATGATCAATTGCAAACTATTTACACAGCCCTATCAAATAGACAGTGACATACTGGTGATGAAAACATTTTACTCTATTGAGGGCAGTAAATATATATGAATAATAAAGAGCTGAGATTGAAATGTGCTAAGCAATTCTGTGTTGTTTTCATAGAGCTAATGACAAGTATAGGTACATTTTGTGCAATATTTAAAATCATATAAAAGAAAAATCTAAATGTTGTATCTTTCAAAACAGTTGCCTCAACAAATGGAAATAAAAGAAATTTTCTCCTTCACACCGAGACAGATTCAAAAATCCATTATAAGGAGTACAGATGAATGTCAGTGTGTGATACCCTGTCCTGCTTAAGTGCAAGTTCAGATTAGCAATGTTTGAAGATGATTACTAGAATTCGGGAGAGGATTCCATGTATATTCAGAACTGATGTTATGTAGTTCTTTTCTCTGAGCCGAGAATAGCACACTAAAATCTACGTGCACATATTAAAAAGGGACTATGACATAGTCCCTGTGAAAATAATTCATTTGGGTCTTGCCATCAATACTGTACAGTGGTACCTTGTATAAATGAATTAATTCGTTCCCAATGAAATTATGTTAAGCACATCTTCCTTTATACAAATTTCCCAAAGGAATGCATTGAAAACAGAGTAATCCCATTTTTGTGTTGTACAGATTTGCCCCATAGGTGATTCTGTTAAGCAAATTTCCCCTATCTCTGGATTTTTTTATGTTGTACAAATTTTATGATATACAAACAGTTTGTTATACAAGGGTCCACTGTATATCGTTTGTCTATTGAATGCACTTATTGTGAACCTGTTTTACTAAAATGGTAATGTTTTCTCAAGCCCATTTTGTAGGTTTGGAGACATGGAGGTGAAAGAGGCAGAAATAGGGTTAAAATGGGATTCAAGACAATGTGCCAATTTTTAGTCCTCAGCTGTCTTTAAGTTTCATTTGACACTGTGTGCTAAATCAAACACTATGAATTTAGCAATACCTACATATACAGTATTCTGTAGCATCAGTGATGAATGCAGCAACTCCATTCTTAAAAGCCTTTTTCACCATCACCCCTGCATTGTGCTTCTGTATGCCATAAGAGGCGTGCAATGTCATCACACATTGGGCAGGAGAATGCGTGTGTGCTAAATCTGGTGTTTGGTACATTTCCATGTATAAAGTGAATGTCATCCTGGTGTTAGTGTAGAAAATAGATTCAGGTCTAGTGGTAGCTCTTATAGAAGATCTCACCCCCGCACAGCTTCTCCATTTATTTATGCGTGCTTGTTCGCATTCCTTTCTCCTGCATTGTGTTTTTTGTCAAGCATTCTTCTCAGTTTATTATGACCTCTCCTTCACATGAAAGATGAAATATTTCATGAAGCTTTAACACAGCCCTTAATGGATAAATGGTTCAAGGTATTTGCAGTACAATTTTATCCTACACCATGTGGATATGACAAAAATGTGAAGTTTTGCAAAATAACTTAACAGGACCAGTAAAAAAAAAAGCCACCACCAGCGGCACAACTGCTTTGAAGGACAAAAAAAGTATTGAAAGTAATTATGCAATAAAAGGTCACCCAACCGATCTTGGTGCCAGCACATTCAAATTCACATTGAGCACACTTCAATGAAATGGGAAAATTTAAGTGGTGAATGATTGTGGACTGATGAATAAGCCAATAATGGATTTTACTTAGATCTGGCTAATGTAGGTGAGAACATTCTATATCAGTGATGGCGAACCTTTTAGAGACCGAGTGCCCAAACTGCAATTCAAAACCCACTAATTTTTTTTTTTTTGCAAAGTGCCAATACAGTAATTGAACCTGTATACAGGTGGCTATGAAGTGGTGATGTCAGGTGCCCACAGAAAGGGCTCCGAGTGCCACCTTTGGCATCTGTGCCATAGGTTCGCCATCAATGTTCTATATCGATTTTGTGTGTGTTAAAAACATGATTAGGGGCCTAGAAATGTTTTCTATAGTATATTTTCTTATTATAAGAGCTCTGATCTTCTTTCTTGTATTTTTAATAAAGCTTTTAAATATTTGGGGATTAAGTTGCTTTTTATTTATTTTCAGGTGCCTTTTTTAAAAAAAAACCTCTTTTTTTAAAAGCTCCTTTCTGCTTGATTAAAATATTATTAAAGTTCTGATCTGGAGTTTTTATAGCTTAAAGCTTCCACTTCAGATGTATTTTCTGACTTGAGTATTTGCCTGAAGCTTTGAAGGGGGGCAGGGGAAAATCTAAAATATAAAAATTTATAGTGCAACTTTATATAGTGAGAAATAAACTTGCAATTTGCTTTCATAATCATAAAGTATTTCACTTAAAGAAATGAAAACAAGTGGCTGCATGTGTGATTGTGTAAGAACAATTTCTGAATGCATTTAGAGCACTGAAGAAGATTCTGCTTAGACTTCTGCTGTCTTGTTTCCAGTTCTTACACCACTTTTAGGGAAAGTTTGTTGTGTAAGAGCACCTGTTTTTTGGGGGGTGGGGTTGTTTTGTTTTTGAGTCCATATGCTTGCCTCTTTAATATTCCATTTCATTGGCAAACATTGACACATTTAGTATAAACATTGAATTGTTTTGTTTTGTATAAAATTACTGGTAAATTGAGTAAGAAAAGCTTCTCCGTCTAATTCGGAGGAATAAAAGCTTTTCTATTTAATTTGGAGAACTTGAAGTTCACGGCTTTGATCTGAAGCTAGGAATGATTGAAAATGGTGGAGTGAAGGACGCTTTTTCTCCTGGCAGTCTGAGCCTGCCAGAAAAGCAAACTTAATTCAGGATGCCACTCTCTCTTAAGTGGTTAGATGAGCAATATTGCTTCTAGGCAATATTTATTTATTTATTTATTTATTTATTTATTTATTTATTTATTATACCATACCATTTTACCAGTGGTCATTCTGAAGATATAATGAACTAGATGTTCCTGTTATGAGCTGTGTATATTTTTGTAACATATTAATGTTTATGAATTCCTTGTTTTGAAAAAACTATAAAGGGTTAGTGTGTATGCTGACAAAGCAACTTTTTTCATCTGGAAGTGAACTTTTTTCATCTGGAAATTAGTATTAAGATTAATGTTGTTTTTCTAGCAATTTAGTCCACTACATAGCATTCTAGCTTGGATTATAGATCTCATGGTACTAATCAGAACTGAGTAATTTATTATGCTCTAGGTTTCACTTCCTGTTATCTCTCCTAGTGTGTTAACTAATGCAAATTACTTTCTGAATGAATTGCCTAAACAAACTGGCATCCATACATCACTTAGAAAGGTTTTATTGCTCATTGAATAATCATTGTGGCTTGTAATCATAACTTAAGTTTGCACTTTTGTTCCATTTCCAGATAATGAAAAGCACTTGGGGTGTTGTATCATCCTAATCTACTTTTAGAGGGGAAAGTAATGGAAAATTGTACTGATCTTTCACTGTCATTCAACCATAGCATGTATACAGGGTGGTCTCCCAGTTATGTAATGAAAGCAGAATATCACGCAAGGTTTCCTCCATACCCTTTGAAAAATGTATTCACTTTTCACAATTATTCCCACCGCCCAAGGTCCTCTCTTCCAGCTCCTGAGTTCTTGGGACTGCATCGTTCTTGCTTCTGTTACTATTACAGTGGTACCTTGTATAAAGGAATTAATTCGTTCCAAATGAAATTATGTTAAGCAAATTTTCCTTTATACAAATTCCCATAGGAATGCATTGAAAACAGAGTAATCCCTAATTGCAACTATTTTTATATTGTACGGATTCGCCCCATAGACGATTGTGTTAAGCAAATTTCCCCTATCTCCGGAATTTTTTATGTTGTACAGATTTTATGTTATACAAACCATTTGTTATATGAGGGTCCACTGTATATGATTGCCCTGTACTTCAGTTTTAGTGAAGTATGTAATGTAGCATGGATAGCATTAGTGTGATTTTGACAACACCGTTCAGGAATCTTGTAGATGTAGTGCATTAAAATTTTATCTCACAAGTTTTGGGAAAACATATGGTTCATGTCTTCTGATGCATCTCTTACACATCTAAAGTAATTTTGAAAATGGGTGTTCTGACAAGAAATGTTACATGAGAAACAATAGGGACATGAGCACAAATTAAAAGTGTTTATTTCTAGACCTTTTGCTGTTTTGGCCAGTCTCCTCTGGAGGAGGAGCAACCACTACAGCAGTTAGTTCTGGTGAGACTTGGGTCTTGACTTGGAATGTGGACCTATATGCCTTCTGTAAGCTGCCACTTTTGGGTTCCCTTATGGAGACCCCCATTGACATTAATTTGGGGCCTGGACCAGACTGTGATGCTTCAGGGGCAATGTCCCTGTGTTAAGAAACCCAGTTGGTGCTGAACCTCCAATTGTGGAGTCAGTGGACAATAGAGAAGGGTTCACCTGCCCATCCCACACTAGGTGGGCATGACACGATGCACATTTAGCTATATCAAATATTGAAAAAATACGCTTAAGAACAAGTCATCACTTAGCATTGCACATCACAGTTGTTCCTGTTTTCAGAGATACAGCAAAGATACGTATCACCAGCTTTAATAGTCATAAGACATTGAGATACCATACCCTACAGAATTGTTTGGGTATAGAAGAGTAAGGTCATCTCTTAGACAGTGCTGTGTGTTATTTGAGCCTGTGCTAGTGAAAGGTTACGTGCAGTATCTTCATAAGCTATGATAATAGAATTTCAGAGTTTTTACCAGATTTAGTTTTGAGCAAATGGAATCAATGATGAAATTGGGAAAATTTAATTGCATACCAGTCCAAGACAGATTGTGTTTTTGGGAGTCCCCAGATGTGGAAGATTTGACCTGTTATATTCTTTATCATCAGTTATACACTGACATTAGAGAATGTTATTTAGAATCTTGATAAAAAGAATGAAGCATTTGGAATTGAAGGAAAAAATAGACTTCCGGCTTCAAGGGAAAAACCAATATG
The DNA here is from genome assembly GCA_037367245.1 of Phrynocephalus guinanensis. NCBI lineage: Eukaryota > Metazoa > Chordata > Lepidosauria > Squamata > Agamidae > Phrynocephalus > Phrynocephalus guinanensis. The sequence goes on along the minus strand of CM074733.1, from coordinate 69,505,342 downwards.
TGACATAGAATATTGTCCAGTTTTCAATAAAAAATGCAATATGCAGGGAGAAATTTCTCTCTCTCTGTGTGTGTGTGTAAATCATCTTGGAGAAACAGATATAAAAGTATTACTGTAGGCTGATAAAATCTATGAATGCCATCTGCTAATAGTTTTTCCTACTTGCATTTCTGTAATGTCAGTTTTATAAGCAAGATTATAATTATTTTAGAGATATGCAAATCTATTGAGTATTAATTTCTATGAATTAATTTTAACATTTATTTAGCACTTTTATAGTAGTTTAAATGTCTGTATTTGTTTTATTTTGCTATGGTCTATGGACTAGTGAAATCAAAGGCATTAGTGTTATAGTTTGTCTTCTGAAAAGTAGGTGTTACATTTAGCATCATCTAACTATATATATATAATGTTTAAAATGGATAAGTATCCTTTTATTTAGGATTCTCTAGCTTACCAATTGCCTTGCAAAAAATATTCATCTCCACCCAAAGAAATGATAAAGAGTAGTTTCATATAGTGCAGACAGGACCTAGAACCAAATAAGTGCATATGATACCTTAATATTGGGGATATTAAAAACCAAGGATGAGATAAAATATTATCTACACAGAAATTCCAAAGGGCTCCTGTGTTATTAAACCCAGTTGTTGCTGAAGCTCCTGGTGTGGCGTTCACTGGGCAACAGGATGGGAGATGAGATTTGGCATTAATAAAGCAAATTAATAAGCAATAGAACCAGTAATTCTAATTCCACAGAATTGCACTCATGCATTGAGGGTTGCCAATAAAAACTCAGAAAATGTGTCACTGGTAGTATAGATTTTTCACTTAAAATATTAACTCATCATGCATTTGCAGTGAAACAAGCAAACCTAATGTCAGTAATTATAATTGATTTGTATGCAACCAGTTACTCTAATGTTCTTATTAAAATCTATTGTGTGCTTGCCTTTAAATGAGGAATACATCAGGGGGTATTTCAACATTTTGATCTGTTTTAGAAAGCTGTAATCTTTTTTTCTCACAAATTTTAACTCAGTTGAGTTTTGTTTCAGCCCATTTTCTCCCTCTGGTACGTGTTCCAGTTTCTTCTTTCTTGTTTCATTTTCTCTTTCCAGGTGTGTCACTAGGAGCCCACAGCAGTTAGGGTCAGAGGGTACTTGAGTGTGTGGAAGGCCTGTTTAGGTCATCCTGCCAATCTAGCCATTTGGAAGCACATAAAATACAAGCGGGCGAATAAGTACCTCTTCCGTGGGATGGTAACAGCATTCCATGGACTCACACATTTATTTATTTATTTATTTATTTATTTATTTATTTATTTCCTGCCAGATTTTCCTAAAAGGAACTCAAGGCGGTTAACAGATATAAAAATTCCATCATGCAGACAACAACAAAATTAATCAGTTCCAAGGATAAATATAAGCAAACCAAACAAGAGGCCTTTAAAAAAAAGCTAACCACAATCAGAAAATGATACTAATAATAATACTAATGCAAAATGGCGAAGAAAAGCGGGTGAACATAAGAACTCAAATCACTGAACAAGAATAGATCATCCCCCGTGGTCACCGAATGCAGCCGTAAAGAGCCAAGTTTTTACTAGCTTATTGAATGCTGAGAGGGATTCCGCAGTCCTAATATTACTCGGAAGACGGTTCCACAAAGTGGAACCAGCCACTGAGAAGGCGCAGTTCCTGGTGGTAGTTTTGCCTCCAGAGGGGTGGCAATCCAAAGGGCATAGGACTGGGATGTTCTAGTGTGTCGGGCCAATGTTGACCTTTGGATGATACGCTGGCCACATGATCACAGAAATATGTATACCAACAAACTCTGGCTCTTCAGCTTATAAACAGACCTGAACACCAGCCCTTGTTCATTTATTATGATTTTAATGGAAGGATGTATAATTTTGTACTTATTCCAAATTTCAAATTGTATTTATTTATTGCAAATGGTATGATGTTTTTGGTCTTTGACCGCAATAAAGCTATTCATATTCCTATTCAACACCAGCCCCTAGAGTTGGAAAATGACTGGATATATGTAATTGTCTGGGCAACCTTTATCTTTTCTTTATATATACAGATCCTGTTCCTTTTAAAAATAGAAACTGCAGAATATCTGTGGATGAACAAACAACATTTTGTATCTGCTGTTTATGTCATTATTCAGATTATCTGCAAATATACGTTCGTAAAGTCCCTTCCGGAGAAAGGCAGCATAAAAATAAAGTTTACTGTTATTTATTATAATGAATGTTGGGGTGCATTTTTGCAGCTCTTTTACTTGCTGGAATCCTTGTAGTTCTGTTATGTTGCAATGTGTAGCCTGCACAATTAAATTGTAAACCGCCCAGAGAGTGCTTGAAGTGCTTTGGGACGGTATATAAGCAGAATACTTTGCTTTTTCTATGCTTCCTGCCCTGCCACTGTAGATAAAAGTGTGTCTCCTGAGGCAGCACTCTATGTATCTAAAGAAGTGGGATGCTTCTCAGATGTCAAAGCTTCTATGAAATACAGTGGTATCCCGGTTTCTTAAATTAATCCGTAAAGCCGGACGCTTCAGAAATTGGAAATTAGGTAAACTGGACTCTCATGGAGGCACAATGCATCCTGGGAAATGAAGTCCTTCAAAATGCATAAACTGGCGTTTCCCGGAAAATGTGTAAACGGGGTCATTATTTTAAACAGACTTCTTTTTGTGAAGCGAAAATTACTTTAACTGAGGCATTTGTAAACCAGGGTACCACTGTAAAAACTTACTAGGCTTTGAGGAAGGGTCACAGTCCTCCTTGTGCTATCATCAGTTATTTAAGTTTGCAGGTTCACTTCCATTTATTTTATTAATTTGCGCTTGGTTTGCCTTTCTGTAAATATAAATCAGATCCCAATAATTAAACAGAATTATGTAAGTTTACAGTAGTGCCTCAAATTACGAATGCCCCTAATTGCGAAAAATTCAAAACACAAAGGGAAATCCATCTGTGGTGCAATGCACCCTGGGAATTGATGATTTCCACAAAAAACTTGAGATAATAAAATTTTTCTCTGGGATGCCTCGAGATATGAACAATTTGCGGAAGGCTTCCATTCCCCGAGTGCATTGCAACCCACTCAATTTCAAATTACAAAAAAATGCTAGGTATGAAGCATCGTGAGGAACGGATTAACTTTGTAATTCAAGGCACCACTGTATATCGACCGTGTATTAGACTACAACATTTTAAATTTACTAACATTTTTAGTAGTGTCATTTGGACATCACACCAAATCAAGCTTGAGCATTATGAAAACATACAACTCTTTTTTTCTTCATACTGTCTGAGGGAGGCATTTATAAGACTTTGCTTTCATTACCTTTTATACAGATTAACTGCATAAAGCATTGTCTTAAACCTTAATTTAAGAAGCTGGCTTGGTTTTACTAAATTTAGTTGAGATTAAGCAGAAGTAGGATGATACGCTGATGAGGAGTTAATACAAAATAGGATCAGAACTTTTTGAACTGATTTCCAGCTATCCAGAGAAGGAAAGAAATATGAAAGCCTTATAATGTTGGACAGATGTTTAAATACTTCCTTTGAGATTATGCAAATAACAGGTTGCTATAACAAAAATCCAAAGAGAAAGTAGGAAGCCCTCACTTATTCTTTATGTATCAAGGAGCAAGTATATTAATGACCATCATTAGCTATCCTGGCAGCTACAAAGTAGTACAATTAAATCTAAACCAGAAGCCGTTATTCTGTTATCAAAAGCTTCTAGAATCACACTTCTCCGCACACACCTTTGGCATTGCAGTCAAATCTTTTTCAGCATCTGAGAATAAAAGAATCATTTTGTTTCTGTTTTTGATGAGGTTATCTTTTATTATTGCCTGAAATATTTTATTTCAATATAATTAAATAAAATTCACTGTTTCACATTTGAGTTTTAAAAATATATTAGTAAGATTGTTTTAAATTAAAGCATGGCATTATATGTTTGCACATAAATTGTGTGCAAATAAAGAAATTCAAGATATCTGGAGTCATCTCCAATTAACTGAATATACTACTTTTCACCAGTAGTGTTACAAGTATGTTCTCCTCCTCATCCTTCAAATGAAAAGCACAGCAGACTTAGTGTTTCTTTTTACATTAAAGGAGTGAGTGAATAGGAACTAGATGAACAGGAACCAGAGAGAAGTAATCTGGTACCATTTAGACATTTTGTATTTGAGTTTTCTTAATCTGTGACCTCTGGTCATGATGGTAAGGGTTTGTAGGTCAACATTTTTTAGAGCATTATTGGTTATCTCTGGTATAAAGTTCTCCCCCTGCTTGTCTGCTCTCCAAACTATTAGAAACTATGGCATTGTCTTTCAGCTGACAGCTGCTCAAGTGTCTGGTGGTCTCCTCTACTTCAGTGCTGTTCTTAATGCCTTTAAGATCAGCAGGCACGGTGCTTACTTTCTTTCCCTGCACTTTGAAGGGTCAATGGAGAAATAAAATTACAAAGCATTTTTGAAATTCTTTGGTGGCTCACCGAAGGCTGAACAATCTGTAACACGTGACAAAGCAACTTGAGACAATAAAAAAGGTGAATAAGAATTCTAATACCTCTTGCAGCAGCTTTGAACCAGGCAGCACCAATAACAATATGTTACCCCTACCCCTCTCAACACAGTGAGAAGATTAACATTCCCTTTTTTGAAGACATTTTATTCTTCCGGCCATATATTTTTAAATGTGATAAGGGAGTATGCCCACCACAGAATAGTTACAGAAAGATCCAGGAAGGACTGTAGAACAGCCTAGGATATCTTACCTATTGTTCCTTCCATTGATGCTGGACTGCAAGATGTTTAAGATTCCAATCCACCAGAGATTTTCTTGGTTGCTGGAGCAGTTTCCATTGCCTTCAGCTTTCTCCTAGATGTAAATGTGCTACCAATATGTCTTCTGCAGAATGATCAAACTTTTGTCAAAGTGATCTGGAGAAGAACTGGAAACACAGGCCTATGCTTAGCACATTATTTATGATGCTTGTCAAACGATTTCACTTCTCTTTCAGCATCTTTCATCTTCAATTAGCTCGAAGGGCATCATTCCTCCAACCTATGCTGATTTCCTGACATACGAGAGAGATCATTTCCAGAAATGTAGCACTGAGAGGTGCAATTAGTTAATATGCTTGAACGCAACAGCCTACCCCAGTGTATTTACACAGAATCTTAACCTTTTTATTCCTACAGCTTGATTATATAAATGAAGAAAGTACTTCTTGCAGCTTAGAAAATGAATCTGAGATATAAGGAAGGTACTGAGAAAAACTCTTAAATACTGTGATTGTAATAGCCGAGCATTTGCAAACTCCATGGCTAGCTGTGACACAGTGGCTCAAGTGTTACATTGGTATCTGAGAGGCAACAGGTTCTAGTCCCCAGAGAGCCATGAAACCTGCTTGCTGACCCTGGCCAGCCACTCACTCTCAGCCTACCTGAGTTAGGTGGGGAGGAAAACAGGCATGTCTATTGGTTTGAGCTCTTCAAATGAAGATAGCTTTTAAATGTAGGAGATCAATAATAATAAATTGGCTGCAATAATAAATATATGTATACAGTATAGGCTTACTGATACATTAATATAAAACTATCCAGTATACCTATGATACCTTGCCAGTAGGTTAATAGCAAAGTTTAGCTGATCAACACAGCTCCAGCATATGCACACATAAAAGCAAATCTAGTAGGTCTCCTACCATTCACAACTTTGGGAATAGCTTCCAAATTTATTTTTGTTAGTAATGCATGAATTCTTTTGAGTGTTTCTGTGAGCTGATTCTTCTGTAAATATCATTAGCTCAGGCACAGATTTAAAAGTGTTTATATGCATGTACAAATCAGGTACAGTTTTCACTCTGGCATCCACGATGCTTCTGCATGGCCACAACATACCTGTTGTAATGTCTAGTCTAAATTGAAACGGATCCAAGGAAAGAGTTAGTGGCACATCACCCCAAATATATGATGAACTTGTATTTTTATTGTTGCATCTGAGTGGCAAAGCAGAAGATGCAAAGACCAGCTTAAAGCCTGAGTGGTATGCTCAACATAACATTATCTTGTAAAGGTCAGTTAAAGGGTTGGACATTGGCCAAGCCAGGTAGTAGCCGAAAGTAAGATAAGGCAACATGACTGCAAAATCTGTTTCCAGGAAACCCTTGGGGATATATGTGATCAAATTAGATGGAAGATAATAACTTTTTAGACTTAGCTATAAATCAGAAGTGCCAATACAAATTGCACTGAGAACATTTTGGAAATAATTAAGTTTAGAAGGATTAAACAGCCTGGGGTGGTTGCATTTAGATTATTCAACAAGGGTTTGCTACTGGATAATATTATATAATTAATAATAACAAGCTATTCTGGAAGAAGATGGTAGCTGCTTTGGAAATATAAGTCTGTTGTGTCTTTCAGATGAGGGAAGAATACCCTATTTTCATTTATTTTTATTAATTTAGTTTATGTATTGCCCCATAGTGCAGAGCACACTCCAGGCAGCTGACAGCATGAGAATGCAAACAATAAAGAATAATACAGTGCAATAGATACATATACAGATATACAGATATAGATAAATATATTAAAACAATAAAATGAAGCAACCAGTCAAACCACTGAATTAGCTAAACCTGTCTTAAGATAAATAAACAATTTAAAACAATATAGAATAGAAGAATAGAGCGGCAAGGGCTGCAGGAATGATGGTGACAGCGGGGGGGAGCTGTGGCGGGGGGGGGGGAGTCGCAGCAGCAATGGTGGCAGGGGTGGGGTCACAGCGGTGGCTCCAGCGGCGGGCGGCGGTCATGGAGGCAGGCCCAGGCTGGCTTGCTGGGCCCATTCGGTGTCTCTGACAAGCAGGCCAGCTGCGGCCACCGCATGCACTGCCGTAAAACCCAAACAGGCCCAGCAGGCCGGTCTGGGCCTGCTGCCACCACTGGAGCAGCCGCTACCACTGGAGAGGGTGAGTGAGTGGAGGCGAATTCCCCCCACAAACACACACACAAGGGACATCACGGGCGACCCCTAAAGGCACTGCTGGTGACTTGTAACCCGTGGTCAATGTCTTGGGCAGGCCTGGTATATGATATTTGTCTGGCTGCCATATTTTGGAACTGCTGAAGGCTCCCTCCTGACTTCAAGGTCTGCTCTACATAAAAGAGCATTACAGTAGCCTCTTTTGAAGGTTACCAAAGCATGAACCACTGTTATGAGGCATTTTTCTCTATGTAAGGGCACAGCTGGGCAATCAATCCGAGTTCATGAAAAGCACTTTTGGCCACCACAGATAGCTGTACCTCTAAGACCCAGAGAAATCTGGGTCTAAGAGTATACCCAAGCTGCGAACCCGATCCTTCAAGGGTATTGTGACCTTTTTAAGACTGGGGAAATGGTCTGACAATGCTCCCAATAATAAGGTGTCTTTCTTATCGGTTTTAAGTTCAGTTTATTGGCTCTTATCCAGTCTGATATCACCGCCAGACAGTGCTCAAGGACCTACACTGCATGCCTGCATATGAAAAAATGGAAAGATAGCTCTGCGTCATCCACATATGGATGACTATGAACTCCACATATCTGAATAAATCTCCCTGAAGCTTCATACAGATGTTGAAAAGCATTGGAGGAATGGCCAATCCCTGAGGATTGTTGAAGTCCCAAGGAGTAGACGTTGCCTCCCCAAGCTGTACTCTCTGAAAATGACCATCAAGAAAGGACTGGAGCCTAAAAACGGGTGGTCCTAAGTCCTAAACGTGATAACTGTCTCAGGCGAATATAATGGTCAGTGGTATCAAAGGCCACAGAAAGGTTCCAGAGGATCAACAAAGTTACACTTCCTCTATCAGTTTCTCTCAGATGTCTTGCAGGGCAACCAATGGAGGTTTGGTTTCATGGTGTGGCCTAAACCCAAGCAGCACTATAAATCCAAAAGATACACGTTTTACAGACACAAGTAGACTTCCCTTAAGAGTTAAAGAATGTTAGGTTTTCCTGTCCCAAGACTCAGATTTTCACAAACTGCAAATTCACTTACTGTTGTTTAGTGGGTGATCATCAGGAGGTAAGCATGGGGTTTATCAGAAGAAAGTTGATTGTAGAGATACAGAAGGATTGTTGGGGATGGGGGGGATTATGACTTTGGGGTGATTGAGTTTTATCAGCTTCTAATAGACAAGGTGTATCTTGTCTATTTCTGCTTTACTTTAGTCTTCTCTCCTTATGTTTAACGCATGAGGGGAGAAAACTTTGGCAGCAATCAGAATGGGTAACTTCTGACAGGCCATGCAGCAAAAACCTTCAAGGACCTTGGATTATGAAGTCATAGTCTATGCTCTTTCTGGCTCCAGGCTGTAGTATAACCATCTTTTCAGCAAATGATAAAAAGTGTCCCACTTCAGTAGCAATGAAATGTATATTCTATCATTTTTGCTGTGGTGGAAAGCGATGCTGCAAGACAGTCATCAATATTAATAGAGTCTGTAGGTATGGACCAGAACAGCATTATTGTTATTGTTGCTGTGTACCATAAGGTCCCTTGAAATGTTTGTTAACCCAGTGAATTAATAACCTTCAAAATGTTCCATCGTTAACAATTCTACTCAAGTATTTTGAACTTAAGGCCATGACTTTGTTTACTGAGTCAAACTAAGTTGAACCATCTGCAGATAATTGATTAGGTTTTCTGAATCCTATGGTTAAGAAAGTATCATTAATATTTTTTTCAGTTCTACTAGAATATTGTGTTTCTGATGCCAACTGATTATTTTTGTGTTTTGTATCAAACATGAAATTGTTTCGTTTTTAAAAATGAATTTGACATTTAATTTCTTTGGACTTATTTTCTACATGTTTGCCAATTTCGTGTGCAAACATATAATGGTCCTTGACATTTATTTGGCTGCTGTGCAGGGACATTTCTAACACAACAGTCAAGGAACTAGTGCATTATGCTGCTATGAAATACATGTTCAGTTAAAGTCAGTGCTTTTAATTTATCATGTAAAGACTACTCAGGAAAAGGTTTGTGATCTTTTCATTTTTTTTATCAAAGCAAAAGAAGGGGGTTGAGCCACGTGGACATCACAAAACACAAATGCAAAACTAGGCTACAGGCGATACCTTTATAGGCCACTAATAAATTTTATTAGTGGCCTATAAAGGTTTCACCTTCGTTTTTAAAAAAATATTCACAGATAATTTTGGGACAAGCTTGGTAAATCACCTGTGATCTCATTTTTACTAAAGAAGTTCTGCATTAGATGAAACCTTAAATCTCCTTATTTTCCTTTTGTTGTGTCTCATTTTCTGCACATATTTTGTCTCCCCTTTTTCCAGGTATGCCAATGCTGTTTGTTTTCCTCTGGGCACTTGTCAAGTACCTTTATGAAGATGAGGGGTTGGTTCCGTTCTGATTCTTAGTTGGTCTCTTGTGAGGGTTGTGTTTGTGGGGTGGGTGGGGAAGAGGCCCATTGTTCTTCAGCTTCATTGTTTTGGCAGTGGCTGCTGCACTGACATCTCCTCCATTTTGTCATGTTGTAGCCTGGCTGGAGTAGATCTCATTTTGCTAAAATATGCCCATGCTTTTTGCTGAGCATGCTTAAATTCGTATCTCCTTGAGGAAATGTGGCATTGGATATCTCATCCTGCTCCCTGTGACTCATCAAACCTGGTACTCATCAGAGGTTCCTCTAAACCTTTATTCTAGTGTTAGCCTTTCTGGACAATGTAATCCATTAAAACCAGCATGGATGTGATACGAATACATTAAATATTCATATTTTGGCCAAAAATAGCTTCTTCCTTTACTCTCTCGTACATGTCACAGCTGTTCTTTTAACCTTCTATAATTGCCAGATTAACCTGCTTTGTTTTCCAATCAGTATTTGGGATATAGACATGGGCTTCCCCTGCATGTTCGATGTGTCAGATTTCAAAGCCTGGGTCATATCTCAGGAATAACAAGATTTCCGTTATGAACGATGTGCTCCTACAAAGTCTAATATGGCCCTCTAGTGACCAATACTCATTTTACATGTACTAGCTGGCAGAGATTTTTCTTTGTAAATGGAAAAGTATGTATTCTATAAAAATGTAGTTGCTAAGTGTCAATGTTTATGTTTTTACTCAAGCCACTTGAGCCGGGGTTGTGATCCTTGTATCAATTTTTGATATACAATTTTTTTCCAGACAAAAACAGTATAAGATGTAGTGACATCCACCAATTTGGATGATATTAAAAAGGGATGAGATAAATGTACGGAAGACAGCTCTATCAAAGACTACTAATTAGTATAATTACATGCTCCCGCAGGATCAGAAACAGCATGCCTCTAAATCTGTTTTCTGAGGTTCTTGGTCTTGTAATATTTGTGGACCTTTTTTCTTCGCTATTCATCCAAGGAGCTTCTGCAGTCTGAGGAAAGTCGATTGGAGGCTTCCAATTTATCATTCAGATCAACTTATCTAAACATTCTATAAAAACTGGGATTTGCAGAGGGTACGCAACTGGGTCGTCACACAGATTAGTCCAACATACTCTCTTCCTTGTGAGGACACTCCAACCTGATTCTTGTCTGGGTACATGGCAAGGTTTGTGCCTTTTGTTGGTTTGTGTTTTGTTATCAATGAGCATCCCATTCCTGCCAATAAGGAAATGTAAATGGCAAGGCCAGGTCATAGACTGAATAGTGCAGGCAGAACACAAGGGCATCAGTGCAGTCTGCGGAGCTGGGCACTCAGTTTTATTTTAAACCTTTTCCATGTGTTTTTTCCCAGCCACCAGGAGAAAGCCCTCATCCATTTCTTAAGAAGGCAGGAATGAGAGACTTTTTAAGAGGCAATTGACACAGTAGTGCTTGATTCTGTCAAAAAAGGGCAGTGCAGGAACCCTTCACTTCTAAAGTTTCCAACCCTTCTCTTCCTCCTGCCCTTCCAATATCTGAAACTAGTGATGCTATAATCAGAGACTTGGATTATTTAAATAATTTTGGAGCAGAAAGGGCAAAGGAAAGGTTATTTCTATCTTAAATATCACAGTCATATTTTCCATTGCCACCAACTCAGCAGTTTCTTTCATTTCTCTCTTTTAATGGTGATACGTGAATGCCAGATTTAACATAAGAGATCTGTGAGCAGGGATGGGGTTAATATATCTGGACTCTTCATTCTATTCTGTGTATGCCCCAGAAATGTGCAAACATCCCAAATATTCAAGTGACTCAAGACATTGCACCTGTCCCATACCCATAAAAGGTACAACAAAGTGCTTTTTGTTTTCTATAATGAGCATTTTTTGTGTGTGCTTTAGGCTCAGTTGGAACAATTGTACCTGAATATCTTCACAATCTCCATACCTTTTGTCTCTGTGATATTACAGCAGTTGTGCTGCAAGCTGTAAATTACATTTGTGACATGAATGACTCTTTGCTTTAAAAGAAAGAACTAAGTGATGCCCAAGCCAGGTTGAGTCAAAGTACCTGATAAGTCTGCATTTATAATGGAACTGAAAAGAAGGTGTTTTAAACAGGAAACCAGAAAACATCACCTGAAAGGATCTCATCTTATACATACTTCAATTAAACGAGACACTGTACAATATGGGATTTTTGTTTCAGTCTGAGTTCTATGGATATTTTGTTTTCTTGTCTAGTCTCAATTACTTCTAATGGCTGATTAATCTGGTTTAACACAGGAATTTGCCTCTTTACTGTAAAGTGAGTAGTAGCAGCTTCAGTTATTACACAGTCTTGCAAACCTTATTGTCCTTTACTCATGTTTCTAGCATGCTATAATTTCCTTGGATTATGTATAACAGCATGTAAAAATTCTGATTATACACAACAGTTCTGATGATCTGAGATAGTATAGAGGAGCCTTGATTAAGCAAAAATATATAAAGAGTCTGGAGATTGCTGTCAAAAGGAAAGCTAGAGAACTCCATTGTTTCCTTCAAATAAAAGAAAAAAGAGCTGTTGGGAATTCCTACTTCCACATAGATACAGTTAAATCCATTGGTATCAACTGACAACCTGAGGATTGGCTAAGGCCGCAACCCATATGAAGCCACTTCGGGCCCACAATGTAGTAGCTCACTATCTCAGGACCTTCTTGTGTCCTCCACATCCTCAAAAGAGTTGTTTCAATCCTATTGTGTGCCCCCCCCCCATCAAAAAGCTCCTTTGTGTACAAGCGCATGGAAGATTAACAATCGGGAAAGGTCAGCCTGTGAATCTTTCTCTCTGATGTGAGAAGCAACTTTTTAAAAATGGAATAATATTCTGTAATGTGTATAAGGGCTTTTTACCTCAACAGGAATAAGTCCTTTGTGGCAAGTGGAACAATTAACCATTGGCATCCATGAGCACATCCTTAAGCATATGACTCTTTCTGCCAGGACCCTGCCTGTCATGGAACCCGAATGTGAAGGGTTAAATGCTGGAGAGCAGCAGGAGGAGCCTTGTAGTTCAACTCAGCAGGCAGCTGAGTCTGAGGACACAGCTGAGGGCACATCTCCTCCTCCTATAAGGGCTAGGAGCAGGATCCTGCAAAGGAGAACTAACAGGAGAGCTAGGGAAAGGATCTTTAATGATAGGCGTAAAATTAGATCTGAAAGCCCTGAGTTCTAGCAGGAGCCTTGCCAGAGATATGGGTGTGCTCCCTGTTTTAGGATAAAGCTAGCAAGTTTACCCTGAACCCTCTGTGGGAGCAACGCGTCACTTACCTTGCCACCACGTTCCTGTGTGTTATCCTGACTGTTTCCTGACCTTGGACCGGCTTCCTGACTACGACGTTTCTCTGTTTCCCTTGAACTTGGCATTTGGCTCTGTAAGTTATTCTGGATTGACTCGGACTGTACTTTGTACTTTATCTGGATTACAACTAAAGTTCCTGGCAAAGAACTGAACTTGGCTTGCTGTGTGTTCTGTGTGCGGGGCTTGACAGTTTGCTCCCACCCACCAAACTTATTCAAGCAGAATGGAGAAGGAGGGGGCTGTTGGAATGACTCCACTGGAAGCTTTGCAAAACCAAGTACTGTTTTTGTCACAGGCAATTGTTCAATTGCAGCAAGCTCCAGCATCATTACAGCCTCGTTGCCCTTTGCTGCCTCCTGACCGGTTTGAAGGCAAATTAGAGGAATTCCCTGCATTCTTGGCTCAATGCAAGCTGTTCATTGAGGTACGGGCTCAAGAATTTCCTACTGAGAGGTCTAAGGTCTGTTTTATCATCAGTTTATTGAAGGGACAGGCAGGTAAATGGGCGACTCCTTTACTCCTCAGTGCTTCACCTTTGCTGGATAATTATCAGGCTTTCCTGAACCATATTTCTTCAGCCTTTCAGAATCCAGTGCAGGCTGCTACCACCAACAGGAGACTCAGAGCTTTGAAACAGGGCAAAGACTCGGTGTTTGATTGTACCACTGCATTTTGTTTGATAGCTCAGGATTTGCAGTGGAACGAGCCGGCACTGATTTCTCAGTATATGGAAGGTTTGGCAGATGAAGTGCTGGATGAACTCTGCAGGGTAGAACAACCAAACACATTGCAGGAACTCATTACCCTGTGTCTGAGAATAGATGGACGCCTGGAAAGCTGTCGTCTCTCTCGAGGCCAGAACTGCAAACAGCAACCTCTGCCAGCTGTGTCTCATCTGCAATCCCGGGAGGCTCGTGAAGTGGATCCAGAGCCTATGCAACTGGGAGCTGCTCGACCACGCCTCACCCCAGAGGAAAAGGCAAGACGACGCTTTCATCATCTCTGCCTGTACTGTGGGGGAGGAGGACATTTCGCTTCTAATTGCCCTTTGAAGCGTTCCTCAATAAGTGCTGCTATCTCTCCAGCAGTAAAAGGGCAGCTCCATCCTTGAAGGAACCCCGAGGAATGGAGCATACCGAAGGGTTCCCAGGCAATACTATCACACCTCAAGGACCTTTTCTGATACCTGTGACTCTAGGGCTCCCTGATGGTCGGGAGATTCCGGTGTATGCTATGGTAGACTCTGGGGCGGCTCACTGTTTTGTGGATGCTGGGTTTGTGCGGTACCATCGGATTCCAGTACAAAATAAGGACACTCCTTTGTTAGTAGAATCCATTGAGGGTCGGTTACTTCGTTCTGGGCCGGTGGCTCAGGAAACCTGTCCCCTTACTCTTCAGGTAATGGATCATAATGAGCAGATTAGCTTTAATGTAACCCGAATGCCCCGGTTTCCTCTTGTTTTGGGACTTTCCTGGTTGCGAGCTCATAATCCACTGGTGGATTGGGTGCAAGGGAAATTATATTTCAAGGTTCCTTGTTCAAAGCAACATTCCTCTACTGTACTGACATCTGCCCATGATACATCTGACCCTGTCTTGCCTCAGGCATACCAAGACTTTGCAGATGTATTTGAGGAAAAGGGGGCTGACAAGCTACCTCCACATCGACCCTATGACTGTGCCATTGATTTGATTCCTGGGGCACCTCTTCCTGTGGCGCGAGTTTATCCCATGTCCGAACCAGAATTAGAAGCATTGAGGGCTTTTCTTGATAAAAGTCTTCGACGTGGGTTCATACGGCCTTCCAAATCACCATTGTCTGCACCAGTGATATTTGTCAAGAAGCAGGGAGGGGAGCTTCGTCCTTGTAATGATTATAGAGCACTCAACAAGATCACTATTAGGTACCGGTACCCTTTACCCTTAATCTCTGAACTTTTGGACCGGCTGAATGGGGCTAAGTGTTATACTAAGCTGGACCTTCGGGGGGGGGGGGGCGTATAATTTGGTACGTATCCGTAAGGGAGATGAGTGGAAAACTGCATTCTGGACCCGGTACGGTCAATATGAACATTTAGTAATGCCTTTTGGTCTGACCAATGCACCCAGTGTGTTTCAGAGGATGATGAATGACATTTTCCAGGATCTCCTGGATCGTTGTGTGATTGTGTATTTAGATGACATTCTGATTTACTCCACTGATCCAGCTCAACATGTTCAAGATGTTTGTCAGATCTTACAGCTTCTTCGGGAGAACGGACTCTATGCTAAGCTGGAAAAATGTGAGTTTAACATTGAAGAAGGTGAATTCCTGGGGCATATCATTTCTCTCCAGGGAATCCGCATGGACCCCAAGAAAGTAGAGGCTGTGTTGTCATGGCAGCAACCACAAAATCGTAAGGACTTGCAACGGTTCCTTGGCTTCGCTAACTACTACCATCAGTTTATTCCTGCTTACGCCGATATTGCTGCACCTTTAAGCCGTCTCCTTCATCCCAAAGAGCCTTTCCGGTGGACTCCAGAAGCAGAGAAGGCTTTCTCTACCTTGAAAACCCGCTTTAGCTCGGAGCCTTTACTTCGCTACCCTGATCCACAACTGCCGTTCATAGTGGAGGCTGACGCATCTAGTGTTGCCCTGGGAGCAGTATTATCTCAACAAGAGGATCCCTCCCAAACCCCGCGTCCCTGTGCCTACTATTCTCGGCAATTAAAACCCGCAGAGAAGAATTATACGATCTGGGAGCATGAACTGTTGGCCATCAAAACAGCTTTTGATGTATGGAGGCATTACCTTGAGGGAGCTCGACACCCTGTGCAAGTGTTAACTGATCACAGAAACCTGGAACATTTACAAACAGCTCGGCAATTGTCTCAGCGACAAATCCAGTGGTCTTTATTCTTTTCCCGGTTCGATTTTCGTATCAAGTATATTCCTGAGGCTCAGAATAAGAAAGCTGATGCATTATCTAGAAAACCTGAATATGCGGCACCAGTGAAAGAGACCTTAGTGGCACCCATCTTGCCTCCTTCTGTGTTCGCAGCCACGAATCCGTGTCCCAGCTTGGCAGAAGAAATCCAGGAATCTCAAGCTCAAGATCCATGGACTCAGCAACGTCTTCAAGAACTTCAGAATGGGGAGCATGGAGAGTTTTCTGCACAACAAGGGTTATTACTACATCGAGGGAGGTTATATGTTCCTGCTGGTCCCCTTCGTAACCAGGTATTGCATCTATCTCATGATTCTTTACCTGCTGGACACTTTGGACTTTACAAAACCCTGCATCTGCTCACAAGAGAGTTCTGGTGGCCACAGGTCCGTGCTGATGTTGCCCGATATGTGGGTTCCTGTGAAGTTTGTCGGTGAGCAAAGGATGTGGTGGCTAAACCCTCAGGTCTGTTGCATTCTTTGCCAACACCCTCTGGTCCCTGGAATGCTGTCTCCCTAGATTTTATCACGGATCTTCCCCGCTCAAAAGGGTTTACCTGCATCCTGGTCTTCGTAGATTTATTCACCAAAATGGCCCACTTCGTTCCTTGTCCTAAATCTCCTACCGCAGCAGAAACAGCTCATCATTATTTACAACACCTCTTCAGGCTTCATGGTTTACCTGAACACCTTATTTCGGATCGTGGACCCCAATTCACCTCTCGTTTCTGGCAAGCAATGCACAAGGCACTAGGAACCCAAGTTCACTTGTCATCCGCTTATCACCCACAGTCAGATGGTCAGACTGAGCGCACCAATGCCACTTTAGAAGAATATTTACGTTGTTATACATGTTATCAACAGGACAATTGGGCGGATTTGTTGCCTTTAGCTGAGTTTGCATACAACAATGCTGTACATTCATCCACTCGTCAAACCCCATTCATGGCCAACTATGGGTATCATCCTCGGTACTTTCCAACCACCCTTCCTTCCATCTCTGTGCCAGCTACCGATGCTTATATCCAAGAACTTCATGGCATTCAAGAATTATTGAAAGAACAACTCAATCATGCCAAGGAAGCATATAAAAAAGCAGCGGATCAGAAAAGACAAGAAGGTCCACAGTTGAATCCAGGCATGAAAGTTTGGCTCTCTACCCGATATTTGAGACATCCTGGTGCGATCCCAGAAACTAGATCCTCGATTCATCGGCCCTTACCCCATCCTAGAAAAAATCAACCCAGTGGCGTTCCGTCTACAATTACCTGCATCCCTCCATATTCATCCCGTGTTCCATCGTTCCCTCTTGGTCCCAGCCAAAGATCCTGACCACAACCGACCACCAAATCCTGAACCTCCTCCACCGATCTTAGTAGAAGGAGAAGAGGAGTATGAGGTCCGCCAAATTTTGGAATCCCAGATACATCGGGGGGGGGGGTTGCAATAGTTAGTGGACTGGGAAGGGTATGGACCAGAAGATCGATCTTCGGAACCGGTGTCTAATTTACATGCGCCGGAGTTGATTCAGCAATTTTTATGATTATTATCCAGATAAACCTGGCCCATCGGAAGAGGGGGACCATGGGGAGGGGGATAGTGCCAGGACCCTGCCTGTCATGGAACCCGAATGTGAAGAATTAAATGCTGGAGAGCAGCAGGAAGAGCCTTGTAGTTCAACTCAGCAGGCAGCTGTGTCTGAGGACACAGCTGAGGGCACATCTCCTCCTCCTATAAGGGCTAGGAGCAGGATCCTGCAAAGGAGAACTAACAGGAGAGCTAGGGAAAGGATCTTTAATGATAGGCGTAAAATTAGATCTGAAAGCCCTGAGTTCTAGCAGGAGCCTTGCCAGAGATATGGGTGTGCTCCCTGTTTTAGGATAAAGCTAGCAAGTTTACCCTGAACCCTCTGTGGGAGCAACGCGTCACTTACCTTGCCACCACGTTCCTGTGTGTTATCCTGACTCTGTTTCCTGACCTTGGACTGGCTTCCTGACTACGACGTTTCTCTGTTTCCCTTGAACTTGGCATTTGGCTCTGTAAGTTATTCTGGATTGACTCGGACTGTACTTTGTACTTCATTTGGATTACAACTAAAGTTCCTGGCAAAGAACTGAACTTGGCTTGCTGTGTGTTCTGTGTGCAGGGCTTGACACTTTCCCAGTTTAAATGTTACATGATAAAATTCCATATCCTCAGTGGTTTTTAGACATCCATTCAGTTGGTACTTATCCTTGTTCATGACGGAAGGGGGTGGAGAGGAAGAAGCAACTAGCCCCTCCATTTTCCAATGTTGTGTTGATATGTGTGATATGGTTGATATGTGTGAACAAGCAAAGACCTTACCTCTTTAGACAGAACTTTTTATGTGAGGAGAAGAGGATCCAGTTACAGGACCCTTGTGGCGCAGAGGTTAAATGCCCGCACTGCAGGTAAAACTGTGCTCACGACTTGGGGTTCAATCCCAGGTAGGTGGCTCATGGTTGACTGAGCCTCCTATCCTTCCAAGGTCAGTAAAATGAGTACCCAGCTTGCGGGGGGGGGCAATGTGTAGCCTGCATGATTAAATTGTAAACTTCCCAGGGAGTACTTGAAGTGCTATGGGGTGATATATAAGCAGAAACCTTTTTTTCTCTCTAAGCATGCTAACAAGAACAAGGTATGCAACAATGTTATAGAGCTTAATTATATATTTCAGTGATGTGAAATGATCTATAATGGATACCGATAGTTACATTAAGTTTGGGATTCAATAACAGGCCTAACAATAGCACGTCTTCGTTCCTTTCTATCACTTTTCTTCTGGCATTTTAATTTTAGTGTAATGATATTTTAATTGCACATTATATACTTTTAAATGAAGTTACTGTGCTGTAAGAAGTCAGTTAATGCTCTAAGAACTGTAGCAGGATTTAATTTTGAGTGTCATTACCCAACTTTTGTCATGACATGAATGTTTACAGTTATTCTAGTATTGTGAGTCAAATACACCTCTATTCAGGAAAAAATCCTTTTTGTGATAAATATGTATTTAGAATGTGTTCTTGAGCCTGACTAAATGACTTTGGCTAACAAAGATGTTTCTCAGCCACATACTGTATATCCTTAAAGTCATTTTTCTGTAACTAGAGCCTACTTCAGAAAAATACTAGCAATTACATTATAAATACATTCTAACTATGTCCCAGTGGCTGAAAAACAATAATTGCCAAAACATTAAAATATTCTGGAGAAAAAGAAGTACTGTATTTAAAATAGTTTTGCAGTGTGACAATCACAGCCTTTAAAACCAAGAGGTTCATTAAAAACCCAACACTCAAAATTTGAGAAACACAACTGGATGTTGTTTGCCAAGGTATTTATGTTTTTGCTAGTCTGTTCAAATGCATGTCACATTTAGCAAAATTGGTACAGTAGTCTAAATAATGCACAATATGGTCACAATGCTTCTTTCCTTACACCTTTCCTGCATTGTGCAAATAGTTCATATATGTGCATTTGTAACATAGAAAAATGTGCAATACATAACATTTCAGAAATGACCTTCTCTGGGAGCATCTGCATACTAGCAGAGGATTCTGGGAGAGTAGGAAGAGCTCACCGCAAGCAGCAAAGCAGAGGGACGTTGGCACATTGGACCAAGCTAGTGGCCCGAGCACCTAGTGGCACACAAATCTAACCCCAAAACATCTAATTTGGACCTACAAAAGAATATTTATCTAGAGATACAGGACCTCAAAAATCATGGAGAATGAAGCTAGTACTGTGGTAACCTGCAACCTGTGTGCTATGTTTGTATGCATACCTGAGGAAAACTCCAATTACACTTGCACCAAGTGCAAACACATTGCTTTACTGGAGGAGAAACTGGAGAGTTTAGAGGCACATCTGGCCACTCTCAGAGTTGGTGAATAAAATAGGCAATTCCTAGAAAAGGCAAATGTATGTCTGCAGACCAAACATAGCAAGGGAGAAACAACTTCCACTTTGACTCTCAGGAAGTACGGGACCCATAAAGTGGAGCAATGGCAGCATGTCCCTCTTAGGACAAAGAGAAGAAGAAGACTATCCCTGCCACTGGAACTGGACAACCTATTTTATGCTCTCCCCTTAGAAGAAGATGTACAAACGCCCAAAGACAAATCTTCAGCAAGCATTCCCATGAAGGGATAAAATGCATGTCAGATTGTTACAGGGAAGAGGACCCTGCCGGTTACCCCGAAGAGGAAAAGACGTGTGGTGGTAATTGGTGAGTCACTTCTTAGAGGAACAGAACCAGCAATCTGCAGACCAGACACACTTTCAAGGGAAGTATGAAAGATACAACAGAGAGGTTTACCCAAATAATCAAGCCCAACGATTACTATCCCTGCCTTCTATTTCATGTTGGGACCAAGTATACAGCAAAGAAGAGCCTAAAAGACATATTGAGGGACTATGAGTAATTGGTCAGGAAGGCAAAGCAACTGGGAGCTCAGGTGGCATTTGCATCTATACTTCTGACATATGTACTCTTGGTGCCCATCATAATATTGAATGTATTGTTTGTCTTTGAATAACATTGAATGTCTTACAAATCAACTAATCAGTCTATCAGATGCTGTTGTCAAAGCATAAGGAGTGGAAAACATATTTTACATTGAAGCAAAGTTATAAGGTAAACACTTAAAATGGGGGAGGGGAGAGAAAAAATGAGTGCATGAAATGGACACAGAGAAACATTCGATCCGCAAGAACCTCCATTACACTACTCCTGACAGATGGCCACCCAGCCTCTGCTTTAAAACCCCAAGAAAGAGATGTTATGGCTTTGTTTTATTTTTCTGTTTAAGAAATAATACAGATTTGACTGAGATGTTGGCTGAAAGTAATAGTGGATTTGAAGTGAATGAGTTACTTGCTGTGGTCCCTGAAAGTAGAAAAACTGGTGCAATTCTGAGATTTGACCAAAATTGTGTATTTTATGTTTTTAATCAAAATCCAAAAATGAGGAAAGAATTATTAGTAAGGGGATTTGGTAAAGTTGATTAGAACATTAGTCACATCAAACTCAGAGCTTTTATATTTTAAAAATTCTCTTTTTTTCATTAGCAACTAACACATTGTAATGAAGATATTAGTTATAACAAGGCAGAACAGAAAAGGTTTAGAGCACCCATCTTTGCAATGATATAGAATGTGATCCTAAAAATGTTGTGTTTCTAAAATCCAAGCCAGTAGTATTTACCTGTGCATTGTAACTTTCTGGTTAAACTAGATGCTCTTCCATCTCTGCTTCTTAGATGTGTGTTGGAGAAAAAGTGATTAGACACATATATTAACATTTCTCTGCCCCTCCTGCCTTCCCTTTTCAGCTGCTGGAATAAGAACCTAAACATGAACTACTGGCTAATCATCAGGTTGCCCATTCTGATTGCTATTGGGGTATGTATCAGGCATGCTTTTAAAGAATTAAGCATCAATCAGAAGTAAAGGGTAGTACTAAAATATTTCTAGGAGCATACATTCCAGGTTTGCCTGTTGCAGGAAAACATCCAAACTAGTGGGGGAAAATATTTTCATATGCATTACCAGAACTGGCCACTAGATGCTTCACCAACAAGTATTTGTAGCACAGTTCTGTCTCCCTCTTGTGACTGATTCTGGTAATACATTTGAAAATAGATTTTTTTTTCCTGGACTTTTTCCTATTAATATTTTTAATATTTTCATACTGTGGATACGGAATTCAGTGGACAGTGATCGCCCGGATAAGGGTCCCCTGTTGTATCACATAAATGTGAGGAAATCAACTTCTCTATGAGAAATATAGCAGTTGGTCTTTGAAGTGCTGCACAGTTTTTGTCTTCAGTTTTTAGTTTTATTTTATTTTGGGCTGATTTGTTAACACAGATTAACATGGCTAATTCTTCTAAAATTACATATAAATCATGTGGTGCCACAGGATACATTGTTTATACTAGCAATAGTGATTGTGTAGATGTACCTTGGCTAACAGAAATATTTTGCATAAATTGCATAATATGTCTATTGACTAGGTTGTAAAGGGAGTTAAAGTTTTCAGCATTCTAGGCTTTGAAGTCTTTGAAATGAATTTTTAAAACGTAGGTAAACTCTAGCTCCTTAAAATGGCACTGCTTTACACTTGGGTTTCATTTTGTTACGCATTTCTCCTTTTTGATCCTAGATTAGCCCTTTACTTTCTTTACTCTTCTTTCATTTGTGTCCTTTTCACTAATAGTTTGGAGTTTTTATTAGTATGTTCATAGTATTCTCTTTTCAGTTACATTAAATTAACTGCCCAGAGTGGCCTTGCTGCCAGTTGGGCAGTGTATAAATCTAATAAATAAATCAATAAATTCCTTGGTAGTCTTTCTAAGTGTATTCCGTCAAATTCATTTCTTTTAGCTTGTAATTTCAATAAAGCTTTATTTATTCTTGTTATTAGAAATATTCTTTCTAATCTTATAATATAATTTTGTATTTCTATTTTTAATATCATTTTCCTTTTCTATTTCTATTTCAAATTTTACTATAATTTTCTATTTCTGTTTTTCCAGTCTGGTTTTCTAAGTATACAAATCACTTTCCATGCATAAACCTGTACTGCTGTCTTCAACACATCTCGAATTGATCTCATTCTGCTTCTTCATTTATCTTCTTTCATGTCTCTTCTTATTTTTAAATATTTTTTCTATTATATATTTATGTAAATAAATCATTTCATCAGCTTTCAAACTTTCTGCTTCATATTCTTACTCAGTAGTAAATTCCATGTTCACTATAGCATGGTCTGAAATTTGCCTGTTTAAATTCTTTATCCCCATCAATAAATCTTTTGACAGAAATATAGAATCAGTTCTAGACTATGACTTGGTTCCCCCTATTAAACCTTAAAATCTGTTTTATTAATAATTTTTCAAAATTAGTTTTTAAAATTAGTTTTCTTCCTTTAAAAGTTTTGTCTTATCTTTACTAACATTCATAGTCAAATTAAAATCTCTTGCCATAATAACATATTTTCCTTATCTTGTCTATTTTATCTAACACAGCTCAAGAAATCTTGCTCCTCATTTGGCACATACAAATTTAGCAGGATGCAATATTGTTCTCTTATTTTTCCTTGTATTATTAGCACCCTAACCTGACTGTTTTTCCCGACTTTTATTATTTTAAATTCACATATTTTTATATCAGTGTGGCTACCCCCCTGAATTTGGTTGTGCCAAATGATTTCTGATTCATTCCATTCCATTTACACTTAAGTTCATTTACCCCTTCTTTGTTCTGATGTGTTCCCTGCAAAAAGGTCTATATCTGCTTGTCCGTGATTCAACTTTGGCCCTTTTACTGCCGAGCATAGGCCTCTGACATCCCATGCCATAATCTTAATTTGTTTAACTATTTTTCTCTTTTGATATGGATTTATTCATCCCAATTTATGTGTATAAAGACAATTAAAATACAAACTAATTGTAAGCATTGATACTACCACCTTTCCCCACCCCTGTTCCCAACCCTTCAATCTGTTTCCCCCACAAATATCTACCATTTTCCACTTGGATTTCAAGTACAATAGTCTAGATGTATACTGCCTGTGTTCACTTGAAGATTCTGCAGATTGTTTACTCTTCTCCAAAAAAACATTTTCACATTTTATCATATTGAACTGTGAAGTTAGACAGTTCAAAAGAAGCCTTGAACATCTGGAAGTTGAGTCATGGCTACTGGACTTCTTTTTGAGAGATAGAAACGTTTCGCTGTTCATCCAAACAGCTTCATCGGTCTGAAGCTGTTTCGATGAACAGTGAAACGTTTCTATCTCTCAAAAAGAAGTCCAGTAGCCATGACTCAACTTCCAGATAAACTCACCTGGATGACTGAGAATCTTCACAGACAAGCCTTGAACATAATTCCCAAATGAAAAATTGGTTTTGTCCACATCTCAGTACCTACAAATAATGTTTTCTTGGTAAAATATGATCACAATAAAATATTAAGCCCTGTTTCCTATTCTTAGGAGGTGAAGTAATAGTGGTTCTATATATTACAGTATATATTCTTTTCCCCCAGGCATGCCTGAACTACTTGATGATAGATTATACTTCTATAAAATGACAAACAAATACAACTCTATTTGCAGAGATGTACTGTTTTATCATCACAAGTAATCCTTTGCTCCTTTGCTTTTTCCAGGTAAACTTCTTGATCTTTATCAGAGTCATATGCATTATAATCTCTAAATTGCAAGCCAATCTCCTGTGCAAAACTGACATTAAATGCAGGTGAGTCAGCTTGCCAGCAAGAACTAAGTGTTATTTTAAAGAGAGGATTAACGGAGATAGTTGCAGAAACCAGCTAGTAAGAAAGTAGAAACTATATTGTAGTTTGATACACAACAGCTTAATAACATAGGGCAGTGAGTGTTGCACTTACAGAATGCTTGATTTATTTCTAAATATAAGGAAATTTGGAGAGATTTTCAGTTTAATATTTAAAAAATTACACACAAATTTTATGGAACCCATATGTGTTAATATTCCTGAGAAATATACTGCATATCTTGCAAAGATATGCCAATTACAGATCCCTCTTTATAGAAGAGCATTATCATAAAACTTACAAGGTGATTTAATTTTTTTTAAAAAACTAGGAAGGCAATTACAGAGGTCATTCTGCAAACAGTTTGGTTCAGAATGGACAGCAAGATGCTGAGGTCTGGAACTGAGAGGATGGATTACATTAGGCATTTCTTTTGCTGACTTCTTTAGTTTCCAGTTTATTCCGGGATTATTTTGTTTTGGCAACATTTTTAAAATATTATCTTTGTTGTTTCTTCAAATCTGCTGTTGTTTAATATGGTTTTCATATTTGCATGATCTATTGCTAAATTACATGTGGGGTATGTAATTGATATCATTTATTTCCAGCCATCTTAATTTTGATTTTGATGTTATAATAGAAAGATACTGTACATTGTTAATGATCAAGTTTGTGTACATACAACTAAAAGTAATTGCCAGCTGTAACTACTCCTGACCATGAGTTTCTAGACAGCATTAAGATAATAAAATTAATATTTAAGTAACCTGTGTGGCGGTGTGGTGGCTTAGTGGGCTAGAGTGCTGAAACTGTTGGCTGCAAAGCCGGCAGATCAGCATTTCGAATCCCGGGTGCCACACAGTGGAGTGAGCTGCCGCTGTTAACTCCAGCTTCTGCCAACCTAGCAGTTCGAAAGCATGTGAATGCAAGTAGATAAATAGGTATTGCTGTAAAAAGCAGGAAGGTAAACAGTATTCCATGCACAGAAATGCATTCATGGCCACATAGCCACAGACTTGCACAACACTGTCTCTTTGGCTTTGAAAATGGAGATGAGCACCAACCCTAGAGTCAGACACAACTAGCATGAATGTGTGTGGGGAACTTTTATCTTTACCTATTCTGCTCTCAAGAATCTCCTGATTTAGATTTCCTACTCAGTGTGCTAAGACTTGATATTGCCTTTCGCTTAGCAGTTATAGTTTTCTATACTTTTATGGTCTAGGTTGGCAAAATCTACACTGACTCTGATCCCACTGCTGGGAACACATGAAATTGTCTTTGCTTTTGTTACTGATGAGCATGCCAAAGGGACATTGCGTTTCTTGAAGCTCTTTTTTGAACTCTCGTTCTCTTCATTTCAGGTAAGTACCCCAACAGTCACATTGTTCAGCACAGAATTTGCAATCTATATTTCATGATTTCCTTTATCCTAAGAAGTGCTTCATATTTCTACTTATGTGGAAGTAGCTCCTCTACAATTAGCAGTTTGGAGAAGTTAAGCAGATGAAATGAGCAAGATTTTGGGTAAGAGGGTGATAAACTTCTAATTAATGTTCTTAATTCAATTTCCCTAATACTTCTGATATGAGAGTGTTTAAATTATACTTGACTGCATGGACACCCTGCAGGTTTGCTATAGTTGTCTTGGAACTGTACAAATTAAGACATTGGGTGATGGGTTTTATCTGCATTTTGAAGTGTCGTGTGTGTGCTTGAATTGTGGAAATGCTTTGTTGTCACTTTAGGAGCAATAGCTCTCAGGTATGAACACAAATATAGCTGGCATCTAACATGCTCTGCATGTTGGATTTTGAGCCTTTGTGATCCAGATTCAGACCCTGTTGCTAACCCCCCCCTTTACACTCACACCTGTTCCTGTAATGTGGATCCAGAAGTTGAGTCATGGCAACTGAACTCCTTTTCTTGTTAGATCAAGTAGTTCTTCAATCTGAGGAAGGCTAGTGGGAGACTTCCAGTGGCCAGGAGTGTGTGAAAGTCATACCTCTGCAGCCCTTCTCACACCCATTAAGCATGAGTAGTTAGCAGTGGCCTTCTTGGTGGATGTGTGCAGTGGTTCTGATATTTCAGGGGATAAATGAAAGGGCATCATGATAAATAGGAGATAGATTGTGCCTAATTCTGTTGAGAGAGGGTTTTTAATACACACATGAATGACCTCCCTGACCCCTCTCTCAGACCATCTATCTTCTCTGTCTAAAGTGTGCACATCTTCATTGAATTAGTCTCCTTTCCCCTTCAAATAAAAGTGCTTGAAAGAGTAGCATAGAAGCTACTTGAAGGAGTAGCCAAATATTTCATTCTAACAAAAGTCCAGTTGCCATGACTCAACTTCTGTATAACCTCATCTCGATGACTGAGAATCTCCATATATGCATGCTTAGATTATTTTTATACATTTCAGAAGTTCCTTAATAAATGAATGCCAAAATGGTTTTGTCCCTTGGGTGCAAAAGAAGACAGCATACCATGTAGATATTCTATCCAAATTGCTGAAATTCTGGTAATTTATTTATTGTTTTGATTTGATTTGCATACCACAAGCCATCTAGCCTGAAGGCTATTCTGTGCAGTGCACAGCAAACAAAAATGCAGAAAGTATAAAAACAGTTAATTTAAATAAGCCATATGAAACACAGTATTAAACATCATCACTCAAAGTATACTAGAACAGAAATCAACAGCAAAATTTAAAAAGAAATAAGAAATGTAAGAATTGAGAAAAAGTCAACACAAAGGCAGAAAAGATAAAAATTATTGGGCTTCTTGACTACTGGTTAAAAAATCCTAAGTTGCCATGTTTTTAAGAGGCACTTAAATTGCTTGAAGTGAGGGAGTCAGGCAAATTTCTTGAGATATAGTAACCCCCCCACCTTTTCGCGGTTCATATACTGCGGCCCAGGTATATTGCGGGACTGCAGTGTATGAAAAAGCCCCCATGGGGTAAGTTGGAAAGGCCTGTTTCAGGCCTCCTATACTTACCCCAGGCCTGGTGCTTTCCCAAACGGGCTTCTGATGGCCTTCCCGGGCCTGTCAGAGGACCCAAAAATGCTTCCCAGTGAACCAGAAGTGACTTCCAGTAAGCCAGAAATGACTTCTGGATCGCTGGAAAGCACTTTTGGGGCCTTTGATGGGCTCTGAAGTCATGAAACTGGCTGACTAATGAAGTCAATGCAGTAGCATATTGGAAGCCAGTGCAGAGAGGCTAGCATGGGGGTGATGTGATCGTGCCTTCTAGTCCCTGTTAATAATCTAGCTCAGGGGTGGCGAACACGAGGCTCTCGAGCCACATGCGGCTCCCGGCCAAAATGAATGCGGCTCTTTGCCTCTTACCATTATTTTGTATACTGTGGCTCTTTGCCAAGTTTGGATTTTGTTATGCTGCTTCTGAGGAGGGACCTCTGAGGAGAGATCTCCGAGCGCGTAGTCCCGCCCCCAGGCTGCATCATCACGTCTCCCATCCCCCGGAAACAACTGCACGGGCCAGAGAGCGGGGGGACCCGTGTGTCACATGTTGTGTCACATCTTGCCATTAGTTCTTAGTGTGGAGGACGCAGCACACCCTCACCATCACTGCAGGATTTTTACCCTCACTCAAAATGGCAAAATGCAAAGCTAAACGAAAATATGAAGATGAACACAGGACATATTTGGAAGAATGGGAAGATGCTTTCTTCTTTATTTCAATATGGGAAAGCGCTGTGTTTAATATGCAATACTATATAAGAACATAAGAAGAGCCATGCTGGATCAGGCCAAAGGCCCATCTAGTCCAGCTTCCTGTATCTCACAGCGGCCCCACCAGATGCGTTTGGGAGCGCATGAGACTAGATATCTGTCTCCTGATACCACTCCCCTACATCTGGCCCTTGAAGTACCCTGGTTTAAAGCCTAGAGATTACACATCTCCATCATGGTTTGTAACCCGTGATGGACTTTTCCTCTAGGAACCTGTCCAATCCACTTTTGAAGGCATCCAGGCCAGATGCCATCACCACATCCTGTGGCAGGGAGTTCCATAGACTTACAACACGCTGGGTGAAAAAATATTTTCTTTTGTCAGTTCTTACTCTCCCAGCACTCAATTTGAGTGTATGTCCCCTAGTTCTGGTATTTTGAGAGAGGGAGAAGAGCTTCCCTCTATCCACTTTACTCATACCCTGCATTATTTTGTATGTCTCAATCATATCCCCCCTCAAGCGCCTTTTTTCCAGACTAAAGAGGCCCAATTGTTTTAGCCTTTCTTCATAAGGGAGGTGCCCCAGCCCAGTAATAATTTTAGTCGCTCTCTTCTGCACCTTTTCCAGTTCCACTATGTCTTTCTTGAGATGCGGTGACCAGAATTGTACACAATACTCCAGGTGGGGCCTTACTATTGTTTTATATAACGGCATTATAATGTTGGCTGTTTTATTTTCAATCCCCTTTTTGATAATCCCTAGCATGGAATTGGCCTTCTTCACTGCTGCCACACATTGGGGAGACACCTTCATGGAGCTGTCCACCAACACACCAAGATCTCTTTCCTGATCCGTCACGGATAACTCAGAGCCCATGAGTTGATAGATGAAGTTTGGATTTTTTGCCCCAATATGCATTACTTTACATTTGGTTACATTAAAACGCATTTGCCATTTCTCAGCCCACTCCCCCAGTTTGGAGAGATCCTTCTGGAGCTCTTCACAATCTTCTCTGGTTTTTACCACATGGAAAAGTTTTGTGTCATCTGCAAACTTGGCCACCTCACTGTTTATCCCTGTCTCCAGGTCATTTATGAACAGATTGAAAAGCACCGGTCCCAGGACCGAGCCCTGGGGCACACCGCTTTTCACTTCTCTCCATTGTGAAAATTTCCCATTGACACCTACTCTTTGTTTCCGGGATCTCAACCAGTTCTCAATCCATAAGAGGACCTCCCCTCTTATCCCCTGACTATGCAATTTTCTCAGCAGCCTTTGGTGAGGGACTGTGTCAAAAGCCTTTTGAAAATCCAGATAGACTATATCCACCGGTTCACCCAAATCCACGTGCCTGTTGACCTTTTCAAAAAATTCTAAAAGGTTTGTAAGACAAGATTTACCCTTACAGAAGCCATGCTGATTTTCTCTCAGCAAGGTTTGTTCTTTTATGTGTTTTAAGATTTTCTCTTGGATGAGGCCTTCCACCATCTTCCCTGGGACAGATGTAAGGCTAACCGGCCTGTAGTTTCCTGGGTCCCCCCTCCTTCCTTTTTTAAAAATTGGTGTGACATCTGCTATCCTCCAGTCCTCCGGCACTGTGGCCGTTTTAAGAGACAAGTTGCATATAACCGTTAAGAGATCTGCAATTTCATTTCTCAGTTCCCTAATAACCCTTGGGTGGATGCCATCTGGGCCCGGTGACTTGTTAATCCTCAATTTATCAATTAGTCCTAAAACCTCCTCTCTTTTAACCTGTATTTGATTTAATTCTTTAGTCAAGAGGGGCGGCTCAGGCAGCGGAATCCGCTCAAGGTCCTTTGTCGTGAAGACAGACGCAAAGAACTCGTTCAATTTCTCTGCAATGTCCAAGTCCTCCTTAACCTCCCCTTTTCCTCCCTCACCATCCAGGGGCCCAATTGGTTCTCTGGCAGGTTTTCTACTTCTAACATATTTAAAGAAGCTTTTATTATTACCCTTTATATTGCTAGCCATGCGTTCCTCAAAGTCTTTCTTTGCCTCCCTTATCATCTTTTTACATTTCTTTTGCCAGAGTTTGTGTTCCTTTTTATTTTCCTCATTTGGGGAGGATTTCCATTTACAGAAGGACCTCTCCTTGTGCTTTAGAGCCTCTCTAACTCCACTCGTTAACCATGCCGGTGTCCTCTTGGACTTAAATGAGCTCTTCTTTCTTTGTGGTATGCACTTGTGCTGGGCCTCTATTATTGTTGTTTTAAACAGGCTCCATGCACACTGAAGAGATTGGATTCTTCTAACCCTCCCCTTCAGTTTCTCTCTAACTAGTTTCCTCATCTGAGGGAAGTTTGCCCTTCGAAAATCAAGGGTTTTTATGTCTGATTTGGTTGACACTCTTCCTCCGACATGCATGGCAAAGGTAATTGCAGCATGGTCACTGTTCCCCAGAGGCTCAGTGACATTCACATCCCTGATGAGGTCCTGAGTATCACACAATATTAGATCTAGAGTTGCCTGTTCTTGGGTGGGCTCCATGACAAGTTGCTCTAAGGCACAGTCATTCAGCAAGTCGAGAAACCCAGTTTCTCTTTCTTGCCCAGAGCTCGCATTGGCCCAGTCAATGTGGGGATAATTAAAGTCCCCCATGATTACTATCCTATCCCTCTTAGCCACCTCCATGATTTCTCTCCTCATTTCAAGGTCCCCCTCAAGTTTTTGATCTGGTGGACGATAGAATACTCCAACTATCACATCACTCTTTGGACCTGGTAGTTTAACCCACAGTGATTCTATGGCGGAGTCAGACCCTCTGTCAATCTCCATTCTGCTGGATTTTACGCCTTCTTTGACATAGATGGCCACTCCTCCTCCAACCCGCCCCTCTCTATCTCTTCTATAGAGTTTATAGCCTGGGATTGCTGTGTCCCACTGGTTCTCCACATTCCACCAGGTTTCTGTTATGGCTATTATATCAATGTTATCCCTAGCTGCCAGATGTTCAAGTTCTCCCATCTTTGCTCGGAGGCTTCGAGCATTGGCGTAGAAGCACTTGTACAGTGGGTCCCGCAACAGCTGCTGCCTTGTTCTTCTCCCCCCACAGCTTTTATTTTCAGTAGATGAACTGTCACATTCCATTATTCTCCTGGTGCTAATACCTATACCTGCTATGTCTTCTCTATGTGATTCTCTACCCTCTCCAACCTCATTCCCCGAGGATGAGGTGTTCCGAACCGGATGCCACTCAGCTCCTGTCGGCTTTCCCCCAGTTATCAGTTTAAAAGCTGCTCTGCTGCCTTTTTGAGGTTGAGTGCCAGCAATCTGGTCCCATCATGATTCAAGTGCAACCCATCCCTCCTGAACAGGTTTGGCTTGTCCCAAAATGTTCTCCAGTTCCTGACAAATCTAAATGATATCACATTTCAAGGCTTCAAATCTTCAGCGTCATTTTAGAACTCTCCATGCTAATATTGACAAGGAATTACCCAAAGGTACTGAACTACGCAAGCAAAAATTGAGCACCTTGAAAAGCCAGGTAAAAAGACAGTCTCAAATGTTTCAGCAATTAACCAAGCATGGAGAAACTGTGACTCTTGCATCCTATAAAGTGGCGTGGAACATTGCCCGTGCTAAAAAAACATACAATGAGGGGGAGTTTCTAAAACAGTGTTTTGCGGATGTAATTGAAACCTTGGCTCCAGACAATAAAAAACTCAAAGATTCCATCAATGATCTCCAGCTGTCACGGCACACAGTTGAAACCAGAATAGCAGACATAAATAATGTGATTGAGTCAGATCTACATGCAGACTTGAACGCATGTGCTTATTTTAGTGTTGCATTAGACAAGTCATGCGACATACAAGACAAGCCACAGTTGGCAATATTTGTGCGAATGGTTTCTGAGGACTGTGTGATTAAAGAGCTTCTCGACATTGTCGCATTAAAAGACAGAACTCGCGGTACTGACATAAAAGAGGCAATGACTGCCGTTTTTTTAAAAGCGAATATGTCTTTTGAAAAACTCACCGCAATAGTCACGGATGGAGCACCGTCGATGATTGGCTCAGTAAATGGACTTGTGGGTCTTTGTAAAGGTGATGACGCCTTTCCTGAATTTTGGAACTTCCACTGCATCATCCATCGTGAGCAACTTGTGTCCAAAACACTGAATTTAGACCACGTTATGAAGCCTGTGATGGAGATTGTGAACTACATCCGTATGCACGCCCTTAATCACCGGCAATTCAAGAACCTCATTGCAGAACTTGACGCAGACTTGCCCGGTGACCTGCCACTGCACAGCGCAGTGAGATGGCTCTCAAGAGGCAAAGTAGTTTCGTGCTTTTTTGAGTTTTGGAAACAGTAAAATTGTTTATGGCAGAGAAGAACAAAACGTATCCTCTGCTTTCAGACCCCGAATGGCTTATGGATTTGGCATTTTTAGTGGACATGCTTTCACACTTGGATAAACTAAACGTGGACCTGCAGGGGAAATTAAAAACTCTTCCTGAGCTGACACAAAGTGTATTCTCCTTTGTAAACAAGTTGAAGCTTTTTAAAGCACACATTCAAAACAGCAATCTATCCCATTTTCCTTCTTTGCGCAGCACCCTGCAGAAGACCGGTGTTAAAACAGATATAGCTGGATACGTGAAACAACTTACACAACTGCAAGAGAAGTTTACTTTCCGGTTTGAGGACTTGGACCAAAAAAGACCACAGATCACCGACTGCCTGAAAACCCCACTTGTTACTGATGAGGCAGCGAGTGAACTAGAAATGATTGAGCTACGCGAGGACGATAGACTGAAATCTCTTTTGAAGGAAGGCCATGTTACGTTTTGGAGAGCTGTGCCAACTGAAAAATACCCGTGTGTAAAAAGAGCCGCTCTCAAGATGCTGTCTATGTTCTCGTCAACATACGTCTGTGAGAAGCTGTTTTCTACTTTGAAACACGTGAAATCAATGCACCGGTCCATTCTGACTGACACTCATGTAAAGGAACTGCTCCGTGTGGCTACAACTGAATACAAACCTGATTTGCAGAAGATTACTGAAAACAAAAGATGCCAGAAATCCCACTGAGATTATCATCCCATCACTCCAACAAGGTAACAAAAAACACCTGACTGAGCATGTTATATTATGTGTTTAATATATTATTGTTAACATTATATGCTTTTGTGTGAGTGTTTGCCTGTTTTGGCAGGTCACTGCGTGGTGTGGCTCTCTGACTCTCACAGTTTAAAATTTTTGCTCTTTTTGTCGAACTTGTTCGCCACCCCTGATCTAGCTGCTGTATTCTGCATTAGCTGAAGTCTCCACATTAACCTCATAGGCAGAGTTAAATGTCTTGCCTTCATAATTGCAAGATTAATCTGGGTCTCATAATATTCCACATTCAGTAGAATGATTTGGTGGACCATGTGCCTGTTAGCTTGCTCTTGAAAAGAGCCCTGCTAGTAGCAGATAACACAGAATTATTAAAGGTTTTGAATACTGTGGAAAGCCAGTCATTATAATAAAAGTAAAAGAAAATATGCTGCACAGAAGTGGTAACAACTAGCTTGAGCTTTTACATGATGGTACCTGAACTACCAACACGTGAATCTGCTCATTTATCTGAACTAGCAAAGGTGAAGCACAAAAGATGTTAATAGAGCCATCACTCACAAACCTGAATCGTAATTGTCTTAAGTGCTTATTATGGAAGTTCTAGTTTGAACTTTGGCTGTTGCCTTCATGATGATACTGTCATTTCCATTGCTTTTATTTTTTTCTGTGTAAAAAGCTTGATAGCTCAATAGCAAAATAAATGGTGCTAATAAAATAAATTTGGCTGCAATCTGATCATGATGCAGCAAGGCTTTATTCAGAGGCTGGAAATGCCACCTTTCAATATTCTGTTCGTTCTTATACTGTATTAGAAATACAGTTAAATACACCCTGAATTTCTAGCAAGTATGCCTTATGAAGTTTACAGCTACAGATAATGAAGATTTTCTAACAGTTAATTTTGTATCCTTTTAGGGACTTCTAGTTGCGGTGCTCTACTGCTTTAACAACAGTGAGGTAAGAGATATCACTTTAATAAATAACATAATAAGCAGTTCATTTTTAAAAAAAAATTGAGCACTCTGTAATAGAAGTGCAAAGAGGCTGTGGAAACAATGGGAAAGAAGAAGGCTACGGTGTGTTACCTCCCAGGGAGGTTACTGCATGATTTAGTTGCCATTAAATAAAAGGCCCTATATCAAATACTTACCCAATATATTTCTAATGGCAAGTGTAGATTCTTCGTTATTAAATTGAGCTGGTTGTTTTCTTCTCTTTTTAAAAAGTTAAATTGATTATTATCTTGACCATATCACAACATGTTGCAGTAGATTTTTTAAAAAAAAGCAACAACACATGACTCATCCTGAATGTAAATAGAAAAGTAGGATATGTTTAAAAATAAAAAGCGCTTATTAATAATAGTGTGACATAAAGTGAAAAGGTGGCCCTGAACTGACCAAGGGATAACCTTTCTCGTGATGTTAAATTCATCTCAATCAGTTTATTGTTAAGGTCCTTAGACCAACCATACAAGAAAGTAAACCATCTTTCTTTTGAGAGAGCGTATGTAAAAACAGGTGACTGTAACACTGCTGAATGAAGTGAGACCATCTGACAGTACATACATAGCCGGCTCTGATAGGCCCTGTGTCGGGAGGGGCTCCATTGTCCACCCACCCGTGATCGGACAGTTTGGGGAAGGATCTGGGTGGTCAGAGGTCACTGCCCACAGTGAGAATGACCCATGTCATATGTTCCCAGAATGCGGCTTAGATAGTATAAATGTGGATATTTTCCAGTAGGCCATAGCTTCCTTTCTATGTATGGCATTTTGCTTTTGGAAGGTGTGATCTTAGAAAAGATTACAGATCAGCTGCATGTGTGTGTGCATATATAGACTCCAAATTAAGGAAGAATGATTAATTAAGTCTTATCATAACACATTGTGCCTTGGGAGCTTGAAGCCTAACAGACCTATTGTATGGAACAAATTGTTGTAGATTGTAGCTTGCTTTGTCATTGTATCTTGACTTGAGAAAACTCAGAAGCTAAAAGTTAAAGGTTAATAACAACATGGAACAGAAAACAGAATTGAAATGCCATTCTGAGTGTGCATCAAATAATAATACTTATCCACAGTGACAACTCTGACTTTCTATCAGTGAGCTGAATGTAGAGAACACGATTCTTTCCCTTCCCTCTTTAGCATCACAACAACCCTGTGAGGTACTCCAGTCTGAAAGACTATCCCAGGATCCCCCAGCAAATGCTAGGCCTCAGTAAAAGCTTTCACGTAAATCATAATCTGGTCCCAGTTCAACCCTCTAACAATCACACTCAACATAAGGAAATGTCTGAATGGCAGTGGGAGAAAAATCAATTCTTTCCTCTTTTCCACACACCCCAGATACTGGAACTTCCAGATACTGGAACAAAATGTTAGTTAAGTAAATTATGAATAGCGCAGATCTTGAAGAAATTCTACAATAGATTTTTCTTCTTAATGGTAATGTGCAGCTGCTTCACTAGAGTAAATTAGCTAGTTTATATCTTTGTGCTATTAATCCATTTACGAGATGGAATTAACATAACCTTGTTAAGCATCCTTAGTTTTCATGCAGAAAGCTAATTTTAGCTGATGAGATGAGTAGCTTTTGTGCTCCTGCTTTTAATCTTGCTGTTAGCATGATGGATCAAAGTGTGGTGTACATATAGTAGAGCTGCAATTAACTTTTTATATATAATTGAAAATAAAAATGTGCAACAGGAAATCCATGCCAGTATCTAAAGAGATACAGTTATGAAACCTAAACATGTGTCATTAGATACTGAATTACCTCCAAATGCTGCAAAAACATAAGCTGGGGACTAAACTAACATTTTTCTTTTAAGAGTTATTTCTATTCTAAGCCTCCTAAATTAAATATTTAAATTAATCACATCTTTCTTAAACCTGTTATCCAGGCTCACCTTGGAACATGATGGTGGCAATCTCCTATCTAGTTTGAAAATAGAAGAAATCCACTTATTACCACCCTCTAGCCTTTCTGTCTGGCCTGTTTCCCACAGGAGGCAAAGCAACACTGATTTGAACTTATTACACGCTAGTTAACTGTGAAT
The DNA here is from genome assembly GCA_037367245.1 of Phrynocephalus guinanensis. Lineage (NCBI taxonomy): Eukaryota > Metazoa > Chordata > Lepidosauria > Squamata > Agamidae > Phrynocephalus > Phrynocephalus guinanensis. The sequence goes on along the minus strand of CM074733.1, from coordinate 69,469,439 downwards.
ATGGAAGGTTTAGCAACCCTCACCTGTCCCTCCACCCCACTTCCACTTTTCAGATTAGACTTCTCACATTTTGGTTTATAAATCATCAGTCATCTTCTAGCAAGTTGTGGCACTTGCTGTGTGGTAACCTAAAATGTCAACTCTTTGCACATAAAGACTGCAATCTAAAAGCAGCCAGGCCAAGTACTTATTGAATGGGCTACAGCAATAGTTAATGGGTCTTTCCAGGACCAAGGAGGTACAGTGGTACCTTGTATAAAGGAATTAATTCGTTCCAAATGAAATTATGTTAAGCAAATTTTCCTTTATAGAAATCCCCATAGGAATGCATTGAAAACGGAGTGATCCCATTTTTATGTTGTACGGATTCTCCCCATAGGCGATTATGTTAAGCAAATTTCCCCTATCTCCGGAATTTTTTATGTTGTACAAATTTTATGTTATACAAGCTGTTTGTTATACTAGGCTCCACTGTACTCATTAGGCCCATTTGGAAAAAAATCTTATTGTGGTGGCAGACCACAATTAGCAATTATAAGCCTGTCATCAATATTCATTTTATGAGCAAGATCTTGGAGAGGGTAGTGGCTGATCAGCTTCAGGGTCTTCTGGATGACACCAATGCCCCAATCCATTTCAGTCCAGCTTTAGGCCACACCATAGTACAGAAACTGCATTGGTCACCCTACACAATGACCTCTTGAGGGAGGACAACAGGGGTAAAACATCCCTGTTGGTCCTCCTTGTTCTCTCAGTGGCCTTTGATACCATTTGGATCCTCCTGGGGAAGCTCTCTGAGTTGGGGATTGGAGGTCATGTTTGGCATGGTTCTGGTCCTTCTTGGAGGACCATCCCCAGAGAGTGCAGCTGGGGGAGATGACCTCAGCCCCTTGGTCCCTCGATTTTGGTATGCCACAGGGATTAGTCATCTCTCCATGCCTTCAACATTTATATGAGGCCATTGGGAAGCTCTCATTTGGGGGAGTAACTTTCTCTGCGAGGGATGGGGTCTGCAGTCTGGGCATCCTGTTGGACCCAGTACTCACTGTGGAAACCCAAGTGGCATCAGTGGTCCACTCCACTCATTACCATTGCAGAAAATTGCACAGCTGCAGGCCTTCCTTGATGTTCTGGCATTGACCACACCAGTTCATGCATGAGATTAGGCTACTATAGTGCTCTCTATGTGGGGCTGCCTACAAACTTAATGCGGAGACTGCAGCTAGTGCAGAATACAGCAGCCATATTGTTAACAGGGTTTAAAAGGTTCCAGCATATTACTCCTGTACTGGCCGCTCCGCACTGGCTGGCTGTTCACTAAATGGTTTGGGACATCAGTATCTGACAGAACGGCTCCTCCCAAGAAGAACTGCCAGGATCACTCGTTCAAGCCATGCTGGCCATCTACAGGTACCGACCCCGAGGGAGGCCCGGAAAGTGACAATAAGAAACTGGGCCTTCTCAGTGGTCGCACCCCACTTGTGGAACCAGGTTCTGCAAGAGATTTGCTTGGCGCCCTCACTAAAAGCCTTGAAGAAATTACTGAAAATCTGGCTTTATAGGTTGGCCTTCCCCAATAATTCAGTTCCAACTTTCTACTATAAATAGGACGCAACTCTTCTTTTCCGCCTTATGATAATTCTTTATCAGCTCTTTTTTATTTGTATTTAACTGCTGAATGGTTTTGATTTATTTGTGCTTACTCATCCTTTCTATTATTATTTATGTCACGTTGGTTTTGATTGACTAATTTATTTGCCATTTTTCATTATATAATGTGTTTTATTGTATTCTGTTTATGTTTATAAACCACCCAGAGTAGCTTTCTGCTAGAAGGTCATGGTATATAAATCTAATCAAATAAATAAATAGATAAATAAAAGATGCACACTATTAATAGTATAAACAGTGTAACCCAGAAGGCTAGAGAGTGTTCATGCAACAGACTTTTGGTTTGCTTTTGATCTGTATGTGTTTTCAAAGTGGCTTATAAGACAGCAAAAGGAACTAGCATAACTGTCAAAAACAAGTGATTTGAAAAAAAGTGTAAAGCAAAAACTTCAGACTTGATTAAATTCCATTTCAGCTCAATTTAAGATGCAACAGTTTGCTGCTTGTAGCAAGTAGTTCAGTTTATGTATAGTGGTACCTTGTATAAAGGAATTAATTTGTCCTAAATGAAATTCTGTTGAGCAAATTTTCCTTTAAATTTCCCACAGGAATGCATTGAAAACAGAGTAATCCTTAATCGTGACCATTTTTATGTTGTACGGATTTGCCCCATAGACAATTCTGTTAAGCAATTTTTTTATGTTGTACAGATGTTATGTTTCCTGCTCTTCTGTATACGTACCTATCAATACACACTGGAGAAACTGCTGCCAATATTTCAGTACAGTAATCAAAGAGTCCTATGGAGGGGTGATTAAAGAAGTGTACAGATGCTGTGAAGCAATACTAAATGTTGGTCTTAGACCTTTGGCAGCGTTTATGAATTATAAGACATTGTACCTTTCGTTTGCACCATAATAGAAGAGCTCAACTCTTGAGTTATTCCTCTTTTTCACCTTTTGTTTCACTGTGGAAGGTTCGGACGGAATTTCAGAAAAGCTGGGAACGCTGGAGACTGGAGCACTTCTATGTCCAGAGAGACAGCAGCATGAAGTCGCTGAAGTATCCAGCCAACAGCATAAGCAGTGGAGGTACAGTCGGGAGCACCGTCTACGCTGCCACTTGTCAGGCTACATTCAGCTAAAGTTTCTGCAGCACTCTGAGCAAAGGAGCCGGACCATCTGACCTGAACTCTAGGTGGTACAACTGAATGCCCACCCAGGCTGATTGCAAGACCTAGGCTTTTACTGTTCATCGCTGCAGGCTGCTGGACAGTCTTTAAAAGTAAAGGAGATGCCTAATATAATCAGTGCATTTTGAAGTGTAAAATACTCTCCAAAGTAAATTTAACAAGTATTTTGTCAATATCAAGGTCATCCAGGTATCCAGAGACCAAACGCTGTATGGATGCAGTCAAGCAGTATGACGTTAATAGCTTATTATGTGGATGGACAAACTGATTAAATTACAGCTAACACAATTTTTTGAAACTTTCCCTTGGTAGAGGTGAAGCGAACTTCTCTCAGGGTAAGCAAAGTGCATCATAGTCTTTAAATGGATTTTAGGGCCTTCCTATAGGGTAGGTTTATTGAAAGACAAATAGTTAACTTAATTATTCCAGAGCTCAAAGACATTCATCTGTAAGCTTGATAGTAAGAAAATGCCATTTCTTTCCACCCAAGCTGCAGCACACTCACCGGGAAAGCATATTTTTCATAGTGATTGCATGCTCCTTGCAGTTCAGCGATCACATGGGATATTACAAGCAAATAATTACGTGTGTAAATGTGATTATGACCAAGTCTCCCCCTCTTCCCAGTTTGATATATTTAATTTTAAAATAGTTTTAAAACTTGCATTTTTTTCTGGTTATGAGCCCCCACAACATGGGAAAGCATGCACGTCATATCAGGGTTTCTTTGTTTTTACATTTATAAAAACAAACTAGCAAATGGCAATTCCATATTCTTATCCAGTGACATGAATCTCCCCTCAAAAAGTACAATGAAATTAAATTGGTGCATGCTGTATGTATATTTCTTCTCTGCAGTGTTGGAGCTGCTCCATCATTAAAAACATGTGGCAGATCTATAGGATAAACCCTCTCTATGTAGTACAGCTGCATTTTCCAGCCCCTTCATCCCATTGTTTGGAGATACTGCAGTACTTTTTCTAGCACTACAGTCACCCCCCGCCATTTTGCGGTTCAGGTACTGCGGTCCCACTATATCGCGGGATCGCAGTACCTGTGCCTTGGGGCTGCACGAGGGGGAGCGATCGCATTGCTCCGCGCTGCCCCCGCGCCGCCCCCGCGCTTCTCCGAGAAGCCTCGGGGCTGCGCAGGGGGCGGTGGGGGGTGATTGCATCACCCCACGCTGCCTCTCGGGCTTCTTGAAGGAGCGCGGGGGGGGGCATTGGGCACCGCCCCGCAATCTCTATTGAAATGCATTGAGCCAATGCATTTCAATGGAGAAATTTTCCCCTTTGGAATGCATTGAGCCAATGCATTCCAATGGGGAAAATTATCTCCATTGAAATGCATTGAACCAATGCATTTCAATGGAGAAATTTTCCCCGTTGGAATGCATTGAGCCAATGTATTCCAATGGGGAAAATTATCTCCATTGAAATGCATTGAGCCAATGCAGTTAAATGGAGACGCCCCGGACGGTGGCAGGAGGTCAGATCCCCCTGCCGCCGCTGGCGCGTGCCGCCCCAAGACTTCTCGGTTCGGCACGCGCCGGCGGTGGCAGGGGGATCTGATCGCCCCCCAGGCCCCACCCAACCTACTTCCGCATAGCGCAGATTTTCAGGTATCACAGGTCGGGTGGGTCCCTAACCCTCGCGATAGGCAGGGGGTTACTGTACTCAAAGTCTGTGGAAAAATTCCTTTTTTCAAAAATCATCTGGAAGGGCCCTCTATTGATCAAGGTACAACAGCTGTGCCCCTGGGCTGGAATGTATTACTGCTGGAAACCTCCCTTGCCTTTTGTTGTACTCTAGTGGATAGTGTGACAGACTAGGACTCTTGAGAATAGGGTTCAAATCTTCACTCAGCTATGGAAACTGACTGGGGAAGTGGAACTGGTAAAGCTACCCCTTAAATATATTACTTATTTTGGAAGCACTGTGAGGGTCATTATAAGTTAGTTCTGACTTGATGGTACAAACACACACACACACACACACACACACAGAGTGTGTCATCCATTGGTCCCTAAGCATAAAAAAGGCAGATACAGTGGTACCTTGTATAATGGAATTAATTCATTCCAAATGAAATTGTATTAAGCAAATTTCCCTTTATACAAATTTCCAATAGTAATGCATTTAAAACAGAGTAATCCCTAATTGCGACCATTTTTATGTTGTACGGGTTCACCCCATAAGCAATTCTGTTAAGCAAATTTCCCCTATCTCCAGATTTTTTTATGATGTACAGATTTTCTGTTATGCAAACCGTTGTTATAGGAGGGTCCACCGTACGTAAAAGCATAAAATAAATAATCATTTTATTGGACTCAAATCTATGGACAGACTCATATAGAGGTTCATGATGTGGCTCCACAGTCCTTTATATAAAGATGTCTTGGGCTTGCATAGTCAAAATACACCACTTATGCATAGCCTTTCCCTCCTCCTTTTCTTATATCTCTTTATACTGAAAATTGGAAGGGAACATAGTTGAGTTGATCCAGATATACTTTTAGCACTCTGGTCAGCTCATTGTTTTATGATGGAGTCAGCTTAATGCTAGTTGTCAATAAGCTTTTAGAATATTAGTAAACAGATTACTTAGTGGGAATGTATTGTGAAAAATATAAACTTTGTATTACCTCATCTATCAATTCATGTTAAAGTGCCAGCCTCTACCAGAATGTTTAGTAACACATAGTGAATATGACATCCTAAAATCCCATAAATGAGAAACTTGGTTCATATTTTAGCAATATGTTGCATATTGCTGTCTCCATTGCCCTTTATTTTGTTTTGTTTTTAATTTAAAAATTGCAGTTGCATGTTTTCCCCATTATATTTTGCATATACAGTGCCCATTGCAGGAATTGTGGATATAAAAGATGCTTCTTTACAAGAAGACATGACTGCTGTATCTGAATGCTCCCCCCATCCCGATTTTATGGTACCATAGATGTAGTTGAAAATGGAGAATAGTGATGATCAACGCATGTCCCTTTAGCCTTAGGAATGTATTTCTTCTGCCAACCAGTAGCAGGGATCTATAGTGCTACCAACCGTCACACTCCATATCCAGCCAAAGTATGACATATTCAAGCTAGTTCTACACAAATAAATAACCAATCATGTGGCATCAAAGCCAGTATCCTAAGCTAACTAGGATTTCTGGTTTCGGTTTCTAGATAAGTCAACAATATCTTACATCAGCAATAAGCGAGCCCTGTTAAATACAGATGGCCAGAATTTTACTGATCTTCTCCCTACTTGCAGAAACAGCACAGTCATGTGTTCATCTACTGGTGGAACATACTGCTCTGTAAAATCTCAGCAGGGTAATAGCTGGTGTGATTTATTTCTGAACAAAAATGCATAGCATTGTGCCATGGGGTGGTAGAACTTAAACGCAAGAGTTTATCTGACACCTTTTGTGAAGAGTCAGGGCCTTTTCACACGACCCCTAAGATCCACTGGCCCCTTAAATTTGGACCAGAGATCTTGGGGGTTCGTTGCTCTTCCTTCCTCCCCACCACTCCGCACTTCCTTGCTTCTGTGTGCGTGAGGGGAGGGAGGAAAAAAAGCCTTAAAAAGGGACAAAAGAATAAAGCCTTACCTCTGTTGCCGGTGGAAGTTGCTCCGAGCCCCGGTCACTTCCTGGTTCCTCTTAAAGGGGCGGGAGGCAAATACACAACAACAAAAAGAAGCGAGGAGAGCCCGGCACTCTCCGCATCAAAATTTTTCACTCTCCCAGAGCAGGTACTTGAAAGGTGCGCTGGGTCGTGCTTAGGTGGGCGGGGTCGCACTTAATTTTCTGTTAGCTCCGGAGCTGGTGGGGAAACATTTTTAAGTTCCGGAGCTGGGAGCCATTTGCAGCGGAGCTTAGGGGCCGTGTATAAACACCTTCATTTGACTCCAGGACATGCTAAGTAGCCTGTTTAATTGCTTAGGGGTTTCCCCCCCCTCCAGGATGTTATTACTGGAGGAAATAAAGTTCACTACAGGACTAGAAGTCTATCTAACCCTATCATGCAGTGCTTAATTAAAACTGTTTTGAGTTGTTAATTATTTTAAATGTACTTCAGTTATGGGAACATTACCCACCAGTATATGCAAATCAAGAAAAGTCAATGGAATATACTACAGATTTGTAGTAAAATGTGCAAATTGTAGCAGACCATGGCAAAAGTTCAGTTTTCCTTCTTCAGCTTTATTAATATGCTAGATAATTTGTATATCTTAGAATAGATTTATTTGATAAATGTGTAATTCAGATTGGAATGTACGTGATTACTGCATATAATCTGTTGTACTGGCCACTTTGCTCATAGCATATAAATACCCTGTGCAGTGATGAAAAAGCATGGTTTCAGATATACAGGTTAACTAAAATTAGACGAAGCTGCTTAGATGAGTAGCGAAATGTTTTATCTCTCAAGAAATCCTGTTGCCATAACTCAACTTCCTGATAACCCTACCTGGATGAATGAGAATCGTCACAGACAGGTTAACTAAAGTTGTTCTTGCGTAGCAATATTTGGAAACTGATAGAAGTGATAAGGGGGTGCTCATCACATTTCTGCCCCATACACATGTGAAGCAGACAAGAGGGGGAGCTACATTTGCCTTTATACAGTACAGTGGTCCCCCGCCCTTTCACGGTTCATATACTGCGGTCCCGCTATATCACAGGACCGCAGGACCCCGAAAGGGCTTGAGGAAGGGGGGAGGTTATAAAAGTCAGGGCTTTTAAAACCTTTTCCCCCTTCCCAAGCTCCGGGCTCCAGCTGATTGGTGCTGAGGAGGGGAAATAAAAGGGTTTTTCTCCCCCACCCCAGCGCCAATCAGCTGGAGCCCGGGGCTTGCCTCCATGGAGGCATCGCACACTGCTTCTCCCCACCCCTTGAGATGCTGGGAAGCGGCACACAATGTTTAAAAGGCTTTCAGCCACGGAGCCAAGCACTTGGCTCCACAGCCGAAAGTCATTTTCAAATATTGTACGCCGCTACCCCGCACCCCCTCGGGGTTCTGGGAAGCGGCACACAATGTTTAAAAGGCTTTCAGCTGAGGAACCAAGCACTTGGCTCTGCGGCTGAAAGTCATTTTTAAAGATTGTGCGCTGCTCCCCCGCACCTACCCGTGGGCTATTTTCAATTATTTTCAGTCCCTAACCCCCGCGATAGATGGGGAGTTGTTGTATAAACATTTCATGGCTGAGGGAAACAAAACAGACACTTCCTTCCCTTACTTCACAGTGCTCTACTTCTTTAAACTGATCACAAGCCCAATTCCAGGTCATATCAGAACCAGATGAGGAATGAATTGCTTAAAGAAGCAGTGCAAGTAAGAGGGAGGGTGTATGGTTTCCTTTGTATGCCTCAGTACTTCTACCACTCTCTATGTGGAATGTATGAGTTTGCCTTACTGAGTTAGGTCCCCCATCACACGGATATTTCCAGATCACAAAATATTCCATGTGCAGCAGGAAATGCCATATATTTTATTAGGCAAGAAATATTTTATTAGGCAGTTTTTGAATATTTCATTTGAAAATATTAATGATTTTTTAAATGTACAAACCTATTCTTTAAAATTCTTAGATACAAATTTGCATTTGTTGCTTTTAAAACTTAAATCAACTGTTCTTGGAATATCTGAGTACTCACTGATTTCTTTCTTGTTCTACTACAGAGTAGGAACTCCAATTGCCTAGCTTACAGCCCATCAAGCCTCAAAAACCTTGTACTGGTGACATATTTCAACTGTTCACATATTGCTGACTGACCTTGCTAAGGAAATGTATTCTATAGCTGATAATTTCTTTCAGCTACCTGCTTTTCATTTGCTTGATATGTCCTCAGTAAAGTGGCTCGATACTACTGTAGTAGATTCATCTTTTCCAAACAACTTAATTAATTTCTAGATAGGATAATAGCAGCAGCAAAAAACAGCAGTAAAGCTCCTCTTCATCTTCTCCTGTGGACTGATGACAGAAAGCAGCACGGAGAAATAAGAAACAACTTTTCATTATCAATAGCCTATTTTATGTTTCTAAGGATATTAGCACTTACAGGTAGGGGAAATGTTCATTAATCCAGCTAAAAGCTATTTTTGCTTGAGAATCTGTAGCATGATTTATTGTTGTTGTTCATACGGTGCTCACAAATGGACTGAGCAGCTCAAAGCACCAGCAATCCACTCACTTACTGTGATCTGACTCCAAAGTGTATGCGGGTTAAAGTTGCCCTCCACAGTTATGCACACCATTCCTATTAATTCTGTTCACTCATAGTATAATATTAAGTGATTATTTTATTGCAAATCCACCAGAGGTTTGAGTAAATGCCTTCTTTCTAGCCTTACTGCTTTGATGCATTTTTAAATAGAATATTTATTTTTAATGTTGCATGCACTTAGTTTTAAAGAATGTTACGAAAATGAACTGTTTGTCTGTGTTTGAATGTATCCTTATTTATCTTCCTGTAAAACTAATGTATTTTGCCATATAAAGACTTACTAGTAGTGCTACTTGTGTCCTTTTTGTGAAGAATTATTTTTCTACCATATTCCTTACATCTTTCCAGTGCAATTACTTGTATCTGTTTTGACAGACTTCGTAAGAATGAATTCCATTTTGGCAGCATCAATGATTTCCTTTTTAATAGTATTATTAATAATGATGCATTATTATCACGCATGCGAAATAACATTCAAATCCTAAAAACACAAAGTCTCTTTCATAAGCCACAGAACTAGGCCTACAAGTTATTCTGTGGCATTGTTAACTAGATTGTTGCTAACAATGTATCCAAGTTTGTACAGATTTTGTGTTTGCAGAACAAAAACAGGTGAGACAAAAGCTGGTTGGGCAAAAATTGGTCCAGCAAATCTGCATCTTGCTACTCCCCACCCATCCACCCACCCACCCCAGTGCCATGCCAGTTGCTGAGTCTGGCTACTATAATTTCATCTCACCTTTCCTCTCTTCCATCTTCCCCTCAATGATATATTGAAGTAGATTATATTTGTCATGACCAGTTAGGCATTTCTTAATAATCAACTTTTATTTCTTTTTCTTTTCCAACCCAACAAAGCACATCTTCATTCATTATTCTATGAGTATATGATGCAAAGAATTATTCTGTACATACACATTTTAAAAATATGTATTCTTTTGAGTGTCTCCTTTTTAATGGCCCAATAGCATATCCATATACAAGGGCTGGCCATATGTAACATTTTAACATACTCCATTTCAAACATTTTGTTTAGCTTCATAGTTCTATCTTACTTGTTTGTTTTACTTCCGTACTGTAGTCTATGTAGCTGTTAATTAAGCATTCCAGATACACATACTTATATGGATATTATCCCTACTTATCACCATTGATTTTGGAGGGAAGGGTTGGCATTGATTTATAGCTTCATGATGTTACTTTCTTCTATGACCCAATCTAACAACATTGGAAGTGAAGGGGAACCAGCCCTCAAACGGTGCGATCAGAAATAAGGGAGTCTGCAGACTGATATCTGGTGCACGAATGTAGGATTCTCCTCACCGTGCGCACCCCCACGGCAATCATTTTTATTTAGTACAAAGTAGGTCAGGTCCATACGTGTGTATGAAGCCACATTTAACCGCTATCATTGGTTAGCCAGAGATAAGTGAAAACAATAGCACTGTTTATGCCTAGAGCATGCGCAGAGTAAACAATGACATGAGCATCTTTGGTATGGCAAGCCTTGCTGATAATGGTAGCTGCAAGCTAGCTATGAAACCATTAACCCGTTAACTCCTGTTCTCCCACATGGAAGGTCACTGAAGATCCCACTACCGGGACTGTGTCATCAGCCTATTTTATGCTATTTAAGAGTACACAATTTACTTTGTCCAAACTCATATGATGGATTTAAAGAAAAAAGCATTCCATGTCATTTTTAAAAGCTATGCTGCAGAGATGCAGGAGTGCACATTTTCATTGTTATCAAACTGGTCCCAATGATGAGGAAATAGAGATAACAGTTGGTTCAGGAAATGTAAGACCATATACTTTAGACCCAACTGCTGGTTTTCAATACTTTGGAATTCTCGTGGTCAGAAAATATGACAGGTTCAGTGCAAGTTTTTATCCTGGTAGATAACATTACAGTATGGTATAAACTATAGGATGGCAAAGTGTTGCCCATAGGCTGCATGTAGTCCCCAGGGGCCCATAAGTGGCAGGAGGGGTGAGAGGTATTGACATTTTTCTTTAAAAAAGATATTCACTGTGACATCCACTATTATTATAGCTGTTTATTATATTTAACATTTAACATAGAGCAGACTAATTGCTTTGGGCTGAATCCAATTGTTAATCCAACCAAAGTAGACCCATTGAGTCGACAACATTTAGTTTTTCTTTGCAGATGCTTTGTACTTATGGAGCAGTATATAAGTGAATTAAATAAATAATAATAAATATATCAAAGCAACTTACATAAATGATTTAACAATTTCCTACTGATTTATTTCCTCTATTCCAGCTGGAGTTCTCAAATAATTGGATTTAGCCTTTGAAAGCCAATTGTTTTTGTAAAAGCCAAATACATTATTACCACTTCCTGCTCCTGTTATTAAGAAAAAACTCTAGCAATTTTATAAATCAGAAGCTGCCTGTTGTTGAAGCAGATTATACATTTATAATAAGATCTCCCTTTATGAATATTTTCTATTTCTGCTTCCCAAATGTTTGTGTATAAATGCACAGATGGCTTTAAGCTTTTTAATTTTTAGGAAACTCTGCTTCAAGTATCTCTGGCTGTCACTGTGAGGGTTTTTCTTTTGGCCTAACAATCACCTCAGGAGCAGCTGATAAAGAGACATTTTTATCAGAAGACTCAAGCTTTATTTGGCTTCAGGAGTTAATAATTCATTTCATTTCCAAACATAACATCAACATTGAACTGGTTAAGTCCCAAACGTTGGTGTTGCAAGGGAGCACCTTCGTGTAACCTCAAAGGGAGTTATTCCCATTGATTCAATGTCCCAGTCACTCATTAGTCTCGATTCGACAGACCATAGTCCCTTGAACAGATTGGGGATCCACATCCTTGCCTGTTGCACCTGTCAAACCCGGTAGTAGCTTTTCAATTGGTCTCTTTTTTTTATCCCTCTACCTACTCCTTTCGGATTCCTCTTCATTTCTATTTCTACCCTTTCCCTTATATTTCTCTCCAGCTCAGCTTTAGCCTTTTCTTCTTTAATTCTCCTTCACCACTCGCGAGCCTCTTGTTCACCCCAATAAGAACATTTCACCTGGGAGGCTCGAGCTCATTTCTCATCCACCTCAGCCCGTGGCATCATCATCTTTTCCTATTCGGGGGTTTCAGGGTTTTCCAATCATACCCACTCCCAACCTGACAATAACATTATTCTCCCTCCTTTATAACTTTTTCCCTCAGCTGATTCTGAAATATCCCTCTCCCTTTTCCATTTCTCTCCTCTCCCCCAACCCCCTTCCTGCCTTTTCCCACCTCGGTGGTCTGTCACCTTTTCTCCTTCCGATGTTTTCCCCTTTCATTCCTGTCAATTCTTCATCCCTTTCTGTGTTCACCTGTATGAGTTCTACTTCAGTTTGACTCTTTGCCTTGGGTTGTAGACCTCTTCCTTTGTAAAGCTGCACAAGGGGCAGATGGCACTCCAACGGCGGAGGGTTCCCCTTCACCCTCAGCTCCACAGTCACTATTTTGTAAGCTGTTTTAGTGTGAATTTGAAATAAGTATTTTCTCCAATGAAGTATTTTACTAATTAGAGAAAATATAGCATTCTAATTGTCTTCTGCTACATATTCCTAACTGTTAAATGGCCATGGGGGGAGTTTTTCCTCCATATTATGGCCTATCATATTAAATGTCCTCATGGCAGACTAGCAATGCATTATTAGGACTCCACTCTTAAAGTTGGCTTACAAGTTATTTTACATGAAATAAACATCTGCCATTGATCATCCATACACATAGAAAGTATGCACAGTAAGTTTTATTTCACCCCAGAATCAAACAAAGTTTAATACACAGATACCTATGTCAACCTTTATGTACCCAACCCTCCCTATTCTTGAACTTTGATTTTGTAATCCAAGAATTCAGTTCCAACACTTAAACTTCTTTCTCTCTGATGAAAAATGTCACTGTTGATAGTCTTCGTTGCATTCAGGTGAAAAACAAAGGCCTATCCACAAGCACGGGTAAGATGCATACTGATACAGTATCCAATAGCTGGTATGGCTACTGGTTACCTCTGGGCTAAGGGCCGATATTGCAATTCTCTTTCAAACTGTTCTGCAGTGAGGGTTCCTTCAATAGCTTCACAGCCTGGGTTAAATACAGAATAAGCACTTTTTTCTCCAGCCTGTCTTTCTCCAGGGCCACGAGTTCCTACATAGATCCAATAAAACATAGACAGGACAAAATAAACCAAACCAAATTCCAGTTCCACAAACAGTCCCCATAAAACCAGCCACAGGAGAAACTTGAGAAAAGTCACGTTCATTAAAAAATAATTGGTCCACCATGGCAGAGGAGATGATTCAGCCTTGGAGCTTTCAGTCCTTGGAACAGGTTCCTAGGAAATAAGATTTTTTTTAAAGTAACTGAATTATCATATAGCAGATGTAATCAGTTTGGTAAAAGGAGAAAAAAAGCAAACTTTTTTCTTTTAAGCCTAAGAAAAAAACATGACATAATGAGAAAATAATACAAAAGAGTCTGCAGATACGTAAAATAACATTTGTGGGGAAGAGATTGATATTTTATCCTTTCCAATCTAGTTGGGGAAATGTTTAAAATTACTAGGAGTGTGGTTTATTTAAAGAAAACATTCTAACTGATTGATGAATCCAACAATGGAATATGCATCAGCCACAGTTTATTGTCTCAAAAAGAGAAAAGGCTGGAAAGGTATAGATCACAAACAGGTTTGGGGTTCAATCCCAGGTAGCCAGCTCAATGTTCACTCAGACTTTCATCCTTCAGAGGCCAGTAAAATGAATACCCAGGTTGCTGGGGCAGGGGCAATGAGCAATCTGCACAATCAACTTATAAACCATCAAGAGCGTGCTTTAACTGGTTATTTCATACTTAATCTGTGTCCTTCTGAATATGCATGAAGTCTTATTCTGTCTCCTTGGCAATGACTATGTATGCTGTCATGACAACATATCAATAAAATTATTCTGGGCATACAAATTGAGATCCCAATACTAGCTTCTGGTCTCATGATATATTTAAACTACTGCATATACTCTGTGACACTATGACCTGACAACAGGATGGAATGAGAGCATGGCATTAACAGAAATTATCAGAGCCCTTCACCCAGCCAGCACTGCTGTGGATAGAGCAACTGTATAACACAGAAATGAGAAAACTGATGGCTGTGGGCCTGGATTCATCTGCTGAGTTCTTCAAGATGCCCACACAGGGATGGTGTAGATTACAACAAGCAGCAAGTCATAACACAAAAGAAAGGAGGAGTAAGACTTGTGTGGAAGTGCATGCAACGTGTTTAAACGACGGGAAGATATCAACATATAGTGAGAAGCCATGGTATTACTGACGAGCACCTGTTTTCCCTCGTTGCCAAACTTGCCTAGATAGTTCCATATGACTCTTTGAATCCTGTGATAGTATCCCTTCTTACAAACTGCCTGAAAACACAGTTGGAAGGCACCTATAAGGCCAATGATGCCAACATCCAATTCAGTGCAGGAATCCAAATCAAAGTATATCTGACAGATGTTCTCTTAAATGTCTCCAGTGCTGGAGTGCTCAACACTTGAGGTAGTTGGTTCAATTGCTGGACTGCTCAGTTAATATTTTCTGATATTCAGCCTAAATTGGGAGTCCTTGAACTTAAGCTCATTATTTACATGTTGTACATTCTGGGATGATTGAGAACAGATCTTTTCCCCTCCTCTGCCTGCCTTTCAAGTATCTGAGCAATGCTCATCATATATTCCCTCTGTCTTGTCTCTAGGCTAAACATGTCCTTCAGCCCGTCATCATAGGGCTTGGTGTTCAATTCCCTGGTTGTTTTTGTTGCCCTCCTCTGGGATTCTTCAGGGCTCTTTAGGCAAACACTACAGCTTAAGGAAGGTTAGAAAGAAATCAGAATGGAAATGAATGAAACTTTTCAGGATGTCTTAACTTTGTTGTATCAGGCTACTGCTCTAATATAGCAGTGTTTTTCAACCACTGTTCCGCGGCACACTAGTGTGCCGCGAGATGTTGCCTGGTATGCCGTGGGAAAAATTGAAAAATTCTAAAGAAATTCAACCCAGGGCCGGCGGGCGGCCCACAGCTGGGAGGCGCTATAAATAGCGTCCAAGGGCCAGCTTGGCTCCTCCCCCCCGAGGCCCGCGGCGCTGGCGTCACTTCCTCCCCGGCCGGACCTGGCCCCGCTCATTCTCTTAGTGTTTGCCCTGTGCCTGCCGCCGCCACCGCAACTCGCTCGCTTCCCTCTCCCCCCTCCTTTTTTTACCCTGGACCACCACCACCCCTTTCCTGGGAGCTACCAATGGACTGAGCCGCCCGACAGCCCGCCCGCCAACACGAGCCGGCCCGGGAGCCACAGCCTAGAACAAACCACCAGGTGAGGGGAAGGGGAGGAGGGGCGCCCGGCTGCCCCACGAGCACTGCGGCAGGGCTGCGAGGAGGAGGGGATGGAGGAGGCCTCCGCCGGGCCTGGGCTGAGGAGGCGGGCGGGTGGGGGGGCTACTGGCACAGCTGGACGGCCGGCCGGACGGCCTTTAGGGTCCGGGAGGGGAAGAGCCGTCTCTGAGGGGCCCCGCGATGGGTTCCTTGAAGTCTTGCCCCTTTCTTTCTGTCTTGGGTTGCCCTCTTCTATCTCTCTGTCTTTTCTTTCTTTTCCCCCCACCTCTCTCTTTCCATTCGTACCCTTTCCCCTCTTCATAGAAATGTGCTCATTTCTAGCCTGCATATGTGTATGTCCAGCAGCCTGCCTACTGTAATTAAAACTGTAAACTGCCCAGAGACTCCTTGAAGTGGTATGGGGCGGTATACAAGCAGAACACTTTCTGCCTTCTTTCCTTCCTGCCTTCCTTCATCCTCCTCCCCTCCTGTCGCTGGACTTGCTGAAGGCATCTGCCTTGGCCACAGTGTGGAGAGCAAGATGGGCTTTTGGGTCTTATTTGTGTTCCTGGAGAGTCAGTGCCCCTTCTCAGGTCTCCACTGGACACAGAAGTCCATGCAGGGCAAAATGTCTTTAAAAAAACAACACAGGTAAGTGGGAACTGGGTGCTAGAGAGCGGGCTGCCAAAATCTGTGGCCCCTCTGTCCTGCTTCTCCCTACACCAGCAATGGCGAACCTTTTAGAGACTGATATAGGCACAGAGTTAAAATTTTTAACATTTTCTAATGGTGGTGTGCCTCGTGATTTTTTTCATAAAACAAGTGTGCCTTTTCCCAAAAAAGGTTGAAAAACACTGTAATATAGCATGTTCAGAGGTGCTTGTGAAAAAGGCATGCCAATTGAGTGATGCAAGATTTACTGAATAGAATGATGAACAGTAGATCATACAAAGCCAGCTCCACATCTCTACAGAATAGGGTGCTAGGATGGCTCTCAGGCCTGACAACAGGAGACATATTCCTTGAGGTCCAGGTGCCTGTAGAAACTTACATGTACCTGAGCCCAGACAGAAGATAAACGCCAATAGGCAACAAGGCTTTTATAGTAGAGGCATCTTGATCCCCAAATAGAGAAGAAATTTGGAGCAACTGGGAGGCAGTCAGCAGGAGCAGGTAGTTCCTGTTGACTGCCCCACAACTACTCCAAATTGTTCCCTTCTTGTTAAGAGTATGGGGGCAGCAGTAATATGTACCCCCCTTCCTCCCAGGCATAGGGAGAACATCTAATTTTTAGTTATTAAACTGGAATACAAAATTACTGGCACTCGTGCATATTAGTTAATACAGTATGTTCATTTTTTAAAAAAGAGAGTCATTACCCTACGGCGCCTGCTCTCCCATACCACTTAAAAAGTTAAAAGTCCCCCTCGCACATGCATGCTAGTCGTGTCTGAATCTAGGGGCGGTGCTAATCTCCGTATTCAAGACGAAGAGCCAGTGTTGTGCAAGTCCATGGCCGGCATGGCTGCAAGGAAACACTATTTTACCTTCCCTCTTTTTTACAGCGGTACCTATTTACCTATTTGTATTTACATGCTTTTGAACTGCTAGGTTGGCAGGAGCTAGGGTGAAGAGCGAGGGCTGAGTCCGCTGCGTGGCACCCGGGATTCGAACCGCCGAGCTGCTGACCTTGCCGCGCGCTCTAGCCCTCTAAGCCACCGCGCTCTCCCATACCACTATTATTCCCCAAAGGTCATGGAGAGAGAGGTGGGGGAGGGAGGGGGGCCAAGAGGAAGCAACCCCCTGGCACTGTTTCAACTCGGTCTACAGTGAGGTCGCGGGCTACTCTGCGTTTCCAGCAGTTAAGGAACGTCAGAATCGTCGCCTGGGTGCAAGCCGGACCACTATGGCGGGCGCACTCGGCGCTCCTGGGGGCAGGCCGGCGTCTGAGGGGCGCCCAACGGCCCGCACGCGCCACGAACCAATGGCAGGAGCCGCCTCTTTCGCGTGGCCGAAACCCGTCGTCACCCCCCCCGCTTCCTCTCAGACTTGGGGAGGAGGGAGGCGAGCCCACCGGTGGTGTGTATGGGGGGGGGGAGCCAGTAGGGTCCCTGTCTCCTCAGCGGCGCTTCCTAAGCGTCTCCTCGCCTCGACTCCCCCCCCCCGCCGCCGCCGCCGCCACTACTACTACCCGCGTCCTCGAGCCCAAAGGGCCGCCTGCCTCCCCCCCCTCCCCCAAGCCTGCGTGCCCCTGAGGGCGAGCCGGGCAGAAAACCCGGCGGAGAAAGCGGTCAAGGCCACCCCGGAACTATTGCACGTCACGACCCCCCCCCCCCCTGTTCAAGTCTGAGGGCCCAGGCCTCTCCCTCTCCCTCTCCCCCCCACGGCCTCCGTGAATTTTGGGGAGGGGGGGTCTTTGCGTGTCCCGGGCAACCGACCTCAGGAGGAGGAGGAGGAGGAGGAGGAGGCGCCGCCGGCTGCTCCTTCTCCGCCGCCGCCATCGCTGAAGGCTTTGGAGCGGGAGCGTCGTGGCCCGCAGGGCGGCGGGTGGCTCGGTATTCGGCCAGTCTCCGCTCCATGGGACACGTCAGGGCCGCCCTGGCCTTCGTCCTGCTGGGACTGGTCTGGGCGGGGAAGAACTCCGGAGGAGCCGCTGCCGGCTGGGAGTGGAAGCGGACCCCTCTCTCTCCCTTGAAATCTTGCAGCGTTGTTGTTGTTAACACGGGCTCCTAAACGTCTTCCCCCTTTGTAGAGGAAGTCGCTGCCCCTGGCTTTACTTGCGTGTTTAATTTATTTATAAAGTGTTTTTACCACCACCACCACCACCCCCGAATTGTTCTTAAAAGAGGGTTGAAAGGCAGGACTGGAACTAGTAATAAGGTGGATTCCATACCAAAGGGTTCAGTGGATACAATAGGAACAAAAAAATAAGCCACGCCAAAACATTCAGTACAGTCAGGTGCAACAATGCATTTTTAAAAAACCCACCGGGGTCTTCGTCCGATTTATCATGCCTTCTTTTCATCCAGTTTAAGATTTACTTTAGTTTTCCGTTTCCTTTTTATGGCCACCATTGTCATCCTCTTGCACAATTCGACTGCACTCTTAAGAACTGCTAAGCCAAATGCAGTGGATCTCTTTTGGTGCTCTGAAGGCTTTCTGTTCTCCCATGCTCTCCCTGATTCTCTGAAAACGTTCTAGAAAAACACTGAGCATCTACAGTTGTTTGTATTGGTTTCAAGAGATAATTGCAGTCAAACATGAGAGAGGGGTGATAGGAGAAAACTACAGTTTGCCAGAGCCAGAGAGTTTTTCCTCCCTGTGGTCTACATTAATCTCCACCATGTTGCCAATTCTTAAGTCCGTTGTGGTCTTTTCCATTCAATTGGCAAGATTCCACATAGGTGTTTTGACTTTACTTTTTGAAAGTTTGAAAGTTTACTTGGTTGGCAGAACAAGGAAGTGAGATCCTCATCATGTTGTTAGAGCTGCCAAGCTGTAAGGGACATTATGAATCATGGAATGCGTCCCTGTCAAGGAGGCAAAGTGAAGAAGCACATTCCCAAACCACTTACTGTTCCAGCAGTTAATGTAGAGAAGGGTCTGTGTTATTCCCCACACTGATTACACAAAGTTCTTAAAGCTCCTTTTCTTGAATGAAACATGAAAAATGTATAGTGGTTTAATTTCTGGTCTATGTGTAATGATCATAGTCCTACAAACTAGGAATAATAGGCTTATAATTCAAAACAGAGTATTAGAAAGTGGCAATACAAAGCTATACAAGAAAAGATAGGAGAATGCTTTTTTTGCATGATTAACCTTTTTTTTGCTATTCCTAATTATCTGCTTTGTAAAATTACTTTTCCAGGTAATTTTGCAAGCTGTATTTCTTCCCAAATATCATTACCTTTATCATTATTATTGTATTTTATCTGAGTAATTGAAACCCCAATACAAGTTTTCATTAGAAGAAACTACATGGATACATGATAGCCTATTATAGAATTTAATGTGATAAGGAAACTTAATAAGTTTCCAATTCTTATATAGGCTGTCTAAAGATGTTTGCACTCTTGGATGTATTTGCAATAACTTTTGTGACTTTTAATTATTTTCATCCATGTTTAATGGCAATTCATCAGGAGGCCTTGGCCTGAGAATAGAATAAACAGAATAGAATAGAATAACATTTGCAAAGCACAGTAAAATAACATTTCTTTTATTGGTATATTTCTATATCTTCCGCCTGTGTTTGTGGTTTCAAGGGCTTGAAAATTACTTTTTGCTCTTCCATTATATATCTCCTTTTAAAAATATACAAATTGAAATATGCACAAAAGAAGTGAGTACTGTTAAATGGAAAGTCCAGACTGGGTGATCCCCACCTACCCACCTCAGGATGTGCAAAATACCTTGATATTCCAATGAGGAGTCACACACTCAGACATGTGGGTACTTTTCTCTGTCCAGGACCTTGCTTTCAAAAAGCTCCTATAGAGTCTGTTTCTAGATAACTAAGCCAGTGATCTCATGGACCACAAGTATGAGGTATGGTCATGAACAGATTGAAGATCTGATATGGGATCAACCCAGGAATTAAGGGCTAGGCAAAACGTTGCCCTGTTCCCCTTCTTTTCAGTGTGGCTCACACAAAACAAGTGATGAATTTATCTTTTTATAATTTTTAAGTCTGAAACTATGTTTTTAAAATTTTACTCAAGCACAAAGGTAAAATTTGTGGGGTCAGGTACAATGGCAGCCATACCAGTCCATCTTTCATTCATATTTACATGTGTGTATTGATATTTCAGAGATAATGCCATGAGTTGTTGAGTTGGCAATGCTAGGGATCAAGGTGAAGCATGATACTAAACCCACGCATGAACCCAGATTGTGGTGACTCAAACATATATCAGAGTAATCAATGTTGATTCACCCAATCTAATGGCATCACTACACCAGCCACACACAAATCACCACCAGATGCATGCATGACAAAAGTTTTTTTTGTTTACAGTTATGATAGCAGGGGTGGAAGACTGGAAGATCTCTTTTAAAAGTGCTCAAGCCATCAAAGTCAAACTTTAGGATGGTGATGGCTGCAAATTTGCAACTTTGTTTAAATATATGGGGAAAATAATGGAGAATGGAAAACAATGCTTTTACCTGTGTATGACCTCATGGACATGTGGGAATTGTAACAGCAACTGGAAAAAATCAGCATATGAAGTGAATATTTTCACGGTCCTTACCTTCCTCTTCTGAACAGTTCAAAAAGAAACTGGTAGAAGGAGCTGGCATTGCCATGTTAGCCTTTGTCCGAGAATACTTCATAGTGGGTTAAGGTAATGATTTCATGTATTGTACATTTCCAAGTGCTAACTTTTAGTATGCACCTAATTAATGCGGTGGTGGTGGGGATCTCTTTGAAGATTTCCTTGAAGAAACTGGCTTTTAACAACTTGAAGACGGGGAGGATGGGGGTCTGACAGATCTCTACAGGAAGAGTGTTCCAGAGATGTGGGGCCACTGCTTGGTTCCTGTTATATAGTGGGTCAGATGAAACCAGGCGACGCCCAAGTGAAATTCAGCTCTTTATTCATAGCAGAAGTACACATTGCAAAGGGATAAAAAGCACTGCTAAAAAGGCCCAAGGGCCAGTTTACATACACACCCAGAATATCCCCGTGGCAGGCCATTGGATGGTTCAAACAGCCAGCTGGCCCCCAATTGGACAAGCCAGAATCCTGCCCTTCAGTCATTCTCCAGCCTCCAGCTCCACATCCCACACCTGTCTCCCATTGCCTATGCTTGGGAGCTTGATCAGACTGGCTGGAGCCCTGCTAGAGCTTGGCTGGAGCTAAGGTAAGTTTGGAACCTTCCTTTCTATTTATTAATATACTCCAAACGCAGGCAGTTTATGGGTTACACTAAGAACACAACAGTTCCTCATGAATTGCTTCGCCTCCCTCAGAATGGTCACACACGAGATCAGCCTGGGTGGATCGGATAGTATGAGCTGATGTTTTTTGTTGGAGGCTCTCTGACATGTAGAGAGAGCAATGAAGTAGTTAATCCTTGATATTGCCAGAACATTAATAGCTCTTAAACGTGACTCCAGATCGCTCTAATTCAGTCACTGCGCTGAACCTGATTGCACAATGGTGGCAAAACAGTAGGGGAGCACCGACAGGACATTTCTTCTTATCAGTGGATTTTGGTATCTGCAGAGACACCCAAATCCAACCCCCCACAGATATGGGGGTACTACTGTAACTGTGGTACTTGCATCGTCTTACTTTTGTAACTACAGTACTTTATTTTCCCCTTTTATACAATTCTAATAAAATACATAAAATCTTTTCCAGTTCTTGATTGGATTTTGGAGCACAGAGACATTTTTGGGTTTAACTTTGGTGCTTTACTTCGTTAGACTACTGAGAACTGCTCAATGTTCAGTATGGTAGTGACAGCATATTTTTGAGTTAAACTCCCTGCAAGCACTGCCAGAACAGTAAACAAATGTTTTCAGCAAAAAAAAGCAACAGATCCTCTCCTCTTTACCACTTCCATCTCAAGATAAGGAAGAGTAGGTTGGTGGAGTGCCATCATGGGGGCCTGTCCCATATACCATGACAACAGCTGACCCATTCTCTTTCCTTACGCAGAGCCCAGACAGCTCCTTGGTATACATCTGAGCTGCGGGCAATGAAGCAGGACAGCGCAAGTGGATTCACTGTGAGTTCGAACACGGCTCCCATTATCAAAAAAAAGCAAGAGTGCCGTCCAGCAGAGCTGTTTTGGTCAGGACCTTCTTCAACCAAAAATATGGTGGAGGTTCTGGACAACTCATCAACCTGTTGTGACCAGTTCCTCTTCAGATTCGCAGGGAATTGGACCACTTCAGATTCAAGGGATGTATCCATCTCACGATAAGGAAGAGTAGGTTGGTGGAGTGCCATCATGGGGGCCTGTCCCGTATACCATGACAACAGCTGACCCATTCTCTTTCATTTGTAGATCTCTGTCATAGCTATATGCCTGATATGTGCATGGTTTGTTGGGAACATTGAGGCAACTCCTAATTTTGTTTGGGCTGGAATCACTCATTGGAAAAAAGTTTGGGGAAGGGATTGTTTCATGCATTACTTATACTTGACATTTAAATATCACCTTTTGGGGAGAGCAAAAGAGCAACTTGGATATATCAACTTGTGTTTTGGACTGGAAGGGTTAATAAATTGAAACTCAAAGACAAGATACTAATGGGTGCTTTGCCCGGAAATCTTCCTGTTTGGATGGGGTTGCACTCCCCCTAAGGGACAGGGTGGACCCCGGTCTAACTCTGGAAGCCCAGGTGGATTTGCGGAAAATTTAAATGACTTTTTTTTTGAAGACGGTCCGGCGAATAGAAGTGTTGAAACATATAATTCCCCTAGTTCTGTCGGCAGATATAAAGATCATCTAGTACTCCAGTAAGCCCATGTATGTATGTAGGTAGGCAGGTAAGTAGGAAGGAAGGAAGGAAGGAAGGAAGTTATTAAGCTAGTCGAATGTTCAGCTATGACAATCTGAAAACATGGGAATCTGTTTCATTTTGATGCAGTTAAATAACAAAATGCTGTGAGCACCTATAATCATTAGTATTCAGAATGTTGCCTTTTTTCTGTTTGACCCACAGAAAGTAATAAATTAATATCCATATATCAACTTCTGATCTGAAATAATTTATTTTGTGTTTATAGCTGGGCCAAAATACAGAGGATAATTTGTTTACCATGTGTTACAGTACTTACCTGTCTATATGATATCTAGCTGGGTGATACTGAGTGAGGTGCCCATACCCAGCAGTTTGTACTGTTGCAGAGATGGACATTACAGTGGTGTTTCCTACTAGTCAAATGGCCACATTACCTGTTCCCCATTCTGTTGCATGCATAAGGATTTGGGAGAGCTGAAAGTAAATACTTGACAGGATCACAGTGAAGTGCTATGTTCCGGTACACTTACTATGCACATTGACTGCACAGTGAAGGATTCCGTTTCCAAAGAATGTCCTGCATGGGTGCAAGACCTATATGTCTGAGTTCATTAGTGACTATTGGAAGAGCTGTGGTTACAGGTATGCAACCTGTTCTTGGAATTCTTTTAAAAATAGAAGACCCATTTCTAAAGCCATTGAAGTTATCCTGAACTCATGAGTTGTTTTTTCCAGAGACAAAATGTTATTAATCCAGAGTTTCTGCATCAAATTTAAGACCCAAAGTAGACAAGACCAAGGGAAGAAGAATGTTTGATAACAGTTGGAAGATTTCCATTTAGCCTCCCAGTTCATGCAAAAAAGGGAGAGATACTATGTGCTGTTATTATAGTCCTTTAATAAATTACTGAGGAGGTACAGTTTGATAGAAGCAAAGTGTGTTACATATACCATTCCATAGTGCTTAAAGCATTCTTTGGGAAGTTTACAATTTTATGTGCACACTACACATTGCTCCCTCAACCCCTGCAAGTTGGGTACTCAGTTTACCAACCTTGGAAAAATGGAGGGCTGAGTTCACCTCAAGCCAGCTACCTAGCTTGGGACCACACTCAGCTTGTGAGCACGTTCTTTTTTGCAATGCTGCACTTTAATCACTGCACCACTGAACAACATATTCCGCATAATATCATTTGGATCCATGACTGGTGATCATTGAACTGCCATATATAGTTGACAAATGCTAGGATTTTGGAATAGCACTTTATGAGCAAAGCTGTTTTCAAAACATCTTTTTAATCCAGTAAAAGCTTTGAAGCTGTTGCCTGGGCCTGTGTCCTTGAAGAACAAGTCCTATTAAGGCACATTTCATATTATTTGGTCCTTTTAGCACAGATTCCTAGGATGGGTGGTTTTACTGAAGCAAGCACATTTCTCTGCTAAATGAAAAGGTAATGTTCTGATGGTGTTGTATTATTGTGACCATCTGAAAAGATTTTCTGCCAAATTCAACAAATGTTTGTGGTCACTATGAGGAGCAAACGATACTTGTCTCAGTTAATATATGATGTTGTTCTTCTTCACTGGGTCCAAAAGAGAAAGTGGGAACAGATTAAGTAATAGATAAGGGATGCATTGCTATTCACCCTTGCTAGCATATTTTTAATACAACCCTATTTGTCATACTATTAAATATGTATATGCTTAACTGTAAGCACAGAATTAGCCTTTTTGTCTTAATAGAACTGGATGTTAGGCTCTGATATATTCTAGATGATTTGTAGAATAGAATTCCAAACACCGGTTCGGTCATCATGCACGTTGTAAAACTCAGAGCCAAACATCCCTTTGTTTGAAGAAATATTAGTCATTGAAACATTTTTACTTCCTTGTTTGTTTTTTGATGGATTTTTATAGGGTAGTTTTTCTCCACAATCTGCTTGCTACAAATGTTTGATGTACGTTTCTTCTTTGGAATTCAAAATCAGAGACTCTGCAAGGGTAAATGAAGCAAGCAATGAGAAATCTTGTCAGCGCCAATGGAGCTTGGGTGACATTACAATATGTGCCCTGCATCAGAAGTCAGTTTGAGCTTCCTGGCTTGTTTGACATTCAAATAGAGTGTCAACAAAACTAAGGAAGAAACCAAGTGTATGGATTTCCAATTTTCTAGTAAACAATTTAAATACCCTAGGAGCTAGGTATTTCTTTTAGGAGAGAAGCAGACCGGAAGGACAACTTAGTGGTCACCCCAACAGTATCTGAGTGCATCTCTTTAGCTTCATAAGCACATGAATGCACCTTATTCCTATGGACAAATAAAACATTATCCTCCATCTGTGAGCATGGTGGACATTGGCACTAAGTATGCCTTTCAGCCTAGGAATAAAGGGGACGAACATGTTTTATTCAGCATAGACAGGGAGTATCATCAGTTGCCGCTGACTTTTTGCAGGTGCGTTAATCTACAGAAGCTTATGTCAAATATAAATTCTTAGTTTCTAAAATGCCAAAAGATTCATTGTTATAGCCCCATAGAACCTTACACATTTATCTTATATATGTTTATGAGTTCTTTGTTATGCCCGGGAGAGGCAGCTACACCTTCCTTTGCAACACGGGATGTATTCATGTCACAGTACAGTATTCATCATATCAGGAAACATCTAATATGATAACATCATATATTAAATAAGACAACTGCTGTTTACTCCACATATACCCAGAGACATTTGTTAAATCTAAAGGCCTTACTTTATGAGATTTCAGCGAAAATATTTGTAATATGCAATCCCAGATAACATTCTTGCATGACTGCTGCACAAGTTGATTCATTTGAAATGGAAGTAAATATGAGAATCGAGACCCTTTCCCCTTGAAGTGTTGTATGTTGCATATATACTGGTAAACACATATTCCATTGTCTTAGGTCTCAACAATAATATTTATTACTTTTTCTTCAAAAGATATTTTGAGGCCTAGATGACAAATCAGAAAGGTTACTAAATAACTGATGGCACAGTCTAGCCCAGACTTTTCCCAAAGAATTTCACATTCTAGTTGCAAAATAGCTCTTGATTTGTGGCACCATCAGGTGTTAATGTTGGTTTATTTTGGAAAAACATTTGTTTTGATTCCTGGAATATTTGGCCACTGTGTTCCTTTTCTTTCTTTTCCTAGGCATTTAAATTAATTTTGCAAAAGAAACAGAGTTGCTTTTGTTGTGTAGAAAAGAGCAGCTGTATGCTTAATCTATATTTTTAGTATGATAACAGAATGTGGGAGTGGAATGTTTCACAAGCCTTCTGATTTCTTTAAGGTTGCAAATAGGAAGTGTTGCTTGGTTTACGGTGTCCATGGTGGACAACCCAGTAAGGATGAATTTCTGGCTTGCAGCACAAGGTATTTTCAGGCCATCACTTTTTAATCTTTCAGTACCAACTCTTCCTGTTGTCAATTCACAAACATTTAAATGTTCACCCACTAATAGCAAACATGAGCTGAGTTTAATGTGGTCAACATGTAGGCCACATCCAACATGCAGTTTCCCCTGCATGTTTTGCAATCTGTGCCGCACCCTTGCTGGCACCACTGAATCCCCCCCCCAAAAAAAAATGATGCTCCCCCTTTGTAATTTCCCTTAAAAACAACCCAAAGAGTGAGCATATGCTTTAATTTAAAATTGAATTATGCTTCCAGTAGGCCTTATTTTATAGGGGAAGAGTGTTTGAAATTGCCACCACCAAGCGTTTGTGGAAAGATACTGCTCCAGCGCATTCAAGAAAGTAACTATGTAGTATCTACTCACACAAGAAGTGTCCTGTCTTTCATCTTTGCCATTGTGAGACATTGTTAGCTTTGCTTCTCTGCTGCTATGTTATTGCAAGAGTAATCATGCTCAGAATGAAAAGCCAACAGGGTGAAAGTGTGCTCCAAGGGAATATGGGTCAAACAGATTAAGTCAGAATTTCCTTTCAATATAATGAGAAGGTCTGAACTCGTGAGAGCGATCAGGGACGCTAAAAGATCTTATGCCTCCCTGCGTATTGGTGAGGCCACGAACCGCCAGGTGGAATTGTTCCGGCTTGTTCTCGACCTCACCAATCCTGGTCAGCTGGGGCCTCCTCCTGGTGATTTCACCAGTGAGTCATTCACAGTCCATTTTAAAGCTGAAATAGAGGCCATTCATTCTGGTCTGGATTCCGGTTCCTCTAGTCTGTCCCTATGTATCACCGGTGCCTCCCCCCCCCCGGTTTGTTGAGTTTGGGCTTGTATCTCATAAGAATATAAGAAGAGCCATGCTGGATCAGGCCAACGGCCCATCTAGTCCAGCTTCCTGTATCTCACAGTGCCCCCACCAGATGCGTTTGGGAGCACATGATACTAGATATCTGTCTCCTGATACCACTCCCCTGCATCTGGCCCTTGAAGTACCCCGGTTTTAAGCCTGGAGATTACACATCTCCATCATGGTTTGTAACCTGGGATGGACGTTTCCTCCAGGAATCTGTCCAATCCCCTTTTGAAGGCATCCAGGCCAGATGCCATCACCACAACCTGTGGCAGTGAGTTCCACAGACTAGCAACGCGCTGAGTGAAAAAATATTTTCTTTTGTGTGTTCTTACTCTCCCAGCTCTCAGTTTGAGCATGTCCCCTAGTTCTGGCATTTTGTGAGAGGGAGAAGAGCTTCCCTCTATCCATATTACTCATGTCCTGCATTATTTTGTACGTCCAAATCATATCCCTCCTCAGGCACCTTTTTTCCAGACTAAAGAGCCCCAAATGTTTTAGCCTTTCTTCATAAGGGAGGTGCCCCAGCTCAGTAATCATTTTAGTCACTCTCTTTTGCACATTTTCCATTTCCACTATGTCTTTCTTGAGATGTGGTGACCAGAATTGTACACAATACTCCAGGTATGGCCTTACTGTTGTTTTGTATAATGGCATTATAATGTTGGCTTTTTTATTTTCAATCCCCTTTTTGATAATCCCTAGCATGGAATTGGCCTTCTTCACTGCTGCCACACATTGGGTAGACACCTTCATGGAGCTGTCTACCAACACACCAAGATCTCTTTCCTGATCAATCACGGATAACTTAGAGCCCATGAGTTGATAGATAAAGTTTTGATTTTTTTTTGCCCCAATATGCATTACTTTACATTTGGCTACATTAAAATGCATTTGCCATTTCGCAGCCCATTCCCCAGTTTGGAGAGATCCTCCTGGAGCTCTTCACAATCTTCTCTGGTTTTTACCACACGGAAAAGTTTTGTGTCATCTGCAAACTTGGCCACATCACTGTTTATCCCTGTCTCCAGGTCATTTATGAACAGATTGAAAAGCACCGGTCCCAGGACAGATCCCTGGGGCACACCGCTTTTCACTTCTCTCCATTGTGAACATTTCCCATTGACACCTACTCTTTGTTCCCTGGATCTCAACCAGTTCTCAATCCATAAGAGGACCTGCCCTCTTATCCCCTGGCTGTGCAATTTTCTCAGCAGCCTTTGGTGAGGGACTGTGTCAAAAGCCTTCTGAAAATCCAGATAGACTATATCCACCGGTTCACCCAAATCCATATGCCTGCTGACCTTTTCAAAAAATTCTAAAAGATTTGTCAGACAAGACTTACCCTTACAGAAGCCATGCTGATTTTCTCCCAGCAAGGTTTGTTCTTCTATGTGTTTTAAGATTTTCTCGGATGAGGCTTTCCACCATTTTCCCTGGGACAGATGTAAGGCTAACTGGCCTGTAGTTTCCCAGGTCCCCCCTCCTTCCTTTTTTTAAAAATTGGTGTGACATCCGCTATCCTCCAGTCCTCCGGTACTGTGGCCGTTTTAAGAGACAAGTTGCATGTTACCGTTAAGAGATCTGCAATTTCATTTCTCAGTTCCCTAATAACCCTTGGGTGGATGCCATCTGGGCCCGGTGACTTGTTAATCTTCAATTTATCAATTTGTCCTAAAACATCCTCTCTTTTAACCTGTATTTGATTTAATTCTTTAGTCAAGAGGGGCCGTTCAGGCAGCGGAATCTGCTCAAGGTCTTCTGTCGTGAAGACAGATGCAAAGAACTCATTTAATTTCTCTGCAATTTCCAAGTCCTCCTTAACCTCCCCTTTTCCTCCCTCACCATCCGGAGGGCCAACTGGTTCTCTGGCAGGGTTTCTACTTCTAACATATTTAAAGAAGCTTTTATAATTACCCTTTATATTGCTAGCCATGCATTTCTGAAAATCTTTCTTTGCCTCTCTTATCATCTTCTTACATCTTTTGCCAGAGTTTGCGTTCCTTTTTATTTTCCTCATTTGGGGAAGATTTCCATTTACAGAAAGACCTCTCCTTGTGCTTTAGAGCCTCTCTAACTCCACTCGTTAACCATGCCGGTGCCCTCTTGGACTTGGAGGAGCTCTTCTTTCTTTGTGGTATGCACTTGTGCTGAACCTCTACTACCGTTGTTTTAAACAGGCTCCATGCACTCTGAAGAGATTGGATTCTTTTAACCTTCCCCTTCAGTTTCTTTCTAACTAGTTTCCTCATCTGAGGGAAGTTTACCCTTCGCAAATCAAGGGTCTGTTGAGAGCTCCAGGGCTCTGGCTCACTGCCTCCCGGCGGCTTCTCCCTTCGACCCCTGCCCATCTTGGTTAATTAAGATCTCTGGAGGAAGTATGCCAGATTGGACATCGCTTATTGCCCCACGCCTCCTTCAGGGATGGGGTTTATCCTGATCGCCTCAAGGAGACGGTGGTAAAGCCTGTCCTTTAAAAACCTGGCTTGGCTGAGGACATTATGCACAACTATCGTCCGATAGCCAATATTCCCGTCCTGGGTAAGGTGGTCAAACAGATTGCTGCCGTGTGGCGCCAGACGTTCCTGGAAGAAGATCATGTCCTGGATCCATTCCAATCTGGGTTCAGGCCACGTCATGGTACCAAATCAGCCCTGGTCGCATTGCAAGATGACCTGTTGAGGGGAGCTGACAGGGGTTGCTCTACCCTGTGGGTCCTCCTCGACCTGTTGGCAGCCTTTGATACTGTCGACCACAGTATCCTCCTGGGCAGGCTTTCGGTGGTGGGAATTGGTGGTTCAGCCTTGTGCTGGCTCCATTCCTTCTTCCAGGGCAGTGCCCAGCGAGTCAGCCTGGGTGGGGAGCTGTCGGCTCCTTGGTCTCTCACTTGTGGGGTACCACAGAAGTCAGCGCTATCACCCGTGCTCTTTAACATCTATATGAGGCTGCTGGCTGAGGTCATTCAGAGTTTTGGAGTCTGCTGTCACCAGTATGCTGATGACACACAGCTCTATCTCTCCTTTTCCACCCCTGCAACGTAGGCTGTAAGGACCCTTGATTGCTACCTGGACGCTGTCATGGAATGGACCAAGACTAACAGGCTCAAACTCAACCCTGAGAAGACCGAGGTTCTGTTCTTTGGGGGTCCCTCCGATAGGTATAGTGGCCCTCTCCCCAATTTGGAAGGGATTTCTCTCCAGCTGGTGGACAGAGTGAGGAATCTGGGCATTGTCCTGGACCCGGCATTGTCCCTGGAGTTTCAGGTGGCTGCCGTGTCCAGGGCAGCTTTTTTACCAACTCAAGCTTATACCCAGATTCTTCCTTACCTTGACATGGGCTCACTCTGAACGGTGGTGCAGGCGCTGGTCATATTGAGGATAGATCATTGTAATGCTCTTTACATGGGGCTTCCCTTGACTCTTGTTCGGCAACTGCAGCAGGTCCAGAATGCTGCAGCCAGATTGGTGGTTAGTGCTGGTCGATTTGATCACATCACCCCCATTCTGTCTCGTTTGGACTGGCTACCCATTGCCTCCCAAATAAGGTTCAAGGTATTGATTTTGATTTACAAAACCCTCCATGGCTTGGGACCAGAATATCTGGCAGAGTGTATAATCCAAAGGTCAACATCGACCTGACCCACTAGAACTTCCCAGTCCTATGCCCTTCGGATTGCCACCCCTCAGGAGGCGCACAAAACTACCACCAGGAACCGTGCCTTCTGAGTCGCTGGTCCCACCTTGTGGAACCGTCTTCCGAGTAATATTAGGACTGCAGAATCCCTCTCAGCGTTCAAGAAGCTAGTAAAAACTTGGCTCTTTATGGCTGCATTCGGTGACCACAGGGTTGATTTATTCTTGTGCAGTGATTTGAGTTCTTATGTTTGCCCGCTTTTCTTCGCCATCTTACATTAGTATTATTATTAGTATTATTTTCTGATTGTTGTTAGTTTTTTTATTATTATTATTTAGTGCCATTGTTTGGTTTGCTTATATTTATCCTTGGAACTGATTAATTTTGTTGTTGTCTGCATGATGGAATTTTTAAATCTGTTAACCGCCTTGAGTTCCTTTTAAGAAAATCCGTCGGGTTATAAATATAAAAATAAATAAATAAATAAATAATAAACTCACCAGGCATCATGTGTTTGTGCCAGGAGAGAGGGACACTGCTTCACAAACTCCTAGATTGGTAAATTATCATACTAGATGTGCAAGAGGAAGTAGTTTGTGTGATTCTTCATCTAATCCAGCAGGTGGGGTTGCATGTCCACGGCTCTGACGGATGCTAGACTTCACCCAATAGTTGCTTCAGAAGTAAGATACTTCATTTCACCTTGTTTCTTTTTCCGAATTCTGAACTTACCAGGATGATCCTTGACTCTTTAAAAATGCTACCTGTGGCTCACAGTGTTGGACTGGCACACCATTTTATCTGGACATGGATCAAAAGATGTCTCTTCTCTCCATGAGCTATGAAATAGATTAGTCTGTTTTCACCATATTTATTTATTTATTTATTTATTTATTTATTTATTTATTTATTTATTTATTTATTTATTTATTGGCATAAGAGGAATGCAAAACAGTAAACATATATTGACGGATACCCAGAGGATATTGTTAGATCTCGGTAATGTGTGGAAATCTAATGTGATACATCTAGATAATGAAATAGGTGTATCTAGCAATTATTACTGAAAGATCCTTATTAGTGCCCCCCAGCAGGTGCTGTATTTTGTCCAAGTCATCAAAACCGGGGTGGGGAAATAGAAAAGAGGATAAGTACTCTTGGTGGATATCCTGGGTACAAGGTGCAAAGAAACATCATATGTTGCAATGTTTCGACCTCACCCTGGCCGCAGGGGCACACTCTCAATTCTGTGGGTAGTCCCTGAATCGACCCTGCACAACATTGCACCTGGCAAAGGTAAATGCCCAGTGGTCCTGGGGAGGCTCCAGGTCAGGAGATAAAGGTTATGCGGTCTCTTGCCATGAGAGAGTGGCAAGTGAAAATGTAGTGGAGAGCAAACCTTGGATGCAGCACTAAACAGGACTTGCCCCTCAATGTCCAAATCTCTAGTTTCAGTTATATGGAATACCTGAGATGGGGGTAGTGAGCCCAACAGATCTGGTGACAGCCCGAGAGTCTTGATTTTCTTAATAAATAGGGCCAGAGCGTTTGGGAGAATTATTGTCAGAAAGCAGTGCTCGGAATAGGATATCCTGCACTGAAACAAATTCTGACTCAGAATTTGAGAAATCTAAGCCATGCCAGGGCTTCAAGCCTGTGTTGGCCAGCTTCAAGGCATAGGGTTGCATATGGAACACAGCGAGGCAGACCAAATATTTTATACACAAACATTAATTGAGCTGTGGAAAGCAGGCATCCAAATGGAGACACCATAGTGAAGCTGCGCTACTGAGTTAGCATTGAAAATCTGCAATGTGGCAGGAATGTACGAGTTGCCCCAAGTATTTATTTATTTGTTTATTAGTTTTAGAGTATTTTACCCCACCTTTCTCCTTGGAAAAGGACCCAAGGCAGCTTACAGTAATGAGGGATAATCTACACTCCAGTACAATTAAGATATGTTCAAGTATTGAGAACAGGGAATTGAGGGACATCTGAGAGCATTAAAAGACAAGTAAAGTGGAAACGTAGGATAGCCTGTGCTGAGAGTTTAGGTGACTTAACTGCTGACTGACAATGTGTTGTCCAGGTGTGTCTATAATGAAAAAAGACACCCAGATACTTAAACCCTTTGTAATGAAAAAAGACACCCAGATACTTAAACCCTTTAATGGTAATACCATCCTGCTGGATGGTATTACCATTAAAGGACCAGAGAAAGACAGTATATTTCTTAGCTCTTGTCTTGTTGAATTAATCTCCAAAGTTATACTCAATACTTTGTTGCCAGTGTGGCTTTGTGGGTGCTGTTCAGAAAATTTTAAAATATAGCCCAATAAAATAATGTATTCTTGAAGGCTTCCACAGCCAGGATCTGATAACTGTTGTGAGTCTTTCATGCTATTTGGCCATGTTCTGGAAGGTTTTCTTTCTGACGTTTTACCGGACACTGTGGCTGGCATCTTCTGAGGGCAAGGAGTTCAGGGAATTAGGGTTATAGAGTGAGTGACACTGTGTACTTTTAAAGTTGTGAGAAAGAGGAAACTTGTCTTATGCAGGAGAACAAGTGTTAATCATTGTACTGTGATGGAGGGATTAAAAAGTTTCACTGGAATTGGGGTGGGGGCAGCAATCCTTCACTGTAGTTGATGGGTGTTGCTAGCTATTCTATTGTCTGAGGTGATCACTGCTGCTTGTGTCTGGCTGGGAATCATTGAACGTTGACCTTTTGCAGGCTGTAGTTTTCAGTATTGGAAGCCAGGCTTTGTTGATTTTTAGACTTTCTTCTTTTTTGTTGAAAATTTGCTTATGTGCGTGGATTTCAATGGCTACCCTGTGTAGTCTAACATAGAGATTGGTAGTGTTGCCTAGTACCTCTGTGTCCTGGAAGAGGATTTCATATCCAGTTTGTTTCAGGCTGTGTTCAGCTACTGATGATTTTTCTGGTTGTTCTAGTCTTGCAGTGTCTTTCATGTTCTTTGATTCTGGTCTGGATGCTACACTTTGTGGCCACAACTACAAGCTATCCGGTATACTTCTGCAGTGGCGAGTGGGTTCCTTTTGTCCTTTGCTGACTGCAGTATCTGTTGTATTTTTGAGGTGGGTGCTTAAATAACTTTAAATCTGCACACAGTAAGAAATACAAGTAAAAAGTATTTGGTATGGTGCCAAAAAAGAAAAGCACCAGGCAAGCCTCCCATGGAATGACATTCCACCTATGCCGCACTGCCACTGCAAAGACCTTCACATTTGTCAATTAGAAGTCCATTTTGCTTTGACAAGGCACCCACAGAAGGGCCTCCCCCATGACCTAAACACACAGACAGGCTGATTAAAGAAAAACTCCTGTGGATATTTAGGCCCTAAGTTGTTTTTCTTGTTAACCATTACAACCAGAAGACAACCAGGCTTGGCAGCAAATATGTGGTCAGTGCAGTGCCTCAGGGCTTCCCCCTAGTATTACAACCAGAATACACTGGCTGCTATTAATTCATCAGGAACCAAGGTCAGTGCAGTCCCTGGCGATCCGAGATTCCTTGTAAGAGTCTTGCTGCAGGAAAAGAGGATTGACTAAACCAGGGGTCCTCAATCTAAGGCCCCAGGGCCGGATGCGGCCCCCCAAGGTCCTGAATCTGGTCCCTGGGACCAATTGCAACCCCCCCCCACCTAACCCCTGTTTTTGAGCAAGCCAGCCTCCGCAGCTGCTTTTGGACTGTGATCTGGCCCCCAGTGGTGTCAGGGTGGTGATGGACCGACCCACTGTTTGAAAACTTTGAGGACCCCTGGGCTAAACGCACCAATCTGTGGACCAGTCATGTGCTTCCACATCAGGCTGCCAAAACGAGAATAGGAGAGCAATGCTAAAACCGACACATTGTGTAGATGCTAGACTTGTCAATCACAAAGCCACTTCTTTGCCTCTTCTCCCCCCCCCCCCCCCAGTGTTTCACCTGGAGTGCTTGGAGGCAAACTGTAAATTTTTGGAAAACGCTATCAGTGTTTCTGTAGGAACCTAATCCAAACTGCTAATAAAGCATTCAAAGTGTTCTGATTTCAGCCACTCTATAGGAGCCCTGCTTTGTTTCAGGCCTTTCCAGGATCTGGCCCAGTCAGTCCGATTCGGCACTTAGCCAGTTTCCGGCACTTAGCCAGTTTTCAAAATACAGCATACCTTTATTGATAAGCTCAGCTTTTCCTCTATCGAATCTGTCCACGAAGTGGCAGTAGTGGGATATGATACGAGCTCTTGGTTGGTGCAGAATTGATAAGGGTTCATTACAATGTCACATTGTGGGTTCTTTTCCCCCCTTTTCACTTCTAAACAGTACCTTCTCACATACCCCAAATCCCTGCTGCTGGCACTCTATTTCTCAGTGAAAAGGGTTCCATTCTCTCTTCCTCTTCTGTGGTCTGTACTAGAGATGGGCACTACTTTAAAAAAAATTTTTTCGAGTTGTCGTTAGTCAGGCCGGTTCCGTTTCGGCTCGTTTCCGTTTTTCGCGAAAATTTGCAAAAATTAGTCGGTTTGTTTTTTCGTTTTTTCGTTGTCGTTAGTACTGGTTTGGGGAGGGGGTAGCGGGCTCCTGGAGGGAGCTGCAGGAGTCAGCCAGAGCCACAAGTGACGGACTGGCAGACTCTTTGCACCCGCTGTGTCTCACGTACTTGCATGTAGTGCAATGCAAGTAGATCTGGCTTAGGGTTAAGACGGATTAGCGCAACGGCTAGGGTTAGGCTAGTTACGGGTGAGGTTAGGGTGAGTATTGGGGTGCATCTGGGTGCCTCTCTGACCCACTTAGAAGGACAGTGTACTGGCGTATGGGTTAGGCTTAGGGTTTGGGTTTGGGCTACGATTAGTGGGCTGTTTATGCCCGATTGGCACATCCCAGAAGTCTCTGTGGTCAACCTGGCCAAGTGGCCATGCAATTGGTGGAAAATTTGCATGGTCTACTCCCATGGGAGAGCCCATCATTGCAAATGTGCAGGTGTAATAAAATAAAATAAAATAAAATAAAATAAAATAAAATAAAATCAACGGAGACTTTTTTTGCAAGAAAAACCCACTGCTGCTACTGTAAAAATTCAAGCATTTAAAATAGCTAATTTTCGCATGTTTCTGTGGTGCTTTGTGGGGTTTTGGGCAACGATTTCAAAAAAAATATTGCGGTCGCCATTTTGGATCCCCCGCACTGCATGGCAAATGGATGCGCCCTCCCAGCCTGGTACAGTCAGCAAAACCTGGCCATGCGATTGGTGGAATGGCTCCAAAACTTTGCATGGTCCACTCCCATGGGCGAGCCCATCATTGCGAATGCGCAGGTGTAAAAAAATAAAATAAAATAAAATAAAATAAAATCAACGGAGACTTTTTTTGCAAGAAAAACCCACTGCTGCTACTGTAAAAATTCAAGCATTTAAAATAGCTAATTTCCGCATGTTTCTGTGGTGCTTTGGTGGGGTTTTGGGCAACAATTTCAAAAAAAATATTGCGGTCGCCATTTTGGATCCCCCGCACTGCATGGCAAATGGATGCGCCCTCCCAGCCTGGTACCAGCAGCGCAGCAGTAGCAATAGCCAAGGAGAGGGGGGCAGGGAACCCCCCCCAAATAAAACACCCTTCTGGCCTGGTAGGTGCCCTCAGACAGTTTTCGCCTACTTTTAGGGCCGGGAATCGGGTTTTTTTTTAACTTTTAAAAACTTTTTTTCTGTGCTGCTTGGCATTGCGCGATGCAAGTAACGAGCACGACAAATCAGACCAAATTGTTCGTTCGTCGGTTCGAGCTCGAAGTCTGGCGGAGTAATTCCCGTTTCCGTTTCCGTAGAGTAACGGATACGAGTAACGGAAACGGAAACGGGAATACCGCTAAGTCGTGCCCATCTCTAGTCTGTACTTGTACCACTCTAGCTCAGATACATTAGGATGAGGAACCTATGGCTCTCCAGTGTTGCTGAAGGTCAGCTTTTATCAAACCTGGCTATTGGCCACACTGGCTGAGGCCTCTGGAA
This sequence comes from Phrynocephalus guinanensis, assembly GCA_037367245.1. Classification (NCBI taxonomy): domain Eukaryota; kingdom Metazoa; phylum Chordata; class Lepidosauria; order Squamata; family Agamidae; genus Phrynocephalus; species Phrynocephalus guinanensis. The sequence continues at coordinate 69,432,594 of CM074733.1, read as the reverse complement.
GCTCCACTAAGAAGATCACCAGTTCTCCCTGTTACTGTAGAATCTTTATCGCTTTTTTAACTGGACAATATCCATCTATATTTTAGGACTGTAGCGTGCCCGCATTTTATATTTATTCTCTCTTTTTTCCCCTAAAGTGGGCAGGGAATTGACAAATTCTAGCAATATGGAGAGATACAACCCTGGCCAGGCCATAGGTAAGCAGTAGCCTCAGGTGGCATGATGTGTGGCAGATGAACCAGTACCCCCCCAAGCCCTGCTGCCTGAGTCAATAGTAGTCTGAACTGGCACCTTCCTTTACCAAATTGTTCTCTGTATCACATGGCTACTTCTCAGTAGGCTATTTGAACAACGTCTCGTTCTGAGAAGGTCCTTGGGAGCAAAGCATTATGGGAAGAGGAGGCCAATAAATTAAACTGTGCTCTAGCACAGATTTGTAGGTTTAGAACTGCAGAGAATGATTAATATGCATATACAGTACATGAGTGGGTAAGAATATGAAAAAAAAAAGTTGAACCAGGGAAAACTGAGCCAGAATTGTGGACACGTGGAGGTAATGGGTTTCTAATCCAGGCCAAGCCAGTCACATTCTTTCATAATCACATGTCTGTAAGAAAAAGACCATCATGTTTCTGGTATTAAGAATGTAGCAAAAGTAGCAAATTATAGCTGTTTTTCTATTTTTTAATTGTATTTGATTGTTTTATTGTATTATTTGAATTGTACTGAATTTGACATTTATGTAAACTTTGTAAACCACCCAGAGTAGCCATGAAGCTAGATGGAGCAGCATGTACATTTTTTAATAATAATAATAATAATAATAATAATAATAATAATAATAATAATAATAATAATAATAATAATAATAATAATAATAATAATAATAATAATAAATGGGTGCAAAATGTACTGTTGTATTTAGTAAACTTGAGGAATAGTTGCTTTGAAGCTCTTTGTACCTATTATGACATGTTTAGCCCTACAGACGGTGCACACTCTTTCTTTTAAGCTGCATTCAATATAAGTTTCAGAACCAAACAGACACAGAATTAAGAAGGATCTTGGAGTCATGGAAGAGATAGTCTATATATCTTTCCAGTCTGAACTCAGCTGACTGCTTTCTTAACTATCTTAATCAGAAGACACCAGGCAGCTCCATTCAAAGAGTAGAATATGTCCTGCTAATATTTCTAAATTCTCCCCCTGCAAAGTATAATGAGGTGCAGAGCTGATACAGCAGAGCCCAGGAATGTTACAACCTGGGGCCATATCCAGCCCCCTGTTGGTCCAGATTTGGCCCTCTGGAATTTCCCAGTTCCTTGTTATTCTATCACTTGGTAGATTCCTAACATTGGTGTGGTTTTTTTCAAATCCTAAAAATTTAAAACCCTCCCGCTAAAGCTCAGTTGCTGGCAGTAACTGCACTAACTAAGATAAAATTTGACCATATATTTTTTTTCATCCCATACCTTTGCCTTTAACTCCCCATTAGTACTGGAGGTTCTGTACTTTTAATAGAGGTAGAAAAGAGACCGTTCCAACAACTGTAAAGTTTCCAACTCCTGTGTAGCAAGCTGTACCTGCTCAAATTCCTTGCATTGTTGTCACACATTTATTCATGTTCAGTTTTTGCTGGGTTTTTGTTTTTGTATTAGTCTGCTGTATTGTCTCCCTGCCCTGAAATCAACATCCGCAGGGCCCTCTCAGTACATTTGGCCATATGAGGCCAGGGTTGCTTGCCCTCAGAGTGCTGGCAGAAATGTGAGGGAATTGCTCTGTTTCTCTAGGGGAGGAGACAAATCTGCTGACAGCAAAGTTTGCGTTTGGTGAGCAAAGTGGGTATTTATCCACACCCATTTCTCACAGTTGCCAGGGCTCATGAGGTCCAGTGCAAAGGTATTTGCATGTGCGTGCTCTCTTCCCATCTAGTCCTTTCTTGCGTCATGCCTGTAACATCTCAAGGATCCTTCTGTGAAAAGTTACATTGGTCTGACATCACAAAGACCCACCTTCTGATTTCAGATTTTGGACCTGAACAGAACAGAATGGTGATAACCAAAACCAGAACATCATCTCCTCTTAGGGGATAGTATCCAAATTCCACCTAATTATTTTTGGCATCTGAGGCAAGGTGGCCCAGAAGTACATCACTCTCTGCTTTCTTGGCAACCATGAGAAAATGAGTAACATTTTCTTTTATGGCGGCAAAAACATGAGACTGTTTCATTCTGTCGAAAGGTATGACTCTCCCTCCCTATCCCTCTCATGAGCTATTCTCCTTATTTCCTGGGAATAGAGGACAATAATGAACAATTTAGAGCTTTGTTATTGGAGTATGCACATGAACCGGTAATTTAATTTGAGTTCAAAAGCAAGGGGTCTCACCCAGCAAGAGAAATCTATGCCAGAATTTTGTGTTTGTGTTGTAAATTGACAAATTACCTCAGAGTGTCATTGTTATTCTCATATGTTTTTCTGCCGGCCTATGAGAAGTGTCTATCAAAAATTGTTTGTGACAACAGTTCAGTTCTTTTGTGCATACACGTGTACGTTAGAAGTCTTGATTTTGCATCCACCAGTAAATTGGTTAGATGGTACAGATCAGAGACTTCTGGGTGGTGACCTAAATCAATTGATGTATCTGCTATTAATGCTAATTTGGCCCCTTCAGTATTAGTACTGAAGGGGGCCCTGACAAGTTATCACCTTACTGCTAAATTTATTTGACTGAATTGTGTGAGCTACAACAGGTTTTCTCATGGCCCTATTTAGCTCTGTTCAGTGCATGAGGTATCTGTGATTCTCCATTCCTCAGGAGAGATAGTACATGGACATGAGAAGCATATCCTTTGGCAGCATATCACCTTGGGCGTACCTTCTCTAAGTAGGCTTCATTTTGAGTATATTTTGGCAAGATGATAAAACATTCCTTTTCCAGGAAGATTTTTAGAAGCCTGATAACTGATTGTGACCCCTTGGCTAAGGTAAAGGTAGAGGTTCCCCCTGCACATGCATGCTAGTCATGTCCGACTCTAGGGACAGTGTTCATCTCCATTTTCAAGCCAAAGAACCAGTGTTGTGCAAGTCCGTGGCCATGTGGCCAGCATAGCTGAACGCATTTCTGCACACGGAACGCTGCTTACTTCCCCGTTTTTTTCAGCGGTACTTATTTATCTATTTGCATTTCCATGCTTTTGAACTGCTAGGTTGGCAGGAGCAGGGGTTAACAGAAGGAACTTGCGCCACTGCGTGGCTCCCAAGATTCGAACTGCTGAAATGCCAACTTTGCAGCTGACAGTTTCAGCACTCTAACCCACTGAGCCACCATGCCCCAATCCCTTGGCTACTGTGATTTTAATGATCATCATCCTGTTTCAATTACTTGCACACTGGATGCTTTTTATGATAACAGTATCAGAACAAATTTTCTTTTCTAACCACATTTCTAGCTCAGCTCATTCCAAGAGCCACACGGCATTTCTTCACTGTTGTCTTCCATTAGCCATTGTGGTTTGTCATTGCCCTGAGAACAAACAAGCAACATAAGGTAAAGTACTGTCAGATCAAAAGGCACTACTGTTTACATGTTGATTATAAAGAACAACTGTCATGCAACATAAGAAACCCAAGGAGGAACTGGGGAGTACGTAATATAGACATCTTAGGACCTGTCCACACAGTGAAATTTGCCAGCTGGTCGTTATCTACAATACAATCAGTTTTAATGCTTGGGACTAGAGATGGGCACGACTTAGCGGTATTCCCGTTTCCGTTTCCGTTACTCGTTTCCGTTACTCTACGGAAACGGTAACGGGAATCACTGCCCCAGACTTCGAGCTCGAACCGACGAACGAACAATTTGGTCTGATTTGTCGTGCTCGTTACTTGCATCGCGCAATGCCAAGCGGCACAGAAAAAAAGTTTTTAAAAGTTAAAAAAAAACCCGATTCCCGGCCCTAAAAGTAGGCGAAAACTGTCTGAGGGCACCTACCAGGCCAGAAGGGTGTTTTATTGGGGGGGGGGTTTCCCCGCCCCCCTCTCCTTGGCTATTGCTACTGCTGCGCTGCTGGTACCAGGCTGGGAGGGCGCACATTTGCCATGCAGTGCGGGGGATCCAAAATGGCGACCGCAATATTTTTTTTGAAATCGTTGCCCAAAACCCCACCAAAGCACCACAGAAACATGCGAAAATTAGCTATTTTAAATGCTTGAATTTTTACAGTAGCAGCAGTGGGTTTTTCTTGCAAAAAAAGTCTCCGTTGATTTTATTTTATTTTATTTTATTTTTTTTTTCACCTGCGCATTCGCAATGATGGGCTCGCCCATGGGAGTGGACCATGCAAAGTTTTGGAGCCATTCCACCAATCGCATGGCCAGGTTTTGCTGACTGTACCAGGCTGGGAGGGCGCATCCATTTGCCATGCGGTGGGGGGGATCCAAAATGGCGACCGCAATATTTTTTTTGAAATTGTTGCCCAAAACCCCACCAAAGCACCACAGAAACATGTGAAAATTAGCTATTTTAAATGCTTGAATTTTTACAGTAGCAGCAGTGGGTTTTTTCTGCAAAAAAAAGTCTCCGTTGATTTTATTTTATTTTATTTTATTTTATTTTATTACACCTGCACATTTGCAATGATGGGCTCTCCCATGGGAGTAGACCATGCAAATTTTCCACCAATCGCATGGCCGCTTGGCCAGGTTGACCACAGAGACTTCTGGGATGTGCCAATCGGGCATAAACAGCCCACTAATCATAGCCCAAACCCTAAGCCTAAGCCTAACCCATACGCCAGTACACTGTCCTTCTAAGTGGGTCAGAGAGGCACCCAGATGCATCCCAGTACCCACCGTAACCTCACCCGTAACTAGCCTAACCCTAGCCGTTGCGCTAAGCCGTCTTAACCCTAAGCCAGATCTACTTGCATTGCACTACATGCAAGTACGTGAGACACAGCGGGTGCAAAGAGTCTGCCAGTCCGTCACTTGTGGCTCTGGCTGACTCCTGCAGCTCCCTCCAGGAGCCCGCTACCCCCTCCCCAAACCAGTACTAACGACAACGAAAAAACGAACCGACTAATTTTTGCAAATTTTCGTGAAAAACGGAAATGAGCCGAAACGGAACCGGCCCGACTAACGACAACTCGAAAAAATTTTTTTTCAAGTCGTGCCCATCTCTACTTGGGACTCACTCAGGGAGAACCCATAGCAATTTTGCATCTCAGTGAATCATCTCAGAAAGACTTTGTGCCCTAACCATGTGCTCAGAAAGATAGAGCCAGCCCTTAAAGAGGAAGGATTGATCATTTAAAGTAGAAATACAAAGTCTTTTTTTCCTTTGCCAAAAAGTGCTATCAGGAAACTGTATACCATAATTATATGGTTTTAGGAGTGAAGTCAAGGAACGACTAATAGCTGTTTTGAGTTTTTTGGACTGTTTGGCCATGTTCTGGAAGTTTTTCTTCCTGACATTTCACCAGGCTCTGTGGCTGGCATCTTCAGAGGGCAAGGAGCTCAGGGAACTAGGAGTTCTCTCTGTGCTCTGGGTATAGAGTGAAGATGCCAGCCACAGAGTCTGGCGAAACGTCAGGAATTAAAACTTCCAGAACACAGCCAAACAGTCTGAAAAACTCATAACAACTTTCAGATCCCTGGCGGGAAAGCCTTCAAGAATACATTGAACAACTAATATTTTATCAGGAAGCCCATGTGCCACCAAACAATCCTTTTTATTCTACAGCTCTCAAGATTATCCCATGCTGGCTGATGTATTATGGGAAGAGTAGTCCAGAAGAGTAGCTTTCCAAAGCTCTGTTAATGTTTTGAGAACACAGGATGCAGGCCACTCAATCTTGTCCTTATCAATTTTCAGTTGCCTCCTTTTTACTTAATAACTCGGGGGTGGGGGGGGGGGGTGGATAGTATCTGCCTGAAACACACACACACATTCTTGTCTAAATATGTGAATGTAACTTGTCTTTCAAAAAGGTTCAGTTACGCATAGCTTGTCATTAGAAGTCAAAGACTGTTAGTGTTCCAGATTCAAATACAGTACTGCAGCTCCTATTAATTCAGCAGTTACAAAGGCAGAGTAAGCCTGCACTCACACCCCATGACAAAGCAACTCTAATTTGTAAACTACAGAACGTGTGGAAAGATCTGGATGTGATAATGAGGCATTTTCAGCACTTAGGAAATTCTCTGTTCTGTTCACAGGCCATCTATGAAGTACACTATGCAAACAAATAGGATCCAAAATTAAGGCTGTACAATCCATCCAGTATACTCTGCTAATTCTGGTTCAGATTTCTCAGCACAATCTATTCTCCCATGACTTGGATGACTTGTATTTTGCCTGGAGCTCCAGCAAGTTCCCATAGGACTTTTGTTCCCAACAGAGTTGCATATCTGTTTGCCTTTTTTGACCATTTTTTCCATAAAAACCAAATCCAATAGCCTTGTGGTGATATTGCTCGGGGCATGTAATTCCCTAGCCCCCTACCCCGCATTTGCCAAATCTTCCCTTTGCTCATTAAACTGTTATTTCTTGGTGATAAATGTTTCATTTTTCATAAATTATAATTAAGGCGCATTTCTCATCTCTTTTTCATTCGCACAAAGGAATCAATGGTAATTAAATGTCAGTATTTGAAAGGAGACAGAATTTGGCAATGGTATATAAATACACGTTTTATGTTTTGCGCAGTCTTTGTTTCCATTCTGAAGTATTTATGGAGATTACAACTTTAGACTTAATTAGATTGCATGCACTTAATTAGGGAGATGGGAAGGAGTCTAATTTTATACCATATTCTTTCAAAATAGTTTTATTTTAGTGTTTATTGCATGAGAGCAGCTGTGCCCCTCATGAGTTGAGTCCACTACAATTCATGGTTCAAGCTCTTTTAAAGTTAACTATTTCTAAAGAATGCAAAAACATAAATAAGATATTCAGGCCCAATAGTAGATAGACTGATTCCCTAAAGGAGCTTTCAAGAACTGACCAGGGGCTGTTGAGGCTAGCACATTTTGAAGATGACTTATGCATAGAGTCACCATACGTTGGAAGCAACTTGATGGCATATAGCAACAACAATGGACTACTTTATGTACACTCAGGACCCTGGGCCAACCTTCCCATCATAAGGTGGTTCTACCACTTGAGGATAGACCCTGCCCTTGTGGAGATCTGTTGCTGCTTTGTGTAGATCTTCAGAGCTGGCTTCACCCTAAATACCTGCACCTGATGGGTCTTCGGAACAGGAAGGCATCATAGGCTGGGTGATCTGTAACACCTAAAAATCACCTGGATCATAATAATGGGGAGCAGTGATAGTGCAATGGGACATTATGGTGTGGGGTCTCATTTCCTGCTTCAGGCGTCAGGAGAACTCTAGTGAAACCACTACTACAGATTTATAACCTCTTTATATTAGGGTTGTTTTTTTTTTGGGGGGGGGTTGCACTTGGTTATAGACCAGATTATTTCCTCCTGATGTGTTGCTAGCGTCAGAGTGCTCACCACCTCCAGAAGTAATTGGTTTCAATCTAGGCCACTCTTCAGTGGGTGTAACTGGCTATAAAATCAATAAGACAATGATCACAGCACCTGCTGTTGTGTAAGAGACCAGGTGCAAAGATTCATCCCTGGCTGCTAAGTAACATTTTCATGTATATATTTCAAAGGAGGAATCAGCAAGTATACTTAAAAGGGAAAAAAGGCTGCTGATATTAAGGACATGCAGTTGCCCCTTGGATTTATGCCAAGGAATATAATCACAAAAAATAAAATGAAATGAAACAAGTACAGTTAAAACATGACTGATATTAGGCATATAATATTACTGATTTTAGAGCTCTTTCCCAAGCCACCCAGCTTAAGAGCCACGTAAACAAACAGATAAACAAACATAGAAACAAGTTTATGCCTGCATGTTGCAAAATGTATCCCTCTTGTCCCATATTGATTCAAACAAATATGTGTTTATATAATAGGAAGTCAGTGTTCCAAGCAGTGATCTTTTCCCATTAAGCTCTTTGACCACTAGTTGTCACTACTGGCTCACATACATATGTGGCACTGGCCAATTTTTTAATATTAGGATAGAAGACATGCTGTGTGTGTGTTGTGTTTGTTACAGTGGTGACAGACTCTTTGTGACCCCATGTCCATGGAGTTTTCTTGGCAGGAATACTGGAGGGGTTTGCCAGTTCCTACTCCAGGCGCCTACAGCACCTGGTATTCCCTGGTGGTTGCCCATCCAAGTACTAACCAGGGCTGACCCTGCTTAGCTTCTGAAATCAGGTGAGATCGGGTGTGCTTAGGGCGTGCTACTGGAATCATTTTTTAAAAACATCTTGTTTTCTCCCACCTGTTCACAATTAACTAATCTTGTCAGGTCAAAAGTGATGTGAGTTGGGTTGCAGGGAAACTATCATTTTGACTAAAGTTCATTTGGTGAGGATTGTTTAAAAATATTTGAAGAAAATGGTAGCAATCAGATCTTGCATGTGGAAAGCCGTGTTACATTTTAGAGAGTTTGGTTTTGCCTTACTCTGGAGCTTGCCATGTTTCTGACTACGTTAAATATAACTGTGTCTCCATCTTAGATTATTCCACATAAATTCAGTTGAATACATTGCTGGCTTGTTTTAAACAAACACTGCCAGTCCCCTGTCAAAGCCCTGCTCAAAGGAATGGGTGGGTTAGATAGCCTTCAGCTTTGCACATTATGCTAACTACCACTATTAATACCAGCTACAACAGAACCAGTGATTCAGTGAGATTTATATTCATCTTGAGTTATCTGCACTAATTCAGCGGGTGCAGTCCTGTTGTTGTAAACAACTGGATTTGACCCACCTTGTTTAAGAATGTTTCCAGTCCCAGAATGGTATGGGTAGTCTTCCGAGGGCAGACCCTCAAAGTCTTGTGCTTTATGCTACCATTTAAAAGACTGTGCAACTATTCCACCTTTTCTTCCTTAGCAGCTTTTCAGATGGAGAGAAATAAACAAGGAACAAGAAGTGAAAGACTATGCAAGGGATGCAAGTTGTTGAAATTGTCCTCTGGTAAAAATTCCCCTTCCCCTATAAAATACTGTACATAGAATAGGTTAGGGCCTTTTTACACGACCCCTAAACTCCGCCGCAAATGGCTCCCAGCTCCGGAGCTTAAAATTGTTTACCCACCAGCTCCGGAGTTTACTAAAAATTAAGTGCGACCACGCCCACCTAAGCGCGTCCCAGCGCACTTTTCTTGTACCTGCTCTCCAAGAGTGAAAAATCTTGATGCGGATGTGCTGGGCTCTCCTCACTTCTTTTTGTTGTTGTTTTTTGCCTCCCGCCCCTTTAAGAGAAGGAACCAGGAAGTAAGCCTTTATTCTTTTGTCCCTTTTTTTCTCCCTCCCCTCAGGCAGCCAGCAGCCAGGAAGTGCAGAGGGGCGGGGACGCACGAAGAGCGACAAACCCCTAAGATCTCTGGTCCGAATTTAAGTGACCAGCAGGATCTTAGGGGTTGTGTAAAAGCGCCCTTAGTTGAATAATACCCTACTAAGTCATAATTGCAGAGGTATTCAGAGGTGTATTTCCCAGCAATTTGGAACAGGGAGAGGATTGAACTTTTGGTGTGTTCACAAACTGCTTACCAGGCATTTGGACCAGAATGCTGTGCAATTTCAAGTGTTGCATGCATACACACACACACTGGTATGTCCTCTTTTGTGTGGCTCTTTGGAAAATTAGGAATACAACCAGTTGCATGACTAATTGCTCAAAGATAGAAGCCATGAATCCATGCACTTCAGCTCATTGTGCCATTTGGATCAAGGCAAAGAGTGGAACACCAGAGTGGAGCACCAGCATGATGACTTCTAAGAATTCGTGTTGTAGAAGCCCTGGCAGCAGTGGCTCAGCACCTGAAGACAAGGTCCCTATGGCCTAGTTTGAATTTGCCACAAACTCCAGCAGCCTGGAAAAGCTCCTCAATATCATATGTGCTGTTGTGGAGTCTGAGCCCATAAGGAAATAGCAGCAACCCCTGCAGTTTCTGGAAACACTTTACTGCAGTGCAGAACTCCCCCTCACCCCCAGCTCTTACCTGATTACCAGTTTCCTGATTTATTGTATGCAAGATCTATTTAGGTCAGTGGTTCTCAGCGAGTGGTGGAGGCTTCTGGGAGTTGCAGTCCAGGAACATCTGGGGACCCACAGGATGAGAACCACTGATTTAGGTGCATCACCCTAATGTCTGCTTCAACAATCTGCCTCAGAAACCGTTCTGCTGCATCCCAGTCCTTGCCTTCCTCACGTCTGAAACATCACAATAGTATATATCTAGCCTCAGATTTGGGTCCCGGGCCTCAGGAATTGGAACGCTTCTGAACCAACAGTAGAATCCGTATCAACAAAGTAGGTGAAGGAAAGTTAATATCCTCCAGAACCAGGTCTTTTATAAACCTAGTGGATCTTAATTGCCCATTTAAGAGCAAGATTCACTAAAAAACCTTTGGTTATAACAGGAATGGCTCCCAATAATATGTTGCTAGGAAAGCCACTTACAAAAAGAAAGAAACTGACAGAAGTGATGTAATTTACCTTGCTAGTCAAGCTGCATCAGATGTTTGAGCCCTACAAATCCTAGCTTCAGTACAACACTGGTCCTGGTTTTGACAAGATTTTACCGGACAACTACATGTTTTGGCATCAACCTTCCATTAAATTTTCCTTATAGCAGTTGATTCTAATTAATCAATTGTTGTTTTCTAGCTGTCTTCCCAGATTCGAGGGTATTATGTCATAGTGCTCCCCATAACTCACTAGAATGGTTTGCAAAGGAAATATTTGGGCCAGTCATATAAACAATTTTTTAGAACCCTTCATTGAGGGAAGATGTTGAGTGCTGAATTTAATGAGCAGCCAGAAGGTGTTGTAAGTTAAACAGCCTAAAGATGAGAAGTTTCTATAGAAACAATTTATCTCAGCTCTGTATATCAAGTGAAGTTTGAATGATAGTTTATACATTAGATTGACTTCTAGAATTTGGTTTGCTTTAGTATCAGGATTTCCAAAAAGAGAGAGAAAACATAGGGGGAAATTGCCTAAACTCTTTCACATGGAAAATATTTCTGTCCTTTGAAGATAACAGGTTACCAAGCTTTTCTTGAAAAGGGAAAAGAGTTAATGGAGTAAGGCTTGAGGAACATCTTTCTGGCCAGCATAAACAATGATTATGCAAATATTTCAAACTGTTGCAGATCATGAGCAGACCTCAGCCAAGATGCTGTGGGAAAAAAATGGAAGACAACAACAGCTGGAAACATTTGGCCCCTGTAATTAAGATCTGAAACCCTTTGTATAATGAGTTTTTGAGGCTGATGCTTCCTAAAAGTCCAAATGCATGGGAATCAGAAAGTTTGTTTGTAAGGTAAGCAACAAAAATTGGACTTTTGTTGTGCTAAAATCTGCATGCCGTTATACCAACTTAGCTGGGCAGAACACATCAACACATTTGTTTAGATATATGCTCAAGGAAAGAAATGCACTGATCGAAAAATATTCTTGTGTTAAATGTACCATTACATTATTCAATTATTTGCTAAAGTAGCCTTCATTCAGCTTGTTTTCAGAACCCTATATTTTCTTCAACTCATTACTGAATTATAGTATTTTAGGTCTCAGTAACAACTAACCTTTTACTAACTTCCTCATCTGTCTACATCAAAGGAAGGTCCTTAGATAAACCTACAGATTTATTTTTTAGGTTTCATCTCTGTAAGCTACTTTGGTTTACCTAACTCCATTCTTTCTTTCTTTCTTTCTTTCTTTCTTTCTTTCTTTCTTTCTTTCTTTCTTTCTTTCTTTCTTTCTTTCTTTCTTTCTTTCTTTCTTTCTTTCTTTCCTGTCAGTGGTGTCCAAAGTTTTTGTGAGGAGGGCCAGATTTTGGTGGCTGGAAATGTGTGTGTGGGGTGTTGGCTGCCCCCTGACACTGCCCCCCACTATGGGCCCTGCCCACTTCCCCTTGCAAGCCCCACCCAAACACACACACACAGAGACTTGCAGCTTGCTCAGTTGGGTGGGCTCTCCATCACTTCTGTGGGCAGCTAGGGGCACATGGGCGCTAGAGCAGCACCTTCACCACCCTGGCCTGGCCCAATCGTCCTCGGCCCAGCCTGGCTTCGCTGCCCACGACCCTTGTCTTGTGGGCACCACAGCATGGAGGCGGCACTTCCATCCCCTGTGCTTGCTCCTGCACTAATGTCAACCCGCCCAACGCCAACGACCGAGGTGGAGTCATCTCAGCTTTGCCAACCACTCCCCACCCAGAATCCAGAGAAAGTGTGGCGTCTCGAAGGCAGCTTGGCGGGGGTGACTGGGCTCTGTAGAGCTTGGGCGTGGGGGAGGGGGCGGGCCAGCCATCCGCAGGCCAATTGGGATGGCCTGCCAGGCCAGATCCAGCCCACAGGCTCGACTCTGAACACGGCTGATCTAAGGCAGTGTTTTTCAACCTTTTTTGGGCAAAGGCACACTTGTTTCATGAAAAAAAATCACGAGGCACACCACCATTAGAAAATGTTAAATTTTTTTAACTCTGTGCCTATATCAGTCTCTAAAAGGTTCGCCATTGCTGGTGTAGGGAGAAGCAGGACAGAGGGGCCACAGATTGAGGCAGCCCGCTCTCTAGCACCTAGTTCCCACTTGCCTGTGTTGTTTTTTTAAAGACATTTTGCCCTGCATGGACTTCTGTGTCCAGTGGAGACCTGAGAAGGGGCACTGACTCTCCAGGAACACAAATAAGACCCAAAAGCCCATCTTGCTCTCCACACTGTGGCCAAGGCAGATGCCTTCAGCAAGTCCAGCAACAGGAGGGGAGGAGGATGAAGGAAGGCAGGAAGGAAAGAAGGCAGAAAGTGTTCTGCTTGTATACCGCCCCATACCACTTCAAGGAGTCTCTGGGCGGTTTACAGTTTTAATTACAGTAGGCAGGCTGCTAGACATACACATATGCAGGCTAGAAATGAGCACGTTTCTATGAAGAGGGGAAAGGGTACGAATGGAAAGAGAGAGGTGGGGAAAAAAAGAAAGAAAAGACAGAGAGAGAGAAGAGGGCGACCCAAGACAGAAAGAAAGGGGCAAGACTTCAAGGAACCCATCGCGGGGCCCCTCAGAGACGGCTCTTCCCCTCCCGGACCCTAAAGGCCGGCCATCCGGCCATCCAGCCGTGCCAGTAGCCCCCCCCTGTCCGCCCACCTCCTCAGCCCAGGCCCGGCGGAGGCCTCCACCATCCCCTCCTCCTCGCAGCCCTGCCGCAGTGCTCGTGGGGCAGCCGGGCGCCCCTCCTCCCCTTCCCCTCACCTGGTGGTTTGTTCTGGGCTGGGGCTCCCGGGCCGGCTCGTGTTGGCGGGTGGGCTGTCGGGCGGCTCAGTCCATTGGTAGCTCCCAGGAAAGGGGTGGTGGTGGTCCAGGGTAAAAAAAAGGAGGGGGGGAGAGGGAAGCGAGCGAGTCGCAGCAGCAGCGGCAGGCACAGGGCAAACACTAAGAGAATGAGCGGGGCCAGGTCCGGCCGGGGAGGAAGTGATGCCAGCGCCGCGGGCCTTGGGGGGGAGGAGCCAAGCTGGCCCTTGGACGCTATTTATAGCGCCTCCCAGCTGTCGGCCGCCCGCCAGCCCTGGGTTGAATTTCTTTAGAATTTTTCAATTTTTCCCACGGCACACCAGGCAACATCTCGCGGCACACTAGTGTGCCACGGAACAGTGGTTGAAAAACGCTGATCTAAGGTATTAAAGCACTGTTAAATCAAGAAGATAAATTAAAACAGACCCTTTAATATTATTTAAAGTCATTTCATAAAGATAATGTTTATTTATTTATTTTATTTGTATACCTCTTGGAGTGGCCCCTTGGGCGGTATGTAAACTAAATAAATAAATAACAAAAAGTAATGAAGTAACCAACATCAAATGGCTCTTCCTCATCAGTCTTTATTGAGGACATCTGAATAAAGATAACTTTGCCTACCATCTGAAGGACAATGGAAAGGGGACATCCTATGGTGGTGGGGGAGAGAAAGCGCTCTTCTGAGTATGTTAAAAGGTCATGTCTTCATTGTAGGAGTTCTACTGGAGGGAGGGAATGACTGCCCTGTTGTTGAAATGCAAAGGTGGTCACATTTTCCTAACTCTTTTGCCACAATCTCTGACTTACTCAAATCCTATCCCTTTGGAGAATACATTGCCTCACTATTTTTCTCACATCAAGGAATTCAGATGCTTTCTGAGCTTCTGTCTTGCCTAAAAGCGATTGCTTGATAGGTCCTGACCTTTGTAGACCCGTCTGCCTCAAGAATACTGGTGATGTAACATTCTTCTTTAACTTATAGCCATTATATAAGGTGATAACATTTCTGCCAATGCACGCTTATATATACTCTCCAGACTCTGATGCACATGGCAAAGATTTGTTGCTGTTATGTGCCAACAAGTAATTTCTAATTTACAGTAACCATATTAAGGTTTTCAAGGCATATGAGATATTCAGGGAGTGGTCTACCATCACTAACATCCTCTCCCCAAGTAGGTTCCCTAATGAGAGCATGGATTTGAACTCATATTCTCAGAGTCCTAGCCCCACACTTGGTCCATTGCACCATGCAGGATCTCACTGTCAAAGATCCTCAACAAAATATATAAACCATACTCATTCAAATGATGAAATATGCCAGAATCACTTGTGCATGCATGCATATTTTCTCTCTGTGTATCTTGATTTTAGATGATAAGTTTTAGAATGGCATATTTCTCAAAAGACTATGCTGGTCATGCTTCTTTCTGTTGAACTATTAGTTCAGGCTTATCAGATATAAAAACCTTGGATTAAGTTCGGTCATGTCTTGTTTATAGTGAATCCAACCCTTTGATGTCAGTGAGGGCATACAACTCATTTGAAGTTGTCGTAAAAATTCCATATTCCTTGTACCAGCATGCTCTCCACACATTTTCTGCCCCAGTAAAAAACGATGTTGTTCTGTTGTTATGCTTCGAACCCTGGGAGTATGTTCATGTGAAGCAATCTAATAGAAAATGTGCTCTGTAGGGACATTCAGATGTGACACTGAACAGGAGTGATAGAAAGACTTGGTCACTTCCATCACAATATTTACATCCAACCTTTCTTGGTACTTTCTCAGCTGTTTTTAATGGTGTATTATTACTATTGGTGTTGTAGATCTCCTCAACTATTGTTTCCCAGGTGATTAAATTTAGACTCCAAAGATCAAAAATAAGTGTTTGCTTCCTTGCTTGTTTATACTATAGTTCCCAATACATAATTGCCTCTTGTCATGCTGGCTGCCAGTTTCTGAGAACTATACCAAAAAAGTAAATTTGCCCATCTTCACATATTATAATGGCAAATGTTTCCCTCTTTACTTGACCATGCAGAATATAAAATACAGCATGAGAGAACTCTCTCAGAGTAATTTGGTCTCCTGTTTTGTTTTGTTTTTAATTATCACACAACATTTGGGAAAGGTATTTATTGTGTGTTGTGATTATAACTATTTGGATTCTGGAAGTTGCATTCTAAAAGCACAACCTTTCCAAGTTCTGTCACTATCATAACTGTAGCTGCTGTCATTGCCATGTCTGTTTGGAAATGTTTGAGATGTAAGGAATCCGGAGAGTGTCTTTCTCCCATGATGTCATCTGATGATGATAGTGAGACTTTTCCAGACTGTAGAGAGGGGATGAGACAAAGTAGTGATTTAGAAGCATTTGGATGTAGTATTTAAATGGGTCACTCATGCCCCAGACCTCTGTTTGAATAAACTGTGATGTGCCTTATGATATTTTCCAAGCAATGAAGTAAATAATCTTTTAAGTAACAACTTGTCCATATAAACAAGGAACAGAAAGACATGTTTGTGTGCCAAATTATCTTCTGGGGAGTGGGGGGGGGAGAGAGAAAATGGAAACACAAAATCAGAAACTGATTTGATCATCATCATCTCCTTCTTCTTCTTCTTCTTCTTCTTCTTCTTCTTCTTCTTCTTCTTCTTCTTCTTCTTCTTCTTCTTCTTCTTCTTCAACTACAGAGCTGGAAATGACCCTGTGGTGGAATAGTGGTGTTGGTGCAAAATTGTTACCCTAGTTTTCATCTTCTGGAGTTTTAAAATAATTCCTTTAAAGGGGGAAATGGTGCTCAGCAACACATTGCATTGACTTTTTTTACAATAAGATATTACCGTCATCCTTCTATCTTGGAAGCCACCTTAGTGAGTGGGACTGATGCCAGTTGACTTGATGCTTGGAAGGCTGTTGCCTGCATCAGGTCCACTTACAACTTTTCCATTCACAGTCTTAAACCACCTTGAGTCTTCTTTCTGGAAATGTTTGAGGGACTAAAATGCCTCAGGGTATGTCTCAGGTCTCAAGCCGGAAAGACACAATAGTGATAACCCATGACTTTTCTAGCCTGAGCTTCCGCTTTTCACAACAGTGAACTTCTCTCACCCTCAGAATTATGCTTATTTGGTGATGAGTCTTTGAGATTTAAGCATAGGATTCCTTTGAAGCCTAACTCCAATACCGCATGTGAAAAGCCAAGCACGCATGAAATAGGCCTATCAGCAAGAGCATTTCAAAGTATAAAGGAATTAATTTGTTCCAAATGAAATTCTGTTAAGCAAATTTTCCTTTGTACAAATTTCCCATAGGAATACATTGAAAACTGATTAATACCTTCTGTTGTACAGATTTGCCCCATAGGCAATTCTGTTAAGCGATTTTCCCCATCTCCAGAAAGTTTTTCCTTTAAGCGGATTTTCTGTTAAACAAACCACTTGCTGTACAAGGGTCCACGGTATATTGTTGCAGCTTCATAGTCATAGAATCATAGAATCATAGAATCATAGAGTTGGAAGAGACCTCAAGGGCCATCCAGTCCAACCTCCTGCCATGCAGGAACCCCATCGCAATATTTCCAACAGATGGCCATCCAGCCTCTGCTTAAAAACCTCCAAAGAAGGAGACAACCACCCTCCATGGCAGCATATTCCACTGCCGAACAGCTCTAACTGTCATGAAGTTCTTCTTAATGTTCAAACGGAATCTCTTTTCCTGTAGTTTGAAGCCACTGCCCCGAGTCCTAGTCTCTGAAGCCATGGAAAACAAACCTGTTCCCTCTTCAATATGACATCCTTTGAAATATTTAAACATAGCCATCATATCCCCTCTCAGTCTTCTTTTTGAAAGGCTAAACATTCCCAGTTCCCTAAGCCTTTCCTCATAGACATTTCCTCCAGACTCTCAACCATCCTGGTCGCTCTCCTCTGCACCCGCTCGAGGTTGTCAACATCCTTTTTAAATTGAGGCGCACAGAACTGGACACAGTACTCCAGGTGGGGTCTGACTAGAGCAGAATAGAGTGGTACTATCACTTCCCTTGTTCTAGACACTATGGTTCTGTTGATGCAACCAAGAATCACATTGGCTTTCCTGGCCGCCGCATCACTGCTGACTCATGTTCAATTTGTGGTCCACCAAGACTCCCAGATCCCTTTCACAGGTACTATCCTCCAGCCAAGTATCCCCCATCCTATATCTGTGCAATTCTTTTTTTACCTAGATGTAGCACCCTACATTTCCCTCTGTTGAAATCCATTCCGTTAGCTTTGGCTCAGCACTCTAATCTGTCAAGGTCTTTTTGGATTTTCATCCTATCCTCTAGGAAATTAGCAACCCCTCCCAATTTGGTATCATCTGCAAATTTAATTAGCATACTCTCTAGTCCTTCCTCCAAGTCATTAATAAAGATATTGAACAGCACTGGATCCAGAACAGAACCCTGTGGCACCCCACTGGTCATGTCTTTCCAAGCTGAAGAGAGGCCATTTATGGTCACCCTTTGGGTGCGATCAGTCAACCAATTACAAATCCACCTGACAGTAGCACTATCTATCCCACTTTATACTAACTTTTTAGCAAGAATACCATGGGGAACCTTATCGAAGGCCTTACTAAAGTCCAGATAAACAATATCCACAGCATTCCCCTCATCCACTAGGCCTGTAATTCTATCAAAGAAAGAGATCAAATTAGTCTGGCATGACTTTTTTTTTAAGAAACCCGTGTTGACTTGTAATGACAGCATTGTCATAGAGACAGTGTCAAAAACAGGGTTTCTTTAGAAAAACTAACAGAAACAAAACAGGTCTGCTTTAAAGAAAATAAGGGAGTAACTGTCCTCCAGAATGGGGCACTTGGCCGTGTAACTTATCATACAATTTTGTAAGTCATATTAGTATTTCTGTTTTACAAAGGCACCGAGCAGTTTTCTTCCTCAGGTTGCCTTACCCAAGGAGATGGTTTGGAAACGGGAACATAGCTTTCTAGTCTGCATGCTCTAGAGTGAGCATGGCAACGTGTGCGTACCTGAGAGGTTAAAGAATGTGTATGTTTCTCCATCAGATATGTTGCGCTTTCTCACATATTGGCTTCACAATTTCATTAATTCCAAAAACAGTGCCTCAAAATACTTTGACCCAGAGGGACTTCAGCCACATCCCAGCTGTCCTTGCTTCTGTCATCTCCCAGCAGCCATAGGACAGATCATGTGCTCATATTTTGGGATCCTCTAGCACTGAATGATTCTCCATGAGGGAAGATTCTCTTGAGAGGCGTGTGCACGTATATTTAAACTTCCATTTTTAAAAGCCAAGGAATTAAACTCTTCAAAAAAAAAACCTTCTGGTTTATGAATGTGTGATGATGTGCTTCTGATTCAAAATGCCTGGAAATAGCCCGGTGTTGTGAATAATATCATGCCCAGGTTGCCGCAGGGAAAAGAATGCCAATTGTTACATAGCAAAGAGCAGCCTGAATGGCAACACCACCAATGGCAGCAGTCAAGAGGGTCTACCAGATACCTTCTTGTGCTCGTTAACATTCATACCTGGTGAAAAGCAGCCCTGACAATGGCTTTCTGTTTGGGTTAGAAGTGGTCAACTGATAAAAGAAATGGGACCTTTTATTTTGGGACCTCTTTTTGGGACCTCTTTTTTATTTTGGGACTCTTATAAATGGGACCTCTTCTGACCTTTTATTTTGCTTGGTGCCGCCTTGTGAATGGAAGTGAGCTGAAAAAAGTATCCTGTATGTAAACCATCTTGACTCCTGCCATGAGTGTTGTCAGCATTCAGGCTGCCTTTGCTATGTAAAGTTTGGCATCCTTTTCCCTGCCATCAGGACACTGTGCAGTAATATCCGGTCCTCTTCTCTCCTCTTGAATCGTGGATACAGATCACAGTATTGCACATTCATAAATAGGAAGTTCCCTTCCATCCATGCCAGTGTATTTTAATCCTACTTGCTAGGGCTAACAAACATCATGCCTAGTTACTTTGACCCTAAGGCCCCATATGTGTGAGCTGGGTAAATGTTTTCGAATGAAAGGAGGTGGCTGCAGGATGCTTATGCTGATAATCTACTTAGATTGTCAGTACAATATCATCAATGTGTTGCCTGGATCAGTGCTAATTCCTTTTAGGCCAAAACAGGCGAATGAGCTACTGCACGTTGCTCATGCATTTAATCATGGCAGGGCAGGACAGGTTTGCCTGCCTGGGTTTGGGATCTGGGTCATATGTTTTCACCCCGATTCTCTGCTGCTGAACAATGACTGCACATGAGTTCTTCTTCCATGGTCCTAACAGGTCCTGTTTATTCTAGTGGAGTTCTTGCTAATGTAGCTGGGTGCTTGTTGTCATTTTTGTTGTGAAACAAACCAAGTGAAGTAAATGATTTGTTCAGCTATTATTGTTCCACAGTGATAACCCGGTGGCTACTGTGGTGTCAAAATAGCAAAGAATGCCGCCTCCACAGGCTTGCAAAGCTGATACTTCCTAGTCTAGACCAAACACATCACACCATTTTCACTATTTTGACTGCCCCGTGGAAAGTCTTTATAGATAAAAAAGAAAATAAACCTTGTTGCTTGTAGGCTCTAAAACGTGGCAGCCAGTTATACTAGCCAATTAGCACGACCATGAAGAATCATGGAAATGTTAACTGAGAAATGTTTTGATTACTCTGCGGGAGGCTTGCATAGCAATGGTCTGCAAGCATTGTGAGATAAAATAGATCTCTTCTTGTTAAACAAAATCCAGCATATTTCGTGGCATTAACTAAGACTTTTCAGGCACATTTTAAGAAAAGGCCTTTCAGACCATGTCTTGGTACAATACACAGAATCGTCATTTTTGGAGACACTTGCTTTAGTTGCAAAGTAGCAAAAAATAAAAAAAACCCAGCCAAAATGTCAACAAGAATATTTTTGCAGTTTGCAATTGAACTGATTTCATTAGGAACGAGAAAGGAGAAAGGAATGAATGAGTATTGCTTGTGATGTATGTCCCACAAAGCCAGGTAGTACCACCAAGCAAGAACTGAGTCTAGGCCAGGGGATGGAGCCTTCTAAGGTGACAGGGGCAAGTAAGGGGACAGAACCGGAAGGGGCAGGAATGTTTTTCGACCACCTGATATTGGAAATAAGCACATGGGGAATCCAGTCAAACAGGATCAGCATCTAGGTAAAAATCAGCTCACTAGGTAGGATAGCTACTTAAAGTTTTGAAGGGATAAAACCACACATTTTTGGTGGCTAGGCAGCCAACAAAGTGCACCCAGGAGCTTCAGCATTGACTGCTATTCCTGCTTGGGCTCATATTCTTACCTACACCACACATGCGGGCAGGGCTGGTGCTAGGTTTTTTTTGCGCCCTAGGCTAGGGGCAGGGAGTGGGGTGGCAGGCGGGTGGGCAATGGGT
Organism: Phrynocephalus guinanensis; assembly: GCA_037367245.1. NCBI lineage: Eukaryota > Metazoa > Chordata > Lepidosauria > Squamata > Agamidae > Phrynocephalus > Phrynocephalus guinanensis. The sequence goes on along the minus strand of CM074733.1, from coordinate 69,411,770 downwards.
GGCGGGGGGACAGACGGCAGTGGCCAGCGGCGGGGGGGGGCAGCAGGCTGGCCAGCGCCCCTTCTCCATTTTGGCGCCCTGGGCAACTGCCTAGTTCGCCTTAATGAACGCGCCGGCCCTGCATGAGGGTATATTTTCAGGCAGCAAGAAGACTCCTGATGGTACTAGTGCTCTGCTCCCTGCTTTTGTTCCAAATGTAATGAGGGATCTATCCAAAGCTGTGTTCAGTCCTGGCTTTTTGCTTTGCTGATGTTGTGCCAACACAGTATGCACAGAGACTCCTTTGTGCTGAGCTAGGGAGCCATTTTGTTGGGTAAAAATGCGGATGCTTAGGCTTATGGCACCTGACACATAGCAATCCATTTCTTCTCTCGCTGGCATTGCCTGTCCTGAAAGCAAGGCCGGATCTACAATGAAAGTAATGAAGCTAAAGCTTCAGGACCCGTAATCCTGGAAGGGGCCCAGAAGTGACTTTAATATACATTTTGGTGGTGAACTGTCATGGAACAACCTCATTGAAGAAGATAACCATGGTTGCCCAGACCTCATTGCTGGTTGCAAAGGGCCCCTGTAACAGTTCAAGCTTCAAAAAATATAGGTCTATCACTGCTTCGGAGCGACCTGCCTGGAGGGTCCGAGAATTGCACCAGTCTCCTGAAACTTGAGCTGATGCCTTGAGCGCTTGCAATGTTAGTACCACCTCAATTTTTAGGTTTACTGTTCAGTTGTCTGTACGCTTCGTTGAGAATGCAGCCTCTTTTTGGAAACTCTGCTTAGGGTGGCAGTTCATTCCTTTTGCAGTCCTGTTGTATGCATGCTTACTCAGAAGCATACTCAGTATCAATACGAGGCTTAAGTGTGGAAAGCTTACTTGGTTTGAGCAAAGCTTCCAAGGAACAAGGGTTGGACCTTTATTCTCTCACACACCCCTACCCTTGCCACAGCTTTGATCTCCTCACTCTGAGAATGACACTGACTTGGTTACTTCATGTCCGTTTTGTCTCTGTTAGTGTTGCGCTTAGGAGCGGTACAAAAAAATGTTACTTCATGTCTGTCGCGCAACTACTGAAATTTGTCTTGACCACGCCCTCGGAATGGGTTCTAAGCGAGACAATCCTTTACCTGGTGCTGGGGTAGGGTTTTCCCTTGTTACTCTTTGTTCCCGCTTTCTGTTCCGAGACAAGACACCATGTAGTAACGACAGTCACGCAACAAAACATTCATTTCTCTCAGAAAACTGAGTCCGGTGTTTTTTTAAAACATTTTTGACTTTTCAGAAGCGAAATGTTGAAAAAGAATTTTTAAACCCAAAATAAAAGGGAAAAGGGAGCTAGACAAATTCAATGTTTGTCACGGTACAAGACCGTGAGGTAACACTTGTCACGAGACAAGTTATCATGACCATGGGAACACTGAAACAGGGACAAAACAACATGATCGCAACCACGGTACAAAACTAGTTGCAGAACAAAGAAGGATGTGAAGTAACCGCCAAAAAAGTCATGATGTAGCACAGTTTGAAGGGGAATTCTGCCCAAACTGCTCTTTCTACGCATTAGAAAGTAATGGTAAAACCCATTTGCTGTCTTGCACTGAAACCTTGGACCACTGAACTAAAGTCTCCTAGAACTCAGCAACAAACTGTTCTCTTAAGTTTTGCAAGGTATAAGTGATACAAAAAGGGAAAATAGATATTTGGTCAAGATTTAATATTTAGAACAACCCAGCCCAATAGCCCTATATGCTTTAATAAGAACTTTAAAACTGTTGCAGGGTCTTGAAATTTGGTAAAAAATTCTTCTTATCTGTGCAACAGATGTGCAAGGATCCACAGACCAGGATAGCTTCAAGTTCCCCAGAGTAGTTTGCTCTTTTTCTCATTAACTGGCACTTACAGTCTCAATAACCCACTCTGAGACATTGGAAGTAGAAAATAAAAACAAATTTCTTTATCTCCAGTTGTTAACAGGTCAAGCAGCATGCTAACAACATGAGTGCTTTCAGCAACAGGTTTCTACAGACTCGAGAGAAAGGGAAAGCGCTGAGCAGAGAGACGGGGCTCTCTTTGAATTCAGAAGCAGGAGGGAACCATTTTTCCTTTTGTTCACTCAGTCTGCTGTCAAGATAGAAATGTTCAAGATAAAGAAGGGCAGCACAGAGGAGATCTTGTTGGACTGCAGTTGCCAGTGTTTTCCACCATTGGTTTTGCTCTGGAAGGCTCATGGGAGCTGCAATCTAACAGCTTCATGCAGTCTGTGTTTTTTTTTTCTTTCTGATCTTTCCTTCGGGCAAGATAGGACTAAATACCAATCAGAGGACAGGAATACGCATTCTTGAAAGTGTTCTAAAATATGATGGAAGTGTAGTCCTAGAGAAAGGCTGGAACATATTGTCTCTCCTTTACTTCTTGCATCACAGATGTTTTGTCCACCCTGGTGCATCTTCTGCAGCTGTACAAAACAACCCCAGACTTCCTCTATGATGGACGGGATGTATGGAATGTGGACAAGTTTCTGCACAGCCCTCTTTTCATCAGGGTCCAAAACGGGGTTGGAAAACCGTCCGGAGACAGGCCTGACTGTTTCTGTTCTCTGACAGTTAAGTCATGGAAAGTTTTCCCTGTTAGCACAGCAAGGCCAGAGAGCAAAGAGTTTATCACTGGACCAGAAAAACAAACAGACAACCATGCAGAGGAAAAACCTTGAAGGCCACGGGTTGACATTACCAGTTACCTGGTATGGGGCTGCCCTTTGGAAACGGATAGCTCTTTTCATCTGGAGCTCAAACAGCACCATATATTGAGAAGAGATGCTTCCTTTGCTTTTATTTAAACCCAAGTCGCTCAGACAGGCAGGAAGAGAAGAGTAAGAATAAGCCATACAGTGCAGGCTATTTTATTCTTCCTACCCCCACCCCACCCCAGCTCATTTCCAGCCCTCCCCAGTTGCTTTTTACCAAAAAGGGGAGAAGACAATCCTTTTACCTTTTACCAAAAGACAGATAAACCTTCCTGCATTTCCCATAGCAGTATCCAGCAGGCCACTCCTAGCTGGGCTCCCAGCCCCCCCCCCACTCCCCCTCAAGAGGCAGGATGCTGGAAGGCAAAGCACCTGCCATTGTTTCTGCACTGAGAAAGGGGCAAAGCTGCATAGTGGCTTGTTCATCATCTGCACTGATAGGCACTACAGCACAGCCCACCTGTCTCTGTACATTAAAAGAGGAATACATCTAGGATCCGCCCCAAGACATGGTGCAAAATGTCAATACAGTCCCCATGTGTGCCATTGCTCTTTATTAGAGTGGCAGTGATGCTCCAATCGAGGTCAGGGAAGAGGCAAAATCAGACCTTTTTGGAATTTCTCCACGCACAGATAGGGGAACAAAAATCATTCCTATTATGCATATTGCCCTCACCACCACCACCATCCAAGTCATTTTTATAGCATGTGGTGTCTTGCTAATGTAAACCTTTCCATGCTGATGTAACCTTAGGATGGGCAACATGCGGCCTTCCAGATGTTTTTTGAATTACAACTCTCATCATCCCTGAGGCTGAATGGAATTAGCATTTGACATGGAAGGCCATGAGCTGCCTAGATGCCCTAAGCACATCCGATCTCGCCTGATTTCGGAAGCTAAGCAAGGTCAGCCCTGGTTAGTACTTGGATGGGAGACCACCACCAGGGAATACCAGGTGCTGTAGGTGCCTAGAGTTGGAACTGGCAAACCACTCCAGTATTCCTGCCAAGAAAACTCCATGGACATGGGGTCACGAAGAGTCGGTCATGACTGTAACGACGCAACACACACACACACACACACACACACACACACACACACACACACACACACACACACACACACACATGGAAGGCCATGGTTTATCGAAGGGAGTCACACTTTGAACTCCCCCCATATGTTTCCTATGTTTCAATGGTACAGTAAAAATGGGGGCAGGAAAGCTATGCAGAAAAAAGGGGAAAGAATTATAAAAATAAACCTGGCTACAAAGAAAGCAAATAGAATCAATAGCAGCACACAGTAAACCTAGAGAGGAATCAAAGAAGAGAAATAGTCTTTGAATGGTTGTAGTGAACAACTCGAGGAAAATATGATGCCATCAGCCTGCTGCTTAAATAGCAGTACCGATGAGACCAAGTAATGTCTGGAAAAGCTTAAGAAGAATCTTTCGACACCAGAGCAAAGATCCACCTAGTTGGATACTCTTTACATATGCTGGTCAGTCACCCCCTTGCTCATGCAAGTTCATTAGCCAGGCAAAAATGAAGTTTTATGATAGCAACGGAGATCCAAAGCTATGCTTTCATCACCAGGATGAGGAGGGGAACTCTCTTTGCCTCATCTCTGCAGTTGGAAAAATCCACAGAAGCACTTGGACAGATTATCCGAGCATATGCACAGGTTGATGTGGGAGCAAGCTGTCTTTTATGTGTCCCACTTAAGGCTTGATAGGTAAGACCCCACACACACACACACACACTTTTCACTAATATGACCAGATCTGAAACAGAAAGCACTTGCAGTACCCCTAGGATGTGATTGTTATTGCAGCCTGCAGGTAAAAAAAAAAAGGGGGGGGGGCTGCTGTAGCTGAAGTTTCCAAACACACTTCCAGACATATATCCTCGTACGCACCTCATAGCTACTAATCCAGCAATTTGTCTGGTCAATTTTGATCATAGAAATCCGAACTTCATTAGCCGCAGCTATTGCTACTGTGTTGGCTAATAAATGGATTATTTCACTCCTCAGATAATGGCATTATTCCGCCATTATCTCTCCTTGTGTGATTGCATTGACACTATGTTATCAATTGTTAGTTTTAATGTTGCCTTCTAATGCTAAGATGCCCCTCAATTCCCTGTTTCTCAATCTGAATGTGTCTTAATGGTAACGGACTGTATATTGCCTCTCCTTACTGTAAGATGCCTTGGGTCCTTTTCTAAAGAGAAAGGTGGGGTAAAGTTATTCTAAATAAATAAATAAATAAATAAATAAATAAATAAATAAATAAATACCATGAAAACTACACACAAGGTTGCTTAGTTCATACTATCTAAACTCAGGACGGCATTATATGGAATCGTATTCTTCCAGAAGATGAATCAGATTCTAGCTTTAAATATATATATGCCAGAAAAGGACAATGAGTCCCTTCTGCTAACAGTTTACAAAGTGCTTCCAGATTAACTCAGAAATTATAAGTGGCTCATCCTTCAAGTAGGTGCTTAGCAATAGCAAGGAAGCATTTCAGTGCAACTGCTTGAACACTGGTGCTGATGGCTACATAAAATGCACAACTGCAAGGAAGCACTGGCTACATGCGATGATGCACTCTCACTTTGTGAGGGGTGACAATGCACCCCCCCCCCCACTGGCTGAGCTAGGACACGATGGGACTCCAGAACAGCCTTCCTTAGCTTTGGGCCCCTCAGCTGTACAGCGCCCATAAGCCAGCAAGCTCATTTACTGGTGTTCTACAGGCGTGCTAGACTACAGTTTCTATCATCCCTGCTGCTCCTCAGCTTTTGGGAGTGGTGGGAGATGTAGTCCAGTAAAGCCTATGATTCCTCAGACGTATGCGTATGAAATTATTTACACAACACTTTATTTTTTCATCCATATTTAGGGGATTCCACACAGTTCAGCCAGGATCTGCATTTCTTCAGGTGGTGAGAGACAGGGTGCCTATTTGTGGGCTTCTCTTTTACCAGCCTCTGGGTGACAGACTTGAAGCTATTACCAGAATGAAGAACGAGCAGCTCTCCTAGTTTCCCCACCCCACCCCCAGCCTTCCTCTGGAGCTGGCTGAAACATGCAAAGGACAGGAGTAGTGCTGCCTCTGAAGTCTTAGTAACTGAAATGTAGTCATACATGTGGCATTTAAAATCTTTCCATGCATTCTTTTGGAGTTTTGTCATCACACCCTCCCTGAAATATTGTATTTTAGCCCCCATTATAAACAGTATGCGACACTGAGATTTCTTTTAAAAAGCAGGCACAGTGGAAGAAACCAGAGGCTTCTCACCCAGAGGTGGTGCTGCAAACCCCTGTGGGAAACAGACCAGTAGAATGTTTACTGTTGCTGGGATTCTGGCGATATTTCCCCCCACCCCAAACTCTGGTCCTGAAGTGCTGTTTTATAAGCCCTGGGTATGCCTTTGTCCCTCCCCCTTCCATGAGCTGCTAGCTTATTCAAAATGATGAACACCCCCCACCCACCCACTTAATGGCCCGATTTTTGTTGTTGCTCAGTTGTTAATTCCTGTCTGGCTATTCATGACCCCATGGACCAGAGCACACCAGGCCTTCCTGTCTTTTACTGCCTACCTGAATTTGGTCAAATCCATGTTGGTTGCGATGACACCATCCAACCATCTCATTCTCTGCCGTCGCCTTTTCCTTTCGTCTTCAATCTTTCCCAACATCAGGGACTTTTCCAAGGAGTCCTCTCTCCTCATGAGGTGGCCAAAGTACTGGAGCCTAAGCTTCAAAATCTGTCCTCCCAGGGAACATTCGGGTTTGATTTATTTCAGGATGGATAGGTTTGATCTCCTTGCAGTCCAGGGGACTCTCAAGACTTTCCTCCAGCAAATTAAACACATGGAAAACTGTAATCTTGCTCCAGCAATGGTCAGCATGTACAACGCTGACCAAGTTTTGTTCACACACACGGCCTAACAACTCTCAGTGGCACATTTAATTAGAACACCTAATTGAGCCCTCTCTGCAAGCTTGACAGAAGACTGAGGTATTCAGAGAACCTGCAAGCAAAGAGGCACAGATATAGCTTGATGCTCAGTTCAAAATGCATTGTGGCTCACCCAGGCAAAGCTCTAGAACCAGCTTGCAGTTGATGAGTTACAGCTGAAACATTTGAAGAAGTGGCAAAGGATAGGGCCAGTGCATCTTTTAAATATTTTCTAGGGCTGTTTCTAGACAATTTGAACCTTGGCCATCATAATTTTAGAAATTTAGTACCATTTGTTTAATGGTGAGTTGGAAGGCTGTGAACGGGTCATATCTCAAGAGGTGTTCTGAGCAAGAAGTAGCAGAATACAATACAAAGCATTCAGTGAAGTCTGAAATAAACTAGTTTCTGGGGTGTATTGCAGATAACCATGTTTTCCCAGTAGGTTGGGCCAAGGCATCTCACTGCCAAGGGCAGAACACCTGTCAAAGGCATATGGTACCAAACACCTCACCACACCCCTAGCAGTAAAAATAGATAACAATCTGCAGCCCTTTCATAAAACTCAAATCTTTTTTCCCCAGGTAGAACTGACCCACAAGGGTATTACCTTCAACCATAGCACAATTTACTAGAGTCTTCTTTTGATTTTGTGTTGCTGCTAGCCATTTCTGCGTCAGTCCTATCTGCGAACTGGGATAGTTTTCTTTGGGAATCATACCAGAATGTAGGATGTGAAGGCTACCTATGTTGGATGGCTAATGACCATAGCTAGGTAAAGCTGAGAGATGCAATTTTGGTGGGCCATTGGTCAGAATTCACACTTTTTGGGAAGAAAGGCAGGATACCACCCATTTTGAAGAAGCTGATTTATCCAGTGATTCCTTTTAAAAGTCATTATTATGTGAACATGGCCCAACCACTTTTACACCAGTTCTGTATTGAGTAACATCCTTATGACCCAGCTAAGGGACTAAGGCCCTGGTTGATAATTTCTATGCTAAAAGTAACAAGGGATACTATCCTGCTGATATTATAGGAACCTTCAGGGGGGGAATCAGCAGAGATTGCCTCCTTGCCAAAAGCAAAGTGACTCTGGGCATTTTAAGCTAAGATGCTCTTGGCCACCCACCAACAAAATGGTAGAAGGAGGCAGAGCAATAATTGGTGAAACCAGAACCCTCAATAAAGGCCAAGTGGCAAATACTAGGCAAGCATCAACGTGGCTTGGTTCCAGAGAAAAGAAGATGATGTCACTTTCAGTCACTGAAAACTCCACTCACCATGTTCATGTCCAATATCGCAGCACAAAGTCTGCTTTTGCACTCTCTGACCAATCAGTCTTCTACCATACCACCAATTAGCCAGTTCGCAAAACGGGTACACTTGAATGTGGTATCCAACATGATGTGGTATCCAATATGAGGCAGAAAAAATGCTTAATTTGTTTAAACTATTCTACTGCAGTTTTAAGCTTTGGTACAGTCATATTCAAACAAGAAAAGGAAGTTTTGGAACATAGCCCCCCCTCTGATTTTGTCCCAAGACTTTACAGACTGCCATTGACACTGGGTTTGACAATAAAGCAAATAAACAGACTGTGAAGGCATACTCAGAATGACTTGGTTTGAGCGTCTTATACAGAGTACTAGAATAAGGTCCAGCACAACCTCATTTTCTGAGAGTCCAGCGCTACAACCTGAGACCAATTGGTGGGTTCTTGTGATATCACATGGATGGTCTCTTGTAATGTCTCAGGAACAGTGATGGCAAGGGCTGGGAGATGGGTTTGAATGTCTAGGCCAGCTGATTGCAGAAATCTAGACAAAAAGGACAAGTGGGTCCTGTATCAAGGTAAGAGTGAGTTAACCAGGTCATATTGACATCACAGAGCTACGAGGGGAAAACAAACCACATTTGTGGCTCGGCAGGACATCAGACACCTTTTGCCACCATTCTTGTTAGGGCTCACCTTCCATACAAAGTCCAATTTGCAATGTATTGTACATATAAATTGTGCCTATAAAACAGCTGAGGTCCAAGCTATGTAAAAGACTGTATTTCCCTCTTTGAGACAGGCTGGCTATTAAGATCACCAGGAGAGGCCTTTCTCTTGGTCACACCACCTTCATAGGTATCTGGAAGCTGAGTCATGACAACTGGACTTCTTTTGAGAGACTGAAATGTTTCACTGCTCATCCAAACAAGAAGTCCAGTTGCCATGACTCAGTTTCCAGATGAACTCACCTGGATGAGTGGGTATGCTTGGTGAGTACACAGGAGAGGGCCTTCTTTGTTGCTGCTCCCAGACTCTGGGATTCCCTCCCACGGGAGACCTGGTTGGCCCCATCTTTGCTGCCCTTCCACAAGTAGGTGAAGACCTTTCTCGCCAGATGGGCTTTTCCTTAATAACTGGTAGTCTTGGAGGGTTTGCTGTGCTCTGTTGTTTTTAAACATGCTTTCAGTATTGATTTTATTTACTGATTGAAATATAATATTGGCTTAGTTTTTAAAATATTTGTTATACTTGCTGCTTTTAGCTTATAAATGTATTTTAATGATATAAGCAGCCTTGGGCCCTTTCCAGGAGAAAAGTGTAGTAAAAATATTTAGTGTAGATGCAGATATAATGACCCTTAAACCAAGGTTGTTACATTTAAGCTGAGGTCATTCGTACTTGATGGGTTCGGCAGCAGCTCAGTTGTAGTAGAGGAAGTGTGTGAGATTTTGATAAGTGTGCCCTGTGTGCCTTTAAATCAAGCTCTGTATCTTATGAGGTGCAGGGCTCTTATTTTAACTGGTGTTGAAAGCATTACGTACCTTGGGAAGCCCTTGTTTCATTCCTTCCCATTGTTGCTACAGGCACAGTTTGTCTGTTCTGACAGCTAACCGACAAACAGTTCTGTGGCTTAGTCGTTCCAAGGCATGGCAAATCAGGACCTTACAGACCGTTCCTTCTGCAAGGAAGCCAGAGGCACAAGGCGAAAAGGGGCAAATAAGATGAACCTAAGCTTAAGACTGCAGTAGGTTTTGGGATCGGAGACTCGTGCCTGTGAAAACACTTGCCAAGCCTAAGTCCAAAACTGAAGGATTTCAGTGGAAGGTTTAAAGATGTGCATAGCATTCCTTCTTAAAGTCAATGAAATATAAAACTGTTTATTCTGAATCTAATTCAGAATCAATTAGATCTGGGTGCTTTAAAAATCAAGGCCCAGTTGCATGGTTACTTCTACAGGACCCTGTGTTTTCATTCTGAGTCAGTCCATTGACCCATTAAGCTCACAGCTGTGAAAGATCATGGCTTTTCCATCCCTTCCTGGAGTTACGATTAAGCTGCTGATTCTTCCCATGTGATCTCCTTCTACAATTCAGAGAACATTAAACATCACCTGGAGCACAGATTCTATGGATCCCGGTACTACTTCCACCCTAGGATCATATTTCCACTGAGAGTTTTTCAGTTGACATAAATGGCACATTTTGCAATTGTTAAATGAGGATACAATCAAAGAAAAGGACATGTGAGCTTCTTGTTATCTTAGCAGTGCAACAGGCTCTTTTTTCTTTTTAAATTACATTTTGTTTACTGTATGCAGTTTTATGTTTTAATGATTCATCCTGAATTCAGCTGCAGAAGTGCTAAATGTATACAAATCATTGCTTACTTACCTGGAGGGTTTCGTTTCAGTCAAGGTACCAGGCTTCATGGCTTCCTTTTCCATAATCTGCTTCTTTCAACTCAGCTTTTCCTGGATGGGGGTTTCCTAATGATAACAAATCATTGCTCTTTCAATGAGTTGTTAATAAACTCCAACGAGAAAGAAATCTATGATATCACAGTTCCCTCTCCCTGGTGCTGGCCAATCAGACAGGGAGGTGGGATGATGCATTTCCCTGCACAGCTCCTGATTGGCCAGCACCAGGGAGAAGGAATGATGAAATCAGAGGCTTCTTCCTCCTTGGAGTATAGCCCTGTGCAAGCCCAGTGCAAGATAAGGGATTGGCTGATTTCTAAATGCCAGCTGGGCTCCCGCTGTCCGCTTACAAAATTAAAAGCCCATACCTCGTTTAAAATATTTCTGTCCCACCTTTCTCCCCCAAAGGACCCAAGATGGCTTGGTCCTCAAAATAATGTTTGTTTTCATGGAAGCACAGTCTGGAAATGTTTAATCTGTCAGACCAGTTCCTTCCGAAGAATTCCGCCTGCATCACCTGATAGTCTTAGGCAGGCCACTTGAGGGTCCCAATGCCAAAAAAAGGCCTGTAAATCGACATCAAGGAACCAGGCCTTTTTGATAGTGGCCCCTCATTTGTGGAACCAACTTCTGCCTGAGATTCAATTGGCTCCCAAGCTGTCTGTCTTTAAAAAACAGCTGAAGACATGGCTATACAGATCTGCTTTCCCTGGTCATTAATTACTCTTCTCACAATATGGCTTTTCAATCTTATGCCATCTTTGCTGATCTTTATTTTTCTAATATGTGTTTATGGTTTTACTAAGGATTTAGTTATGTGTATTTTTTATTTGTTATGCTATTTTATTTTGTATATTGTTTTGTTTTGCTATGATGTATCTTTGTAAACTGCCTGGATGCCTTGTTGTTAGATGGTTTTTCAGTACAGAAATCCAATAAATAAATAAATAAATAAATAAATAAATAAATAAATAAATAAATAAATAAATAAAGTAGGAAAAAATCACATTACTGAAATAGCACTAATTAGAAATGTTATTTTTCCTTTTTATAAATAATAAGTGTTCTGCTGTAAAATTCTCTTAAGCAATATTTTACTAACAGATCAACAATTAAAACCAGAATAACATTTTAGCCCTATTATAATGTTAATTATAATTTCTCCTTTTTCCAACGAGAAAGGTGGGGTAAAAATACTCTAAAAATAATATTCTTAAGCTATATTCCATTAATATATATATTTTAAAGAATAACCAGAAAGTCATTTTAGCTCCAATTAATAACCAATGAAAATGAAAGACCAGGGGTGCTTATAAAACAGTGCACATTGCAACAATCAAAATGGGTTGTGTCAGAGCCGGAATAGGTGACATGTAGGAGGAAAGAAGCACATAGGTACACAAAGTTCATAAACAAACAAACAAAGATGGAAGGAATGATTTTTGGCTCTGAGTCTCAGCTTCTGGGGTTCATTCTTCAGGTCTCAGGTTTTGGACCTGAAATCACAGGTCAATTTAAGCACCTTTTATTGTTACCTTTCATGCTCTAGAGGTGCTACAATTCAACTGTTAGCCTTCAAGCCTCTTTACTGTCAGCCACTCAGACACACAGTGGCTGGAATCCTGTTGGCACAACTCTGCATGCACAAGGTTGGTGACATCAGCAGCCACAGTGATTTTTAGACATTAAAGTCTTCCCCACCCCTACCCCTGAAGCACCTGCAGGTTTCCTCAGGTAGAAAGGTATCTGTAGGTATCTTTGAAGCCTGGGGTTGAAGAGGAAACATTTAATTTAAAATGAAAGGTTTTAACTGATGACATCAGGATTACATACACAGAGCTGGTCAACAGGAGTCCGGCCAGTATTTTGTATTTGTTGTTCAAGAGTTCACCCTTGACATCGCAAAGGAGGCCTTACTCTTAGATTTCAAGCTTTCATCTTAAAATCTCAGGGAATAAAGAGGCTGCTGACTCGGAAACAGAAATAAAAATGAATTATTGCCTAATGTGTAGTTTTTGTTGTAAAATGTGGGTTGAGGCATGGCAATTCCACCTCAAATGTCTAGTTGCTTAAATTAGCTTAGAATAGAAATGCGAGGAAACAGCCTTTGTATATTTTATTTTACTAACTTGAAGATGTTAAAGAAGCAAACACCCTGTAAGCACCCCACCCCCGAAAAAATCAACACCAGCTGCTATTTGCAACAGTAACTTGCTTTGCGGCACCCCTTTTTCAACAGAAGGAAGGAATAATGCAGGGCATGGGTAAAGTGGCTAGAGTGACGCTCTTCTCCCTCTCACAAAATACCAGAACTAGGGGACATCCACTCAAATTGAGGGCTGGGAGAGTAAGAACAGACAAAAGAAAATATTTTTTCAGCCAGTGCGCTGTTAGTCTGTGGAACTCCCTGCCACAGGATGTGGTGATGGCATCTGGCCTGGATGCCTTCAAAAGGGGATTGGACAGATTCCTGGAGGAAAAGTCCATCACAGGCTACAAACCATGATGGAGATGTGTAATCTCCAGACTTAAAACCCGGGGTACTTCAAGGGCCAGATGCAGGGGGGACTGGTATCAGGAGACAGATATCTAGTCTTGTGCACTCCTAGACACATTTGGTGGGGCCACTGTGAGATAAAGGAAACTGGACTACAAGGGCCTCTGGCCTGATGGCTCTTCTTATGTTATGTTCTTATGGTTACTTTTTATGTTGCAATCAATACAAGTAGTTACAATTTTAGCAATAAGAACAAATAAACAAATGATGATATCATTCCTTTTTTATGATCAATGATTAGCATTTTATAATCATTTGAGGGCATCTTAGGATTTTTCATGTTTTTGTGACATTTTCTTATCCATCCCGAGTGACAAGGTAAATATGCCTTGTTTTTTTCATTTGTGTTTTTGTAACTCCTGGAGGCACATCTTAGCTTTCTGAGTGGATTTAAGTGTGTCAAAGAAAGTGAGAGCAATACAATTAGACCAGACTTATTTTTTTTATCCAGACTCCTAGCAGGGTCATCCCAGACAGTACTGTATGATCAAATCTGAGACACCAGACCAAAATGCATATTTAGGAATGACAGTTGCATCATCAGAAAGTAATGGGTGGTTCCAATGGAGTTGGAGGTGGAGAAATTCCTGAAGAGCAAATACTGGACAGTAGTGATCGCTGGAGGCATCATTGGTAGAGGAGGCAATGGTAGTGACATTTTTGTTTGTATTAAGCAGAAGAAGGTCACAGTCAATGATTGCTGAATCTTTCTTACCTTGAAGCCCTGAGGTGAGGCAATCCAAAATGAAACAAGGGAATAGTGCTAGAAGCAGAGACCCCCAGATGGCAAAGCACTCAGTCAGCTGTGGGAGAAGAGCAGTGGATAAATACACATAGTGCTGCTGACACTCAATGAAGCAACTGGATTAAATCTGAAAGGGCAATTAGTTGCTGATGTGAACAGAGGCAAAAGGACAGTTCTGTGCTTCCTGGCACTTATAACTGGAATATGGAATATAAGAGTTATGAATCAAGATAACCTTGAAATGACAAAACAAGAAATTGAGTTTTTAAAACTTGGAAACAGGGTGGCTACAAGTTGAAATATTTTAAATTAGATAATTACCAGGTGTTTTATGCTGGAAACAACAAACTCAGAAGAAAGAGTATGTTCTCATAGTAGGCAAGACATCGCACAAGTAGTTAAGGATAAAATGTGAAATCTAACCTAACAATATCAATCAGATTTCAGGGGAAACCTGTTAGCATATTCATTCCTGAACCTCTGCTGAAGTCTTCCATGAAGCTGTGCTGTTTTGGACTGGTTTGGGATGTACCTTTTTCTTCCCTTTCCATACTGGCCAGTGGCCACAATTGTTGCATAGTGGAAAAAACTGGGCAAACTGTCAGTTTCAGTAAACATGTTGAGAGCAACTGAAGGCGTTCCTGGATTAAACCGAAAAACTGACACACAGTACGCTGCTCTCACAGAGTGAACCAACAGAAGAAATGAGCAAAAAGAAGCTTTTTTTTCAAAAGGTAAATATAATCTGGGACAAAAGGAGCCTTCCCTCATTAAAGAAGTATTTTGTTTCCCACGAATAACATTATTTGGGCAAATATCTTGGAAAGTATGTCATTCTGGTCTCATGGAGAGAGGGTGTGTAAGGAAAGGGACCTTGCACCTCCTATTTCTGTATAGTTCATGTATCCACAAGGATTTTTCCTGTGTAAAGAATTCCCAATGGCTCCCTGTTTTTCACTGACCAAGAAGCCTGTACGCCTAGGCAAGACAGACACAGTTTTGAGTTTACGGTGGACAGCAATGCCTAAAAGATTTTTTTATAACAACATTTTGTATCCAGTAAGATGTAGTTAGAAAAGACAAATGAGAGAGAGAGAGAGGGAGAGATGAGAGAGAGAGAGAGAGAGAGAGAGTTATAGTTTTGTGGCAGTGGAATTTCCTCCTGATACAAATATCAGTATCAGATTAAGGATTTTCTACAGTACTATACCACAATAGAGAAGGATAGTGTTCAACACCTCTTCTCTGCATTTTCTGATTTCCCCTTCCCCTCCACATTCCTTCCTGGATCTGCTGTAGTATTTACATTTTTTTTAAAAAAATCTTCATTTTACAGGTCCATTAAACTCCCTCATCCTGCTATGCTCCAAGTATCTTCATCACATGGTAACTTTGCTGGAGTTACACAATTTCCTCTAAAGAGACATGAAAAATGAAAGTGCTTTGTAGATGGAATTGGTGAAGAAGTGGCCGTTAACGAAGTACTTTGTGAGTTTGTGAAAGGCGAAGCCATGACCCCTCCGTGTCCTCACGGGGCGAAGGATCGAGTACTACCTGTGCTCCCTTTTGGGAAGCTTTTAGGTGAATATCAGCATCGATACCCGGCTGTCATTTGCGGCAAGCTGAATAACATGTTCGGCACCCGATTTGTATTGCTTCGTCCATTGGCGATGTGAAAAAATGGCTGTTCTCCGTCAGGGTCACTAGGTGGACCAGCACACAACATTTGTTGTGTATACCATCGCTGGAATATTGTAAGCACAGAAAGCAAGATCAAAAGAACGGGTTAACCAAAATATCGATGCATCGGCATTTCGGAGAAAAAGTAACTAAAAAAAAATTAAATATATATAATCACTGGCCACACGTGACTTTGGATGCGAAGCGGGAAAAAAAAGATTCCCGAGGGGAATCATTTGGATTAGGGGGCGTCGGGGTGGCGCCGCATCCAAAAAGGAGGATCGTGCGGACAAAACCGAATTCGCGCAGAAAACGTCACTCCGAGGAGTTTCACTGCAGAAAAAGAGTATGTGAGATTATTTTAGGTGAATATCAGCCTTCCAACTGAATAGCGGCACTTCACACCTTGTCCCCTTGGAGATAATCATTCAGAGACGATTATTATGAATCCTCCTTACTGCAGAACCACTGAGGCTTACACAATATCAGGAAATAATATTCAGGCAATTGAATCCTCTATCCGTTGATAGAATGGAAGCCATTTTGTTTCTGAAGTATTTGTGCCTGCACATACAAAACGTGCATGCTAACAAGTTGCTTGCCTGCATATGAGAACATGCTGTAATATGTAGTAGAATTACATTAATTCTCTCTAAGGCAGGAGCTGGTCTAGCTTCCTGTACAGTAAAAAGGAAAAGCAGCTTTCTGTGTTCTGGTTGCAATGGAAAGGGCTCTATACATTTACTAAATGATGTATGGCTATTTAACTACGATTGTCATCTTCAGACCTGCCCTTCATATCTGCTGGATATACAGGCACAGGCCTATCATTATATAATGTGTGAGGACAACTTGGACACACAAGCTCTTGTTAGAGTGCCATCATATTTTGACTCATGGCCGTCACACTCTGCCCTGTGACCTGAAAAACCTGTCATTGGCCATTATGACTTTCTACTCCTGGGAAACCAGGACGCAGATAGAAGTACAAATAGTAATGTCTGTAGGGGGGGTGGAGAACATCCAATTAGGGAGAAAGAGGTGGACCCCTATCCTTGGAAGATGACCAATATAAAACATGCCACCTCACCAGGCAAGGAGACGGAAGATATATTTATGATAAAAGAAGAGGTGTCCTGTTAAACTGAGACAAGTAAAGAAGGGGAATTAAAGAAAGAACACAGAGAATGAATGGAAGGAAGGAAGGAAGGAAGGAAGGAAGGAAGGAAGGAAGGAAGGAAGGAAGGAAGGAAGGAAGGAAGGAAGGAAGGAAGGAAGGGTTTAATTCACTTTGAACTTTCTTCCACTCTGGGCCATATTTTGCAGTCCAGCAAACTTTGTTTTATGATTGATCATTGGAAGGTAAACACTGGCTTTACTTGCCAGTCTGATTGGCTAAGCATTTACATCTGTAGGAATCTTTTTAAAGAAAGAAAACTCTTCTGACTGCAGAGAATTCACACTTTACTTCAGGTATAATTTATAATTTGAACCCGTGTCTCAGTTCAACTGTATTTCTCTAATCTGCCTTCCATTTTTTTCTTTGCATCTCAGTTAGAGATGGGCACGACTGAGAAAAAACTGTTTTTCGAGTTGGTCGTTTAGTCGGTACAACACCTAATTTTCCGGCTTTGTTTCCATTTTTCGCGAAAATTTGCAAAAATTAGTCGGTTCGTTTTTTTAAGTTTTTTCGTTGTCGTTTTTACTGGTTTGGGCATGGGGTAGCGGGCTCCTGGAGGGAGCTGCAGGAGTCAGCACAGTCTCCACAAGTGACGAAAGGCAGACTCTTGGCACCCGCTGTGTCTCACGTACTTGCATTATAGTTCATGCAAGTAGAAGCTGGCTTAGGGAGAAGACGGCTTAGCGCAACGGCTAGGGTTAGGCTAGTTACGGGTGAGGTTACGGGGAGATTGGGGTCATTGGGTGCCTCTCTGACCCACTTAGAAGGACAGTGTACTGGCGTATGGATTAGGCTTAGGGTTCGGGTTTTGCTACGATTAGTGGGCTGTTTATGCCCGATTGGCACATCCCAGAAGTCTCTGTGGTCAACCTGGCCATAGTGGCCATGCTAGAATTGGTGGAAAATTTGCATGTCACTGCTCCCATGGGAGAGCCCATCATTGCAAATGTGCAGGAAGAAAAAAAATAAAATAAAAGCCAATCCAATAAAAGCAACGGAGACTTTTTTTTAAAAGAAAAACCCACTGCTGCTACTGTAAAAATTCAAGCATTTAAAAAAGCTAATTTTTGCATGTTTCTGTGGTGCTTTGGTGGGGTTTCAAGTCAACAATTTTAAAAAAAATATTGCGGTCGCCATTTTGGTTCCCCCCCCACCGCATGGCAAATGGATGCGCCCTCCCAGCCTGGTACAGTCAGCAAAACCTGGCCATGCGATTGGGGACTGGCTCCAAAACTTTGCATGATCCACTCCCTGGGCGAGCCCATCATTGCGAATGCGCAGGTGTAAAAAAATAAAAAATTCTTTGTAAAATAAAAATCAACGGAGACTTTTTTTGCAAGAAAAACCCACTGCTGCTACTGTAAAAATTCAAGCATTTAAAATAGCTAATTTCCGCATGTTTCCTGTGGTGCTTTGGTGGGGTTTTGGGCAACGATTTCAAAAAATATATTGCGGTCGCCATTTTAGATCCCCCGCACTGCATGGCAAATGGATGCAGAGGGAAGCCTGGTACCAGCAGCGCAGCAGTTTTTAGCCAAGGAGAGGGGGGCGGGGAAAGTAATCTCAAATAAAGCACCCTTCTGGCCTGGTAGGTGCCCTCAGGACAGTTTTTCACTCTACTTTTAGGGGCGGGAATAGGTTTTTTTTTGTGGGAAACTTTTAAAAACTTTTTTTTCTGTGCCGCTTGCATTGCGCGATGCAAGTAACGAGCACGACAAATCAGACCAAATTGTTCTCATCGTCTGTTTCGAGCTCGAAGTCTGGGCAGTGATTTCTCTTCAGGCAAGTTTCCCTAGAGTAACGGAAACGAGTAACGGAAATGGATCTACGGGAATAGACCCTAAGTCGTGCCCATCTCTAATCTCAGTTCTTTCTTTCTTTGTTCTGAGACATCACTGTTCCTTTCTATATGGTAATCATTAAATAAGTACAACACCTAATTTTCCCGTCACGGTTTTGTATAGACTGCTCTCCTTGATGAAAGTATGGGTGAGTTTATTTTTCACTTAAGTGCATTTCAGCCATTCACATTTTTAACAATTTCATGCATGTAAAATATGCTGCACACAAACCCATATTCAAGGCTAGGTGCACTGTCTCACAGTGAGGAAAGATGTGAAATGGTCAGTTTTGGAGAGAATTTGCAAACCACCACGATTATTTTCCATTCCTACTGAAGCACCTTATGGAGAAATCTTTTCCAGTTGTGTTTCTGCTTCTCATCGCACACCAAGGGGGGGGAGGCATCTTTGGTGCCCTTCAAAATCCTCCAAACAGCACTGGCTTGCTTATCAGAAAGGCAGTTAAAAGATTTGCTAATCTGGAAGGCCTAATAGCAGCTCAGGTCAAAGTCACTACACATATAAAGTGTAGCTTAGCCATAAAACATTCTAGAATGCCTCTGTAATGTATGACACGTGTCACACGTTCTCTTTCAATGCCTCTTGCTGTCAGGAAGAGATTTCTAGCTGTCAGCCACTCCATTGATAGCTGAGCGGCAGATGAGTCCTAAAAATTATACTTCTCCACCTCCTCACACACATTACACACGACCTGGAAAAGAAAATGTGCAGTACCTTTGGAGTCTGTTGGCTTCAAGTCAACCATTTTACTGAGCGAGAGCAGTTAGGTTTCCTCAGTAATTTTGGCTTCTGACAAGGCTGCAGATAGCCCCAATGAGCATTTGGGGACTGGTCTAAAAGGTCTCTGGAGGCAGGATCACTGGGCAGAGCCACTGTTGCTACTATTGTTACCACCACTTCTTTGTAGTGTCTGCTTGAGCCAGCCCAGTAGAGGAGACATGCTGCCTACTTTTTGAAGAACATCCATCCCTTTGAAGGGTTGGACAATTACCTACCTGAAGGCATCCTCTATTTCAAGTCTGGTTTAAAGGTAAAGGGAAGAGAGAGGCCCTGAAGCTGCCAGTTAGCAGTTGGTGTTTTTAGTCGCACAGCTGGCCTTACCATTGGGCAGACAGAGGGAAGCAGTGGCTTTTCTCCAGGCAGCAGGTTTTTGGTGCAAAGAAATGGTGGCATAATAGTAATCTCATAGTATGAACCAACTCGGGTGTTAAGGTCATCAGGAGAGGCCCTTCTCTCCATCCTACCACCCTCATAGGTATGTCTTGTGGGAAACCATGAAAGGGCCTTCTCGACTGCTGCACCCAGATGCTGGAACTCCCTCCCACTAGAGGCCAGGACTGCCTCATCTCTGTTGTCCTTCTGGAAATGGGCAAAGTCATTTCTCTTCAGGCAAGCTTTCCCTGAATGATGGACTACCATGTGTATTTTATATGAATCTATGGGTTCACATAGACTTTGTGTTTATGACTACAGTACTTATAACCATGTTGCTTTAATGTAATGTTGTCTATTAATGCTGTAAGATGTTCCTCAGTTCCCCCTGTTTTCAATACCTGAACATGTCTTAATTGTACTGGACTGTATATTATCCCTCATTACTGTAAGCCACCTTGGGTGCTTTTTCAAGGAGAAAGGCGGGGTAAAAATACTCTAAAATAAATTAAATAAATAATGCTGATGTTGCATTTATCTCAGGTGCCAAAGCCACATGACTAGTCTTGGGAATCACCTACTTGGGTGCAAAGGGTCAGATTTGGCATTTGCTGTTCTGCTTCAGGGAGCAAAATGTCCCCTGCAATTACTACAAGAGAAGTGGGTCACCTGTTTGCAGCCATGAACTTTATTATGGTGATATCGTAGGAAGAGATGGGCACGACTCAAAAAAATGGTGTTTCGTTTGTCGTTTTCTGGGCTTGTCCGTTTTTGGTTCGTTTTTGTTTTTATTGCGTTTCGTGAATTTTTTTGCAAGCAAAAATGGCGACTCGCGAGTCGTTTTCGTTTCATTGCGTAATGAAACGAAAAAGCAAAAACGAAAATGAAAACTTGCTGTTTCGTTAGCATTCATTACAGTTCAATGTATTTGCCGCAATGAAAACGAAACGCACGACAAAATTTCTGTTGTTTCGGTTCGTTTTGTTTCATTTTGGAGACAAAATTCGTTTTTCGTTTCATTACGTAACGAAACGAAAAAATGAAAACGGAAATGAAAAATTGCTCATTTCGTGCCCATCTCTAATCGTAGGTTTTGTACAGCTATCCAAATGAGGATAATTACCATATCTCTTAAGTTTGCATCTATGTATAAACATTAGCATGTGCCACTTTTATTTAACTGTGTTTTGTTTTGGTTTTGGTGAGGAGTTTCCTGGTTGTGTTGATGTGTATATAAGAGCAAACAAGCGAGCAGATGGAGGGCAGTGCTACTGATCATTGCTTTTGCTCAGTCACTTAACTGGCAGGTGGGGGCCAACCCCAAAACACCTCGCCATTACTGTTCCTTCTGTGTTTTATTTCGAGTATCTACAAGTCGTGCTACCACCTATAGACTAGGGTGGCTACTTATTTGTCACCCATCTTATTTTCTTATTTCTTATTTTACCATTTCTTATTTTCTTCTCTGTCTCTGTCTCTGTCTCTGTCTCTGTCTCTGTTTCTGTTTCTCTCTCTCTCTCTCTCTCTCTCTCTCTCTCTCACACACACACACACACACACACACACACACACACACACACACACACACACACTTATATATTGCCTCTGCGCATGGAAGTTCTGCCATGGCAAATAGCTAGTTGACACACTCATTCTCCTCGAATTTCCCTGATCCTTCTACAAAAACATCTAAGATCCTTTTGCATCATTCCAATGATAAAGTAATGGAAACTTACAAGAAGAGCAGGACTGGTGGTCTGATAATGCCTGGGGAAAGTAATGCTGCTGGTTCCTATGTCTGCATAAACAAGCGTAACACTGAACTCCCTAGCAGAACAGAGCCATTTTACAGGCCTAGTCTTCCGAGAATCTCCAAGAATAATAACTAACTGTACTGGTTTTATTTATAGGTTTGCACTTCTATAGGAAGGTCATCTCGATTGACATTTCAGTGGGCACAGGAGAGAATTGTGCATTCAAAAAAGGCAGGAGAGAACTGTGCTCGGTAGAGAAAACTACAGAACTGTGGGCCAAAATAAAGGATACATTTAACACAGTGGTGCCCAAACTTCAGCCCTCCAGATGTTTTGGACCACAACTTCCACAGTCCATTGTCATTGACAATCTAGGCTTGGAATTCTGGGAGTTGTGGTCCAAAACATCTGGAGGGTTGAAGTTTGGACACCCCTGATTTAGCATGTTTTCAGAAGTAGTGCTCCCTCAAGTGGCAAAAGATGATTGTTTTGTCACAGGGCATGCTGTTTCTCACTTATGCACCTTGCATTTAGTGCATTTGTTTTGTGAAAGAAAGCAGTGGTTTAGTTTTCTCATCTGGCAGTTGAGGCATCTGTCTCTGAGGACATGTTATTCTGGGATGAAAAATTGTTATATATATTCACCTGAATAGGTCTTTGGACCCTGAGACATCTATGTGTTTTACTAGCCCTGGGGTTTTTTTTTGGGGGGGGAGGGGTTGTTTTAGCTTATGTCTACCCCTCTTTCCATTGCATACAGCATATTGATAGACCCCTGTGGCTCACATGAGCTAAGGCTTCAAAATTAATGCTTTATTAGCATTCTCCCTGTGTGATTTAGTACATAAACTGGAAGGAAATGATGATGGCCATGAAGCTTAGGGCGTTTATACAAGACCCTAAGCTCCGCCGCAAATTGCTGCAAGCTCTGGACCTTAAAAATGTTTACCCACCAGCTCCGGAGTTTGCAGACAATTAAGTGCGACCCCGCCCACTTTAGCGCGACCCAGCACATTTTTCTTGTACCTGCTTTTTGATGGTGAAAAATATTTGATGCGGAGAGTGCCTGAGCTCTCCTCGCTTCTTTCTGTTGTTTTTCTTTTGCCTCCACCCCTTAAAGAGGAACCAGGAAGTAAACGGAGGTCGGAGCAACCTCCACCAGCACCGGAGGTAAGAATGCATTCTTTTGTCTCTGTCTAAGGCTTTTTTCCCTCCCTCCCCTCACGCAGACAGAACAACAGCAACGAACCCTCAAGATCTCTGGTCCGAATTTAAGGGACCAGCGGATCTTAGGGGTCGTGTAAAAAGGCCCTTAGTATGTACTCTGGGTCTATGCAGCTTGCCCAGGATGCACAATAGAGAACTGAGCTCCCAGCATCCACTTCACAACTAGATCTCCAATTCTGTGAGTTTTATAGCCATCTTAGAGATCATTGCAGGGAGATAACTATGAATGTTATAAGGCCATGCATCTTTTTATTATACTGACCCAATTATATGAATTTGTGGGTTTGTGATTACTGTGTAAGGTAAGATACAATCCCAAAACATAGCAAACATTATAAAAGAAACTTTTTGGGTCCCCCATTACTTTTCAGAATACTGGTTACCAGCAGCAGTATGACTGCTCCATTCACACAGGTAATTTCTTGTTTTGTTGTTACCACGAGGAAAGAAGAATACAAAGAAATACTGTACTCTGTTTCAGACCAATAGCCAATTCAGATATTGTGCCTTGAAGATATCTGAATTGTTCTGTCAGGGTGCTTCTGACTTCGGGTAACCTTAACAGTTTTTTTAAAGGTATGTTTTTTTGCCATTGCTATCTCCCAGTGAATTATATTATCTAGGCAGAAAGTTGAACCCAGGTATTCTGAGGTCTAGTCTAATATTCTGTGCTGTATACTACAACACTAGCTTTCTTGGAAATGTTTATGAAAAGATAAAATACAAAGCCAGAAAATACTTCCCTTACTACCATGGATTGATAAGAAAAATATGAATAATTCCTAAAGAAAATTCTAAACAACTCAAGCAAACAAAGAAAACTGCTCCAAAACTTAACTACTCTTGGTGAATCCCTCAATAGCACCAGTAGAGATAGAAATATATTTCATATGCTATTGTTGTTATAATGATGGTGGTGGTGGTTTTGTTCCTACTCATTTTTGTCTCATTCATACGGATCTGAAATCAATCCCTAAATGATTGAAACTGGGCACAACCATGTTTATAAACACAGACCAGCACTTTCTCTTTCTCTGTCTCCTCCTTTGCACAAAATGAATCATTTGTTTTATTTCTCCAAACTTTTGCATTGCATTTCTCTTCCTGGCATTGTGAATGGAGTAGCACATGCCCAGATTCAAGGCTGGCCCTCGTTGGGAAACCCTCCTGTTAGTGCATCAAAGGTTTGTTTGGCAATATCCCTCAGTGTGTATCTCTGAACAGCTGCAAACTGAGTTTCCAGGTTTCATCACAAGTGTAAAAAGCTTTCAGTGTGCTGTGACTTCAGTGCAAAACCTGCCGAAAGTCTGATCTAAATTTTTGGACAAAACTTGTTTTCACAGTTTGCATTAAGATTTTTTTTTTAAAAAAATAATTCTTAAAGGTTGGCAAGGGCATTTTCATGGGGAGATGATTCAGAGTGGAGTGGGCATGTTTCGCCTTCAGATTCCTTAATCTTCTCATGCAATTAAATAATTATCTTGTCTACAACAAAGAAGCAGAACGCAAGAAGCTTATTTTTGCTTTCAAAAGTCAGTTGTAGGCAGACGCACAAAGCCTGCCTCCTCTGGGCTTTTGTTAACGCAACGTTCTAGGATTGCTCTGTGGAACTTCCGCTCTTAGGCAGAGTCAACTGAAGCCAAACAGTGTCACACTCAGGAAGGATGGGAGGAAGTCACGTGGCAATGAAGCTGTGAAGTTTCCTGCCGCAAGATGTGGCACTGGCTGAGAAAGTTAGAGAGCTTTTGAAAGGGATCAGACAAACTGACGGAAAGATAAGGCTAGCCATGGCTTGGGCAGTAGGACTAGTGACACTTGAATGAATCTGGAATTATTATTATTATTATTATTATTATTATTATTATTATTATTATTATTATTATTATTATTATTATTATTATTATTATTATTATTATTGTTATTGTTGTTTGTTGTTGTTGTTGTTGTTGTTGTTGTTGTTGTTAATAATTTTGCAATGGAAATCCTAAACTAGGAGGGGCAATTTGAGGAATAATTTGCAATAATTATTCCGGAATTTGTAAAAATTAAGTTAACCCAGTGTAGCGTAAGGTGAGCATACGACTATGAATTAGGGATAGGCACTCTGGAGTAAAACAGAAAACCTATGTTTATTGTTCCAAAAAACAATTCCAGGTGAAACAGGATCAAATCTAGACAAGCCTGGAAGCCACTAGAGCTGGATTCTATGTATTTAAGTGAACTAAAGTCAACATGGCCATTGCACAGCAGTAACAACATATTTCCTTGAAAGAAGGTTGAGGAAGAAATGACCAGTGAGTCTCTCCCCAAGCTCATTGAGCTGTGTACTGGTCTATTACACACATATCGAAGTCGACATAGAAAAGCATATTGCTGTCTGAAAGGTCAAACCCTGAATGGAAAGACAGTCTGGAGTATGAAATATAATATTCAAGACTGGTGACAAATCATACAGTAGAATAGCATAAACTCATTCTCACAGTATGGGCATCCTTGCATAGACAAAATGACATCTTCCAAGCGCCAAAGGGAGTTATCATTTATCAGGTTGAGGAAACCTTATGATTTAAGAACATGTGTTAAACATAAGAACAGCCTTGCTGGAACAGGCCACCGTCCATCCAGTCCAGCGTTCTGTCTCACACAGTGGATCACCATTTGCTTCAGGGTATTCCCAAGCAGATGTCTTAACTTGCTTATGATTCCCTGCAAATGGCATTGAGAGATATCCTGCCTATCTCTCCAACCCGGAGGTTGTCCTTAGGCATCCATAATGATAGCCCTTGATACCCTTGTTCTCCATGAACTTGTCTAATCCTTTCTTAAAGCTGTCAAGGCTGACAGCTGTCACCACTTCTTTGGCAGGGAGTTCCACAGACCATAAGAACATAAGAACATAAGAACATAAGAAGAGCCATGCTGGATCAGGCCAAAGGCCCATCTAGTCCAGCTTCCTGTATCTCACAGCGGCCCCACCAGATGCGTTTGGGAGCGCATGAGACTAGATATCTGTCTCCTGTATACCACTCCCCTGCATCTCACCTCTTGAAGTACCCTGGTTTAAAGAGTGAAGAGATTACACATCTCCATCATGGTTTGTAACCCGTGATGGACTTTTCCTCTAGGAATCTGTCCAATCCCCTTTTGAAGGCATCCAGGCCAGATGCCATCACCACATCCTGTGGCAGGGAGTTCCATAGACTTACAACACGCTGGGTGAAAAAATATTTTCTTTTGTCAGTTCTTACTCTCCCAGCACTCAATTTGAGTGTATGTCCCCTAGTTCTGGTATTTTGAGAGAGGGAGAAGAGCTTCCCTCTATCCACTTTACTCATACCCTGCATTATTTTGTATGTCTCAATCATATCCCCCTCTCAAGCGCCTTTTTCCAGACTAAAGAGGCCCAATTGTTTTAGCCTTTCTTCATAAGGGAGTTCCGCCCCAGCCCAGTAATCATTTTAGTCGCTCTCTTCTGCACCTTTTCCAGTTCCACTATGTCTTTCTTGAGATGCGGTGACCAGAATTGTACACAATACTCCAGGTGGGGTACTTACTATTGTTTTGTATAACGGCATTATAATGTTGGCTGTTTTATTTTCAATCCCCTTTTTGATAATCCCTAGCATGGAATTGGCCTTCTTCACTGCTGCCACACATTGGGGAGACACCTTCATGGAGCTGTCCACCAACACACCAAGATCTCTTTGAGTGATCCGTCACGGATAACTCAGAGCCCATGAGTTGATAGATGAAGTTTGGATTTTTTGCCCCAATATGCATTACTTTATATTTGTTACATTAAAACGCATTTGCATTTTCTCAGCCCACTCCCCCAGTTTGGAGAGATCCTTCTGGAGCTCTTCACAATCAATCTCTGGTTTTTACCACATGGAAAAGTTTTGTGTCATCTGCAAACTTGGCCACCTCACTGTTTATCCCTGTCTCCAGGTCATTTATGAACAGATTGAAAAGCACCGGTCCCAGGACCGAGCCCTGGGGCACACCGCTTTTCACTTCTCTCCATTGTGAAAATTTTGCCCATTGACACCTACTCTTTGTTTCCGGGATCTCAACCAGTTCTCGATCCATAAGAGGACCTGCCCTCTTATCCCCTGACTATGCAATTTTCTCAGCAGCCTTTGGTGAGGGACTGTGTCAAAAGCCTTTTGAAAATCCAGATAGACTATATCCACCGGTTCACCCAAATCCACGTGCCTGTTGACCTTTTCAAAAAATTCTAAAAGGTTTGTAAGACAAGATTTACCCTTACAGAAGCCATGCTGATTTTCTCTCAGCAAGGTTTGTTCTTTTATGTGTTTTAAGATTTTCTCTTGGATGAGGCCTTCCACCATCTTCCCTGGGACAGATGTAAGGCTAACCGGCCTGTAGTTTTGCCTGGGTCCCCCCTCCTTCCTTTTTTTAAAAATTGGTGTGACATCTGCTATCCTCCAGTCCTCCGGCACTGTGGCCGTTTTAAGAGACAAGTTGCATATAACCGTTAAGAGATCTGCAATTTCATTTCTCAGTTCCCTAATAACCCTTGGGTGGATGCCATCTGGGCCCGGTGACTTGTTAATCCTCAATTTATCAATTAGTCCTAAAACCTCCTCTCTTTTAACCTGTATTTGATTTAATTCTTTAGTCAAGAGGGGCGGCTCAGGCAGCGGAATCCGCTCAAGGTCCTCTGTCGTGAAGACAGACGCAAAGAACTCGTTCAATTTCTCTGCAATGTCCAAGTCCTCCTTAACCTCCCCTTTTCCTCCCTCTCCATCCAGAGGCCCAATTGGTTCTCTGGCAGGTTTTCTACTTCTAACATATTTAAAGAAGCTTTTATTATTACCCTTTATATTGCTAGCCATGCGTTCCTCAAAGTCTTTCTTTGCCTCCCTTATCATCTTTTTACATTTCTTTTGCCAGAGTTTGTGTACCAGTGATCCTCTGGGTGAAAAAGTACTTTCTTTTATTTGTTTGAGATCTAGCACCCAAAAGTTTCATGGCATGCCCCCTAGTTCTAGTGTTGTGCGATAGGAAAAACAGTTTTTCCTTATCTACATTGTCCATACCATGTATGACAGTATAAACTTCAATCAGGTCACCTCTTAGGTGCCATTGTTCAAGAGTGAAGAGGCCCAGCTGTTGTAACCTTAGATGTTAAGGAAGGTGTTCCAGTCCCTTAATCATTCTGGTTGCCCTAAAACATTTTCTAAAACATCTTCAGGAAAACGTGGCTGAAATAAGAGGAAACCTTAGAAACAGTTTCTACCCCCATAGTAAGGACTGAGCATGTCTGTTGGGAATGGAATACTGCCTGTTGTAGGAGGGAGGAGATGAGATGGAAACAAAGGGGGTGGGGGAGGTTGCAATCGAAAATAATATCCTGCACAAGAGTGTGCCTGGCTTAAACTCTGTGTTATTTTAATGAAGGTCCACCTCCCCACCAAAAAAACCCCACAGCTTGAAAATGGTATTTTATAATTTTATAAGGGGTTCCGTCACAGTTCCTTTCGTTGTTCTTTCATTCCCATAATCCTTCATTCAGTGTTGATCACGCTGGCTGGTGGTATCTGGGAGTGATGAATAAAAAATGGTGGCATTATCAAGCACTACTGTACTGAAAACTCATTTCCTGACACAATAAATTCTCCAGTTCTAGGTAGGCGTATTGTGAAATAAGCCTTTTTGAATTCAGAGGGTTGTGCTTCCAAGTTTTCACACTTGGGATCTGTTTATAAATCTCATTTCATGCTAGCCATCAGCAGAAGTGGGGATGGCTTGAGCAAAAATACCGAACAGAAAGAATTGAGTAAAGGGTCATTTGTGTTATATTTCCCTGTCCGTGTTCTGAAAATGTCTCTAGTGAAATGAGACATTTGGTATTCCACTCTTCTACCCAGAAATGTAGACTGGGCTGATGCATTTTATACACATACTAACCCTGTGGCTGAAGCTGAGACATGGTGAGTGGCTTGCAATCAATGTGTGAGGTGCATGGCCTCACTTGAACTGGGGTCTGTTGACCAAAGCTCAACCCTTTAGAGAGAATATGTATGTTTAAGTGTAAACCTATATACACTGTAGGGTTAGTCACAATGGACAGGAAACCCATGGACACCAGCTTTTTGCTGGTTTATCATTGTGACAATTTTGCACTGCATATATATCTTTTGTGTATGGTTCATTGGTTTGTTTGTTAAGTGACATGGAAGAATGTTTATGAATGGGCAAATTTGTACAGTTTCTAGATGGAGAGGCTCTGATCAGATACTGACGAAACTTAGGATACTATTATTTTAGTGGCAGGGCCAAGCTATTGTGGATTGGTTTGGCCTTGTTTACAGCAGTCTAATTAAGTGATGCGACTAGACTGGTGAAACACTTCATAATTTGGTTTTGGGTTGTTTCCCATGCTACCGCCGTTAAGGACCAACTAAAATATATGTGGTGGCTTTCTAGGTGTAAGCAAGTGTTTATTTGTTCTGCTGCTTGCTTTTATTGGGGTTTTTAACTACCTGCTGAAGATGAGGTTGAAAATTTTTACCCCAGGGACATGAACGTATAATAAAAAATAAACCAAGGTTATTTTTGCAATTGAACCAAATTTATCGGATGCATTTATGTTTCAGTCAGCCAGAGACAAACAGTGAATACTTTTCATTGGATTGCCAAGGATACAACATACAGTACTTGATAGGAAATCAGTACAAAGGGGAAGCTATACAAGAAAAAGATACATGCAAAAATACAGTTGCAACTAAATCCGATTGTTACATACATAAAATTACCATGCACAGCAAACTTTGATTTTCTCATTGAAACCAACTAAATGAATGAAATAACTTAAGTGTCCAGTATTTTATATGGAAACATTTTAAAAGCATGTAAAAAAGTTGGCAGACACTTGACTTAGTACTTAACCCTACAGACCACACTGGTCTTGTAAATGTCCATTTTCAGACTTTCAAAAACAAGTGAAAATGCATTTGCATGCTTCCAGATTATTTGTTTGTTTTCCCCATGTTCTAACATCAGGGGCTTTAGGGTCTCCCAGGGACTGGCAATTAACAATTGCTGTTCCTATATATAATATTACTGCCATGGAGCCATAGTGCAAAAGGGAAACAAATAAACCAAAATAAAATAAAATTAGATGCATTGCATCCAGATTATGATGAATAAAACAAGGGAGGGAGAAGAGAGTAAACTAGGAAGGCTGACAGTAGAGGAGGTATCAGCTGTTTCTGAGTTTGGCTGTTTAATTTAAAAATAAAACATCATCACCATAATGCAAGAGTGAAAAATGAAATAAAATGTGACAGTTTACAGATCTTCAGGTTGAGTCAAAGAAGGAGGGAATGGAATGGAATGAAGAGGTAGAGAGAGGCCACACAAGGTAGGCACAAAGGGACACCACCAGTGCTAAGAATTTATTTATTTATTTATTAGAATAAGAACTTTCTTATAGCCTGTCATGAATCTGCAATTTACTGACTCTGTGGATTTCAGATGTTGGCCACAGAATAAATATGTACAAAACAGGGATGAAGAGAAAGTCACTGTCTCTTAATCCATTGTTTCTGAAGCAGATAAAACATGGCTTCATTCCACAGCATGATTCATCTTCATTAGTTTGTCCAGATTTCAAGTTTATGGCACTTCTTCTTCTTCTTCTTCTTCTTCTTCTTCTTCTTCTTCTTCTTCTTCTTCTTCTTCTTCTTCTTCTTCTTCTTCTTCTTCTTCTTCTTGGACAAAGATCCATAGCTGGAACTTGGTATAATGCACAGTCTATTATTTCTCAGCCTAGGAGTCTGTCTGTACTACACAGAGCAACCTGATGCCACTTTCAACTGCCATGGCTCCACCTTGGGAATTCTGAGATCTGTGTTTCCACGAGGTGCCAAAGGTTCTCTGCTAGAGACCCCTACTACAGTGACTCCCAATACTGAGTAAGTGTGGTTTTTTTCGACTGCAATTCCTAGAAGCCTTCACCTATAGTTCTGCTAACCAGATTTTCTGGGAGTTGTAGTCCAATGATACCTAGATTACTCAATGTTGGAACCACTGCTCTACTGCATGCCTACAAACTATGGCAGAGTATTCTAAGTGCTTCATCATACAACACCTCCTAGTGTAGCTCCTCCCTCCCATCCCAAGGCTCCGAAAGTCTTCCTCAGGGCAAAAGGGATCCCTAGACACCCCTCAAAGTAGAATCTATGGGGTAGGAAGCATCACATTAATTTTAATTAATTATTCACAACATCCTGATCCAGTTTACATTTGCAGAATTGGAGCAATGCTACTTTACCCAATTTGTGTTATTTGTTGCTTTATTGTTAGTTTTTATTACACTGGGGGAGAAATAGGAGTGTTACAGAACAGCATACAGCTCAGTTAATTCCCATAAAAATGCCTCCAAAATACCCAAATACCTTTATGGAAAGGAAAGAAAAAACATTTCTCATTGCATCAGGAAAATGACTTCTTTCCCACGCCCCACCTTATTTTTAAACATGTAGTTTTGTTACCAGGAAAAATAACGCTTTAAAGCTAAAATAGCTTGTAATGTGTTACTTCCAAACACTGATTGCGCTTGTACCAGGAAGATTTAAATGAAAATCAGCTGAAACCCATCACTTAACTGCAACTAGAGTCGCCCCTTAGAATCAGTGTAGTTTTGGTGAATCAAGTCCTGTTGATTCAATGAGCCTACTCGAGTTGTGGCTTACAATTAGAATTCTGCTTTTGATTCTGTCTTCCTCCTGCTGAATCTAATGAATGCATGTGCCACCCGTAGAGATGTGACCCTGGAGTTGTTGCACCAGAACAAACACTTCTTTCTTCCTCTAACCAGATTTCCACGGGATCTGCTCAAGAATCCAGGGAATGAGGTGTTTCTGTGTAAAGCCAAATCTAAAAATAGCCTGCCAGGCTTTGTCCACACTTCCAGGTGCTCTATTTTAGTTTGTAACGTTTTGTAGCTTCCGTCATGAGTGGGAGCCAAACGGAACATTCCTTCCTGAACAAAAAACAAAAATATGGTACAAATTTCAGCAGTCACCTAGATGACTTCCTTCTTGGCTACCCCAGTGAATCAGCTCTTCTGAAAGTTGACCGTACATGCAGAATTTCCAGAACAGAATGGAGAGAGTGCGTGGAAGATTTACATCAGCCCTAAATTGAGTCATTTCTTATCTTCCTGTGCAATTTTCGCAATTTGGCTGTTAAAAAAGCATTCTGAAGGCACAGAGCAATTTCATGGTCTAACAAAGAAGATAATTGATCCATAATTGCATTGGTTAGCTTGGAAGGGTGCTATTTATTTATTCTTAACAAGGCTCTGATTACAAGTCACTGAAAACACATATAGTTAGTTCCTTTGAGTGCAGCGGAAGATACATTAGACTGAAGATAGCAAGGATTTCTATATCTGGTAGATTGTGATAAAAATCCACCATTTGCTACTCTGCTTTTAGGCTTGTGGAGGGGGGGGCAGGGAATGCTTCTCCGAAGGATCCATGAGATGTTCTATCAGCAAATAATAGTTTTGTTTTATTTATTTATTTATTTACAGTATTTGACTTTTATACTGCCCATCTAGCCTTAGGGCTACTCTGGGTAGTTTACAACATGTAATCACATGATAAGCTAACAAAGGAATACATTAAAAACAAAAAACAAAATACAAGGAGCACAATAAAACAAAATATACATAAATCAACAACAATAACCTAAAATTAAGCTAAAATGAAGATAAAAATAGAAGGAGATTGATAAATCAGAGGGGGAAAGAGAGAAGATAAGCAGTAAAATGAATGGTGTCTTATTGGATGTTTGAGAAATCAGGAATGGCCATTCTATACAACCAGGTCTTCAATAGTTTTTTTTAAAAATTTGAAGCGAGGGTACCAGCCGAATTTCAGGAGGCAGATGGTTCCATAACTGGGGAACAACCACTGAGAAGTCCCTACTCCTTTTTACAACTTTCCGGGCCTCCCTTGGGGTTGGGACTCCCAGGTGTCCTACCTGGCTAGCATGGGTGATCCTGGCAGTTCTTCTTGGGAGGAGCAGCTCTGTCAGATACTGAGGTCCCAAACCGTTTAGGGCTTTGTATGTTAACATCAAAACCTTGAAGTCAATGCAGTAGCATACCGGCAACCAGTGCAGAGCTGCCAGCACTGGGGTAATATGTTGATGCCTTCTTTGCCCCGTTAGAAGTCTGGCAGCTGTATTCTGCACTAGCTGCAATCTCCACATTAACCTCAATTGCAGGCCCACGTAGAGAGCACTACAGTAGTCACCTGGCATCCCCCCATTAGACCCAATTAGCGTCACTTTATTACTTATTATTAAATGCTACTAAAATTAAATTAGTATGTATGTATGTATGTATGTATGTATGTATGTATGTATGTATGTATGTATGTATGTATGTATGTATGTAGAGAGATGGGCATGAAACGAACAATTTTTTGTTTCTGTTTTCATTTTTTTGTTTCGTTACACAACGAAACAACAAACGAATTTTATCTCTAAAATGAAACGAAATGAACAGAAACACCAGAATTTTTGTTGTCCGTTTCGTTTTCGTTACGGCAATACATTGAACTGCTTTAAAAGCTTAAAAAATCGCAAAAAATTGAAATAAATGATAACAAAACAGTAACAAAACGAACGAAAACAAAAACAATTTTTTGCAAAAATTCACGAAAAACGGAAACAAACCGAAACGGACCCCCTAAACGACAAATGACAAACGAAATGCCATTTTTTTAATTCGTGCCCATCTCTAGTATGTATGTATGAGTGAGAGCCAGTATGGTGTAGCAGGTAAGAATAAGAATCAGGAGGTCTGAGTTCCAATTCCTGCTTCTCAGGGGAAACTCCCTGGGAGGATGACAATGATAAACCACCGCTTTAAACATCTCATTAAGGTTGTAATCAATCAGAAGTAATTTAATGGCACTTAACAAGGAGAAAAACTACAATCCTTGCACAGTAAAGGCAAAGAATACTTCTGCTCTTTTTCAAAGATTATTTTTAAGAAGGACCATCATAAAGGAAGACAGAAAGAAAAGCAACTACCACCGCCCCCCCTTTTTTCAGCAAGGTGTGTGATTGTGAATGAGTGCCATGCTAAGGTCACAGAATGTTACTTGATTTATTTCTTTTATTTATGCTTACGAGCAGAAATTCTATTACATTTCTGCACCAGCATAAATGTAGTTTTGTAAAATGCAGAATCAAATGGCTAGTAATGAACAAGCTGAAACTCATATTTCTGGTCACATGCCAGGTGCATGACTTGGTGTGCAAAGTGGATCGCAATGTGGGTGTACCACTTTTCCCTTGCTCCTTGCCCACCCTCTCATATTGCCTTTGGGTGGTCTCTAAGATGCCTTGATTTAACAATTGCAGTTACTCAGTAGTCCAGAAGAGGTCACTATGCATTATTTTAAACAGAAGAGCTATATTCAGTACACAGTGAGACATTACCCCAACATCAGATAGCCCTTTTTAGTAGTTTTTTTAATCAAGTTATCCACATTTGTTTGCAATGTGTATTTTGTCCTAAGTCCTCAAACAGGCCGATTTCCATATTTGTGGATCTTTAGATTCCAAAGAGCAACCAGGCTAGCCTAAAATAAATAAATAGATTTAATTCAGACATCAATATTTCTTCCAGCAGGAATTTTGTACTATGCACTTTTAAACCCACTGTGAGTGAGATGTGTGGCCAAAAATAGAAGCGGCAATCACAGCAGCAGTGGTCTGCATTCTGTATCCACTGACTAACTCTGCTCTGCTCAGATCAGAATGCCCATGGATATGGTTACAGGTTCCCTATGCCAGGCTGAGTACATTCAGGCCTGCAGATGTTGATGAATTATTACTTGCCATTCCCTAGTGTAGGACCAAATTCAATCCACCTGCCTGTGAAAGTGGACTCTCACCATCCTCAAGAATCAAAGCGAGATTCCCAACCTGCTGTTCACCCGTGCACTGGCGTATTGGTGGCAGAGACACAGGCAACACCCTTGAGGCCATGGGAGTAGTGATGGCTGGGATGGTACTGCCAATGCTGGAGCACTCAATGGATGACTGGGAGACCATCCGTCGCCAGGACCCTGGCACCAGCTACTGGTTGGGGCTTCTGCTGCTATCCAAGAAGCCTGCCCAAGTCTGCTAGGATGAGGCCAGGTCATGAGGGGCCTGGAGGCTCAAGAATTAGAGGCAAGCATGCCACCAGCAGATAAACTAATAGGGGCAAATGGCCCCACGGGGGTCACCTAGGCACAGCCAATTGGGTGGCAGTCCATTTGTACCTACTCCATATACAGCTTGCTACTAGACATGGGCACGGCTCGGCAAAATTGTCGTTTCCATTTTCGGTTATCGTTTCCGTTACGTAACAGAAACTGTAACGATAATTAAGCCGTCAGAACTCGAACTCGAACCGAAAAAAGAAAAATTTGGTCGGGTTTTTCGTTTCTGTTTGTGGCATCGTGGCGATTGCGCGATGCGAAGCACAGAAAAAAATTTTAAAAGTTTTTTTAAAAAAAACCCGACTCCCGGCCAAAAAAGCAGGCAAAAATATGCCTGCCTGAGGCTTTCCCACCTACCAGAGGGGTGGTTTCTGGGGGGGCCCCGGCCTTTCCCCCCCCTCTTCTCCTGTCCTGGGCTGCTTGCACCAGGCTGGGGGGGGGGTCATCCTCGTCGTCTGTCTCGCTGCATGCCATGCGGTGGGGGGGGGATCCAAAATGGAGACCACAATTTTTCTTTTGAAATCGTGGTCAAAAAACACACCAAATCACCACAGAAACATGTGAAATTTATTTATTTTAAATGCCTGAATTTTTATAGTAGCAGCAGTGGGTTTTTATAGCAATAAAACGTCGTATTGATTTTATTTTATTTTATTTTATTTTATTTTATTTTATTTTATTTTATTTTATTTTATTTTTTTTTAGACCTGCCCATTTGGGCTGGGCATGGGATGGGACCATGCAAATTGTTTGAACCATTCCACCAATGGCATTGCCAGGTTTTTGACTGACACTTCTGGATGTCTCGGAGGGCATAAAAAGCCGAGGCACCTTCCAGAAATCGCAGTTGGGTATATGGATGTGGTTGAGGGAGGAGGGCTGGCTGCTGGTGCTGGTGTGATCCGATCAAGATTGAGGAGGGAGGCTGGAGGCTTTAGGATTTAAGTTAGGCAGGCAGGGAGGGAATTGAATTTAGAAAATAATTTCTTTGATTCCCTGCAGCTTTGTCTGCTGAAGGGAATAGCAGTTTATTCTTTATTTCTTCAATGGCAGTTTGAGGATTTTTTTCTGATATTGGATAAAGGGGGAGGTTCGACTGGGAGTGGGAGGTGTGGATTTATTTTAAAAATATATTATATACTAGCATTTATTTTCTATTTTCCCAACTTCAATTTGCTTGCACACACACACATTTGGGGTGCAAGCCAAGAACAGAACCTCTATCCTAAGTGATATCCTAACTGCCCACTCGCCCGTCCGCCCGCGCCGCCACCCGCCTGCGGCCCGCGCCGCCACCCACCCACTCGCCCGCCCGCGGCCACCGCCCGCCCATGGCCCCCCGCCACTGCCCCCCGCCCACCCCTCCCCCCGCCGCCCACCCCCCCTGCCCCACCTGCCGCCTAGGGCGCAAAAACACCTAGTGCCGGCCCTGATTGTGGGACGCCCCTATGCTCTGGGAAGTCAAATCGCGCTAAATTGCGGTTGAAACGACAAACGACAAACGGAAACGACAAATTTTTGAAAATTTTTTGTGACAAACGGAAACGATCCGAAACGGACCCATTCTGACAAATGAAAACTCGAAACATCATTTTTTTCTGGTCGTGCCCATGTCTACTTGCTACTCCAGAGAGCATGGCCAGGTCCAGGTAGAGTGCAGTCTCCTTTTGAGAGGATTACTACACCTATAGGGCAGTTGCCACTGATTGGGACTATAGAGACATAGTAGGTGAAGAAGTTCACATTCCACTTCTCCAAGGGAAGCTGACTGACAGCCTACAGTACCCCTGTAGCAGCACTCTGGGCCTGGCTCACCTGAGAGGAGTCCTTGAACTGGTAGAGGAGTCAGGGCTCCACTCCTGAAACTGAAAGACTGGTAAGGGGTTTCTATTCCATGAAAGATTTTGAAAGTGAAGTAAACTCCTTGTCTCCCTCAAGTTCTTACGTTCTGTTTGGCTCTGTTGACCCTTTAAGGAGTTTGATTTCTCTAATAAAGAGCTTGTTCCTACAAACATCATATCATTGTGATGGAAGGCAAGGCGGGGGGAGGGCAATCACACCTAGTCACAATTCAGGACATTCCTGACATTGATATAAATTAGATTCAGCAACATTTGGAAGGCCAGGGATTCCCCTGCCTTATACTAGTGTATGGCCATAGTTGACCCTGTGCTTATTTAGCCTAGTCTCTCTCAGGAGAACCCTGTGCTTACCTGCTGCTTTTCTACCAGATTTGTACTTGGCAGATGCTGCAGAACCATGCTGAAATTCTGCTTGGATTTGAGAATTAGCTTAGGATAGTAAGCTTTTTAATTTTCTCAGGCAAAATGTCTGTGGAGATTCTCAGTCATCCAGGTGAGTTTATCTGGAAGTTGAGTCATGGCTACTGGACTTCTTTTTTGAGAGATAGAAACGTTTCGCTGTTCATCCAAACAGCTTTATCAGTCTGAATACAGCTAGTGCAATTAATCCATCTTATAGTCAGCTTGTCTGGTCTGAATTAGGCTCATAAGATGAACAATGGCCTGAATAGGCTCGTTAGGGAGACAATAGTATCCATAGCCTTAAGGTGAACAATGGCCTAAGGTGCTCAGGCAAATTATTTTGGAATTGTCCTTGTCTCAAAAATTTTTGAAAGGTTATGTGCACCACAACTCTTTTTGTGTACTACTTTTTAGAACTTTTGAAACTGTTTGAAACTTTACTCTTTTTTACTTCTTTTTGCAACAGCTTCAATAAAATAATAAAATTTTACAGTAGCATGGCTAATTTGGCAACAAAAGAAGGTTGTGGATAATAAAAAAAAAGGCCTTTTTGATCAATTACCGATTATTATATTTTGGCATTTTGTGGATATTTTGGTATTCTAACTGGCAGGTTGTAAGGCTAAAACACTGAACCATGTGAATTATTTGGGAGCTCCCTGGAATAATTTGCTGAGTGACTCAAAGAGTTGGGAGGGGTACTGGTCAGGGAAGACACATCTCACCATCCAGAAAATCACCCCCCCCCACCATGAAAGCCTTCTCTGGCCAGGCCATAATATTGGCACTCTATGTGGAAAGGGCATCAGGCTAGAAAAAGACAAATCAGAGAGACGTATGACATCAATGTATACAGAAATGCATTGCACAACATAGACTAGGGAACAGAAGAAGAAGTTTTTATCCCTTTCCTGTAATACTAGAACCTGTGGTACTCAAATGAAGGTGAATGTTAGGAAATTCTAGGCAAAAGAAATCATTTCCCACATGATGCATAATGATAGTACAAGACTAGGCATGGAGCCTTTTTGTCCATTTCCTAGTGCAATGCTTTGTTGTGCCTGTAGTTTGATATTTTTCAAAGTTTATGCAAAGAGGTGTCCAGTATCTTTTTTTCACAAGTCTAGCTTCCACTTATTTCAACAAGGTGCTCTTCAGATTGTGTAGCACCACGTAGGGATTGGCCTTGGCTACTGCAAGATCTCATGATTGCCAGCCTGAATAGCCTTAACCTGAGATTAAACAAACTTGTGATAGACAGGTAGGCAAGTAGCAGTCAATAGCTATTTGGGCTCCATATGGAAGCAGTATGTTCCTGAATTTCGATGGCTGGTGAACATATATGAAAGGTTACACAGGTCCTTGTTGATAGACTTCCCATGGGCACCTGGGTGGCCCTTGTGGGAAACAGGATACTGCACTAAACAGGACCTTGTCTGATCCAGCAAGGCTCTTGTTATCTTCTTAGGTGGCCCTTTAATAAATCCTAGTTCTGCAGTTATCACAACAATTATCTGTTGTATTGACCTTAAGGTTAAAGAGAGAATGTCTAAGTAAGATGACTGAAATGCTACCACACTGATCTTTTCGTATTCCATGTTATTGCATTCCATTTGTGTCTATTTAGTTTCTTCTGCGGAGTTTGTGTTGATGTTTCACTAAAGTTCTGTAAACACTTCCAGAGAATTGCCTGGAAATGATGTTGTACATAATAACAGGGGTTGTGTACACCTCTTTTTGTTGAAGTGTCGACACATGGTATTATGACTGGTGTGATTAAGTTTAGGTACTGACAGGATCCGTAATCCATTGCAGAGCATATACTTATGCAAAATGTGCCAAGGATAATTCCTGGTATGATGAATATCAAAAATTAGGTAATAGGCCTAGGAAAGATTTCTGTCTCTAGCCTTGGGCAGAGCTTAGACAAGCTACATTTTTGGATTCAGATCACCTTAATGGGCAGGAATTCTGGAGGTTACCTTACAATGCAGAAGACTAAAGGGCTGTGAGAAGGCAGGTCACCTTCCCACCCCTTTTAGAAAATCAACTGTCCTGGAAATGCCTTAAACAAAAGTTGCTATCACTGGCCTCATTTGTTCTTTAATTAATTCTAATGAGGTGAGGCCAGAGCAGATTCTAGGAAACATAAATGAAGCACTTGCCATGTCTGCCAGAACTACCAGGTATACTGTGGACCACCATAAAGATAAATGAGTCCTAAATCAAATCAAGCTGGAACTCCTCCTAGAAGCAAACATGACTAAACTTGGGTTATATCATACCTTGGGAACATAGTGGGAAAACAAGACAAATTGGAAAAGGAAAAGGAAATTCAAATAGCAATCAAGAAAAAGGAAGAAGAAAAGAGATTGATTGACTGGGTTAAAGGCGACATACCTTGAGTTTGCAAGATCTAAGTAAGGCTGTTGATGATAGGACTTTTCAGAGGTCACTCTTTCATAGGGATTGTAGTAAGACAGAAGCAGCTTGATGGCACACAACAAGAACAAGCCATATCCTGCTACATATTGCCTGTTCTGACTGAAATTGCTAATTTCCATTTTCCTCTCCCGGAAGGAATTACTGTGCAGCTGAATGTGATGTTTAATTGTAAGGAAGCAAGAAGTGTGTGCAAAAACCAGCAAAATATTTTCAGCAGAGAGAGAATTTTTTTTAAGGTTGGTGAGAGTTATGCCACCACTGGCCACATGGCTAAGAGGATAATTATGTCAAAGAGAGAGAAAGCTGTAGGAGAAGAAATGAAGTCAAGTTATAGTCTACAAGCAATAGAAGAGACAACACAAGGAGAGGATATTGGAGAATAACCTATTTTTCTTCAGGACTTTAGTCATGTGTACTAAGATGGGAACAGCTTCTTTCATCTTCATCTCAGAACCACTTATTATATGTTTATTATCTGAGGTTTTTCTGCTGCCTCTTTTATCACCTTTAGTAAATGGGGGGAAAGTATTCAAATATGAGGTTGCAATTCTGTCCGACGGGTGGCTATAGCAGTGTGGCTATAGCTATTCTAATTGAAGTGGTTAAAAGTAATCAACCAGATCCTGTTTTGTGAATACCTGCATACCTTTACTTCTTATACCACTTTATGTTTCTGAAATATGATTAAGAACATAAGAACATAAGAAAAGCCATGCTGGATCAGGCCAAAGGCCCATGTAGTCCAGCTTCCTATATCTCACAGTGGCCCCACCAAATGCATCTGGGAGTGCACAAGACTAGATATTTGTCTCCTGATACCACTCCCCTGCATCTGGCCCTTGAAGTACCCTTTTTTAATTTTTATTTTTATAAAGACAAACAAATAACAATACAAGTGCATCCCCCCCCCCCGGGACCATCCAGTTCTTCCGTGAGTTCTTCTTTATTACTCCAGCGTCTGTTATTCTGATAATCTTCTCAAAGTCCTCTTCTCCAGAACTATCTTGAAATATTCGTCGGTTCTTTCTCCTTCCCTTCTACTAATACAAAGTCTATAAACTTTCCCCAAATGTCATAAAAATGTCTTTTTTTCATTTATCCTCGTTTAACTTTTAAACTACAAGACAATTTATCATTTATAGCTATATCCCAAAGTTTGTTATACCAATCTTCCATCTTGAGATCTAGTTTGGATTTCCAGTTTCTTGCTATAATTAATCTGGCAGCTGTCATAAGATTTGCTATTAGTTCCTTGGTTGTAACATCATAATCTTTACTAGTTAACAATGATAACAATGCAGTCTCTGGATTACAATCAATATCTACTTGAATAATCTCACTTAGCTCTAAAAAAACAATTTTCCAAAACTTTTGAACTATTTCACATTCCCACCAAAGATGCATGTATGTACCTATATTTTTTCACATTTCCAGCAAATCTTGGAATATTCATCGTTCATTCTATTCAACCTAATTGGCAAGAGGTACCATCTAGAAACCAATTTAAAATAATTTTCTTTTATCCTAACCGATAATGATCTCAAGATTCTCATGTTCCAGATTTTCCCCCAGTCTTTTTTTTTCTCTCTACATTAAGGTCTTGTTTCCAGACCTCTCTCAGAGAATCTGACTCCTTCACTTCCAGTGAGTCCCCTATTATTTTGTATATTTTACGTATTAGTCCTTTCTCTATATTGTCCTGGTCGGATTCAAGCGATAATACAAACTGTTCAAACTTTGTACATTCTCTAAGTTGACTGTTTCTTCTGACCCAATTCTTTGTCCATTTTTCTAACTGGATATAGTTTATCCATATTAAATCACTATATTGCAAAATGGTTTTTATGTCCTGATTTGTTCTAATTTTGGCCAACCAGTCTTTTAATCTGGCTATTTTCTTAGCTTTAAATAACCCTAAATAATGCTTCAAATTCGTAGGAAATTTTTCCGAGTCTGTTACTAAACATAATGGGGAACCCTTTGGTGATACGATTTTTCTATATCTTCTCCATGTAGTCATTAAACCATTCAGGAGGGGATTTTCAATCTCTACCTTATTTTTAAAGTCACTGAACAAGAATTTATTTATTTCCCGCTTTATGTCTAATGACTCCAGCTCCCACCATATTACCTTCTCTGGTTTGAATAAGATTTCTCCCAAACAACTGATTTGATTAGCTATATAATAGTTTCTTAGATTGGGTATACCTAATCCTCCTTCTTTTTGGGATCTATACCACAAACTTTTGTTTATTCTTGATTTTTTCCCACCATTACAGTACCTATTTATCATGTCTTGGAGAGTTTTAAGATCCTTTTCTACAAACTGAACAGGTAACATTCTAAAGATAAAATTAATTTTGGGCAATATCTTCATTTTTATCATTGATATTCTACCAAACCAAGATAAATTCAATTTAGTATAGCTTTGTATTCTATTTTTCATCTCTTC
Organism: Phrynocephalus guinanensis; assembly: GCA_037367245.1. Taxonomy (NCBI): domain Eukaryota; kingdom Metazoa; phylum Chordata; class Lepidosauria; order Squamata; family Agamidae; genus Phrynocephalus; species Phrynocephalus guinanensis. The sequence continues at coordinate 69,369,785 of CM074733.1, read as the reverse complement.
TTTTAATTTCAAAACATTTTTTCCTTAGTCTTGGTAAACTCCTTATTGAGTTCTAATCCTAAATATTTAATACTTTTACCGCATTTCAGCCCAAAGTTTTCCATAACCTTAAGATCTTCTCTTCCATAATTAAACAATAGACTTTCTGATTTTTGCCAATTAACACATAATCCAGTTATTTCCCCAAATTCTTCTAAATGAATTTTTACTCTTTGAATTTTCTCTATTGGGTCTAAGATTGTCAGTAGGGCATCATCCGCAAATAGACTAATTTTGGTCACCCCATCTTTCCCAATACCTTTAATGGATTCGTCATCCCTTATTGCATTTGCCAAAAGTTCTATAACAATGCAAAAGAGAGCTGGAGAAAGAGGACATCCTTGTCTAGTTCCCCGGCCTAGGATAATTTGTTCGGTCATATTGTCATTAACTATTATTGAGGAAGTACCTTCTGGGTACAATTGGTTTATTACTCCTAAAAATGTTTTCCTAATCCCCATTTTTCTAACAAGATTTTTAATGTAGCCCATTGAACACAATCAAATGCTTTAAAAAGATCTAAAGATAACATGCCTGCTTTAGTATTACTTTTTCCCATTTCATGAAGAACATTCAGATTTCTTCTTATAATGTTCGCCATTTGTCTTCCCTTTAATATATTTAATATCTTTAATATATTTAGCTACAAAATTATTCATTCTTTTGGCCAGAATTGCAGTGAAAATCTTAGCATCCTGATTTAATAGGGAAATTGGTCTATATGATCCAAAGTCCATTAAGTTTTTATTAGGTGTAGGTATTAAGATGGTTAAGGAGTGTGTCCAGGATTTCGGAACTTGTTCTCCTTCCATTATTTTATTATATAGCTTTTTTAGTTTGGATACTAATATTGTTTTGAGAAGTTTATAAAATTCAGATCCCAGACCATCCACTCCAGGAGTTTTATTATTGTTTAATTTATCTATTACCTCACCTATCTCTTGATCTGTAATGGGTTTCTCCATTTCCAGCATATCTTCCTTTTCCAAAACCCTCTTCAAATTTTAGTAATATATTTTTCTATATCTTCCTTGCTCTTATTTTTTGCTGTATATAGAGATTGATAAAACTCTTGAATAGCTTTTAATTTGTCTTTCATTTGTGTACAGACCCTACCTGCAGAATCTTTTATATTCCCTATCGTGTTTTTATCCCTTCTTTTCTGGGCTAATTTGGCCAAAAGTTTTGAATTTTTATTACTATATTCAAACAAATTTCTTTTTAAATACAGTAAATTTATTTGTACTTCTTGTAGTTCTAGCTCCTCTAATTTTTTTTTTGCTTCAATCTGCCTCAATATCTTCTTATCATTGTTAGACAAAAATTCTAAATCTGCTATTATATTTTCTAGATTTCTTTTGTTAAACTCTTGCATTTTTTTATTCTAGAGTTTTCTCTTATAATAAAGCCTCTTGCTACAGCTTTTAAAGTGTCCCATATTATTCCCATTTTTCCTCCAGCCTTTTCATTAATGTCCCAAGTTTCCAACCAGTCTTTTTTAACTCTTTCCAGCACTTCTGGGTAGTGAAAATTTTTTTGCATTCATTCTCCATCTTTTGGCTTCTCTATAGTTTTTATTTATTGTTATATCAATTGACATTATAGCGTAATCAGATGTTTTTATAATTTCAATCTCAGTATTATTTACTTTAGGTATTAGACTTTGTGAAGAAAATACAAAGTCTATCCTAGAATAGCTCTTGTGAAGTGGTGAGTAGAAAGTATATTTTCTTTCATCTCCTTTAAGTTCTCTCCAGACATCCTTCAATATTATTTATAAATTTTGTTAATGTTGTGTGTCTAACCCTCCAGTCTTCCTTCTTATAAGTTGATTTATCTTTAATTTTATCTAACACCATGTTGAAGTCTCCAGCCATTATTAAATACCCCTTTTTAACAGTTTCAATCTGATCCCAGAGGACATTATAAAAGTAGCTTTGGTTAGCATTTGGTGCATATACATTTACCAGAGTATATTGCTCTTTACCCATTACAACTTGCAATATTATATATCTGCCTTCTGAATCTTTCACCACATTTTCAACAATGCATTCGCAATTCTTTGAAATTAAGATGGCTACCCCCCTTGCTTTAGATGTACCAAAACTTTTCTCATAAATATCAATGTTTGGAATTTTAATTCATTAACACCATCTTTTATTTGATGAGTTTATTGCAAGAAAGCAATATCAATTTTATGTCTTTTAATCATTGCTTCAATTCTCTTCCTCTTCAAAATTGATCCCAGACCTTTCACATTCAATGTTGCTAATTTTATAGACTTTCCCATAACTTAACTTTTTTTCTTTTAATATTCTGGAATGGTCCCATTGTGCAAAAAGAAAACTTAACACCTACAATTAATAATAAAACAACTAAAACAATCCAAACCCTCCACCCTAAACTTATATTTTTTTCTCCCACCCCACTAGCAACAATACATTTTTGCATGTGTCCTCAAGGGGTGGGAGGGAGGAAATCCGTCCACGGACAATAACCGGCCAAGATCCCGCAAGCTCTTTAGTCATCTTACTACTGTATAACTATTTTTCCAGAAAACTATTCCATCCCCCTCCAAACCACCCTCTCCCCTATCCCCCCCTAAGGGGGGGGAGGGGGAATAGAATAAATGGGGGGAAGAAAGAGGAAAAGAAAAGAAAAGGGGGGGAGGGAAAGGCAAGGAGGGAAGGGGGAAGCAAAGGAGGAGAGAGAGAGGGAGAGGGAGAGAGAAAGAGAGATGGACTGGTGGGCTTCAGCTGTTGTTCTTCATTCTGATGTTATAGCAGATGTCCCAGGAGCCAGACTGGAAGGAGTTGAATCAGCTTGAATGTTCCATGCTTTCAGAAGATGCTGGCCTTCCTCCAGGGAGTAAATTGTGTGCTGAATAGAACCTTTCCAGACTTTCAGGAAAAGGGGATGACCCCAAGAGTAGCGAAAGTTATGCTTCAGTAGTGTTGTTACTGGTTTCATCGATTTTCACCATTCAGTGGTTTCTTTGGAAAGGTCTTGATAGACTTGCACAATTTTGTCTCCCCTCTTCAAAAAATCCAGGTTTGCCCTTATAGAAGACATGAGACGTTCTTTGTTTACATAGGAGGCAAATCTAACTTGGTCTTGGACTTCCTTCTCTTGAGTTGCCCAGATAATGAATCCTCTCTATGTCTTCTTCTACCAGTTGTCTAGGTAAAAATGAATTAAGCCATGTCATCACACCCTGGTTTTAAGCCTGGAGATCTCCATCATGGTTTGTAACCTGTGATGGACTATTATTATTTTATTTTTATTTTTAACCAACCTTTCTCCTTAAAAGGACCCAGTGAATATACAAGTACTCAAAAGAGGTAAATAAATGCCATCCTAAAAATATAAGCAGCACCAAAACACATTCAAACCAGTATGGTACCACAATCCATTTAAATTCCCCTCTATCTATCTATCTATCTATCTATCTATCTATCTATCTATCTATCTATCTATCTATCTATCTATCTATCTATCTATCTATCTATCTATCTATCTATCTATCTATCTATCTATCTATCCTGCGCTCTTAGTGCAAACTGCACTACCCAGGTGGTTTACAAAATGGTCATGAATGATACATACAATTAAAATACAATTAATACAATTAAAATACAGTTAAAAGGTCATATAAAACACATTTAAAACAGCCATTAACAGAGCCTGTTATATGGCAAACACCTCTTCCTGCCCATAAGAATTTAAAAGTGAAATTTAAAAAGGAAGTTCCCCCAGGGTGGAGCAAAATAAAAACCATAATAAAAATGTGCCCCTCCTCTCAGATGGCTGGTGGAAACTGGGTAGAAAGGGGAAGAACAAAACCAACAACAATAAAACACCACTAACCATGGAAGGCCTCTGCAAATAAACAGGGCTTCAATGCCTTCTGGAAGGAGAGTAGGGAGGGAGCCTGCCTTATCTCTGCTAGCAGGTGGTTCCAAATTTCAGAAGTCACCACTGAAAAGGCAGTCTTGTCTTTTTGGCCTGCCTCAGGGTGGCCACCTGCAGTACAAAGGACTGGGAGGATGGTGTAGAACTGGATGGATTGCTTGGAGGGATACTCTCCACCACATACTGAGGTTCCAGGCCGTGTAAGGCTTTATATGTTAATGTCAACACCTTGGACTTGATGTGGCACACTGTCGGGAGCTAGTGTAGCCTGGCCAAGGATGGGGTGATATACTGGGACTTATCACACTCATAACCAACCTGGCCATCACATTTTGCACCCTCTGTAATCGCATCGAGTTCAAAGGCAGCCCATGTGGAGTGCATTGCAGTAATCTAATTTGGAGACTCCCAATGGATACTTGTAAATCAGAGCCTTTAGAGACTCCCTATCCAAATAGTGTCGGATCTGGGAAACATGCTTAAGGTGGTAGAAGGCAGACTTCACCACAGTGTCCACCTGTTGGGTCAAGAAGGACTCCCGGATGCAGAACCTGACCTTTAAAAGGCAGAGGTACCCCCCCCCCCGAAGAGCTGAGAGACACTCAGGGAACATTTGCCTGAAGAAAAAGGCAAAGATGGGTTCAGCTTGGCCTCCTATAGGAAAGCATTCCAAAGTTTGCAAGCACCAAATGCAGCTGTGAGAAAGGTCTCCCCTGAGGACCTGAACACTCAAGCCAGCTCATAATGTGAGATCTGGTCCTTGAGAGAGTTTGGGCTGAAGCCATTGAGGGCTTTATTGGTTAGAACTGACACCTTGAACTCAGCCTGCAAACAGATAGGTAGCAGCATTCTCTTCTCAAAGTTCAAAGAATTTAAGGGAAGAATATCTGATTTTTATGCAGTTTCTGGTTAACCCACAGTGTTCACACTATGGACAATATTTTACTCTTATTTGTCTTGTGGACGTTATTGTAGCACCCTAACAAATATGTATAAGCAAAATATCATGTTATTAGCATAAGGGACCCCTGCAAAATCTTGGATTCCTAGTACATCTAGTAATGACTTTCCAAAGTAATGTATCTCTGCAAGGCCATTTGTGATGTATGATATTCAGACTCCACAGGTTCAGTTAACTTCCCTCTAGGTATCAGAAATAATACCACTATTTATTGTTTGAAAGTACCTCACAGACTTAATTCCTTCTACATTACCTGTTAATAAAGAACAAAAGTTGCCTCCTGGCTTCTAATCTCATAAAATACCAATGGCATACGATTACAGAAATGCTGGAGGATCATCTAAACTGGTGAAGGAATTTCAGGGCAGTTAATCCACTCACATATTGCCTTAAGGGAGACCATTAAGGCAGTAATTCTTCACGCACAGTTATCAGGAAGTTAAGTCCCATCCTGAACTCTATGATTTACTTCTCAGTTGTCATTTGTAGAACTGTGTTGTGAAAAGTAAGAACTCGGTTGCATCAAGCCAACATCCTAAGTAATGCCATTCTATTCGCATAAGGGCTAAGCATTGCCTATGGGCAGGCCACAACGAAATATGAGTGTGTGAGCACCCTCTCACTCCAACAGTGGATACATGAAGGTACTCTCCCTTTGATACCAAATATGAGAAGATAGCTTAACCTTTGTTGCCGTTATGTCCCATCAAGTCTGGAAGCTGAGTCATGGCAACTGGACTTCTTTTTCTTGAGAGACTGATGAAGCTGTTTGGATGAGCAGCAAGACGTTTCAATCTCTCAAGAAAAAGAAGTCCAGTTGCCATGACTCAACTATTTTTCAGATAAACTCACCTGGATGACTGAGAATCTTTACAGACATATTGTCCCATCAAGTCAGTTCCAACTACAGTGATCAGACAATGATCACTGAAGGCGACACCTTTCCCCATTCTCCTGCAACAGCAGAAACGAAGGGAAATCGAAACAACAGTGGCAAGCCTTAAAAGACAGAGGGCACAATCCTCTTCACCTCCGCTATCATGTCAGGGCAACTGGTGAATCATGCCCCCAGTGAGACCTTTTTTGTGCAACCAGTCATGCACTGTTTGCACAACTAGGTGTATATCCTCAAAGTGATCAGTTTCATCCAACTTGCTGGATGAAACAAAAAGAAACAGTTGCATCAGCACAACTGCTTGAATCAGTGGGATATTTTGGCCCGAGTGGTTCTAATTAACCCAAGACACATTTTGTTGCCAGAAACTACTCGTAATCCTTTGAAATGTTTCACTTTGAGCCAATTGGAAATAGAGTATTTAATGTCCTCTTCCTAAATGAGTGAACTATTGATGGATAAAGCTGCTGTTGATCTAGTGAAATGTTCAAAGTAGATATTTTGTCATGATTATTAATCTACCCAAATATCTGAAAGACAAACAAGTATCTGTTAAAACATGAGAGGCTACTGGAGGTTGTGTTAGAAAAATTGAAATGATAGTGCTGTGGACGGTTTGTTTGTTCTCCATCATTTTTTCCAGAGAAATTAATACTAATTAAGACCTTAGGGAAAGGGACATACCCACATGTGTACTAGTCGTGTCCGACTCTATGGATGGAACTCATCTCTAAGCCAGAGAGACAGCGTTGTGCAAGTCCGTGGCCATGTGGTCGGCATGGCTGAACGCATTTCTGTGTATGAAACTTACTTTCTTGTTTTTTTATGGTGGTACCTACTTATCTAGTTGCATTTACATGCTTTTGAACTGCTAGGTTGGCAGGAGCTGGGGTGAAAAACGGGAGTTCAGTCCGCGGTGTGGCACCCAGGATTTGAACTGCCGAGCTGCCGATTTTGCAGCCAACAGTTTCAGTGCTCTAGCCCACTGACCCACCATACCCCTTACACTGTAATAAATCAGTTTTTAAACTATGCTATGATTTTTTTCTTCTTTTCTTTGCCAACATTCAACCCCCATGATCTATTGAAGGATAGGTGAACCAACAGGCAGTTTACTAAACAAAAGCAAGTACTTAATGTTACAAATGACTTTTTAATATGTTCTATTTAGTGTCTTGGATATCTAGCTGTGGAGTCAGAGTCTGGGAGTTCAATTCTCCATTGTGCCTCCTGGGGGGGGGGAGACAGCCTGTGTAGCCTTGGGAAGCTGCATAATCCCAGGCTGACCCAGAAGAATGGTCAACCATTTCTGAGTGTCCTCTCCATGGGCTTAAATGTGAGTGCCCACTGCGCTGGGTTGCAACTGTGATTCCCACCCCAGATATTCTGCCTGGAGAAAAAGAGTGAAGACGGAATGATGAAATAAGGAATTTATTTATTTATTTATTCCACAAGATCTCACTAGATCATGCCAGGTCCTCATGCTTAGAGTTGCTACCCCACGGGAAACTCATAAGACCCCTACACGGAACCGTGCCTTCTCCTTCTCCATGGAGTCCCTTTCTCAGCCTTTAGGAAGTGATTAAAAACTTGGCTCCTCCAGTCTGCTTTTGGCAAATAATGGTGGTTTATCATATTCTCGTTTCCCTTCTTTTTTGCCACCATCGGATATCCCATGTTTTTTTCGCCTTTTAAAAATGATTTTAATGTCTTGATCGATTGGGTTTGTTTTACTTTGTTTTTATAGTTGAATTTTATGGATTTTCTTGCCGTGAAAGCGCCCAGAGTTCCTTCGAAATAAATAAAATAAATAAATAAATAAATAAATAAATAAATAAATAAATAAATAAATAAGGAATGGTCATGAGCAGAGGGGGTTAATATCTGGAACCCCATATAAAATTCAGCGAATGAAGGGGGTAATGGTGAGATAAAATGGTGAGGTTTTCTTGTGAAATCACCCCCAATGTTTGAAAACAGCAGATCTGAGAAACCCTCGTGAGTTTTCTTTGTTGGGAAATTATATACTGTACTAGGGTTTACTGATGATGAAGAGTGTCTTTGGGGAGATTATAGAAAACAACAGAGATAGGAGTTCAGCCTTGTCAGAGGAAGATTAGGACACACTATTTATCTTCTCCTCAAGACTTGGTGAACTGTAGCACAAACCACAACCACTTCCCCACACGAGCAGAGTTTTTGAAGCATACGTTGCCTTGCTTTCTTATCAGGACTGATTGCTGGAGAAATGTTGTATCTATCGGTCACCCCACAGGCTCCTCCTCTCATTGGCTTTGTCACAAAGCCCGCTTTGTTCTCTCTGTCTTGCCCCTACCCGTTGTTTTCCTTCCCAAAGTCCTTGTGTCTTCAGTAAACAGCCACCCTGATGGCCACACATTGCGATAATTCAGGATCTTTTATTTGTTGAACTGCTGATTACAAGCCAAGGACTTGTTTGTGCAGGTGATAGCTGAAGCTGTCTGTCTAATCCTACAAGAATAAAAGGTGACAAGAGATTCAGCACCAGTAAAAGTAGATGGAGGAGAACTTTCTCCAACCTAGTTCAGTACTCTCCAGATATGTCAAATGTAAATTAAACAAATAAATAAATAAATAACATTGTATGTGATGGCCAGACTTGATAGTTCTAGTGCAGTGGTGGCGAACCTTCAGCCCTCCAGATGCAAAAGGTGCAAAAGAGAGTGACTAAAATGATTACTGGGCTGGGGCACCTCCCTTATGAGAAAAGGCTAAAACATTTGGAGCTCTTTAGTCTTAAAAAAAGGCGCCTGAGGGGGGATATGATTGAGACGTACAAAATAATGCAGGGCATGAGTAAAGTGGATAGAGGGAAGCTCTTCTCCCGCTCACAAAATACCAGAACTAGGGGACATACACTCAAATTGTGGGCTGGGAGAGTAAGAACTGACAAAAGAAAATATTTTTTCACCCAGCGCATTGTTAGTCTGTGGAACTCCCTGCCACAGGATGTGGTGATGGCATCTGGCCTGGACCTTCAAAAGGGGATTGGACAGATTCCTGGAGGAAAAGTCCATCACAGGTTACAAACCATGCAGGAGATGTGTAATCTCCAGGCTTAAAACCGGGGTACTTCAAGGGCCAGATGCAGGGGAGTGCTATCAGAAGACAGATATCTAGTCTCATGCGCTCCCAAACGCATCTGGTGGGGGCACTGTGAGATACAGGAAGCTGGACTAGAAGGGCCGTTGGCCTGATCCAGCATGGCTCTTCTTGTGTTCTTATGTTCTTATGTTTTGGACCACAACTCCCAGAATTCCAAGCCTGTATTGCCAATGACAAAGGACTGTGGGAGTTGTGGTCCAAAGCATCTGGAGTGCTGAAGGTTCGCCACCACTGTTCTAGTGTAATACAATTGGAGGCCACCACCAGGTTGGGGGAAACCAGTGAATCAAAAAAGGGAAAGATAACCATGCTAGGCAGGAGAATCCTATCGCCTGTGATAGATGGAGAGTTCTCTCCTTTTGGGGGGATGGGGATGGGGTGCAAGTATACATATATGCGGGCAGCGGGTCTACAGCTGTCATGCTTGGTGTACTATAGAATCCCTCATAACCAAGGATAGGATTGCTTTCTTAACAAGTAATTAGTAGCTATTTTTCTTCTCTTTCCAAACTAAATAACTTTGAAACAGAGCAGGATATTGGATTAAAACCTCAGAATCCCTGCCAGCCTCTGTCTTCCGGCTTGGTCTCTTTGCCTTGGCCAAAGGATAGCACAAAAAGCATCTCATATTATGTTTGTTTACTTTGAATGTTTCTTATTTCAAGCACAAAATATAGGGTTGAATGTGCTATTAAAATATTCCCCTCCAAATATGACAGACCCAGGCTTTATGACTTAGATTGAGATATTATGTGTCTACCTGGCACTTACCACCAAAGGGTTCATGAGAACGGTTATGGGTCTCCTCCAGTCTATCTCCAGTCACCTAGAATATGTCCAAATTCTTCTACAAGAGGGGCAAAAACTTTGGCACAGAGCATGTGGTTTGCAAGCACAAATCTGACTCTGTGGCATCTCTGGATAGAGCAAATAAAAATGGTCCTCCTTCAACCTGGATAGAGATGATTCTTAAGCCAGACAGGTTAATGGAATAAGGCAATTTCCCATGTTCACCAGCATCTTTGGGGCGAAAATTATCCTGAGCCAAAGGTTTTACAGCTGGAAACATCCGTGAAATAGCTGAGTGCTTGGCAATGTTTCAGGGTGGAGACATAAGGCTTGCTGCCTTCCTCACTTCGATCCCATGCTTGTGCAGATCAATGCCTACACGGAGCTCTCATTGACATGGTATGTCTGGAGCTCATTAATAGTAAGGCTGGGGAGGTGTTTGGCAGGGGAAGAATGAACCTGTGACAGCAAGAATAGTTGTCCGCTGTACCCACATATCAAGTAGGAAGGACCTCCTACCATTTGTGGCCAAATGAGACATCTGCCTCTGGTGGTGATCAGAAAGGGTGGTAGGCAGTGGCACTGAGCTGTTATAACACTAGGCTGGGTCTCTGCTGATTGCTCTGCCTGCATCCCTTAGACTGGCCTTCTACTCTGAGATCCCAGCATGGGGGGGGATAGCCTGCCTATAACAGTAGTAAAGTCGTACTCCGTTGCCTGTCCGGCTAGCTTCTGTGTACTGTTTATTTATTTATTTATTACATTCATTTGTAATGCCCCATTAGTGCAAAGCATTATTCTGGATGATTAATAGTATAGTGGTACCTTGTATAAAGGAATTAATTCATTCCAAATGAAATTATGTTAAGCAAATTTTCCTTTATACAAATTTCCCATAGGAATGCATTGAAAACAGAGTGATCCCATTTTTATGTTGTACAGATTCACCCCCTAGGCAATTATGTTAAGCAAATTTCCCCTATCTCTGGAATTTTTTATGTTGTACACATTTTTGTTATACAAACCGTTTGTTATACAAGGGTCTAATAAAAACCAAGCAAACCATACAAAAACAAAGATGAAATAATAAAATCATGAAGTAAATGGGGGGGGGAACTAAATCAACATTTAACCAGAACAGCATGTCATTAATGGGGGGGTGAGGCGAACTAAATTTTCAGCAACCTCTTAAAATGGGATAAGGAGGGGGCCAGGCGCAGCTTGACTGGGAGTCAGTTCAATATGTTGATGATTTTCTGGGTTAACCACCTAGAGGATTATTGCTTTGGAGGATCTGGTGGTATGGGTGGATGATCTTAGGAAAAGATACACCAATGGGATCCCAAATCATGAAAGGCTATATAGTTGACCCTCAAAACCTTGAGCATGACTTGGGGCCTCACAGGCAACGAATGCAGATAAGCCAGGACTGGGAAGAGGTGATCAAATATGTTGGCATATGGTGTTGGAATGAAGACAAGAATAATTGACCAGAGACTAGGGATGGGCACCAAATGAAAAAATGACATGCTGATTCATCAGTTCGTAACAAAACAAAACAAAACAAAACAAAACAAAACAAAACAGGGAAGCAGTGTTTCGTTAGTAACGAAACAGACTAGCAGTTTTTTCTTTAAAATTAACCAATTTGTTTCTCTGTAAAATGGATCCTCTGGGTCATAGAGGCACCAAATTTGGAGACTCTCCCTTTTAAGCCCTCCAAATTTAGAGAGTTTTGAGGTTCAGGGAGTGAGTTATTCAACTTCAAAGGGCATTCCCCCCCAAAACCACATTTCCAATTCCAATGTTATGTACTTGAAAATAGTGATCCCAGACAGCAAGCACCATGGAAATTACAGTGGAGCTTCTGCAAGCGCTTCCCCTGAAGTACCCCCAGTTTGGAGAGGTTTGGGGGCAAGTTATTTAACTCCAAAGCGGGTGCCCATAGAAAAAACCATTTGTAATTTAAAAGTATTTGAAAATACTGATCCCAGGCATCTAGCAGCATGGAAATGGCAGGGGAGCTTCCTCAAGCAATTTTAGGGCACCCTTTGAAGTTTGGAAAGTTTTGGGTTTCAGAGAATGGAGTTATTAAACTCCAAAGGGGCTGGGAGGTTCTTAATTGAAGGAGTGTGGATCAGCACACTGAAAGGAAGCTGGCAATTAACCCTATAATAGGTAAAGCTCGCTGGACACACACTTTCCATTAAGCACCCCCACTACCTCCTTTGGAACTTAATATCTCAGTCCCCAGAAACCCTAACTTTTTCAAATTTCAAAGGGTCCCCTAAATTCGCTTGGGGAAGCGAAGCCTGCCATTTGCATGCCTGGGATCAGTAATTTTCCAATGAATATTTTAATTTTTTAAAAAAACATAATGCAATGGAAATTATTGATTCCAGGCATGCAAATGCCATGCACCCCATTTCTTCAGCTGCAAAAGAAATCCACTCCTAAATTCTAAATTTGGTGGTGGGTTCTCTGCATCAACTCTCTAAAAGGGATATTCCCCTGCAACTCTGACATAGAATGGCCTTTGCGTTGGATATCTGGAGCCTGACCTTCTTGTTTGATGGAAGAACAATCTCATCTGATCTCCAGGACAAATATTGCCAAATAAGAGCCTGCCACACTGCCCACTCAATTGGGTGATTGTTTAACAATGGAAATATGCAAGAGCCGGACCCACAGCATGTTTACTTTGAATTAGAGCCCGACGTGGGGTAAGTCCTCCTCCTCTGGGCCAGGACCTTAGCCTGAAGCTCTCAGGAGAGAATGAGAGAGATCAGGGTAGGAGGCGATTTTAACAAAGTCCAAGCAAGTCCAGGAGCCTTGAAGAGCAGGAGCTATGCTGCACAGTGGTTAAATGCCTGTACTGCAGGTAAAACTGTGCTCACGACGTGGGTTCAATCCCTGGTAGCAGGCTCAAGGTTCACTCAGCCTTCCATCCTTCCGAGGTCGGTAAAATGAGTACCCAGCTTGCTGGGGGGGGGGGGGCAATGTGTAGCCTGCACACTGTAATTAAAAATTGTAAACTGCCCAGAGACTACTTGTAGTGGTATGGGGCGGTATATAAGCAGAACACTTTTAGATGCGAGGAACGTGCCAAATAGAATGTTGCTCCTTCCCACATCACAGCCCTCAAGTGACCTTATTTAGACCTCATCCAGCCCACACCAAAAGGGCCAGTACAGTCTCACGCACACTTAGGTTTGTGACTGAACTTTCACTCTTTGCCCATTTCTGTCTGAATACGGCAAAACAATTTTAAAAAGGTGTCTTCTGCCACATGGCAACTGGTTTACCTCATGGACTGTAGACCTACTCAGCCCTGCTTTAAAATGTGCAGAGCCCACAGATGTTATAAGGGGAGTACAGTAGCTCCAACCCTTGTCTCTAAACACAACTGTATGAAGAGGTGGAGGCTCCTACACCTGTACAGCCTCTCCTTGAGAGGCATGAGCACACACCACACACAAACACATAGAGTGGTGGTGGCAGCGGCAGCCTGGTTCACATGGCAAGGCGACCCAGACATTGTGGCCTTTCTCTCCCCAATCAATTACATTTTCATAAGTCAAGAGATCTGGGAGAGAAGGCTGCCTTCAGGGTTCAAGGGCTTCACACACTTCAAAACATCAGTGAACTGGGGTCATAACTCTCGTTTCATATTTTAATCTTTAGAAATGGACAGCATTTTCAACCTCTTTCCCAGCTAAGGGCTTGTGTGCCAAAGGAAATAAGGCGTGAGGTTGCCCTGCTGGTTTTGTTGGTTTGTTTCCTCCAATTGGCCTGTGTAACACTGCTCCCCCTCCCCCAGCTTATGAAATGAAGAAGCAAATCAAAGCTTTCTTTTTTTCAGTAAAAGCATCAACACCCTATGGCTGTATTATTTCACAAGGAACTTTGCCTGACTTCTCTGGGGTTAAATATACGGTATGTAAGCAAAAACACAATTCCAAATTAGAATGTACAGTACAATAAAACCACCACCCACCAAGTCAATACTTGGATAAAAATCCTACTCTACATCAGCAAGTAAATCAAAATGTTGTAGGAACTTTATATAAAAATGATATGTTATTAACAAACAACCCGAATTAGTTACTTTGGGTCCATGCTTATTATACATATTCATTTAACTCTGCAAAGGATATTAAATCATGATTCAGTGGTGGTGACCCTTCGTCACTCCAGATGTTTTGGACCACAACACCCAGAATCCAAAGCCTGTGTTGTCAGTGACAGAGGACTGTGGGAGTTGTGGTCCAAAACATCTGGAGTTCCAAAGGTTCACCACCATGTCATACCTGCAACCTGTCCATTGTATTGGGCTTAGCTCCACTGCAGACTTTTTGTTTAGCGCATGATTTACCTTACAGTCATATGTTTCTTGATATTTGCCTGGAACATATTTCCATTATGATGTTTGTTGGTTGTTTCTCTGTACCATTCCCCACTTCAGGCAGCAGTTCTATGATTGGAGGTATACCACTGGTGTTTTATCACACTGAGAGCACTTATTAGCAGTCATGATTGCTTCACGAAATGGTCATTTGTCATGAGAAGGACTGCCCACTCTTAGGTTCCTGTAAACAACAGTGAATATGAGCACATAGGTACATGTGGATAGATATGCTTCCAAGAGATTAAATCAAAGGAGTTATCATTGCTGCTGACACAGATTTGTAATTTTGTCACTGATTATTTGCTATGAATCACTGCAAGAGGCTTTGGTTTTAGTAGCTACTTACGAAAGTGAATATTAGGTATGACACCATGAAAATGGTATTTGGTTACACAATATACGGACAGTATAGTATCAGCCTGGTGTCATCTTTGTAAATAAGTACTAAAGCCTTTACCTCTTGTGGTGATTCATAGCATGCTACCAGTGGCAGGTCTAACTGTTGTGTGTCAAGAGGAGTGATAGCTCCCTTGATTTACTCTTCTGGAAGCATACACAGGGTCACTTGAGCTATTGTTTCCCTATATTTGGTTGTGTTTGTAGGAATACATGAGTAGACCAATCTATCCCTTCTACTCATTCATGGCAAAAGTCCATCTCATGAAGCAACTGGGGTATTTCATCTTAAAATGCCTGGATGTCCATGCTTCTTACATGTGTGGGTGGGTAGAAACAAGAACTGCAGATTATTAAGTAAAATAATGGTGTATTGTTAAATGAAATTTACTGATAGATTAGATTTGCCCTGGCTGCAATCCTGAGCAAATTTAATCTGCAGGACTATGAACACTGCAGTGGGAGGAAGGCCACTGAAAATCATTAGATTTGCTTTTGAAAAGACAGGTCATATATTGCCTCAGGGGCTCTTTTGGTCCCAAAAGTTGACTCAGAAATACTCGACAACAAAATAACAATAAAACGAAAAGCACTGAATGAGGTTTAAAAGGAGAAAATCTATTCCCATGTGAGCTTTTGTGGATTTTAATGTACTTCTTTGGTGGATACAAATATTTAAAAAAAATATGATTGATTGCATTGCATTTTAAGGGGTTAGCTTATTGAAATAAACAGGATAATGTAGGTTTGGAAACTGCAAGACTGCCAGGAGTCTATACAAATTCTTGACACATTTCAGACACAGACACAGTGGTCTTGAGATGGTCTCTTTTGTACTTCAATGAATGATTTTGTAGTCTGTTTGAGCAGTTACGTTATACTGGTTTGATTTGGTGAAATGGAAATATGAAACAGCATATATTACTGGAAATAAGAAACAACACATTATTCTTCAACAGTGAGCAGATCAAAATCCTTACTTTATTTGTTCATATTTTCCTTTAAAAACAACAACAACCCTTCTAATGAAAACATACCAGGAAATCAGAATACATTTATGTCCATATTACTGCCATTTTTGCATTTTTCCTGTTTTGTTTTTTTAACTTAATCTGTTTTGTTGCTTCTCTCACTTTCCTTTTTACTTATTTATTTTCAAGTTTTCATTTCTGAGGCATATCCTATGCTGTAAAGATGTGGCTAATGT
The DNA here is from genome assembly GCA_037367245.1 of Phrynocephalus guinanensis. Classification (NCBI taxonomy): domain Eukaryota; kingdom Metazoa; phylum Chordata; class Lepidosauria; order Squamata; family Agamidae; genus Phrynocephalus; species Phrynocephalus guinanensis. Next base: position 69,354,034 of record CM074733.1, on the reverse strand, counting down.
ATATCGAAATATTGGCTTATTTTTAACTTATGTAAATAGCTCAAGAGGCAAAAAAGAAGAAAAAGTGATGTAGCTTGTAGAGGATCCAGATCACAGGCTACTGTATCTGACCACTGAAATCAATAAATACAAAAAAACCAGCCTGTTTTTGTGATTTGTGTGCTAGGATACCAGAAAGCCTATGAAAAATTTAAAAACCGTCTTATGTGTGCTATGTGACTTCTGGTTTCTCTGACACAGCTCCCTTGGTTTTGGTGTTGCAGTTTGTAAATATGGTTCCAGCTAGACCTGTCAAATCTCAAAAACTTGTTGTGCCTTTCCCACTACCTTAAACAGTTTATCTGGCAGGTAAATTGTGTATCATTTTAATTAGGGTACACATATGCTACCAGGATGGATACATCTGAGGTAATACAATGGCCTTGTTTTTGTTTAGTCATTTGCTGCAAGGATGTTACATTCTTTGGGATAGAACAATTGTCACTTCCTCAATTATCCTGTCAAGAAGAAGTAAATAGGAGCTGTTCCTCCCAAATATTTAGTCAGATCACTTTAATTTCTAATTTATCTTTGGCAATAGCTGTGGTAATTATTGTACTTTGGGAAGGCATTAGTTTTATTTTGATGGCAGAAGGCTGGATTCCACCACCACCTTTATCTCAGCTGCAAATGGTACATGGCGCATACTCTTGAGCTACAGTTTCTGGATCTCACTCATACCTTAAAATAGAGCTCTTTTCCAGTTCTCACATTTCAGTAGTTCAGTCATAACTTCAAGCCTGTAGTCAGAAATATTTTGGTGTGAGTCCTTCAGGATGGAGGGAGAACAGAACTTGGTTAAATAGGAGTTATCCGGTTTTGCAGGATCAGGTAGGGAAGTGACAGGAGCACTGGGAAAGGAGCTTGAGGATTGGTTTCCCACTTCCCCCAGAGGTGAACTAAATGGGATACAGAAAGAGTAGGTAGATCTTCCTAATTGATAGGTAGCAAAGATCATGGATCCTAAAGAGCAGAGACATCACTTTGCCAACTAAGGTCAGGATAGTCAAAGCTATGGTTTTTCCAGTAGTGATGTATGGAAGTGAAAGCTGGACTATAAAGAAGGCTGATCGCCGCAGAATTGATGCTTTTGAGCTGTGGTGCTGGAGGAAAGTCTTGAGAGTCCCCTGGACTGCAAGGAGATCAAACCTATCCATCCTGAAAGAAATCAACCCCGAATGTTCACTGGAAAGACAGATTTTGAAGCTGAGGCTCCAGTACTTTGGCCACCTCATGAGGAGAGAGGAGTCCTTGGAAAAGTCCCTGATGTTGGGAAAGATTGAAGACGAAAGGAAAAGGGGATGGCAGAGAATGAGATGGTTGGATGTTGTCATCTATGCAACCAATATGGATTTGACCAAACTCCGTGAGGCAGTGGAAGATAGGAAGGCCTGGCGAGCTCTGGTCCATGGGGTCATGAAGAGTCGGACACGACTGAACGACTGAACAACAACAACAAAGATCATGGAAGTCTGTTTCCACTAGAGGAAGGCTAGGCTGGCCCTATCTTTGCTGTCCTTTCACAAGCAAGTAAAGTGCTTTTCTGGGCAATCTTTCCCTTAGTGACTGGCTGTCCCAGAAGGTTTTTAAATGGATTGTTATACTGTACATCTTTCCCTGTTTAACAGCAGAAAAGCTTCAGTGGTTAAAACCTCTCTTGTTGCTGGCAGAAAAGGCCCTTCTTTCTGTGCGAAATTTCTGCTGAACCCACGCCCTACAAGAGGGATGTAGAGAATTTGGCCCTCCAGGTGAGAATTCTCATCACTCCCACTCAAGATGACCAACAGTAAGGGGTTATGTGAGCTGCAGTGCAACTGTCAGATAGTTGTGAGATCAGGTGATCGGCTTTATTGGGTGACTACAAATTCAAATAAATTGCAAGCTTTCATGGAGGAACCTCACTTCATTAGGCTGAACACAATCCTTTCACGTTTGGTGCAGAAATATTATAGGCACGAGTCTGAAAATTGATGGTACATGTCTGTGAGAGGTGATATCATCATTCCTCTTGGGAGTGTAGTCCCAAGCATCCTTACAGCATGGTTGACCTTTTGAGACCCTACTCTTAAGTCCAAAAGACTGCTAAGGACCATACACAGTCTTTTCCTTGTTCTACCCCATTATGTCCTCAATAGCCCAAGATTCAGATCAACACTTTGTACAGCTGACGGTTGGGGAGGTGTGTGCATGCTGCAAACAATTTCACACATAATTAGCAAGCAAATCTGGATGTTGCTGTTGAGGAAAACCACAGCATGAGGAAAATAATAGCTTCATTGTAAATCCCTATTCATGATGTATTTCTCCCCTCCTGGGGAATTGTATTTCAAGCAATCATGCAAGAACTTTTATTCAACAATAAGACAGTCAAAGTAAGACAAACATTTGGATATTGAACTTATAAAGAACTTTCAGTGAAATACAGGGCTACGTTCCTTCACAATTGCGCTGAGAAACTCCACCACTGACTCAATAGAGGCCACCCAGTCTACTGTTAACATAAAATGAATTTTGTCTAGGTCTGATTTTCCCTCTAAAAACTCATAAAATAGGAGCAAGATGCTTTGACTGGAGATCATGATGGAGTGGGCAATATAAAACCATGCATACTAGGGTTTCCAGAGCACCCTGTGCACATAGACAGTGGCATTATGAGGTAATCCCCCGAATCTGCCCCATAGCAGGGCAGAAGGCATAACATTACATCTGGCAAGGGAAAAAGCTCTCCAGTTTTGAGGACAACTGAGTATAGAGTGATAGCTAGCTGTCTGACTAATTTTAGACGGTATGTGGAAGAACTGGGGAGAGCAGGTCTTGTTTGCAGCACCCCACATTTCCTGAAAATCAACATTCAACAGTCTTCTTTGGATAATTTTGAAGGCCAACTTTTGGTTTAAAGAGCCAAGCATATCAGGATTTAAGCCTATCAGCTTTAATTTTTGGAAGAGGATAATAAATCCATAAGGAGGGACAGAATCAGACAAGAATTGCGATAGCAGAGTGTCCAAATTTAGATTGCAATTATTTCTTTAGCTAATATTGAAAAACTCTCAGCCGTGCCATAGTTTATATAGAAGGTAAACCACTCTCCAAACAAAGCACTGAATATGGGACACATCTTGGCAAGCCTAGCACTTTGCGCAAAAAAGAGGACTGTACTGTATAATTTCAATTGACTGATCAGTTGCATCTGCACAAGTTGGTATGGTATACAAAAGTTGAGATAGAACTTTAGCCTTATACATCTGTAAAGCCGCTGGGACATAACAATTTCTGAAATTATAATAAAAATGCAAAATAGAATGAACTGTAACTTTTGCCAGATTTATGGCAGTTTTTCAGCGTGGTACCCAGGAATGTTTATAAGGGGGGGGAATACCCAGGTATCTATATTGTTTGACTTGATCAATGTTGTTTCCATTTATATTCCATTTTATTTTTCCCAGGTCTTAGCGAAAACTATGATTTTAGATTTAGAAGAGTTCAGCTGCATTTTGTTTATGTCCGAGTATTCCACAGTTTTGCTGAGCAGCCTTTTAAAGCCAAGGCAGGTGTGCGAGTTATTAACCGTGTCATTTGCATAAAGCAATAGTGTAATGATGAACGTGACCAGTTTTGGAGGGTGACCACCCCCATTTGCCAGGTAAAGAGCTAAATCGTTCAGGAACAGATTAAACAGGGAGGGGGCAAGAATACAACCTGGCTTCACACATTGGTTAGTTTTGAATTGATTGGTTATCTCTCCTTTCCAAGATGCTCTGATCTGACAAGTTGTGTCCAAATACAGTAACCCCCCCCCACCCTTTCGTGGTTCATATACTGCTGTCCCATGATATTGCGGACCGCAGCATATGAAAAAAGCCCCCCTGGGGTCAGAAGGAAAGGCCTGTATCAGGCCTCCTGTACTTACCCCCCAGCCTGGTGCTGTCCTGAATGGACCCCAAAAGGACTTCCATGCAAACCGGAAGTGACTTTTGGTGAATCGGAAGTTACCTCTGCATCACTGAATAGCATTTCTGAGGCCTCTGAAGACCTTTCTAGGCCTGTTGGAGGCCTCAGAAATGCTTGTCAGCGATCCACAGGTCACTTCCGGTTTACAGGAAATTACTTCTGGTTTGTGCGGAAGCTCCTTGGGGGCTTCCGACAGGGCCAGAAGGCCCTCGCAGGCCTGTTCAGGGAAGCACCAGACTAGGAGTAAGTACAAGGGTCCCCAGCTAGGCCCTCAAGGCCCAGCTCAACCTGCATTCGCATATTGCAGATTTTCAATTATCGCAGGTTGGGTCAGGTCCCTAACCCCCTCAATAGGTGGGGGGGGTCACTGTATAAAGATCTAATAAGATAGAGGAGTCTTTTATCAATACCTAAGTTTCCATGTTTATTCCACAGGAGTTCTTGGTCTACTGAATCAAAAGCTCCCCTTGTCTAGGAAAGCCATATAAAGTTTGGAATTGAATTTCCACACAAATTTATTAATGAGATGAGATAGAATTAAATAGTTGTCTATAGTAGTTTTTTCCTTTCCTATAACCAGCTTGCTCTGGTCTGAGAATGTACTGTTTGCTGATCCAGTGGGTGAGCTTATTTCACAGATTTTTGTGTAGAGTTTACCAGTTACAGAAAGTAAGCTAATAGATCTGTAATTTTCTGGTAGGTGGATATCTCCTTTTTTGTAGAGCGGGGAGTTTTATATTTTTTTGATCAGCATTTCTATGACATTATAACAGCCACCTTGGGTCCTTTCAAGGAGAAAGTTGGGATGTAAATAAATAAATAAATAAATAAATAAATAAATAAATAAATAAATAGGCCCTGTTATTTATCTGTTTGTTAATATTTTGTTGTGGGTTCAACACAGAGAGGCAGGGTCAGCTGGCCATTTCTAGAATGAGTCAGTCAGTCTGCCTCAAGCAGTGTCACAGCTAGAGATGGGCACGACTAGGGAAAATGACGTTTTCGAGTTGTCGTGTGTCGGAGGCAATCCGTTTCGGCTCGTTTCCGTTTTTCGCGAAATTTCGCAAAAATTAGTTGGTTCGTTTTTTTCGTTTTTTCGTTGTTGTTAGTACTGGTTTTGGGGGGGTAGCGGGCTCCTGGAGGGAGTTGCAGGAGTCAGCCAGAGCCACAAGTGACGGACTGGCAGACTCTTTGCACCCGCTGTGTCTCACATACTTGCATGTAGTGCAATGCAAGTAGATCTGGATTAGGGTTAAGACGGGTTAGTGCAAGGGCTAGGGTTAGGCTAGTTACGGGTGAGGTTAGGGTGAGTATTGGGGTGCACCTCTGGGTGCCTCTCTGATCCACTTAGAAGGACAGTGTACTGGCGTATGGGTTAGGCTTAGGCTTAGGGTTCGGGTTTGGGCTGCGATTAGGGGGCTGTTTATGCCCGATTGGCACATCCCAGAAGTCTCTGTGGTCAACCTGGCCAAGTGGCCATGCGATTGGTGGAAAATTTGCATGGTCCACTCCCATGGGCGAGCCCATCATTGCGAATGTGCAGGTGTAATAAAATAAAATAAAATAAAATAAAATAAAATAAAATAAAATAAAATCAACGGAGACCTTTTTTTTGCAAGAAAAACCCACTGCTGCTACTGTAAAAATTCAAGCATTTAAAATAGCTAATTTGCGCATGTTTCTGTGGTGCTTTGGTGGGGTTTTGGGCAACGATTTCAAAAAAAATATTGCGGTCGCCATTTTGGATCCCCCGCACTGCATGGCAAATGGATGCGCCCTCCCAGCCTGGTACCAGCAGCGCAGCAGTAGCAATAGCCAAGGAGAGGGGGGCGGGGAAACCCCCCCAAATAAAACACCCTTCTGGCCTGGTAGGTGCCCTCAGACAGTTTTCGCCTACTTTTAGGGCCGGGAATCGGTTTTTTTTTTTACTTTTAAAAACTTTTTTTCTGTGCCGCTTGGCATTGCGCGATCGCCGCGATGCAAGTAACGAGCACGACAAATCAGACCAAATTGTTTGTTTGTCGGTTCGAGCTCGAATTCTGGCGGAGGAATTCCCGTTACCGTTTCTGTAGAGTAACGGATACGAGTAACGGAAACGGAAACGGGAATACCGCTAAGTCGTGCCCATCTCTAGTCACAGCATCTTTTCTGCATCCCCACAGCCACCTGCCACTTCCATAGTGCTGTTGCTTCTCAGCTAGTGACCAGCAGGGCCAGGCATTATTCACAGAGATGCCTGCCAAGCAGCTATGCTGTGGAGGCCATGCTGTTTCCCAGACCTCCTACCCCCTCCTCCTCTCTGAGAGTGTTCCATTGGAGTGGCAAGGAGGGTCAAAGTAGCACTTCTTTGGCCTTCTCTGGGGCTTTCTCTTCAAGCAGGCTTTCCTAGAGTGACTGGCTGCCTGTGCGGGGTTTTCAAATGGCTGGTTGTACTTTATTGCTTTGAATGTGTTCTTCATGTCACTTTTCTTTACCATTTCTTTAGTGTGATATTTGTTTTTAGTATTAGCACGCATACTGTTTTTAGCTTTAAATATTCTCTTTTAGTGATATGAGCTGCCATGGGACTTTTTAAAGAAGAAAAGTGGGATAAAATATTTAAAATCAATCAATAAATTGTGCTAGTGTGGGAGGGAGTCACATGTAGACACATACCAGTAAGGACAGATGGGCTACTTGTAAAGAAGGCTCTTAGGAGCTTCATTATTTGTAAGGACATCATTGGTCACACTTGCCCCTGCCTTGCCCATAAGTGGTTCATGTGATTCAAGTGCTGTCCTCCCCCCACTAAGAGTTACTGAAAAGTGGAGAAAAATACAATCTATTTTTACTCATTAGCTGGAGGTACATCATGAAAAGAGATTTACAGTGGTGTTATTTTCCTCATGTTGTGTTTTTTTCAGACAGCAGGCTTTTACAAAATGGCTTATACCTTGAAACAGTGGTTGCTGTATTCATGGGTGTCCAATTAATATCTTCTAAAATAAAGCTAATCTTTCTCGAGCAGTAAATAAAAAGCAGCTGTATACTCCAGTGGTTTCCAGGCATGGTCATTTTAACTGCACCAAGTGAGCTGAGGCTGTCAAGTTCTCTCTACTCCTGACTGGTGGCTGGGGAAGGCTGGAAAAAAGGAGCTCTGTATTCAGCCAGAGAGAACTGTCAGGATCATATGGATGTCAGCATAAGGTTTACATAACTTGCTATGTCTAATTGCAGCTAATTGTCTAGATGCTGGAGCATGCCTGACACATGCTTTGTCACATGCCAAATTGTGTAGCCATCATTTTTCCTGGTAACTTGCCAATGCACCGCAATTGACTACAGCAAGCTATGCAAACATTACATGGGATTTTGGCCAATAAAATCCTTTAACTGAATTGGAAGTATGGCAGGACCTCTCATCAAGTGGAATAGTGTAACACACCAGCATTTGGTACAGTTCCTTCTCAGGCCTTCTCATGCAAAACAAGGAGTATGGGAAGATAAGGGGCAGATTTGGAGGGTTCCCATGTCACTTTAATATTAATTTTATTTTTGTTTTTATTTTATTGTGTTACTGTTTTATGGTTTTATTGTATGAATTGTTTGAATTTGTTAATTGTTGTAAACTGCCCAGAGTGACCTCGCTGCCAGATTGGTGGTATAAAAATCCAATGAATAAATAAATAAATAAATAAATCTTCCTTTTCATGGTGGTCACTTTGTAAGGCCTCAAGAAGATCCAGGATGCTTCAAAGAGATCAGATTCTAGATCCCTCTGCGTCACTAAATTCACTTAGCGATCTTAAACTAGCCTCTGTTTCTACTTCACAGATATATCGGAATTAAAGAGAGCCATGCCTACTGCCTTGAGTGGGTTGGAAGAAAAATGTAAGATGAAAATATTTCTTTTCATTAGTGTTTGTCTCATCTCACTTTGTGCTGGATGGCAATGATCAGCCTCTCCCCTTCTCCTCCAGCTTTGTTATAGATGCCAGTAAGAGGCATAGACCCCTCTTTGCAAATGTGAAACAGAACGACCCGGCAGACACAGCAGTCCCCATGGGCTCTAGCAATCTGGGACTTGCCCTTATGTAAACTGGAGGCAGCAACATCACAGTCTGCTTATGAAAGGGATTAATGGATTTCTCTTGCACAAGCAGTGTGCATTGAGGGTTCCATCTATAGAATGGACTGGGCATGATTCAGATGAAACAGGCTGCTGGCCATTATGATTAATGCACATCCAGCCCACAAAAAGTGCAGCTGACATCCTCTTAGCCATGATTAGAAAACTTTGTTTCCGTATACACCCAGAAACTACTGTACCAAGGGATGCAGTCTGTACAGGTATGAAGCCAGAAATCTGTGGGAAGTTATTAGGATAAAGGCAAAAGTTGTTTAGCTTGCTGAGAGCAAAGTGATACAGAGGGAAGCTTGACTTTGTTTATTAGCAGCAAAGGAATATGTATAACAAGTACTGGTAATTGATTTCAAGGAAACACCTATTTGTGTCTGTTTCTCAGACACAGATTGAATAAAGATACATATTTGTGATTTTAATCAACAATTATTTGAATTTGGGTTTTTTGGCTGTGTACAAGTTGATGTGAGATATATGGAATTTTAATCAAAATCAATATGAGCCACTGGAATGGCTGAAATATTTGTCATTGCCACAAGGCATAATCAGCTCATCTGTCAAATTGTCTTCATTTTAAGAACTGTCCTACGGTTAGCTCTATGTGATCATATCAGACAAGAAGCAAAGCACAAACCAAAACAAAATGACAAAAATGTTGTGGCACCTAAGAACACATAAGAAGAGCCCTACTGGCTCATGCCAAGGACCCACCTAGTCCAGCTTCCTGTATCTCTCAGTGGCCCCACCACTGAGACAACTAGATAGATGCCTGTCTCCGGATTAAAAGTAGATCAGGACTTCATGCCTTCCATGAGAACCATGGTCCGTCCCTAGTGGTATTTGACCCCTGACATGCTGCAGTGCACACTCTTGACTGGTTGTTTTGTGGTAGGCAGGATGTTGCGGAGGAGTGCTGTCTGTAGTGCTGTGGTGATGGACAGACCTGTTGGGATTTAGATGCACTGTAGCTCAGGACCTCTGCAGTGGTATGGCGCTCATGAGGATGGCCCACCCCAGAAGACATGGATCAGAACGGTCTCCTGATGGCTCTTTTAGTGTTTCCTCTAGCCTAAGCCAGTGATCTCGTTGAAGCCTTGGTTGACCTCTGGAATGGGGAAATGATGAGGGTTGTGCTTCCCATACAGTAGAGCAAGGTGAACTCCCTAGCTTACCAGGGAACTGGTGATGATAAAACAACTGGGATGGAGAGCAGAGCAATGATGGCAGAGAACTCGGGAGTCTGACAGAAGATGGGCTAGACCTTCGTTTGAAGGGCTATTCCATGAGAGAGACTGCAGGGAAGAAAGGCTGTTGGGCCAGTTCTGTTTTGCCCCCAATGCTATTTAACGTATACATGAAACTGCTGGCAGATATTGTCTGGAGGTTGGGGGTCCAGTGTCACTGTTAAGCTGATGACATCAAGCCTACCTCTCCTTGATATCCCCCCCCCCCCAAAGAAAGAGGCTTGCTTGTAAACTGTTGTCTGGTGTCAGTGATAGGTTAGATGGGGGGGGGGATTCTGTCCAAACATGACAGAGGTGCTCCTTGTCCATCAAAAGGCAAATGAGGGAACAGGGATGCAAAAGTGCTGGTTGGTGTTACACTACCCCTGAAAACTCAGATCTGCAGCTTGGATTCACTTCATGCCTGAGCCTGGCTGCCCAGGTTTCAAGAGGCCAGGAGTATATTTGCATACTGCAAAGTGGTGCACCAGCTGCATCCGTTTCTGGAGAAGTCTGATGTAGGGCTACTGTAGCACATGCCTTAGCTACACCCTGCTTCGATTACTGTAATGTGCTCCACATGAATCCACCTTTGAAAACGGTTCGGAAACTTCAGCTGGTTCAAAATGCAGCTGCCAGACAGCTTACTTGGGCCAGTTATAGCAAGTGGGCACGACTTAGCGGTATTCCCGTTTCCGTTTCCGTTACTCGTTTCCGTTACTCTACGGAAACGGAAACGGGAATTACTCCGCCAGACTTCGAGCTCGAACCGACGAACGAACAATTTGGTCTGATTTGTCGTGCTCGTTACTTGCATCGCGCAATGCTGAAAAAAAGTTTTTAAAAGTTAAAAAAAACCCCGATTCCCGGCCCTAAAAGTAGGCGAAAACTGTGCTGGTTACCAGGCACCTATAATTTGGGGGGGGGGTTTCCCCGGAAGAAAAAGATGGCTATTGCTACTGTATGGTACCAGGCTGGGAGGGCGCATCCATTTGCCATGCAGTGCGGGGGATCCAAAATGGCGACCGCAATATTTTTTTTGAAATCGTTGCCCAAACCCCACCAAAGCACCACAGAAACATGCGGAAATTAGCTATTTTAAATGCTTGAATTTTTACAGTAGCAGCAGTGGGTTTTTCTTGCAAAAAAAGTCTCCGTTGATTTTATTTTATTTTATTTTATTTTTTTACACCTGCGCATTCGCAATGATGGGCTCGCCCATGGGAGTGGACCATGCAAAGTTTTGGAGCCATTCCACCAATCGCATGGCCAGGTTTTGCTGACTGTACCAGGCTGGAGGGGCGCATCCATTTGCCATGCGGTGGGGGGGGGGATCCAAAATGGCGACCGCAATATTTTTTTTTGAAATTGTTGCCCAAAACCCCACCAAAGCACCACAGAAACATGCGAAAATTAGCTATTTTAAATGCTTGAATTTTTACAGTAGCAGCAGTGGGTTTTTCTTGCAAAAAAAAGTCTCCGTTGATTTTATTTTATTTTATTTTATTTTATTTTTTTACACCTGCACATTTGCAATGATGGGCTCTCCCATGGGAGTAGACCATGCAAATTTTCCACCAATCGCATGGCCACTTGGCCAGGTTGACCACAGAGACTTCTGGGATGTGCCAATCGGGCATAAACAGCCCACTAATCGTAGCCCAAACCCGAACCCTAAGCCTAACCCATACGCCAGTACACTGTCCTTCTAAGTGGGTCAGAGAGGCACCCAGATGCACCCCAATACTCACCGTAACCTCACCCGTAACTAGCCTAACCCTAGCCGTTGCCGATCTAATTTGTAAATGTTGCGCTAAGCCGTCTTAACCCTAAGCCAGATCTACTTGCATTGCACTACATACAAGTACGTGAGACACAGCGGGTGCAAAGAGTCTGCCAGTCCGTCACTTGTGGCTCTGGCTGACTCCTGCAGCTCCCTCCAGGAGCCCGCTACCCCCTCCCCAAACCAGTACTAACGACAACGAAAAAACAAAAAAACGAACCGACTAATTTGTGCAAATTTTCGCGAAAAACAGAAACGAGCCGAAACGGAACCGGCCCGACTAACGACAACTCGAAAAATTTTTTTTTCAAGTCGTGCCCATCTCTAATAGCAAGTATCTTATGCCCCTGCTACCACTGGGTAATCGTCTGTTTTCAGGCTAAATTCAAAGTGCTGGTTGTCACCTATAAAGCCCTGTATGGTTTAGGTCCAGGCTATCCGGGAAGGACTGTGTCTCACCATGTGATCCTTCCATGACCTCAAGATCTGTAGAGGAAGCCCTTTTCTCAGTCCTATTGCCATTGCAGGCATGCTTGATAGACGCAAAAGAGAAGACTTCTCTGCGGCCAATCCCAGTTTATGAGATGCTCCCCAATGGAAGGTCAGGTTCAACCCCTCCATTTTATCCTTCCTCCAACCACTGAAGATCTACCTCTTCAGGTTTCTTTAGGCAGGCTTCTAATAACTTTTTATAACTAGAACTGAACCTGGATGCTAGCCATTTCCCCTTTTGTAGTACTCTTACATGCTTTTAAATTATCTGATGGATTTTTAATTCACAGTGCAGTTGAACTGCTTTTAATCAGTAATTTATTGTCTTTTTAGTTTCACCTGTTTACTGATATGAGCTTTTGGTGGGGAAAAGGGCATTTTTTTTTTAAAGTTATTTATTTATTTGATTTTTATACTACAAAAACCATCTGACCCAGAGGCCACTCTGGGCAGTTTACAACAATGTAGACTACAATAAAGAGCAACGAAAATAAGGAATAACTAATAGCTAACTGCCTACTCTCTCTTAAAATGCATTTAGTGATTACATGTTAACCAAGCTCATAACAGCTACATTATGGTTGCTACAAGTTCAGATTGTATTAGAGATGGGCAGGAAATGAATTTTATTTGTAACAAAATGAATAACAAACCACATTTTAAAACAGAAATGAAACAAAATTAATTTTTTTTGCTTCATTTTGTTTTCGTTAATAGCAGTGTAATTGCTGAAATAAAAAGCAAAGTGCAGGCAGCTTGTTGGGCACTTCTCACACAGCGTCAAGGCTGCCAGGATGCTGCGTGAGAAGCAGATGGAGCTGGGGCAAGCTGGGCACATCCTTCTGCAGGACCTACTCACCAGGTGGAACTCCACCTATGAAATAAAATGCTTGGTGGAGCAGAGGGACATGCTGGAAGCCATTATGTGCCCTACTCCCATTCTGCCAGGGGGAAGGGACTTGGACATTGGTGCCACCGAGTGGCTTGCCCTAGGCCAGATGGTGGTTATCCTGTGGTCATTTGAGGATACCACCAACATCCTCAGCGGTCACAATGCCCATCTGGGGCATGCACTCCCCCTTGTACATGCCCTTCACCAAGGCCTTGAGGCCTGTCTCCAGGAGGGGTCCCCTCTCCTCCCAAGGAGCAGGTCCTTGGCTGAGAGGCTCAACTGGCCTGGATACCTGCCTTCACCCACAGACCAGGGAAAGGGTGTACTAGCTGGCTTGCCTTTGCAACCCTCGCAGCAAGGGGTCCTTGGCGGGGAGACTTGTGGACCTTCAAGCATGGAAGGTAGAGCTATGCTGTGAGGTTTATAGGGCTCCTGCAGCACAAGGGCAGGTGCTGCTAAGGCTGCAAGGCAGCCAGAGCAAGGCAGAGGAGAGCTTATCCCAAGGCTCCTCCTCTTCTGGGTAAACCCAAAGGCCAAGTATACTTCCATCCATGCACATGGGAGTCATACTGAGGCCACACCGCTCACGTCTGGATCCTGGGACTGTGAAAAGGTTGACCTTTCATCATGTTCAACTTTTCCATGTTGGGGTTGCCCCCCCATCCCCTAGATCCACACCTTCCTATACCTGTTCCACTGCCTGTCCGCTTCCCTTTCTAACATGCCTGCCTGCCTATTGACTTGTTGTGTGTTCTATTCATTAAATATTTTTATTTATTATTTCAATAATATTTTTATTTTTCTTAATTTTTTTTCTAATTTTAAAATATTTTTGAAAAATATTGTTGAGAGAGACAGACGGAAACAGTCACTCAGATTTTGTAAGGTGGGGAAAAATGAAAAATGAAACGAAACAAAAATGAAACGAAATGCCATTTTTGCGTTTCGTGCCCATCTCTAGATTGCATATTATTCAGAGTTGTGCTAGTAGCTTCCCTCACCGCTGCAGAGGCAGGAGCCAAAACTTAGATACCTAGTTCTGAGCAAATAAAACAAAACTAACTCAAACCAAATTGTAGAAATAACAGTATTGCTTTAAATACTGTGTTTCTCTCTCTAGAAAAACAACTTGCTAACAGTTCAGATTCTCCTGAGTTTATCCACGTGTATACATTCTAAAGAAGCACAGGACAGTGGTACTGTGCCTCTACTTATGAGCAGCTCTACTTTAGAGTAATTTGATTTACCAGCTGAAAACCTTGCCCTTTTACCTGCCATCTTACGAATTTTAGATGTGGTTTCCTGTACTTACGATTCCCCCAGCTTTGCCTTCTGGCAGGAGCTTTCAAGTGGCGAGTGCTGGGCATCAGGTGGGCGGGGGAGGTGAAACCAGCTCACCTCCCCCAGTGTTGTCTTCCCCACCCAGGCTCATGAGATGGCTAATTCAAAACGATCCAGCCTTCCCCCTCTTCCCCTTCACTTGGGCAAAAGGGAGGAGGGGGACGGCTGGATCCTTTTGAATTTGCCCCAGCACCAGCGAGGGCTAGATCCTTTTGAATTTGGTGTTGCATGAGCTCCCTCGTTGGTGCCGCTGCAAATTCAAAAGGATCCAGCAAGTGGAAGGGGAGAGCTGCATGAGCATGCATGTGCTTCCCTTCCACTCACCCAAGATGCAACAGCATGCACCCGAGCAGGTGCATGCTGCCACACCTTGGGCGGGTGGAGAGGAGGTGCGTGCATGCAGAGCCATGCCAGCAAGCACTGAGGAGGTCGTGGTGACAAGCTCTCGGGTTTCAAAGGGCTAGATGATTTGTCATGGCTCCAGCCCTTTGAAAAAAACCCTGCCACCTTCCCATAGGAACGCATTGAAATCAGTTCCCTCTGGAATTAATTGATTTTCAGTGCATTCCTATGGGGAAATGGTGCTCTACTTACGAATTTTTCTACTTACGAGCATGCACTTGGAATGGATTAAATTCCTAAGTAGAGATACCACGGTACATCTATCTGCTCTAAGCATGCAGTTTCTTATACAAAATAAACTAGATATTTTAAGAACAGACGCCCTAGTTTATATCAAATTTCCTTGGGTCAAGACTCTTGCTTTTGTGACCAGTCAGAAATCCCCAGATATGATTTCAACAGCACCTTCTAACAACCACCCTGAGTAGTCTTAGGGCTAGATGGCACAGTATAAAAATCAAACCAAATCAATATATAAATGTGTTCTCCAAAAATTGGCGTTTCAGAGGTATGCTTCTAGCACTGGTTATGTAGAGCACAGTTATGATAATTTAGTCTCCATGACATTTTGATAGCCTTATATTTTGCTTAATTGCCCTTTGAAACCATCCAAGTTGACAGGCATCATTATGTTTTCCATAGTTGAAATATGAACTAGTAGGTGAAATGTACTTTTATGTGTCATGAATCATTTGGGCTGTTCTAGCCTGTATTTTTATATGCATAAACATAAACATATGAACAATGAATTTGGGTTTACTGTGCATTCACTGTGCACTATCCATTTACTATCCATTCGGCTAGTCTGGAAATGCTTTTGGACCTCTTTGCAATCCCTTTTTGTTTAACCATAAAGATATGTGCCAATAGCTAGCCCACTTTACATTGGTACCTTGTATAAAGGAATTCATTCATTTCAAATGAAATTCTGTTAAGCAAATTTTCCTTTATACAAATTTCCCATAGGAATGCATTGAAAACGGAGTAGTCCCTAATCACGACCATTTTTATGTTGTACGGATTCGCCCCATAGGCGATTCTGTTCAGCAAATTTCCCCTATCTTTGGGATTTTTTTATGTTGTACAGATTTTATGTGATACAAAGCATTTGTTATACAAGGGTCCACTGTATTTAAGTTTTACTTTCTTGGATTCTTTCTCATTTTGAGTGCAGAATCTCTTCATCTGCCCAATAAAACAAGTAATTAAATCAGCCCCTTCTTTATCTTCTGCTTTTCAGTTTCCACTTAGAACGAGAAACAAAACGTCCATTTTGTTAAAAAAAGGGTCAATTTTATTGAAAAAAAGTTAAAATAAATTACATTTTACAAAGTAATATTTACATACAGTGATTCCAGTGACACAAATCAGCAAACAAAAGAACAGGTCTTATCTGTCCTGTGATGGAGTGGCAGAGATGAGATCATTCGGACTGTACAACACTTCAGGAACCATACAAAACACAGCGACCCTCGTTTTAAAGTTCAGTGCAGCATAGAAGGCATGAAAACTAAAGACGAATCTAGATCTAGGCAACTTTTAAGATCAACAGACTGATGTATTGCTCTTTTGCTTCTACTTTCAGGAAAGATGCTGGTGTGCTTTAATCTGTACCATTCCAATAAACTAGCAGGATGAGTCAAGCTCAATTCAGGATAATGAAACAACAGAAGGTTACAATTCTATTTTTATTTATTTGGAACATCCATTGCCAGCAATAGAATGAGCAACAGCTCCATAGTAAGAGGGCACTTGAAACAGTATTGTTGAATAGTTTGGGACCATTATATGGGATCCATAATTCTGCTGAATTCACTGAGTGGTTTGTTTTAAAAGGAAAGGTTGAATCGTATCTTTCTTCTGCATAAACTCACTGCAGGAAGTAACTTCTTGTGGATTGGGTTTGTACTGAATACACATAGAAATCAA
This sequence comes from Phrynocephalus guinanensis, assembly GCA_037367245.1. Taxonomy (NCBI): domain Eukaryota; kingdom Metazoa; phylum Chordata; class Lepidosauria; order Squamata; family Agamidae; genus Phrynocephalus; species Phrynocephalus guinanensis. The sequence continues at coordinate 69,337,859 of CM074733.1, read as the reverse complement.
GCAGCAAAACTGTAGGTGTGTATGGTGAGGCCAGCCCTGTATGCTTTAGGGTAAATTATCCTCTGATCATAATCTTGCTTTGAGATGTCAGGATATACAATCCAAGCTCTTGGAACTCATGCTGGGATAAGTGTAGTCATATGAGAATTCTGCATTCTACTGGGCAAAGGGAAGTCATGCTGCTTGAATTTTTGGTCCAATTCCTGGATTGGATTGATTGATTTTACTTATTTACTTATTTGTTCAAATGTGTACTTTGCCCAGTTAGTGGAGATTCTCCCCCAGCAACAGCCTAAAGCTCAGCACTGTGCCAGGCTTATAGGATTCAATAATCTGTGGCTGGGCCACCAAGAAGGGAGGGGGAAAAGGCAACATTGCTAAATTTTATGGTCTGCATTTTGGTAGAGATCAGTTAGAAAGAGAGTGCTTTAATTTTTTCCTAAAACACGTAAGTACCGTTGGTGATATGGTCCTTTGGAAAATTAGCAGCCACGTGTTCCTCTTCCCCACTCCCGACAACTAAATTATTTAATATAAATACAGAGCAGAGATGGTTAACTCTGCAATATTTGAAACCTTTTTAAAAAAAAGTAAAGTGGTCCTCAAATCTTACGCTTGAGTTTGTTTGGCATTATGCAAATGCTTTCCAACATGTCGCTGAGACGGCAGATAGCCAAAGGCACTTCACGTGGTGGTGAAACCTCCACAGCAATCTAGGTGTACTTTCAACCGTTATCCCATTGCACCTATAAAATTTCTACTAAGACTGGTGACTGAAGCTTCCCTGAACACACAGAAGACAGTATCTTTTGGTCAGTAGACTGCTAAGGCAGATCGTTCTCTGAGGCATCCAAAGCGGCTCCATCATTTAATGAACATCATGCAATGTTTTCTCAAGCATAAAAGTTAACAGCTTGCGGAGTTATTAAAGCTATGCATAAACTCGTTCTGCTGACATTTCATGGCCATTTTTGTCAAAGCAGAGTATATGGTCCAAATGTTCAGAGTGTAGAAACTCTTATCAGTGCTTGTGTAAACAAGTCTTCCCCAATTTGATCAGGACATTTTTTCCAAGCACTGAGTGGAGTATCAAACACTCAAAACATTGTAGATTGTTCTTATATTTATGAAATTTGCCATGGTTTAAATCAAGAAACATCTGGCCATTTATCAAGCATTACAGAGTATTTGTTGTGAAGGCTGGATCCATCCTGCGGGTCAAGTCTAAAAAGCAGTAGCACCAAAGGTGTATTTTTTAATAGGTCATAGCCGCTCTTCTCATATATCGATTAAAAGGTGGGATTTAAAAAGAAGAGGACTCGGTTTTAAGTGATATCTACCTATCTGTCCAATATAGCAATATGCAACATTTTGGGAAACTTAAACATGATCTCTTAAGCGATCCTGTCATGCCTGAAACATCAGCGGAATTAAAACATTCATGTTGTGCCTTGTCTTACTTCCCTTTTAGCATGGACAGAAACAATTAAACCATTTATTCATGGAAGACACGCCAGAAGACAACAGCATCTTCATGAAATAATCTTCACTTCTTAAGAGAATTACAAAATCTACGCAAGCAAGAACAGTGGCCTCCTGGGCGCTCAGCCATGGCTAAAGTTGCATCACACACAGGCTAAGAGTGCCAAGTCTAATCAAGTTGTAGCATCCTCTCAAGAAAAAAAATGTAATAAAAAAGAACTGCTTGACACGTCTTTTCATTTGTTTTGCTTTTTGCAAACTTTTGTGCACAAACCGTACTAATTTCAAGCCAGAAATGAAGAAAGGCCATCTTTTACAGCAAATACCTTCAAGCTCTTCTTCAAAGGGGAGTTTCTAATAAGAGTGTATGATTAAGAGACATTTTAATGAAGGGAACAGTATACTCCCACTCCCACTGAGCAGTAGTCACTGAGCAGTTTTGAGAGTAACTAGTCATTGAAGATTAGCACTGGAAAATTCCATTTAGCCTTCCTTAACCATGCTAGATGGCAATTCCCCCACCCCTACACATTCAGGGCCCATGGATTATTCCACTTCAGACCGAAACCACAGGAAGTACAAGATACCATTAAAGATGCACAATGAATCTAGCAATGAAAGCTTGTGCTGCTAGAACCTCTTGGTCAACATCACCGCTCCACTCCGAACAGTTTAAAAAGCATACGTAGTTTGTTGCTTCACAAGACAAACATCAACCATGGAGTCAATTTATTTGTTTGCTAATGCAAACCCAAATATTAGATGACGTGCCTCGCCTTGACGTCTGAATTCTGCTGCTTCTGTAAGCCGCCTCACACTCTTCCCATGTCCACAAAAGAGTTGAGTACAAATAAGATAACCTTCTCATTTCACTCAGGCAGTTAAAATGCCTGCAGTAGAAATGTATAAACATACTTGTGGTCATACACAAATATTAACTACTACAAGTACCAACTGGAGTGGAAAAACTGTAAAATGTCAAGAAGACTGTAGTATTTAGTAGAGTCACAAGATATAATGAGGAAAAAAGCAGCTTCTGGATCCTTCAGGCGGGCATTCATTTGTGCTGTTTTGCTATCATGAAACACTGCCATTAAAAAAAGGGCAGCATCACTTGGAGCCTTCTTCTGCACATGAAATGTATTCAAGTATTTCATCTAGAGTCTGGACAGTGGAAGGATACTTCCAGTGCAGAACACAAGGTTAATAGTGTGCTTTTCTTCATTTTAAAACCTATCCTCCACACATCATCTTGCACTGTTCTGCATTACTGAATTTTGGATGTTAATCATATGTACTTTTCATAACCACCACAAGTTGTTTTGAATGTGTGTGTAAATAATGAAAGCTATACTGATCCAAAAAATCAGTTTTGTGTTCTTGTTTTTGTTTTGTTCAAAACCTTTAGCCCTCAACTAAATAGAGCTGGTATAACTTGAGCAGACACTTTTCAAGTCCCCTAACCAATATTGCCAACATAGTTCCATTCTGATGTTCAAAATACTTAGCACTCTCAGTTCAAAGCATCCCTTAAAAGAAGAATGAAAAGAGAGCTTCATTCTGTGACCATGGTAAACCTACTAACATATTCTTCTCTGCACCTTGGATTGATTTCAGTTTTTCAGATGTGAAGGATCAGTGCACTGTGCAGTAACCAGCCATGTCCTGCAATCAGCTCAAACCAGCTTGACTGCAATCGTAGAACTTCATAAAAATAATTTTTTAAAAAAAATTAAAAGTAACAAAATACTGAATCAGGCCTGTCATTCTAGGCTTTTCTTCCTGATTTCAACAACTCTGAACTCCCCCAAAGGAACCCTCAGTTTGTTAAGAACGGTTACTTCACAGTAAGTAAAACCAAGTAACACAATTGCCTACAACCACATCCAGGCATTGAATGTTTTCAGTTTGCAAACTGAAGTCAGCAATGGAAAATGGCAGTTGTGGTGTTCATCCTTCCTCACTTACGCTTATCTCTTAAAAATGTGCATCCAATGATCTTCTAGAAACCATCAGCATAATATACCTTTCTTCAAGTCTCAGCATTTGCAGTATTTACGGTGTTGTACTCATTCATTAGCTGCTCATAAGGCACACAGATCTCCAGTTCATTGCTGGTGAATGTAGATTCATCTGAGGATGGGAATTTCACCAGTTTTTGGGGGCTCTCGGGTTCCTCTGGAAGATTGTCATCCATAGAGGATTTGGAAGTTTCTTCATCATCAGAAAGATCCTCCTCTTCATCCTCATCCTCATTTACAAATGTTATATTAGCATTCTCAAATATCAGGGGTCGGTAGTCTCTGGAGTCCCACGCTTCCCCTTCTTCCTCGCTGATTCGGTCCAGCTGATTTACAAAGACATTGCCCTCCATCGAGCTATCGCCAGCACGTTTGTCTGCCAGGTGCTTCATTACATGATAGTTTTGGAGTCCCAGGGAAACCTCATCGTAGTTAAACAATTGGTTCCTTGAGTATATGACCTGGAGTTCTTTGCCAGAATGCTGCATATTTGGCTTGCTTTGCTCTGAGTTTAGGATTTTGTCACTGCCTGTTTTCAGAGCCTTCTTACCAATCTGTTTGATGAGATCATTGTAAGTCTCCTCCTTCTTGGAAAGGAAGCTGAAAATGTTCACATCTTTGTGGCTCGATATCTGAAGTGCTTTTTTGGGAGGAGGGTGGTTTTCAAAGGACTCCTTTCTTTTTTTCCTACGCTTCTTGATTGCTTTGTGAACTTCGACAAACATGCTGACCTTCCAGTTGACAAACAGGGAAAGCCAGGCTAGGCCCAAGTAGATCCATAGCTCCACAAAGTATCTGTATAGGGAATGGTAATTCATATTTGGGTTCACACCTGAAAGCAAAACACAGAAAATAAGATTATAGAGCTACATGTAGACATATATATGTAGAAACATATCCATGTCCTGGGAAAGCTTTATCAGCTCAAGATTTTGTTATAGTTCAAATATCAGCTAAGACTACAGACCAAGTTGGAAAGTAGATTTCTGAAGTGAGATACCAACTCTAAGGTTCAGGGAGTTCTTGACAGTTTAAAATGTGATCAGGCAGCAGCACAATCATAATCAGAGACAGATTTTGTTAATCTGAATAGAAATGATAGTGCTTTAAATATAGCTCAACACATTTAGCATTGAACAAGTGTGCAGATGTTGTATCTATCACAGGGTGTGCTGCTTGCCCACTCAGATTACTGCAAGGTGGAGCAGAACAGTAATTTTCATTGGCTTCATAGCCATTCTGTCTCTAGCCTTCCTTCCTTCCTTCCTTCCTTCCTTCCTTCCTTCCTTCCTTTGCATTGGTCTTCATTTAGTACAGAGACTAAATGAACAGAGTACAGAGGTTTCCCCTTGTAGTAGCAGCCATTTATACTGGGTGTACAACATTTCGATGACATCTCTCTTATAAACGGCAGGACCTTGGCAAGATATTGAAATAATCAGCTGCGGATAGGACAAAACTGTTACTCACCAGCTACAAAGTCTCCAAATCCAATGGTGGTAATGGTGATAAAGGAGAAGTAGAGTCCTTCAATATAATCCCAACCTTCAGTCACCATAAACACAAAAGGAGGAAGGACGAGGTGAACAAGGACTCCCCATATGATGAAAATAGCTGTGCAGGTAATTTGTGCCTTTCTCTGCAACAGATGAAGAGAGAAAAAGAAGAGGACCAATCAAACTGGCATCTTTCACTGCATTTGGGACCTTTAAAAATAAGCAAGACAGTAGTTCACTTTGTAAGAATGTGAAAACAAAAATTCTAGCATAACAGAAGGAAATAAAACTCCCTTTTTAAAAACCTCAAGTGTCCCAAGAGGACGTCCATCTCTTCTTATCTTATGTCTTCTATACAAAATTCGCCACAAAAAAAATCTGTGACAAAGGTCACCTTTACTACCAAAAATAAAAATGTTCTAAAAATAAAAATTATTTAAGTTAGTGCAATGATTAGGTTTGTACAACAATAAAATTGGGTGCTGATGATTTCTAGGTTTTGCAGATGCAATTTAAACTGATCAGGCAAAAAGGCAGGAGTTTACAGGAGAACAACGGAAAGATGCTGGAAGCATGTGGGGATACTATAATTATTTGTAACATGTTGATTGTAGGTAACTTTCATAGTGTACAGCCTCACAGCTCTGTGGTTAAACTGCTGTACTTCAGCCATAACTGTGCTCAAGACCTGGGGTTCAATCTTAGGTAGTAGGCTTATGGTCGACTCTGCCTTCTATCCTTCAAAGAGCGATAAAATGTGTACCCAGCTTGCTCAGAGTGGTGGTGGTGGTGGTGGAACGTATAGCCTGCACAATTAAACTGTAAACCACTAAGAGAGTGCTTTAACTTATATGGGATAGTATATAAACCACATACTTTGCATTTTAGAAAACCCTGGAAAGATTGCTGTTATGTCAGAGTAGATTTGATGGTACAGAACTGTCAATTAATTATTTATGTAAGTATTCAACTAGAGCTTTTTAGAAATCTGCACCAGTACTTCAAACTAGTTTCAAATTTTATCTGAGTCTAATTAATACTATATGTAGATCAGATATCTCTTTCTATTTTGGGGCTAACCAAGTGTTATACCTATGCAAAGAAGACCCACTGAAATGGATGGGATATCAGCTAGCCATTTCTAGTCAGTCCCATTTACCGTGTTTCCCCGAAAATAAGAGAGTGTCTTATATTAATTTTTTGCTCCCAAAGATGCGCCAGGTCTTATTTTCAGGGGATGTCTTCTTTTTCCATGAAGAAGAATACGGTGCACATATATTGTTATCTTATTATTGGGGAGGCCTTCTTTTCAGGGGGATGCCTTATTTTTCAGCAAGAGGCAAAACCGTAAGTAGGTCTTATTTTCGGGGGATGTCTTATTTTCGGGGAAACAGGGTAGTTCAATGGGTCTGATCTGCATAGGAGTGGAACTCTATGAGCATCAATCATTTTCAAGGCTGGCAACAGGCCAATTCTAAATTATAAAATAAACAACATTCCCTTAAGAAGTTTGGATTTTTTTTTAAAAGTTCCTAGAGGTGTATGCATTCCTTCTTTGCAGCAAACTAAACAGAAATCAATTTCCATACCAGGCTGACTCCTCTTTTTGTCAGAAACTGGCCCAGTCTCTTGGCACGTCCACCAAAAAACTTCCCCAAAGCACTGATCCATGTTAGGCAAAGAGGAACGCCAAAGAGTCCATAGAAGATACAGAAAAGACGTCCGGCTGAAGTCTTCGGAGCAACATTTCCATATCCTGAAAAAGGAAAACTCGGTTAGAAATTACGCACACCAATTTCAAGAGAATACCACTGGAAAAAAAACCCTAATGTTTTGTCTATTATCTGGATCCTGATAAAATTCTGTGAATTTGTTCTGCCATGACAGTTAGGGGACACAATGCCCTGTAGTTTTGGACTTGACTTCATCATGTAACTAACACATTTTGAAGGGAGGGACAAGTTGCCATTTTAATGTCAGTTCACATCCCTATACGGTGTTTCCCCGAAAATAAGACACTGTCTTATATTTATTTTTTTCTCAAGAAGACACACTAGGGCTTATTTTCAGGGGATGTCTTACTTTATTAAGTATAATATGCTTGAATGTCAGCCCATCCGAGGTCGGTAAAATGAGTACCCAGCTTACTGGGGGGGCAATGTGTAGCCTGCACACTGTAATTAAAATTGTAAACCGCCCAGAGACTACTTGTAGTGGTATGGGGCGGTATATAAGCAGAACACTTTTATTAATTATAATATGCTTGAATGTCAGCCCTGCACACAACCATAGCCACACCCATCACTAGGGTTTATTATCAGGGTAGGTCTTATATTTAACAAACGCATAGAAATCTTGCTAGGGCTTATTTTGGGGGGAGGCCTTATTTTTCAGGGAAAGAGAGTACCAGTTTCAAAAAGCCAAAACTGCCTTTAAGAACACAAGAGACCACACAGTCATGACACATCCATTTGTGGTCTCTTTTTTTGGTTTGTTTGTTTGAAACAAGCTGGAGGTGGGGGAATCACATGAAAAACAGCAAGTCATATTCCCCAGAGGCTTCTAGGTGTGTGTCCTCTATTCCACCTCACACAGAGAGTTCTGTTTGACAGCACAAACACTTCTGCAAAACAAAAAGTAGTGGAGAGAAAATAATGTACTGCTCCAAGAATAGTGCTGAGTTCCTCTGTGGCTTTTGCATATGTTCGAAGCAATTCCCTATACCTTTCACAATACAGGGAAACACCACCTTCGCAGCAGTGCACTGTAAAAATCAATCTCTTGACATCTATACCTCCAGAAACCCTTTGATGGAAGTGTCAATGACACTCATGCCACCACCTCTTTCTGAGGTACAGCATACCCCAAACCATGGCACAGCTTTTAGGTATTAGGAGTATCTTGGATTCTGAATGAAGAACCCAATTGAGCAGAGGAGATGCAAAGCAGATTTTCAAAAACATCTTAGCTTCTGGGAAACACTTAAGCACAGAGAAGGGCTAACGTATCCCTGATCTTCTTGCATAACTGTGCAGAATTTTATGGTTGCGTTCTGTCTAAAGGACTATCATGCCATACCCTTCTTGTGTTGGAAGACAATCCTTCTTGCAGTATGTTGGTGGCATTAAAATCTGTAGACCCACCTTAACTGAAAAGGCATATGAACACAGTCCTCACAAAAATAGCGAACAGAAACAAAACAACAGCCCAATTGACTGGACTTTCGTGCTTTGAATTTATCTCATGACTTTAATGGCTCTGAACATTCTTTATTAGCCATAACTATATTCCTGATTATCCCAGGCTGCTGCTGATCTGAAGACTTATCAAACACAACAAAGCATTCCAGGGATTCTTTTATTAAATACAATGCCACACTGAGGAACAATCTCAAAGATTCATGGCCCATGCCGATTCAGAGAACTGCTGGAACATACCCAACAGCTGCAGAATTCCTCAAATAAAGCATACAGTTGTATCAAATTTTCTTTCATTCTGTTTACTTTATTTTACTTCTACTACTCTTGAGAATTACATACACAAAACATCCTCAGTAATAATGATATTAGAAAAAATAACTTTATGGACATTTGTGCAAATGACAGCTCCCCTTTGCTTTTAAAAACTTCAAATGAAATACCTGTTTTTCATAATTTTTCAAAATGGCATTGACTGCTCTAGGTATGTTATCTTCTACTGAATTTTTAAATTACATTAACTGCAAACGTGGCAATGATATGTGTTTATGTATGTTTGTTTAACTGATTGATTTTACTTCACGTTTCTCCCTCAAAAAATGCATTTAAAGGTAAATGTTGCTACTGTTGTATCTGTGTCTACCACTTTTCAGCTAAGAACAAAATCCCCAAAATGTGTTGCTCACCAGACTGTAAGCCAGGAGAACATCTTAGGGACTCCAGGTCAAATATATTAGGCCTGCCCAACAGGTAGACCGCAGGCTACTGGTAGCCCGTGAAAGGTTCAAAAGTAGCCCAGCAGCCATCAATAAAAAAGTGAGGCGTTAAGTTCTCCACCCCTCCCTCCCCCATCCCAAGGACCACCACTGTCCCAGCAAAGTTCTGGGTCTGCCAGCCCACTGTCTCAGTACAGCGGGGCAGTTCAAGGGCCATGGCGCATTGAAATCTGTTCTCTCCAGAACACATTAATTGGTTTTCAATGCATTCCTATGGAAAACCACTGCTCTCCTTACAAAAGTTTTTACTTTCGAGCATGTGCTCGGAACAGATAAAATTTGTAAGTAGAGATTTTATTGTAGTAGCCCTCAGGCACTTTGAGACGGAAAAAGTAGACCTTGGCCTGTTCAAAGTTGAACAGCCCTGAAATATATGAAAGATAATCCTCATCAGCAGCTGGCATTACATTTTCAAGCAATGTGACTGAGGTAGTCTTTTGTGTTTGGAAAAAAAAATCAGACTAGGAAATTTAAAATATGCTGATGTCCAGAAGATTAAATACAAAGGAAAGCAGGCTGGTTTGCAGATTATGGGAGGTGAGTAAAATGCATGTTGTCACATTCAGCATGTAAATAACTCCATCTTCTAGTGAAGCATTATTTGTAGTTTAGAATTAAGCTTGCAGGATACTCACCGATGGTTGTAATCACAGTAGCAGCAAATATAACAGCATTAGGCCAATTCCAGTTGTTGAAAGTATCATTGGCATCAATAGATACCCCCTGTCCAGCAGCCTCTGATACCACCTACCAAGAACAAAACCAAACCAAACAAAAGGTCATTCAAAAATGTTGCTAAAAGTTTCACATGATAATCATGTTTCTACCTAGTGATTCAGAGAGAGTAAAGGGAATACATTTTATCTGTTCGTCATACATAGCCATTATGGTAGCAAACATGGCAAGCGTAAGTTCATTTTAAATCAGCAAATAGTATTTTTCAGATCCCCGATGGACCTTGGCAACACACAAAGAGAAGAAAAGCTTTCCAGAGCTTAAAAGCCATCCTCTGTGTTAGACAGTTCAGTCATGAAAGCAATTTTGGTAACTTACAGCATAACTCCAAAATGCAAAAAGTGTTACAACTGAATATTTTGAGGATAGTTTGTTGTTGCTTTTAGTAAAACAACACATTCTGAGCCCAAACAAGGCCAGAGTGTTAGCATAGCAAATGGAGTATTTTGGAAAGACTGACCAAAGAAAAACAGCACAAGCACAGTGGATGCTTGTGTACTTGCTGTGCTTGGGCAGGCCTACAAAAAATGGGACTTCTCTGTTTATTTTTCCTTTGCTTCGTTTCTCTAAGTGAATTTCATGCTGTTAGAGCTAAGAGTGTGGCTTGAAGTAGCCTCTGGTTCTGACCAAGGCCTTTGAGTGCAAAGAAATCCTTTAATTTGTATCTCTTCTTAATGTCTTTAATCTCTTTGAACACTAAATATTTCTTTATAGCACTGTCTGGCTCATTATAGGTTGCACGCATTAATAGCAGCAAATCAATGCATAATTATAGCCAGAGTACGAACAACACACACTTTCGTTATCTCTTATGCACACAGCAACATTGTTGACTTGCAGGTACGGAATCATGCAAGTGATAGGAGGCTTGGATTTATATCACTTGCATATCAATATGAAATTTGCTATCCCACAGGTCAGCCAATACAGATATTTCAGGCATCGTCTGTGGCAACACGGCAACAATCACACTTCCCCGTATGTTAAGCAGCAGCCTTGCTGCTCCTGGCTGAATTCCAGATAAAGAAACAAGAAGACATCCATCTTCATGCAGGAAAAACTGTTCCATTCTCTAAGTATCATAAACATCTGATGTCTGGAGACGTCACAAAATTCTATATGCAAATAGGAGAAGATTCTGGCTTCGTGGTCTATGTTTTGATGTTGTCCCGCTTCAAATGCACCATAGTTAACCAAGATTTGACTTCAAATAAAAACAAAAATACTAATAGGAGAAAAACTAAAAGTGACTTTTTTGTTTTACAAGTACATAACGGCTAGTCCATAAGATGATGTAAGGGAGATAATGGGGGTGGGGGTGGGTGGGAGCACAACAACACCTCCTAGGCCAATCAAGACAGTATTTTCAGTCACCTAAGGAACAGACAAGGAACTGAAGACCTCCAACACCTACAACCATAGGCAACATGGTCAAGACTGGTAGGAGTTTTAATCGTACAGCATCTAGGGAGGGATACAGATTCTTAAAATCTGATTCAAGCAGGGAGTTAAATGAATGCTACTCCACATGGGCCAGACATATTGGTGGCATTTTATTTAAATGACAACAACAAAAACAATGGTTTGTAATAGCGCAGGCCTGCCCAATGTCCGGCCCGGGGGCCATTCTGAGTGGCCCGCGGCTGGCTGGCCCGCCCTTTCCTCCCACTCCTTCGCCCCATTTTTTTTTAAAAAAATCTTCTGCCAACACTGACACCACTGGGAAGCTTGGGTGGCTGGGCGTTCTGCCGCCACCGGCTCCACAGGGGAATGTGTGGGGGTGGGCAGACCAGCGGGCCTCTGCCACCGCCAAGGAGCTTTGGGGTGGGCTGGCGGGTGAGCCATCGTCACCGATGGGGAGCTTGGTGGGGGGGGGGTGCAAGGTCGCACAGATCACCTCTTCCAATGGGCGACCTGTGGCCATGGCTCCCTGTACTTCCTTTGGTCCCCACCTTCCTTCTTTCCTCCCTTCCTTGTTCCCCACCTTCCTCCCTCCCTCCCTTGGTCCCCGCCTTCCTTCCTGCGGGTGGGGTTGCAAGGGGTCAGTGGGTGGGGCTTATGGGTCAGTGGGTGGGGCTTGCAGTGGGGTGGCAGGGTCGGGGAGCAACCGGCCCCTGACACATTCTCAGCCACCAAATCTGGCCCTCCTTACAAAAAGTTTGGGCACCCCTGTAATAGCGGGATCAAAGTTAGTCAAACACTGGTACGGCTACTTTGCATAGTTGGGATGATACACAGAACACCTTCCACACAACTGTGGACGCAGCTAAATGACACAGGCCTTTGAATTTGTGAACTGGGAAAAATATTTCCAGGCAGATATATAACAATTTCAGGCTCTCTTTTTCTATAGCTCGTTTTTTGAAGCAACTGACATTGGATTACCTCATCCCCCTCAGCAGATAATACCATACACCCCAATCCCCACCTTCCTTCACCTGCAAGTCAAAGTAGTGATTCTGCTTCGCTGGGCAGATTTGAACACATCACCACAATTAAAACAAGCAGTAGTAAGCTAACCGATGTTTAAACCCTTTCTTGAAGTCAAATTACAGCTTAGTACCTTGTCAAAACTCTGTCAGCTGTGATGAAGATTAGTGATGATTGAAATGGAGGTTTTTAATCAGAGGCTGGATAGCCATCTGTCGGAAATACTGTGATGGGGGTTCCTTAATGGCAGGGGGTTAGACTAGATGGCCCTTGAGGTCTCTTCCAACTCTATGATTCTATGATTCTAAATATTCCAACTGCATAGTCTACAGTTTGATATTGTCCTGCTTCAAATGCACCATAGTTTACCATGGTTTGACTGCAAATAAAATTATCAGCTACAGTTCTTTAAGAATGTACAGAAAAACTGAAATTCTTTTTACACCAGACCAGAGATGGAAGAGAGAGGAAGAGTGTGGCAGCGTAGTGCTTACTTTGAGCTATTCCTGCCATTAAAAAACATTTTTTTGCAACTTCTTGACCAGATTACTAGGCTAGATGTGACGGTAGTAAGTTCATTAGACAAGCAGCAGCTTACAGTCCAGCAAGGGGAATTTGGTCATTCCCTACCCTTTTCAGATAAACACCCTTCCTGGTTGGACCATTGGATGCTCTTGTTAGATAATATTAGTAGTCAATTATAGACTTTAACCTTCAGCACAGTGGCCATAGTTCAACAATTAAGTGCAACAACATATTTACTTTATTTTCTCTATTGTACATATGCTAAAATTTCCATTTTAGATAAGTCACTGGAAATTCTTAGGTATAATGGCACTATAGATAAGAAAGCACCACTCAAAAGAACTGGCTTTGCATCCACATTAACGTTGACAAGGTATGGACCATAGTCCAAATAGGTTTGCTCTAGTCCGGTACGGGTGCCAAAGGTGGCACATGGAGCCCTTTCTGTGGGCACCCAAGATCGTCCCTTCACAGCCACCTGTATGCAGGTTAAATTGTTGTATTGGCACTTTGCAAATACTTAGTGGGTTTTGAATCACGGTTTGGGCACTCGGTCTCTAAAAGGTTCACCATCGCTGCTCTAGTCTATGTATGCAGAATCGCTGACAGAGTCTTGAAGTGGCAAGGAAGCACAACTCAGCATATGGAGAGGAAGAGTGTATCATTTTAGTTCATATCCTGAGAAAGTTACAAGGCCAACTGTTCTTGTTGCTGTATCAACATTTCACAAGTTTACACTCATAGTTGTTCCTCTGCCAAAGCTGTACCTCCCTCCTGTCCTCATTGGCATGCTTTTTACCTAAGATGAGCCGTGGCCTTGCCTGACACTGCTTTCATTCTTTTCATCATGTCTTTTGGCTGTAATAAATCTCAACATGGAACTGAAGCAATAGGGTTCCTTTTAAAATACACAATCTAGCTATAAAAATTGAGGACTCTTTTGGACATTGAAGAAGCATGAAACAGGACAGGCTCTTTCCTGTTGCTTTTTTTTTAAAAAAAAGTTTATCATTAATATGTCCAGAGTTTCCCATCCCTCTTTCTTTCAATCTTTGTGACCTGAAACATCCCAAATGCTCTCCAAAATAATCCCTGTGATCACAATAGAAGACATAAGAATTTCTTCCCTATAATTATTTAATCTTTACATTTTCATCTGGTCACAAGTTTTGTTTTGTTTTTTTTCACTTCTTGCAGACTTTGCATTTAAATTGAGCCGTGCTAATCTGCCATATTTTTTTTTCCTTCTCAATGCATGCAAGTTTGCTTTTATTTATATGGCACCTTAAGTTCTTCAGGTTCTCCAGGACCCACTGATCTTTCTGTATGCCATGTTTTGACAGTTACAGTAAAAGACTCCAAACTGTAGCATTTGTGAAGTAATTGGAGTTCTTTGGGTGACTGAGTAGTATAAGAAAAGCAAAGTCACCCTCTTTCCCAGCAGATCAGCACATATTTAAAGCTTCGCCATTCTAATTCAACATTAAAATCACAGGTTCTTAGTTCCACGACAATAATTACTCTTATCCACCCTAAGCCTTTAAGGAAATAGGAGTTAAGTTTAAATAAATAAATCATAGCTGTAAGAATACAGTCCAACTGGAAACTTTTCCAATAAGAAAGTCCTGCTCATCTCTGCTAATCATGTACAGATTGCCTTAAGATACTTAAACCACCTCAAAACAAACATTGCATTTGAACAGTCATAAAACCAGTGTCAGGGAAATTATTACTATTAATGAGCTCTATTTAAAAGTAGGTAGCCAGTTTCTGTAGGTATGCAGAAAAGTAGGCAGAAATTCTGAAACCTGCTGATGTAAATAACCTTAGGATGGTGGATAGTACAGGACTGGTATGTAAGCAAGCACAATGCACATGGGTGGGGGGTGGGGGGAGACCTTCTAGCTGACCAGATAGGTAATGACAAGATAGCAATATGCTCCCAACAGCTTGAAATTCATTAAGAAACCTAATGTCTCTTAGCTTCTCTAGAGGGCTGCTTGAAACAGAGGCTTCAGTCCTATTAGAGAGTTGAAGTCCTGCCTACTCCCCTCAATTATTTCAACATTCAGCGCAGTCATGCTACTTCCTGATAAAATAGCAGCTCTCACCAAGGTCTTGGAAATGAGAACAGACAACCACCAACAACACCTTAACTAGTACAGAATTACCTCAAGGAATGTTGGCGCAGTCACAAATCTAATCTGCTCAGATATAGCAGATAGCTATAGCAGGCATAGAAAACCTGTTATATTACAGGGGCAACAGGTTTCACCAGGTTTGATGTTAAGACCTGTTGTACCCCTTGGCAAAAAAAAAAAAAAAAGCTGTTTACATGCCAACACAAGTGGAAAGAAGAGCAAAAAAGAATGGTCTCTCGCCAATTTAAGAACAAATCAAGTGGTGTAGCTTCAAATCACTGCAGGTAAAAGCTATGCAATGTTCCGATCGAGCTGCACTTCGTTATGTTCCTGTGAACAGTGTTAGGGTAGATCTGCTTTTGAGGAATTCAAACAAACCCTGCCAAAATTTCTCTTCATGCCTTTTTTCCTCTGGGACTGTTCACAGCCACTCTTTCTTCAGGTGGGTGTTACGCAATAGGAATGTCAAGTGACCCTTGTGTCATCTTTGCAGGCGAGGATGGAGGAAACATGCTTTTCCTTCTAGCTGACAAGATAGGTACAAGAGAGCAGCGGTTTTTCGGCCACTAAATTGCACTGGCAAGAACTGTGTGTTTCTCTGTGCATGCACATGTATCTGTGTGTGTGTATGAGTAAATGGCTCAAAACTAGAGATGGGCATGAACTAAACAACGGACCAGAACAATGATTCGGGCAGGTTCATGGTTTGGGCTGCAACTCAGTTTGGGGATCCTGTTTTGCCAAATCAACACAGCACAAAACATCATGGGCTGCCCCCTGAGTCCACTGGATGGCATCGCCAGGGACCACTGTCTTAGAAGAGCAAGGAAAATCATCAGGGATGACTCACACCCCGGTCAGCACTTCTTTACTCTCCTACCCTTGGGTAGGAGATACAGAAGTATAGCAAGCCATACCAACAGGCTAAAAAACAGTTTTTATCCATGGGCTGTTCGACTGTTAAACGAGACGTGATAACTCGTGATAGACTCCTGGGGCTGGTGAGTTGTGCAGCAAGCACACAGAGTGAAATCAGATTGAATGGCTTTTTAGTGGGATGGTGTTGTGGGGAAGGGAGGGAGGCTCAGCCAATTTCATTGTACACTGGTTGTACAATGACAATAAAGGTTATTATTATTATTATATTATTAAAATGAAGCAATCTTAGTTGCACTGTCATCATCATCATCAGAGACAGTGGGCTGGCTTCCCTTCCAGGAGCTGGGCCTATTTCCTGTGAACATGTGCCTGACCCCCAAATGTTTTCCCCGATCAACAGGGGTGTCAGGCACATTCCCTCCTAGAAGGGAAGCCGGCCACTGCCTTCTGCACGTGCACCCTCCACCCTTCAGGGCGATCAGCTGGGGATCAGGTACCGGTGCAGAGGCAGTATCAGGGTCCGGGAAGGGAAGGGAAGCTGTGCTAGTAGTGCCACAATGATGATGGTAGAGGCACAGTGGCAGTGGTGGGAAAATATTGGGTAGCCCCCCTCCCCCCATACACACACATAATGGACACAAACCAAAACGTGAACTGCAGTCTGGATGGGTTTTCTGGTCACTTCGTAGCATTTAATGGCTAACCATAAAGCATCATGAACCACCATTTTTCAGGTTTGTGTCCATCTCTAATCAAAACTACAGGGAGGAGGGAGTAGTTGTTATTTTTGAAAACGGGTATCCAGTTCTCTCTCTTTTGTATTTCTTTTCTTGCAAAAAACAAACAAACAAACAAAAACCAAAAACACCAAAGTTCCATGGCAGTAGGTCTGATGTTACTGAAACACCTACAAGGTGACTCTAGACGTCTGGTCCAGAGTTTATGGTATTTCTGCTATTCATACAAAGTGCAGAAAGATAAAAATAAACTGGGAGAAATTGCAGGGCACACTGTATAACATGGGGGTCAGCTCCTCTGAACCGTCAAACTGCAATCAGTCTGACACTGTAGAGAAGGTATTCATGACCACCATGACCTCGACACCCTTCTCTCATAACACAAACTGATAGACCAACAGAACTGAACTTCATCATTTATATCATGCTGCCCATATCCTACCTATTATACACATTGTCTCGATCTGGATTTTTTAAAGGGATGAACAATAACCACAAGCAATTCTCTAGTGAAAGAGGCTATGCAATATATGTCTAAACGGGCATCCCAGGCCAGTCGGAGGCCCCAGAAGTGGTTTTGGGCAATCCGGAAGGCACTTTGGGCTTTTCAGAAGTGACTTCCGGTTTGCCGGAGGCCACTTCTGGGGCCACCAACAGGCCTGGGAAGCCCATTGGAGGCCTGTTTGGGACAGCGCCAGGTCTGGGGTAAGCGCAGGAGGCCTCAAACAGGCCCAAGCAGATTATCCCAGGGGGCCTTGCCTTTCATATACTGCGGTCCTGCGATAAACCAGGACCGCAGTATATGAACCACGAAATGGCGGGGAACCACTGTATAGGTATTTTAACTGTGCAGTCCTATACATGTCTGCTCAGATGTCCTACAGAGTTAACAGGGCTTGCTCCTTAATCCAAAATAACTGGGTACTGGATAACATGTTGACCTATACCAGTGTTGGTGAACCTATGGCACAGGTGCCAAAGGTGGCACTCTGAGCCCTTTCTGTGGGCACCCGATATTGCCCCTTCACAGCCACCTATATTCAGATTAAATTTCTGTATTGGCACTCTGTGAAAAATTAGTGGTTTCTGAATCACAGTTTGGGCGCTCGGTCTCTAAAAGGTTCGCCATCACTGACCTATACCATAATGGCACTAGACCTTAGCTGAAAGCCAGTTACAGTTCAAAGTACAAGTAAAAGAAGTTCAAGAATTATGAAAAAACACTGGTGATCCTTGAGACTCACAGGCTTTGCTTGATGCAATCCAAGAATTCAACCAAGACTATACTTGGCTGTGTTAGGCATGATTTATTTGCACATCTGCTTTTCTTTCTTCTTCCTCTTCCTCCTTATACATTATATAATCATGGAATTTTCACACACAGGGTCACAACAAGTCATTACAAATCATTAAACAAACAAAATTATGGTATTTCCACACACACACACACACACACACACACAAATCCTCTCTTCTTCCCCCTCCCCCACAAGTAGTCATGGTCTGGACAGGGAGCCTTCAATGTCATAGAGAAGCATCTCCCCATATACTGTATTGACAGCACATATGTACTTGTTTGTTGACAACATCTCAAAATGTCCAAACAGCCTTATGCATATGATAGGTCTGTTTGCATGATAAGTTTGCAATAGCTTGGAGGAATCTCCGTATGTTTTTTTTTTAAAGTATGAGAAGAGTCACTTATACCCTCAATCGATATTCATCTTGCCTCAGATTTAAAATGAAACTTAACCTGTTCTCTAAGGTCATTTCATAGTTATGTGCTCACTTTTTAAAAAGACCTAGACGTCCCTGAACTTTGCAAATGGCCTTATTTGTTTGATCATTTCTGAATTTAGCAACAATTTGTTTAGGATAGGGAAAAGTCTGCTGATCTGTTACTTAATCACAGAAACACAGCAATTCCAATGTGGAAGTTGAGTCATGGCAACTGGACTTCTTTTCTTGAGAGCTTGGAACGTTTCACTGCTCATCCAAACAGCTTTGTCAGTCTGAGGAAAGCTAGTTGCAAGTCCTCCATTTTATAGCTAACTTTGACTTCATGTCACCCTGGTTTGAAATAGGTTCATAAGATGAACAATGGCCTGAATAGGCTCATTATAGGTAGACAATGGTCTCAAAAGGCCTTAAGGTGAACAATGGCCTACGGTGCTGAAACCCATAAAATATGGGTCATTAGCTATGGCCTTGGTGGTGGAGGCATGAAGTATTTTTTTTATTTGGGTATTTGTCAGGCACAGTCTATCTGGTGCTAACCAGACCGTGATTTCAACCACACCCATGCTTCAAGACATTTCCCAAGAGGCCATATGTGTGTTCAATTACCCTTTAGCAAACACATTCCCAGGAATTTCAACTGCTCCAGAGTATATCTAAATCATGAATACAGCCGGCTTGGGTGACTGCTCATCCCAGTTTCTCATCTCAGACATAAATGGCAATGTTATGAATGTTCACTTGGCCTCTTAGACCCCAGCTGTTTGAAAACATGCTGGCACATGCCCAGGGTCAGGAGCAAATGGCCCTGCAAGCCAGCAGCCCTTGTAAGCTGCCTCAGGCACTTGACAAGGCAGTCTCTCTGGGACACTAGAAAATTTACTTAGGATGGCGGATAAATTATTCCCCTGCTTCCCTCTGACTCCCCACATCATGACGGTATTTGAAGTTTCAACTTCACACTTGGCTTTTCTGGGAACGGACAATGACCTTTGGGATGGAGAGAAAAACAAAGAGGTGAACTACATTGTCCCAAGCTGGCAGGCAACACTCGAGAGGGTTTTTTGCAACCTGTGAGGATTTTATACTTTCATTTAACTGACCTTTATAGAAAAACAAGATTAGAAAGGGGCTGGGGCAAAAGGTTCAGGATGTGAGTCAGCATCTGTATTCATTTGCACTTGCATTAAGGGAAGAGTGGATCGTTAATCAAAAATTGTAAACCCCACAGATACTGTGAGATGGAAACTAGCTGGATACACAGAGCATTTCAACATACTGTACGTATTTCTGAGTAAGGTGTGATGCCTTTTTTGTTTCCAACAAATATATCTAAGTTAAATTTGGCACCCTAACCTAAGTGTTGAAGATATCTTTGTCATGCCCTTCGGCTACTCTGTAGAATCTGAATTCCTCCACCTACTTTACCACCAGTAACCATGGGGTCACCAGTAACCTGTATTAGCTGAGGGTGTTAATCCATTTGTACCAATAAATCAATAGCCTGAATCCCACTCTAGAAATGATACAATAAGAATGCTTGTACAATACGAAACATTTAAGATGTTTCATTTTAAAGGTTAGGTGTACAACTAACCTGCATGAATTACTAATTTCCTGCTACACAACTCCTCCAAAATGGTTATCATATGCACTGCTAAACACTTGGAAGAAGGACATGGGCATTAATATAGTGCATGAAAAGTTTGTTAAAAACAAAAGGAAAAAGCTCCTCTCTAGACATACTGAGTCCATGAAGAAAGCCATGGGTTTAAGTTTGAAAGACTTGAGGTTAATGATAGAACCTTTGTTGGGTTCACTAATTCATAGCATTGCTCCAAGTCAGAAGCAAGTTAACAGCATATAAGAACAACCAAACTCATAGGGTTTTAACACATGTATAGAAATAATAAGCAATATTTTGTTTCTAATTTAACTGTGGCCCTAGCAATTGTAAACCGTATTTCTAATTCTAGGAACAACTACTGTTCTGCAAATCTCCTGCAAGAAAGTAAGTTAACTTCTTAATTTGCTATAGGAGTTTCACAGAGGAGTAGCTGTTATTGAGATTAGAAATAAAATCCTCTTTTTGTTCATATAAAGAGCAGTACAATTAAAATGGATTACAATGGACGTTGTTTTAGTTGGATATGTGGGGATGAGGAGCCACGGGGCAGATGGTGATGGACCTTCTCCCAGGTACTAAGATGGACATCCAAGAACTGCACTGAGAGGTAGGTACACTGCTAGAACTTCAACATTAACACAAATACTATGCATTAGGGGTCGCAAGGGAGAAAATACTTACATGTTACATATAAAATATTGCTATTTTTCTGCTCCACCCTTGAAAAGGAAGAGGGGAGTACTCATTGTGCAGATATCAATACAATTTGCACATTCTGAGATAACTGTTTAAATTTGCCCAGGTCTTACTTAAGTACTATTGTAAAGAACTGATTGTTGCTAGCAGATACTGTTTAATCATTTCAGCAATTGTTTTGACTTTCAGTTATCTTGCCAAAGAACAGCAGCAAAGTTCACAGCTGTGTTGCGACATCTCCACTGAAGCATGAACTTTGCTGCTGTTGTACAGGTACATTTTTAAAAAGCTTATGTGGCACAGTGAATTATTTAATGAGTCAGGCTATAGTCAGAGCAAAATTAAATAAAAATTCTGGCTGTGATCTCTTTCTAATCAGTAAGCCAGACCAAAATGTTGGACACATTTAAAAAAAAAGAGGGGGGAAGCAGTGAAAGAGTGAATGACATCACTGTGGAATAAAAGACATCACAGGAATAAATGAAAGCTGTTTTTCAGAAAATACATGGCTCACTTATCTGGGAGCAAATCTAGTTGAAATAAGTTGGGTATACTTCTGAATAAGTACAGCCTGGATTGAGCTAAACAATGCAGAAAAGATTACTAAACAAGTGGGTGCATATAATTTACATATCAGTAAATTATGCAAGAGACTTTGCAGGACAAGACCAAGAGAGTTTATGTAGCCTGACATTACTGAGCTCCAGAACTGTTTTCCTTTGGAGAGGAGGTAGAAATATTTTGGAGTAACTTTCCCAAGCTCTGCAGAGTACGGTTTTCAAAAACAAACATTCTGATTTTTTTTCCCCAATAGGTATGTGCGTGGTGAGGTAAGGAAGGAAAAAAAATCTCCTGTGGTTTTCTCTCTCCACCAGCATCAGATATTGAGAGCAAGACTACCTCTGCACCAAGATGGTCCCATACAACTTATCTGTCTTTAATAGAAAATGGCTGGGACAATCTAATCAAAAGTTGATACAGCAGCTTTGCCCCTCCTCTCTCTCTTTCTTATTACTGTTCTCTTAACATTTATATAACAGTACCGTTGAAGGTTCAGATATTTTGAGGCTTCAAGGCATGATGTCTCTTTTATTGTTGTTCCTCTGTTATTTGTAATTTCATTGTGCCAACAACTTGGACTGGCATCTGAGCAGACTTCAGTTTCTTACCTAACATACAGTGCCCAGAGGTTGTGGCAAACATCTGAAATCCAAAGTATGCAAGTATAGTGCTCAGTGTCTTGGTTGTTATGTAACAGAACCACACATGGAACAGCAGGCATGACTTTACTTCTGATACACTTTGGAGGGATGGGATTGGAGGCGAATAGCATCCCAGATGTTAGTATTTTATCATCTACTAGCCAATTTGCCAGTGGCTTAGGAATCCTCTGGTACTTTAAATGTGTTGTGCATGGGTGAAATAAAAAAGCACATCCTAATGCTCTGATGTAATTATTTTAAAAGATCCTAACTAGTCAGTTCTGCTACATACTATATGGGGAAACATCCCAGATACTTTTTATTGCAATAAATGCTAGAATTATTCAATAGGCTCCTAAGAAAAAGAATCAAATATTAACTAGGGTAGATGACCCGGCCAGAGATAGATGTTTCAGCAACATATTAAAATGAATAAGAACATAAATAGAGATGGGTGCTTTGTCAGGATGAAGCCATCACCATGGCATCACAGGTACTGCACTGCTCTATCCTTCCCCCTCTGGCGAGTGGGGCCACTCACCAGTTGCCACATGCTGCCAGCCAGAGGGGAGGGGGGCAGAGCGGCCACGGTGGTCCATACACAGCTTTGTATGAAGTTGTCATCCCATCCCGAAGCACCCATCTCTAACAGTAAGCCTTAGATTGTGCACATAACACTCAAAAGAGTAGGAACTGAGCCTAAGCTGGTCACCTCAAAACTTCTGAGAAACCCCAGCATGCAGTTTTCCTTTGGGAGCCCCCACTGTGAATATTTTGCATCACATGTAGGAGACCAAGTAAACCCAGCTCCACTCTGATTTAGATGCTGCGGTTGATACAGATTCTGTGGATTTAATTTTGGTCCCTATTTGTCCTATGAAAATGAATATGTCTTAGTTTGTGCAGTCTGATGTGGACAAGATCTTTAGAGAGTTGAGAGTGTTACTACATGTGTGTCATACACATGGGCCTTCCTGGCTTAAAAAACTACCTACAGGAGACTGGCTGAGCTTGTAGGGAGAGGGGTGACTGCCTGCAGCAAGGCAGGGTACCAGCATGCCTAAAGGAGACAACAGTCAAGATTACTGTTACAAACAGCACTCCTTAAAATCACATTGCATTGGGCAATTATTGGTTGGTCTCCAACATTCCATTTTTTGGATAAGATATTGTAGAATGTGGTAGATGCATTTCAGTTTGGCTTTAGGCTTTATCACGGGGTGCAGCTCACCTTGGTGGCCTATCCTGGGAACTACACGGGGGGGGTACCCTGTTATTTCTCTTGGGCATCTCAGTGGCTTTCCAGTACTACTGAATATTGTTCTCATCTGGGCTATCTTTCTCGCATTGGTCCTGAAAGTTTCCCTTACAGTGGATCCATTCTTTTCTACAGAGTCAAGTCAAGAAGGTGGCTGGGGGAATCACTGATCATTGGTTTGTGGCTCAGTTCTGTTCCCCATACTAGTTAATACCTACATAAAATCAGTGAGAGAGGTAGTGAGGATTTTGGAGGTACTATATATTGTCACCAATATTCTGATGACACCAAAATCTAACTCTCCTTTCCTCCTGAAATCCAAGGAAACTTATGATCCTAGTCAGTAATTTATGTTTGCTGAGTCCAAACAAGCACAGCAAAAGAATAAAACTAAAACAGACCACAGAAAGCAAGCAACTAGAGTTAGAGAACAGGATGAGCCAACAGAGTTTGACAGGGGAAGGGTAGTGAGGAAATGGTCTACAGGAGGAAGAGGCAAAAGAGAAGAGCAAGAAAAGGCCAGAAGATACATTACTGGACTTTCCCAGTATCCTTCAAGGCATGAAAGGAAAAGGTAAAGGCGCTCATAGACAAACAGAAGAAAGTAAGAAAGGAACAGGAATTATAGAGGGAAGAGACAGTGGTTGTGACTTGCAAAGTGTGTGCAATGACTGCCTTCATGCCTGAGAAGCACAATGCATACACATGCAGAAAATGCAAACTGGTAGCAATGTTGGAAGAGAACGTGAAAGAACTGGAGCAGCAAGTGGCCATGCTTAAGGCCATAGGAGAAGATGAATACATAAAACTCTTGAGGAGTGGCAGCCGAAGCCACAGCCAACAGAGACACTGGAGGTGGAAGAACACAAGTAAAAAGCAGGGGAGGAGAATACTGAGGAGCAAATAAATACAGTGGAGGAAGCACCATGAAAAGCGTCAACTGTTAGGAGTGAAAGAATAAGACACTTTTCAGCAGTGGAACAGCAAAAACTGCTTTTAATAGAATTATGAAGTTGGAAGGGCCATCATGTCCAAACCTCTGCTCAAAGAAGGAATACAAATCAAAGGATATCTGCTAGGTGGTTGCCTAAATTTATCTTGAATGTCCCTAAATGTTGGAGCACTCGCCACCTTTCGAGATGACTGGATTCTTCAACAGGAGTCTGGCAAACAGCATATCAAGGAAGATATATAGGAAACCCTGTGGGAGAACATGAGAAAGGCTGAAACTCAGCTAGCCAGAGTCACTGAGCCCACACCCTACTAAAAGAAGCATCAAGCAGATTAGAAAGGGAAAATAAAATACTTCATGTGAATGACTGGCTACAAAGGTGGTGTCAACATGAGGGATCTGGATTTTGGGGCCATGGGATGCGTTTCCTGAAAGATGGAACTGCTGGCAAGTGATGAATTGCACCTCACAAGGACTGGGAAAAACATGTTTGGCCACAGCATGGAGAACATCGTCTGGAGGACTACAAACTGAATTGAAAGGGAGAGGGAGACCCAAACTCAGAAGTAACATCAGCTGGAGGCTTATGCACAATAGGGGCAAGAGTGGGCAGCTCTAATGAAGTCCAATAATAATCTTCGTAACAATGTACAAAGAAAAACAGGCCACAAATCATACAATCTCCAATGTTTGCACACAAATGCAAATAATATGGGAAACAAACAAAAAGAAATGGAAATCTTAGTTCAGGACGGTAAATATGACTTGATAGGGATAAATGAAACTTGTTCAGATAACTGAAAAATCAGGTCTGTGGCTTGAATGCACACCTTGATTCAACCCTGAGTCTAAAGCAAAGCAAAAAGCAAAGTGTTCTGCTTATATACCACCCCATACCACTTTAAGTAGTCTCTGGGTGGTTTCCAGTTTCATTACAGTGAGGCTACACATTGCCCCCCCCCCAACAAGCTGGGTACTCATTTTACCTGGCAGTGGCCAGGAATGCATCAGCGCAATTAAAACTAGTGCAGTAGCTGCACCCTTTCTTTGAGATGTCGGATCTGGCAACCATGTTACACGTTAGTTATTTCCTGTCTGGGTTACTGCAACATGTCCTACTGTATGTGGACTACATAAGAGTGTTTGGAATGTTCAGCTGGATCAAAATGCTAGGGCTGATTACAGGGAAGATATATCTCCCACATTACGACAGCATCACTGCCTGCCAATTCATTTTCAGTCTCAATTGAGGCGCTGGTTACAACAAACAAACAAACAAACAAACAACCACTTAAATACTTTAAACACAGGGAAAACTCCACTATTACTGTTACAAATTTGGTTTTTTTGTTTTTGTTTTTGCCACACTTGAGCTTCATAGTGCATTCATAGTATAAGTTTTTTGCCAGTGGAAAATTACCGTAATCACAGATTGCTAGATCACACCCTTAACAAAACACTGTCATCCTTGAACCTTTGACCTACTTGCATGATCTTGCAGCAAGCAATGAGAAGCTAGAGCAAAACAGAATGATTACAGCCTTATATGCCATACTTGCTTTGTATCTCTCTTCACCAGAAGCTACTTCTGGTTAATAAATTACAACAATCCTTGAAGAGAATGCTTTATTGCTGCTAATTGCCTTAGCACACTGATTCTGTGGAGAATGATAAAGCACTATTTTTATTATTTATTAGTTTTTTACTCAGTCCCCCAAGGTTTGAGGTTTCACCAGTTTAAAGGAACCAAAATAATATCTCTTTCACGGAATGTGCTGGTGGCAATCCAGGATAGA
Organism: Phrynocephalus guinanensis; assembly: GCA_037367245.1. Taxonomy (NCBI): domain Eukaryota; kingdom Metazoa; phylum Chordata; class Lepidosauria; order Squamata; family Agamidae; genus Phrynocephalus; species Phrynocephalus guinanensis. The sequence goes on along the minus strand of CM074733.1, from coordinate 69,312,172 downwards.
AGGCACAGCACCAAGATAAGAGGTTTTGAATTCATGTTGTCTTAAAACTGTACTCACACTTCACCTTGAGAGAAGATTTGAATGACAAGGAAAGAAAGGGATGGTTGTGCCAAGTCAACTACACCTACTTGCAGATGATAGATTAAAAGAAAGAAAGAGAGAGGGGGGAGGGGGGGAGGGAGAGAGAGCTCACAACTAACAAAAGCATGGAGCCCTGCTATAGTTTGCCAGATCTTTGCTGTAACTCTCCCTTGGTTACCATGTTATCAACCAAATCCAAATTCATCATCATGAAAGTGTACCTTCCAATGACCAAGAATCAACATCAACACTGGTAAAGCCTCAAGTTATCTCTTGAAGCAAATGTATGTCCAGTACATACAAATGAATGATGCCCCTTCCATACTTCTTCTACTTCAGACATCAATACAGTATATTTGTTTGTTTGGATCATCTGAGTCCTAAACAGCTGACAAACTTATGTAGAATTACATGATGTTTATAACTCATGCAAGTAACTGACCAAACATAGCATGTCTGCCTGAAGACAAAATTCTCCTAAGGCCAAAGTACATGGTTCCCTTGTTTCAGTGCACTTTTCACTTGGCATGGAGAACAAGGACTCAACATTTTAAAGGAAATGGAAAAATATCCTGGGAATAAAAAACTAGTGATGTGACAAGACAACCTTCTCTCTTGTGGGATGATGTTATCTTAAAGGACAAACCTTTCTCCTTTTCTCTGCCCTTTGCAATTAAATGTCAAAACACTTCACTAACCATAACTGAAGAAACCAAAAGCATAGAAAGCCAAGTGTCTTAACATTTACTCCGTAAACTTCACTATTCAATGAATCACATGAAGTTTTAATATCATTAAAACATTTCTAATACCATATTCATTTCGATTTCTCCAAATTATATTTTTTTTTAGAATTTTCTCTTCCCATCTTTCTCTATGATCTTATTTAGAAAAATCTGTTTTATTTCCTATGCAACTCTACGTTTATCATAGTTAGATGCTGTCAAATCAGAAACGACATATAGTAATCCTTACGGGGTTTTCAAGATAAGTAAGATATTTAAAGAGTGCCTTTACTGGCTCTGCTCTCCCAATGAGTTCCCATAGACAAGTTAGGATTAAAACCCTCCAGACCCCTGAGTCCATTACTCTATCCCCTACATCACCTTGGGTACCCATGATCTAAACACAGAGGCATATTATTCCCTGCTGTATGTCTGTACTATTTAAAGAGGAGAGAGGAAATGTTCAATATTATTACATTCAGATATTTCAGAATCTTCCAAATGTACTTAAGCCTTTATTTGTGAACAGATTTTATTCAGGACCTTATTTTAAAGCAAATTTGACAATACCAATAATTTCCCGTGGATGGCCACTAAATTTTTCTCTGTAGGTTCTCTTGCAAGTATACCCAGCATTTGAGATGAAACAGGTACAGTGGACCCTTGTATAACAAATGGTTTGTATAACATAAAATCTGTACAACATAAAAAAATTCCAGAGATAGGGGAAATTTGCTTAAGAGAATAGCCTATGGGACAAATTTGCACAACATAAAAATGGGACTACTCCATTTTCAATGCATTCCTTTGGGAAATTTGTAAAAAGGGAAAATTTGCTTAACATAATTTCGTTTGGAACGAATTAATTCCTTTATACAAGGTACTACTGTATTTCTCAGTGGTTTAGGTATCTGGCTGTGGAAGCCCAAGGTTGAGAGTTCAATTCCCCACTGCACCTCCGTGACAGGGATTGAACTTGATGTTCTATAGGGTCCCTTCAGGCTCTGCAGTCCGATGAGGAGGAGGAGAAGAAGGCCTTCTCAGTGTGGTAGTATCCCTTTTGTGTGTGTGTGTGTGGGGGGGAAACAGTTCCAAAGAGCTGTGCCCATACCTACCTTAAATGTTCTTTTGGCAATTTGCCACATAGCTTTTAACACAAGCAATGGGTTAATGGAGGGTTGTAGTTCTATGTAAGCTGCCTAGATGCCCTGAGCACATCCGATCTTGCCTGATGTTGGAAGCTAAGCAGGGTTGGCCCTGGCTAGTACTTGGGATGGGCGACCACTAGGGAATACCAGGTGCTGTAGGCACCTGGCGTAGGAACTGGCAAGCCACTCCAGTATTCCTGCCAAGAAAAGTCCATGGATGTGGAGTCACAAAGGGTCAGTCACGACTGTAATGACGTAACAGACCAGTCCTATGTGTACTGATATGGTGGAAAGCCTCTGTGATTACAATGGAACTGTGTCTAAACGAACATGCATAGGGTTGGGCTACCTGTTTAGGCCCCATGCATCAAGCAAAGAAGACAAATGAAAACATACTAATTGAAGCAATCAGTCATATACTCCACTGTAGGTATAGATGCCAAATCTACAGTCTTTCTATCTTCAGTAGTACAATAAGCTCATTTTCTTACAGTGAAACAACATCAAGTTTCATTCTGTATAGATCAAAAAAGAAAGAACCCATGTAAAAAGGAGAAATGATGAAACAATCATAAACTTCGGTGATGCCGAATCAATAATTAGTCACTATTTGATACAACATCATTTTAGCTCCTCCAGTTCTAGAGAGGTCCTTGGGTAATTTTGTTTAGAGACATTTTCAGCCAACATTGTTGGTTAACAAAAGAGATGGAGAATGGGTTTAACTGAAAAACAAGTAACAGTGCAGAGCAATTAAAACACCAACACTGCAGTATTATAAATGCAGAGCAAAACTGGTGCTACATTCTATTCATATAAGTCCTTATACACAAAACAACTAAATGTTTTCTGCTCCTACATCATACAGACTGCATAATAATTTGATGTGCTGCTTGTTCTTAATTGTGAGCCTTAAGTGCTTCTTTGAACAAGATAGCTTGCAATCTCCTCTATCCCTCTGTAAACGTACCTTAATCCTCTCTAAAACCACGATAAACAAATGCTGTCAAAATGTTGTATCTGTACACAACCAGCTTAGCTAACACATACAGGAGAACCTTTATCTACACCTTGGTAATCTGATATCTAAGTAACCGAAGATTGTAAAACTGAACATTCAACTTCCTGTCTTCTATGCAGGTTCTCCAATACCTCAGTGTCTTCTACAGAACCCAGATCAGTGTCTTCTACAGAACCCAAAGTGTTCCTACCTATCTAAATTATTGAAAAAGTGTCAAGTTCTTAAGGTGTTTCGACAAAAGATGATGAATGGGGAGGGAGAAGCACTCCCACTGAACAATACTATATAGATGAGTCATGTGTTATGCTCCATGGAGTATGTTTAATAAAGTTAGATTTAATTCATGTTGTGTTAAATACACATAAAGTTAAAGCTTACTTAGCAAGGGTGCTAGAGCACTGAAAACTGTCGGCTACAAAGCCAGCAGCTCAGCGGTTCGAATCCTGGGTGCCATGCAGGGGAGTGAGCTCCCACTGTTAATCTCAGCTCCTGCCAACCTAGCAGTTCGAAAGCATGTCAATGCAAGTAGATAATTTTGGGAGGGATACAAGTAGATAAATAGGTACTGCCGTAAAAAGCAGGTAGGTAAAATAATGTTTCCTTGCAGCCATGCCGATAACGTGGCCACGGACTTGCACAACACTGGCTCTTTGGCTGGAATACAGAGATGAGCACCATCCCTAGTGTCAGACACAACTAGCACACATGTGCAGGGGGAACCTTTTATCATTTAGTGATGCATTAGATGTCATACAAGCTGTGTTCTCATCTTGCAATTAGATATTGCCTTCTTCCTGCCCTTTGCATCTCCTAAGTTGAACAGAACCTAAGGTTGAAGAAGCTGCTAGGAAAAACAGAATCTGCCCTTTATTCAGAAGAATCCATTCTCCTTTCTGATAGAAGCCACGGTTTGCAATCATAAAAGTCTGACAATGCTGTACTACTAATAAGGTACAGCATATATGGGGGGAAATGAAATTGCTCGACTTCTTTATGCATCTTAAGCTTAAATCATGCCACCCAGGTGCCCTAATATTTTGACTATATCAAACCTGTTGTTTTTTAATACAGGGAAAGTAATTTTTTTTACTGGAAAAATGAATGTGGTAGCTTGGAAACCAATGCTTGAATTCTCATTGCCCCTTTTCTTATTTTTATTTGAGCTTTAATCTTTTAAGTGTTTTACAGTTTGTAAAATCTGATTTTGTGTACAATGGGGTGAAAGACCATTTCCTGTTCAGTCTTGGCTCTAAGAACCAATAAACACTGAAGAGAAAAGAAATTGAGGTCTTGATCCTGTGGTTTTCAGAAACATTAACATGCAATCTACTAATTTTCAGTTTTAGTGCAATGGAAAAGCAAAGCCATTTTATTTTTGAAATATTACTCAGCCTTCAAATACCAAATATTACATTATGGCCACAACCCAATGCACGGCACGTCTCGGGGGGGGGGGGGGTGTCAGAGTGACTTAGTTTCAAAGGGACACGTGCAGGACTGCATTCTGTGTACATGTGCACCCGCATATCCATCCCAGCACACAACCAATATTCAGAGCCTCAGTGTGCTGATTTGAACACTATCTGGAAGAAGACAAAACAGTGAGATCTAGTTCCATTGAATACGATCCTGTTTTTCCATCTGTGAGCAGAACAATGTCAATGCTCACCAAATGGAGTTATCCCGCCTGCCGCCTCCTCTTCTTTGAATCTCCTCCTCCAAATCCCTCCCAAAATTGCTACCGTAAGTTCAGGGGCTTGGAGATGGATGAAGAAATGGAAGACATCACATGCTTCCTTTTATGAATAGGAGAGCAAAAAGCATAGATGTTATACTGCTGCAGCTACCTGAACTAGAAATACCATCAAGAGGCATGTGCCAAAAACACAGGATAATAAAGCACTTAATCCAGTTGCCAAAATTTTCATAAAATGAAATTTCTATAGCAAGCAAAACTAGGTTTATATCGGTGTTCCACCAATTATTGTTGGAAAACCAAGGAGATCTTCAATATCCAGTAACTGAATAGTAGTTAGACTCTGAGGGCAATTCCAGTTAGGGCAAAAATTCCATCCCAGTTGGTCGGCAAATAAACCAAGCAATTTTGGGTTTCACAGGTAAACAAATCCTACTTCTCTGCTGTGGCTTGTTTCTTGAGTGATGATGGTGTTGGTGGCGATTAGAAAACAGCTCCCAACCAGGGACTGACTGTTAGTGGGAAATGTTAAACCCGCCTGCCCAACAAAGCAAGCTGCAGTCAACCATGTTTCAAAAGGAGCTTTTAAAAGTATGGAAATTCACAGATTTTTGTCAGGGATTACCATAAAGTGAGAGAAGTTTTGCATTGGATGGGTGGTGCTGGGCTCATCAGCAAAAAAAAAAACACACACAAAAAAAAAAAAAAAAAACCCACAAAATTTTAAAAGCTACAAAATACAGAAGGCCAAGTGGTACTTCTTAGTTTGATGAAAAGTGGGGAAATTGCATAATGGCGGAGCGTATCTCTCAAAGGTCAACTGGGACCAGACCCACAAGATTGGCGCAGGCGTGCTCACTAAGGCTGACCACACCCAGAGAGGCGTGGAAATCGCATGCTCTGGAACCATCTTCCCTGTGAGCTGCGCCTGATTGAGTCCCTGCCCGCCTTTAAAAAAGCCCTGAAGACTCACCTCTTCAGGGAGGCATTTGGCGACCTTTCTAGTTAGGTTTTTTTTTAATGGCCCACCATCTTGCTCCTTTCCCTTGTGTTTTGTTTTGCTTGTTACCTGTTTTTTTGTGTTACCATTTTATTGTAAGCTGCCCAGAGTTCCCATTGGGAAGATGGGTGGGGTATAAGACTAATAAATAAATAAATAAATAAATAAATAAATAAATAAATAAATAAATAAATAAATAAATAAATAAATATTTATCTTAATGTCACTGCTCTGAACAATGACACTGTGATATTGCACCTAGATGCAGTCTTATGCTTCTGGTAGAAGCACACCTCTGGCCTATAATATGTGGCAATTAACAACCCTGCTTTGAACATGAGGTTATGATAGCACATGACATAGTTCATCATCATCATCATCATCATCATCATCATCATCATCATCATCATCATCATCATCATCATCATCATCATCATCATCTTAAAATTGCAGGGGCCCTTTGGATCATCAAGTCCAGCACCTGTCAAGAAGGCACAGTCTCATCAAACTCTCAACCTTGAGCTCCACAGCCAGAGACCCAAACAACTGAGCTCTTCAGCAGTTTCTGCACCCTGAATTTCAGGCCTCACACTAATGGTGCAACACCATGGTTTGCATGGTGAATCACACCATAAGAAGAACAAATGAAAATAGTTCTTGTAAGCAATTTTTTTGAGAAAGCAGAAAGCATGCACATATAGAGGTAGGGAGGTGTCTTCCTCCCCCTCCCTGCACCCTTTTAGTGCAAAAGCAAGCAGTGCAATGTTATGGACAGGATGTTGGACTAGGGCTAACGATTCAAATTCCTGTTCAACCATGGGTTCAAATCTGTGCTCCACCATGGAAATTCACCAGAAGTGAGTTAGGATGAACCACTCTATGAATATCTCATATACTGTATCTTGGAAAGACTACTACGATGGCTGTAATGTGGAATCAACTTGATGATACCGTATACAAATTTAGCATGCACTCACATATGCATCAATTAAAGGTTATTGTGTGCGTGTGTGTTGTGTCGTTACAGTCGTGACCGACTCTTCGTGACTCCATGTCCATGGAGTTTTCTTGGCAGGAATACTGGAGTGGCTTGCCAGTTCCTGCTCCAGGCGCCTACAGCACCTGGTATTCCCTGGTAGTCTCCCATCCAAGTACTAACCATGTTATTACCGATCGTTAAAAGCTCCGGAAAATTTTTCTGACAAACTTTCCTGTCTAAGCCAACTTTGCATTTTCAGGAACTACTCTAAACGAAACACCCTTCTGAAACAAGTGCAGCTGCAAGTGTTGTTGCATCATCAAGTATGAAATTTAATCATTTCTGTGCTCACTGTTCACAAAAGGGAAAGCAGCTGTTAGGACTTCTATCCAAGAGAACAGCTGTCCATATTGGAGGAGGTCTGGATATGCATTCTTAAGATGTCTATAAAATGAAAGCTTGGATACTCCCTAAACATTTCATGTATTACTGCTGTTAACAAAGATTAGATTGAGGTTTACATCTTAATTTGAGAGAAGATGTATTGCTACTTAGGTCTGATTTCCTTGCATAATGTTTTTAAATGAGGAATTATCTGTAGAAACCTTCTGGGAGGTTTTGGAAAAATTTTGCACAAACAAATCATTGTAAGGCTATGGACAACAAAGTCCAAAAAGCAGAAACGGCAGATTACAGAACATTGTCCTAAACCACAAGATACCTCATTTAAGTCTTTCCATACGTGAAAAAAGTAACCCAGTTGTACTCTGGAGAATCATACTGCTTTATTTCCAAGAAGAGGATGTGAGATACTTACAGCACACTTAACACCAATTTACACAGTCAACTCTTGGAGCTTTTTTTTTTTAAGTACCAGAAGCAAATAAAGGGTGGAGCAAAAGATTGCTCTGGCAAAGATAACATCCTGTTCTTTGTAAGAAGCCACAAACTTGTTGTTCACATTTAGATTTAATTTCAGACCTGCTGCAGCTGCTTCCCTCCTCTTCCCCTCCTTTACCCAACTGGGACATTAATGTCTATCTTGAAAGGTCATGGGAGCCATTGTCCTTAATTCACTGTCTGAAACCGAACCCGCTCATCACCTCAAATATTTACCATAATGTAAAAGTGGCACGAACTGAAGCCAGGGGTACTACAATAATAGGAGTAATGTTTTATCCCCAGAGGTGAAAGCAGCACCTGTGGAGGACATTTTGGATCTAGTATCAAAAAGAGTACAATACGGCATTGACTCCCATTTCTAGGGAGGAAGGCACAATGGGAAAGCACTGAACTTTTGTTTTGTTTTGAAGTGAATTCAATGTCTGCCAGCATTTGAAAGTGTTGTAACTTTCAGAAATTTACAAGACAACTCAGGGCCTTTTCACACGACCCCTAAGATCCGCTGGTCCCTTAAATTCGGACCAGAGATCTTGGGGGTTCGTTTCTGTTCCTGCGTCCCCACCCCTCAGCACTTCCTGCTCCTGTCGGCGTGAGGGGGGGGGGAGGGAAAAAAAGGACAAAAGAAGCCTTTACTAACCTGCCGGTGCCGGTCGAAGTTGCCACGAGCCCCGTTACTTCCTGGTTCCTTTTCAAGGGCCTCTTAAAGGGGCGGGAGGCAAAAAAACAACAGACAAGCGAGGACAGCCCGGCACTCTTATCCGCATCAAATTTTTTTCACCTCCAAAGAGAAGGTACAAGAAAAGTGCGCTGGGTCGCGCTAAAGTGGGCGGGGTCGCACTTAATTGTCTCCAAACTCCGGAGCTGATGGGGAAACATTTCTAAGCTCCGGAGCTGGGAGCCATTTGCAGCGCAGCTTAGGGGTCGTGTATAAACACCCTCAAAAGACTATACAGACACTACACTGACCATTTTCAGTAACTCTGGTGTGTGTGTGTGTGTGTGTGTGTGTGTGTGTGTGTGTGTGTGTGTGTGTGTGTGTGTGTGTGCACGTGTTGTGTCGTTACAGTCGTGACCGACTCTTCGTGACCCCATGACCATGGAGTTTTCTTGGCAGGAATACTGGAGTGGTTTGCCAGTTCCTACTCCAGGTAGCACATACGAAATCTTGCTATGTCCTAACATACTTAAATGGGGCTGGAAAAAAGTCCCAGTTCAACTGTAGCTTCTTTCATACTATGAATAGAGTTGAGGCAGAATTTGTGCAGCAGATCCTCACGCCCCCTACCTAAGTCAAGACCAGATAACCTGGGTCCCCATAAGTTACAGAGAAAAGAAACAAACCACACAGAGGAAACATAGAGAATGGCCTGAAGCTGGAGGGAGAGTTACTCAGTGCATTTTGTCTTAAGCCATTTTTTCCCATTTCACCTTGGGCTGTTTCAGAACTTGCACCTCTCCTTAGTCACAGGATCTTGATGTTCAAGTCATGAATGCCATGTACACGGTGGGGAGAGATGTTAGAATGTGGAACTGGATGTTCATGGCAGTTGTTCAGCAACATTTCTACCATAAATTCAATCACAGTGCCCCACTCCCCCTAGCCGGAGAAAGAATTTCATTTGCTCAGCAACAATCTAAAGGCTGTTTGTATGCTGCGTACTATGTTTTGCTATCCCTAACCGAAATAGCAACTTAAGAAAAGGCAACTCAATCCAGTGGGGGGGGGGGGAATTCAAATTGTGTATTTGTTGTGATATAAATGATGATTTTAGGAATCATACCTTACCCCAGTGCCAACAAAAGGGCCCCTACCTAGACGAGCAGAGTCTCATGACAGTTACGCATGCACTGGGAACATCCCGTATTGATTACTGCAATGTGCTGTATGTGGGGCTGCCTTTGAAGACGGTTCGGCGATTACAACTGGTTCAGAATCGTGCGGCGTGGCTGGTAAGCAGTGGGGCTGCCAGGGATCACATCACGCCGATTCTGCATAACCTGCATTGGTTACCAGTTGCTGCCAGAGCCCAATTTAAAGTGCTTGTCTTGACATATCAAGCCCTAAATGGCTTAGGACCTAGATACCTGAAGGACTGCCTCCTTCCATACGAACCTACCCAGCAATTAAGATCGAGCCAGGGGCCCCCTCTTGAAAGAGCCATCTCTCAAGGAGGTGAGAGGGATGGTTTGTAGACATAGGGCCTTCTCGGCAGCTGCCCCCAAGCTATGGAATGCCCTCCCAAGTGAGACCCGACTGGCGCCAACATGGATGACATTTCGGTGCCAAGTAAAAACCTTCCTGTTCCAGAAGTTTTTTAACTGACACAAGATAGATTGTGGGTCCTTTGATGGCAATTTTAGTGTAATGATTTTAGTGTAAGCTTTTTATTACTGTTTTAATTATTTATTGATATTCTATGTTTTAACTGTTTTAATTTTTTGGTTGTAAGCTGCCCAGAGACCTTTGGGTAGTGGGCGGCATATAAGTTGTAAAAACAAACAAACAAACAAACAAACAAACAAATAGTGGGCCCCGTGCTACTCCTAGGAACACATATAGTGTCAAGTCAGGATGTCAGAATGTTTCACATAAACAATATGGGAAGAGACCTTTAAGTTAGATTTCCAAAGGTTGATAAGTTACAACACTTTCAAATGCTAGCAGACATGCAAGGTGGCAAAAATGATCAGATTCACATTCTGCTACCTTGAATTCATCCTTAATGAATTCAGTTTTTTCCCCAAAGCAGTTATAAACAGACAGAAAAAGCAATTCTGAGAATGTGAACGAACACAGTTACTATATAATTAAAAGCAGCATCATAATGAAAAAAAGGAATGTTTTGCTTACAAATACCCTTATTTTCCCATGTATCTTCTAAAAGAAGCAACTGTGCTACAAGGAATTTTTAGAGCCTATGTCAAGGATCCAGCTTGAAGAGCAGGGAGCTAACAGTGAGTCAGAGTCAACTACAGCCTCTGTGAAAGCAGGAGTGACTAAGTTCCAAATAGTGACAGGATACCCGCCTCTTCATTTCATGTAGTATCAACCATTCCACCTTTCTGTGCTGTGCCGTTACCGTCGTGACTGACTCTTCGTGACCCCATGTCCATGGAGTTTTCTTGGCAGGAATACTAGAGTGGTTTGCCAGTTCCTACTCCAGGCACCTACAGCACCTGGTATTCCTTGGTGGTCACCCATCCAAGTACTAAACAGGGCCGACCCTGCTTAGCTTCTGAAATCAGGCAAGATCGGATGTGCTTAGGGCATCTAGGCAGCTAGCCATCCCTTAATTCCTGATAATGATCCTGGCATATGGCTCACCTTGTCCAAGCCCAGTAAAGACAAATTATCCTTCCTAGTATCGTAGACAACCTCTTGAGCAAAGACTGTCAGTTTATAGCTTTTTGCTGTAAATGTAAATAGGGAAAAACTCCTCATTTTAAATTCTCAGACAGTTTGTACAGGGTGTTTGGCTGCTCTTTTCCTTCCACCACAGTAACAATTTAAATGTTAAAGATAATCTTAAGTGTTTGTGTTTAAGCTACCACATAGGTGTATTTTAGAAAAGTAATTCATTTAGCAACGTGCACTGCTTATATACCACCCAGTGCTTGAAGCACTTTCTGGACGGTTCCCAAGTACTGTAATTATGCAGGCAACACACTGCCCCCAATCCCAGCAAGCTGGGCACTCATTTTACCAATCTCAGAAGGATGGAAGGCTGAGTGAACCTTAAGTCTGTTACCCGGAATTGAACCCCAGGTCATGAGAACAGTTACATCTACAATATAGCATTTTAACCACTGTGCTACAAGACATTAAAATTACAGTAAAAAAAAAACCCCTTGTTACATGCCAGGCACATCCTTCCTCAAAAGGAAGGAAGGGGAAAGGAAGGACAGACAGGAGGTGTAGCAACATTTAAATTGTGCAAGACACAAATGATGGAAAATGATGCAATAAACCAGTACCGCTGCAGCACGAAGTATGATCCTTGCAAGATGAAGTTCCGAACATAAGTGAGGTACAGTGAGTCAGTTATATGGATCAAAACAGTGCCTAAAATCTGGAATCCAGAGTTTCTTGACAGTGAGATAAGGTACTTGAGCATGCATTCATCTTATTTTTGCTATTTATGGCTGGGTAGAAAACACAGCTTAGCACCTTGCTCACAGTTTTAACACAGATCTCTTCCGATTTGTTATCATTTTTTAAAATTCATCATTAAGCCGCCTCCCATTTAGGTTTCCCCATGAATGAAGGACTTGCAAAATGTCCTGTCATCAACAGCCCTGGCTCAGCTCTTCTACATTGAAGGCTGTGGCTTCATTTATGAGATTAATCCATCTTAAATTTGGTCTTCCTCTTTGTCTGCTCCCTCCAACTTTTCTTAGCATTATTGTCTCTTGCTTCTCACAGTGTGCCCAAGTATGATCGTCTCAGCTTTGTCATTTTTACTTCCAGAGAAGCTTTAAGCTTGGCACGATATAGGATCAATTGTTCATATTTATGGTTGTCCATTTAGCTATTAGTATTACTACTAAATGATCATTTAAGCCATTAAGAAAGAAAGCCAATTCTCAATTCAATTTTTTTCTGGTGGTAGAACACTATCACAAAGAAAACAAAAACATTATCAATCCTCTCAGTTTATCAATTCAGCAGAGGATGTAGAAAATTACTACTTCCTTTGGTTTGCAAAATGCAATACTATTTGACATGTGCTCATAATCATCAAGCAGTGTTGATGGAGCAACAGAAGTGAACTTATCCTTGTTTAATGCTTTTATCCCATGCTTGTTTCCAGCGGCATGCCTGAACTAATTCCAGGTGGAAGTATGGCATGCAACCTAAATTAAACACAAGTCTTCTATCCTCAGGGATCAGGTTTTAAAATTCATGAGATTTAACACAGCCAATTAGCTCTCTTGCATTTATGATTTACAGTAATGCTTCTTAGTGCTGCTTTTCACTTCCCCTTCACTATAACCACCATATACTCGTATAACAATGCATGAACAAGATAGAGGTGACAGTTCACCAAAGCCTTTCTTTAAGCGGGCTGTTGATTTATTTGATTACAGTTCTCATAATCACTAGCCAGCTGGGAATGGCCATTCAATATATTTGGAGAGACAGGTTGGGTAAAGTCAATTTACAGCCATGTCAAATAGAGCACCTATAAAGCGGTTGAACAACCTCAAAACTTCTTCTGACTATCACAATACAGTACGCAGATCTTTTCTCAACAAAGTTAACTTCCTACATATTAACAGAAGTATTCTGGCCCTGAACCTTTATGGACTAGCATTCTTCCCTGGATGTCAATATCCAGATATTTTGGGGTACTTGCCATCGCCTCCGGCAGTTTAGCCAGTGGTTGGAAATGAAGAGCTGGAGTTGAAGTTCAAAGGACCTGAGCCCTGTTCAGGCATTTACTCAACATGTTATAGTTGAACAGGTGGTGGGTTGTAGATATACATGTAGGTCCCTTTATTCTCAGATCCTTGGCAGAATTGGAAAGGTTCCTTGCACTCTCTTATGTCTGGCTGAAGGCATTTACAGAGCATTTGTGACTGCCAATTAGGGACAAGAGTTTCATTTCTTCTGAACTGCATCTCCCAAAATTTGCTAGGATTTCCCCAAGGTCGAATCATGAAAGTTGTAGTCCAAGAATAGTACTTGAAAGAGCACCTATTCTCACCTCCATATAGAAATGTAACCATTATACTGACCTCTCAAGAAAAATGAAACGTTTTCCTGGTGGTGCCTAGTAGTGTGTCATTGGGTGTTTTGAAAGGAGCATGGGGCATGCAGTCTTACTGCATATTAGGTAGAGGGAGACTTTCAAATGACTACCTATCCCATATACCCTTGAGATGGCCATGGACCCTGCCATCACTTCCAGGTGCCAACATAAAATCTAGATAAGGCTAGTGTCCCAGTCACAGCAGCTCTAGAAGCATGTTCAGCTGAATGCTACTAATAGGCAGTCCTTCAAAGCTTTGCACCAAAATATTTGGTAATGCCAGCTCCCCGGGGAAGTCTCAGTGTGGGGCCGTTGTCTCCACCAACAAGTTAACTTCCATGTAGGCTCCTAGAGCTTGCCTTGTTGAGAAAAACAGCACGAAGGGCAACAGAGTGGTCCATTCATGGTAACAGCCATTATGATAATGCTATGTTAAAATACCAAAGAGATGAATAAACTACTTTGTCTGTACTTTTCATATATTTAGACCTTGCAAAAAATATCCCATTTCATGACCTTTCAACATCACTGTTCACTGTTCACACAAACACACCCCTGTACCTCTGTAATTATGTTGTTATCCCATACCCACACCTGAACACACACAAAAATATTTCTGAGAAAGGCCTGTTTCAAAAGGTATGTCGAAAAGTAGCTGTGTTACTTTAGTATGGTGAAAACAGTCAAGAGCCCTGTGGCTCCTTAAAGCTGGGACAGACTGTCTGCCACCTTTTAGATTTGCTGGACCCCACTTCCCATCATATGTACTCATCATGGACCAGTGGTTCTCAACCTGTGGGTCCCAAGATGTTCCTGGACTGCAACTCCCAGAAATCCCTTCCAGCACAGTGAGTGGTGGAGGCTTCTAGGAGTTGCAGTCCAAGAATATCTGGGGACCCACAGGTTGAGAACCACTGGCCTAACCACTAACCAGTTCCCCAAACCTATTCTAAAAGGCTAAGAAGCATGCTTCTAACAAAAGTAAAGGAAGGGAAAGTCTTCACACTTATGTTGCAGGAAATACGAGTAGACAGAAACGGGATCATTTTACGACTTCATAAACCGTGCAACAAATATGTTACATTTTACCATGAAGAGGTGTGGCTGTTGTTATCATTACAATAGTTACAAGTACTGTATAGCAAACCACATTTTCAACTGCTCTTTTTAAACTGGCACCGCAAGGACATTTTAGCATCAGATAGTGCTTTAAGCACTATGGAGTAGTATATAAGCAGCACACTTGGCTCTTTCTTTCTTTGAAACTATGGCTTTACCATCATATCAGTATATACTGTATGCTTTTGTTCAATTTGGACCACTATTTCTTTTCATTGCAACTGTAAAACAGAAATTCTTTCTCTTCAAGGACACTGAGAAAAAGTCTGTAAGAACTGTGATTCCGTTCAAATCTCCTTTTTGCAGGTGCAAAGGGTCATGATAAGGGGCAAACAAGTCAAGGCAAAGGAAAATTGTTTCCTGTAATTTCTCCATTAGGCCCATGTGTTCTGAACCTGGTAAAAAATCATCATTCCAGGCCTGGCCCAGAACATTTGGCTTCCTGAAGCAAAGAACAAGATATACAGAGTCCACCACCACTAATCTAATAAGGTTCAGATGCAATGGGCAGCAGTGGATGCCCACAATGTGAATAAGCTGCAAAAGGCACACAATTGTACTCATACAGCCCCACTCTTGGTGTGGTGCTCTCTCCCTCCCTTCTCTTTGGGCTCACAAAGAAAACAGCAACTTTTGCTCCAAATTTTTAAAAGGTCGCACTTCTGCATACTGTATCTCAGAACTGTTGTCAGCTTAATAACGAAGAATAAACCAGCATCATATTGAGGTTTAGATCCCATTTTCCCCACACTAACTAAACTTTGAGATTTAAGGAGAGTGCCAAGAAGCTGTTGCCAGATTTTGAGTATCACAAGAAACAGTCTTGGGCAAAATACAAGATGGTGCCTCTTGAACTTTTCACACACGAGAGCCAACTAAACTAATAGTCAATTCATAACTTAAACACAGGTGGCAGAGCAGTACTTTCTGCCAGTGCAGGCTAATTTAGAGGGCATAAGGCAGTGTTGGCGAACCTATGGTATGGGTACCAAAGGTGGCAATCGGCACCTGACACCGCCCCTTCACAGCCACCTGTATGCAGGTTAAATTGCTGTATTAGCACTTAGTAAAAAAAATTAGTGGGTTTTGAATAGCACTCGGTCTCTAAAATGTTTGCCATCACTGGCATAGGGCATGATGAATCTTACTTAAAATTCTTCCCTCCAAAATATTATCGCTACTCTTTTCTTTCAGCATCTGATACTTGAAGCATTTGCCTTGCATGCTAGTAAACCAGCTACTATAACTATTACAGCAGCAATGGAAACAAAATCTAAAATAAGAAACACACCATCCACCATGAATCATAGCTTCCATCACAAAGGATGGCAGGTTGGTTATCAGCAAAATCCTATGCTAGAAACTTGTTAAAGAGAATCTTCTAACTCTCACTTGAGTCTCTTAATTTTTCCTCAACAATATAAATGGCTGGTGTACTCTTAAACATAATGATGGGGACACAAGTTTAATAGTAAATAAACTACATTTCTCATCACTGACAACCTGGTCCCTGAGTACTATCATGACATAGTAATATGCCAACAGGAGAGGGTGGAACAGTCTCAAGATGTTGCCATAGTGACAAATATCACTTTTAAATAGGGTTTTTTTTTAAAAAAAAATAACAATTGCCTTGTACAGATTCCTGAAAGTAAAACTGATTATCATATTTTTTTTGTTGCATGCCTGCACACAAACCCCAAATTATTGTTCCCTTTGCATATTTATTTAGTTATCGGTCTTACTTGGTGTTTAGAGAGTTTTTGCCATGTAAGCATGCATAAGATTGCAAGCAAAATCTGGCAAAATGCTCCTTACATTTAGTACCCGTATTTATCGGCGTATAACACACACAGGCGTATAACACGCACCCTCATTTTAAGAGGGAAATTTTAGGGGGGGAAAAATTTGGCGCCCACCTGCCCGGGTCCCTATCTAACCCTCCCCCTAACCCACCTCCCACCCACGGAGTCCCTGAGGCAACGTGGCAGCTCCGTCCGTGCAGCCGAGGATCGGGGCCTTGTCTGGCGAGGCGGGCGGCGGCGGCGGCGGCGGCCTGCCCGCACCGGGAACAAAGGCCGCTGCCGCCGCTGGTCTGCGGCGAGATTTTCGGCTGCTCCGGACGCGCGCGGTTTGTCCGCTCCAGCCGGCACCCCCCCCCACTCATCGGAGGCTCCTTTGCCTTACCGGGGGAGGGCTCCCGGCTCCGTCCGTGCAGCCGAGGATTGGGGCCTTGTCTGGTGAGGCGGGCGGCGGCCGCGGCGGCGGCAGCCTGCCCGTGACCGGCAGCAGCAGCGGCGGAGGCTTGCGGCCACGCTGTGCTCTGGCCGGTCTTTTCTTTATTTGACAGGCCGCCGATCAGCTGGGCTCCCCGATCGGAGCCCTGATAAGGGCTCAGGCAGCGGGAGAGCTCGGCAGCGCAACCAGGACGGGACTTCTTTGACAGCCCGTGTTCATCCGGGCCGTCTGGTCTGGCTAGGGATCTCGCGCTGGGGGGGTAGATTTAGGGGGCGGGTTAGTTAGGGTCCCGGGAGGTGGGCTCCCTGCTCCCAGGGGGGAGATAGTTAGGCTTTAGGGAGGGGGGTTAGGGCGTGCGTGGGATCCTTGTTTCTCTGGCCTGCCCCGTCAGTTCGCAGTGTGCGAGCACTGGCTATGGGACGGCAGTCGTTGTTTTTGCCAAGCACACTGGTCGCCTCATATTATATCGGCGTATAACACGCATACATAACTTGCCCCCTATTTTCAGGGGGGGAAGTGCGTGTTATACGCCAATAAATACGGTAACTTTCATCACCTCAAAAAATGAAACAGAAGTTGGAGAAACAAAAAACCCTAAGAATCCCTAAGAACCCTAAGAATCATAAGGAATAGAAACCTGCTATTATCCTACACTGAAATAGGAGTGAAGATGACAAATACCGTAATATAAGACAGAGTACAGTTATGCAAATAAATAGCAAGCAGTGCTCTAAGTGGCATGTGGAAATTAAAGAGAGGATCCAAGTATGGGAATGACTCAATTTTTGCAGACAAGAACAGAGAGATACTTGTTCCAGCTGCATTTCTGAATTCTGCTGCAGGAAAAAACCCCAAAGGAAATTCTAGCTACTGTAGATGGAAGTGTACAAACCTTTCAATAACGGAACACAACAGAAATTATGGTCTGTGTGAAAATGCAATGCATGGTTGCATCACCATGCTTGCAGACAGAGGTCTAACAGCCATAGACTTGCAATGTGGAAGGAAAGCGTGACCCCCCCCCCTCTAGCAGGAAACTGACAGGTGCTTCAATTAAAAGCTTTTTCTAATGCTACAAATACAAGCAAACAGCAGCAGGGCTCCTAAGAGAGGCGTCCCGAAACTGAACTCCAGGGATGACCCTGGAGTCTCTGAAACTACAATTAAAATAAGAAGGAAACACTAGCAAATAGATACGTGCTATCTTTTCCCTCCGTATGTGAGGAGATAACTCACTCTTCCCCTTAACTTTAAAAGTTAATATCATTAGTTTGCTTCTTGAACCATGCAAGCAGCTTTTCTCACAGGCCTGACAGGAAGCCACTCATAACTGTATGGTTATTCTCTGTGTGCACAAATAACTTCACTCCAGAGTGCAGGTGGCTGAGTTTTTGTTTGGAAGCTTGTCAAGTGTGCTCCCATGTGGTGGGTGTAGGGCAAGAAAATACAAGCCCACAAAGAACAAGCCAAGAGAGCAGGACTTCTTAGTGAACCATTCTTTAAGACAGTATAATTCACAGAGAAGGAAAAGAGAAGGTGTAATGGATCCATTGACAGAACCTTGTAAAAAAATCAAGAGAGCACAACATCAGGAAATTCAGAGTCACAAGGTCACCTAACTAACTTACAGCATCAAAAAGGGGGATTTTCATAGTCACAATTAGGCATGATTAGCTGAGGTCACCAAGACTATGCAGTGTTACACCAATGTTCACCAGTAGCTTAACAGACGTTTGGGCACAGTTCTTTCAGTTTGCCCACCTTAAACAGGGAGTATTTGGGATTAACATCATACAAATACTGTGAAAGCAGTTAGTGCTAATCAGTGCAGACCCGTTGAAATACAATAGGACTTGTTACAAACTAGGAATCCATTCCATGCATCCTAAAACACAAAACAACAACAGAGCATTGAGCAGCATCATACTCAAGGCACGCAGAATGAGATGCATTATTGGCCCATATCTCACAAACCTCCACAACAGCCTTCCTCAACTTTCTGCCTGTCAAGTACTGTATGTCTAACACCAACATCCACCATGACCAGGCAGCCTGTTGACTGGGGATGTTGAGAATTGTAATTCAGCACACCTGGAGTCATCATGTTGGAGAAAGCGTCCTTACAAAACTCATGGAATAAGATAATAGCAACATTATTTACCCATACACCTGTATTCCTTAAAGATGATGATTTACATAAATCTTTCACTTTAACTCTGGAACATCATAGCCTATTTAGCCCTACTGTTCACCACTTTCCCACCTGTATTAATGCATGCACACACATGCCACTTATCAGATTTATCGAGCATCATTAATGTTCACGTTTTACATTCATAATATAGGTCAGATTGCTACATTTGCAGCTCACAATTAAAAACCTGAAGAAGCTATTTCACATGTCTGACAACATGGATCCTAGCTCACAAAAGCTTATACTCTGCTATGTGTCAAATGTTTAAAAGGTGCCACTAGGCTTTACCACCTCCAAAGTGAAAATATTTCCCATGCTAAATTCAACAGTCTACAAAGTGCTATGAAGACTCACACTGAGTTATATCTCACTTGGTCGCCACAGCAAGAATTTCCCAGTTTACTTCTTTTATTCTCTGATCTCACACTTTGTGGGAGCCAGAGCTTAACAAAAGTGCCAAGTAAACTTTCCACTTAATGGAACTCACCAAGCACATAAAAAAGACAGGCAGACAAAGAAAAGGATCAAGAGCAGCAACTATTCAGCAGCATCTTTTGTTTCCTGTTTCCCATGCAGCTCAATCAATGAGGGGTCTTTTCAGCTGAGCTCTTTGAGGACTGGAATCTTTCTATTCACATTCAGATGTATCAGGGTACCCATAGTAAAGAGTCCAAAAAGAAGAAACAAAAGAAGTCTAACTAGGAAAACTATAAGTTGTGTTACCCTTCAACAGTCAGGAAGGACTCAAAGGGGTATCCAGCATTAAACTACTAAACAGGTGATTTGCTGATTTGAACTTTACCTCATATTGGAACTCAAACAACAAAAGAAAACACTTGTTTTTGCTCTTGGGATATTTTGCAATGTTAGTCCCTCCTCCCATTACACTTCTTCTCTTTCACTAATATCCCAACTACTCCTCACACCTGCTCCCACTTTCAACTTTTACTAATACATCTGCCCAGCATCTGGAAAGGCACAATGGGAAATAAAACACCTGCTGCTGGTATAAAACAATGTGTGGGCTCCATGCCCTAGAAAAACCACATAAGAGTGATTGGTAGAATGTTATCAACTTGAAGTTTACAGTGCAAAAACGTAGGTGAACTCATGGAGTGTGCAGGCTCCGGGGGAAAATCAATTGCTTACAAGAGTCTTTAGAAGACAAACATTGCACCCTTTCAATCAGAGATAGAAAGTAGAACTGTGGGGGGAAATGAATTACCAAGGCTCTTCCCCTCAGTTTTGAGGGGAAAGCTTCATTTTCTGACACAAGGGCAAAATTGCTCCCCGAGTTAGAATCCTTTGGGACTTGAACTCTCTTGTATTTTGTTCATGCACTGCTACCTTTGTGCACTTATGAGAGGGAGGAGGAAGAGGGCTAAAATGCACCGTCTGGGCCATGCAATTAGTATCTTTTTCATTCAAAGGTTCGGCTGCCGCCACAAGGACACAGGACGATCGCGTTCAGTTTTGGGGGTGAGGGGAAAGAGGGGGGTGATGTGGGGAAAGCAGACGTTTCCTTGGGCTGATCATCAACCCATCCCCTTCTTCCTGACCGCCTCGGGGCCTCCGACGGGCCCGTGGGGGCTTCTGCAAGGTGTGTGTGTGTGGGGGGGGGAAGCCGGCGCGACTCACCTGCAGGATGCGATCCAGCCCTTCTTGGCCCAGGCAAGGGAATTCCTTGAGGAGCTGCGTCTTCTTCTGCTGGTAGCCCTCGGAGGCGGCTCGCCAGTAGGGCTCCTCCAGGACTTCGAAGATCGCGGCGCCGATGGAGAGGTAGAAGATGATCGCGGACGTCAGCAGGGGACCCCTGTCGACCATGGCGGCGCCCAGTGGGGGACGCTCAGCTACAGCGAAAGGCAGGAGAAGATGATGGGTGGGTGTGTGTATTGGGGGGGGGGGCGAGAGTGGAGAGGGCTGCGCCTCGGAGGGGAAAAGGCAGAAGCGAAGGCGGCGGCGGCGGCGCGGAAGAGCCCCGAGCTCCCTCTGGAGAGAATGCCAGGGACATCCACCCGCTCCCTCGCTTCCCTTGCCGCTACTTCCCACCCCTTTCCTCCTCCTCCTCCTTCCCCCGCTTCCCCACCCCCGGGAGCCCCCCTATTTTTTATTTTCTCCTCACTTTTGCTCTCCTCCCACCGCCGCCGCCGTCTCCACCTCCTCCTCGGGGCTTCTCCTCGCCGCCGCCTCCTCCTCCTCCTCCTCCTCCTCCTCTTCGAGCGGGTCTTCCCTGCTGGCCTTTCGCTTTCCACGGTTTGAATTTGGTGCCCTTCTGCTCCCCCACTCGCCTCCCCACCGAGCAGCGCATGCGGAGCGCTTTCCGGCTGGCAGGTGGTAGCGGCGGCGGCGGCGGCGGCAGTCAACGGGGCTTGCTTGCTCTCTCTCGCTCTCTTTTTCCCGCCTCAGAGACGGAGCGAGCGCGCCTTCAGACGGCCGGCTGCTCCTCTTCCGCCATGTGGCGCGCCCGGCCTGCGCTTGGCGAGAACCGCTGCGGGGGGGGGGGCGCGCTCGCTGTCCAACGGAATGGCCGCTCCTGCTGGGCGCCACGTCCCGCAGCCCGCGCTTTCCTTCCTCGCGTCCTCCTCCTCCTCCTCCGCCGCCGCCGCCGCCGCGGAACGCCCGCCCGCCCCGCGGTGCCAGCGTGTGTGGGAAGGTCAAGGCTGCCGGTTGGCACCGCCCGGGCGGGTTAAACGGGGAGGGGGGGGTTTGGAGTTGTTGTGAGCGCCAACGCGGAGGTGCTGCCTCTTACCTGGACCTGGGAGGGAGCGTGCGTAACGAGGACGGTGGATGGCATACGCGCGCACACCCACACCAACACACATTAACACACAAACACACACACCACTTCGCCCGCCTCGGCTCTCCCCGGGGCGAAGGGGAAGCTTCGCGCCCTTAGCTTTAAAAAAAAAAAGGGGGGGCCCGACGCCCTCCCGGTGGAAGGGAGCGGACTCGTCTCCGGCTGATCTCTCTCCCAGCCGGGCAGATTATCAGCGTTGGGCAGGCCTGGCTCGAGGCGATCGGGTGGGCTCCCCCGACCTGCCTTCGGTTGGGTCCCTTGGACTCTCCTGAGCGCTCTCCGAGTCACACCCGAAAAGCATCAAACTCCTCCAGAGAAGCCCCTTTTGGACATTCTGCCTCTCTTACGAAACACGGTTGGGGAAGATCAGAGGAGAGGAGGTGGCCACCCTGTAGAACTCCCCGCAGTTCTGCCTTTCAAGTTGGGAAATTTTCAGACTGGAAAAAAACGGGGGAGAGAGGTTCCCCCTTCCTCCATTTTTTTCTCCAAAGGTATATTCCCCATTTCAAAATTTCCTAAAATTTCACTTCTCTAGCTACACAAAGCTGATCCTTTTTACTGTTCAGTGTTTTGAAGGGGGTGATTTAAAAAATTTCCTCTAGTGGCCATTTTGAATTCCAATGGGGGCAGAACAGCATGATACTCTTCAATAATTGATAGCAAAATCAAATAAAATGTGATCTGCTGTCTTTGGCCAGAGCAAGGAAATCATTGCCTTTGATTGGTGATTTGCTCTTGCAATGAGTTCTTACTGCATTATGCTGGGCTACTGCCTCTGACCCTTCCAGGGGAACAGCAGGGCAAATTGAGTTGAGGCCGCCCAGTATATTCTGTGGTCCCATTGCAAAGGAGGAGAGCATTGCCTCCACATCATTATGTACTTGCTCGCTCTTTAGCCATAGAGCAGGGAGGACTGGGTGAGCAATGAAGTGCAAGAATTAGCCACTGGCTCTTTGACCATTTGCGTTCCCTTTCCCTCTGAAAATTTCTGTATGTCTCATTCCTTAAGTGGCTTGAAGGGAAGAGTCTGCAGCCATATTTCTGAAGAAGTTACATTAAAATGTAATAAAGTTAGTTTTTAAGGTGCAACATGTTTTGTGTCTTTTGTTTTGGTTTTCTTTGATATTTGCCTGCAATTCTTGGAAAGACTAACACGGCTACCCTCTTTGAAGGGAAGAGCGATTGGATCTATCCTCTGAAAAGGGAGAGCTGCACAAGAGAGCAAGTGTGATTACCAAGCAGCTGCTTTCAAGAGCAGGTGCTCTGCCAAAGTATGCCCTCTGTGGTCCCTCTGCCCTGTATGGTGCAGGAATTGGGCACAGGTTGAGCTGTTCACTGCAGCTCTCCCTAGTGAGAGGGTGAATGAGTGGGCTTGGGAGGTCAATATTTTTAGGGGCATGGAGTCAGCTGAGAGGAAGATCAGATGATTTGATGACTCAGCTACCCTTGCAAGAGACTGGACATTTGGGAATAGGAAATGAAGTCACTCAAAGAAGCAAAATGGTTGGTCTAGTTTCTGATGTTAAGTGCACACGATATAAAACACACGTGAGACTGGTGATCCCAGTGGTTATGTCTTATGTTCCAAATGGTGGCTTAGGAGCAAGGATCAGAGTGGGCCTCCAGGCCCATAGTTCACAATGTTTTGGTGCTGCTGCTGCAATTTTCTCATACATGGGGTACAAGAAGCATGTGTGCCTTCATCTGCCCCCCCAAGTCTATGTCACTGTCTGCTAGAACAGAGGATGGACGGGGTGCCATGGTACACTCTTTCTTTCGAAGCATCAACTTTATATGTTGAGGGGCAAAGAATTAATGACACAGTGGAAATATGATGGGAAAGCTGACAGTTTGCTTCCAACTTCATGAAGTGCTCAGGCGACCGCTATGGAGACTTCTCTTGAGGCTGAGTAGTGCTGGGAGATGTTGCCCTTCATTTTCTTAACACTGTCCAGTCAGTTCATCTCTAAATTTGGTGCCCTCCAAGTTTTGGCATCATGGAGCTAAGCCCTGGTTCATGGGTCTGTGGACACCACAATGAGAGAGAGAGAGAGAGAGCATTGCTGAAAATAAACTTTTGACTTTCTCATCTCTTCAGTGTTTTCCTGCCATTTCTGACTTACTGCTACAGGATTTTTAGGGACGTGCCCACATGTAATGTTGGGAAGCCTAATGCCTAGCCAAGCCCTTTTATGCTCCCAGATGTTTTTCAGATCAGCCTTGCCAGTCACTTCCTCCTCTCTAATTTGGGGTTTTGTTTTTTTTTATTGTGCCATCAGGTCAGTTCTGACTCATGGTGACCTGACTCAATAGTGATCCCTTCTGAAGTAAGTGATACAGTACTTACAAAGAAGGGATCACCATTGCTACTTTCCCAATGAGGCTATTTTTTATGCTAGTTGTAGGAATTGGAACCCAAATTTTCTGAGTCCTAATCTTTCACTACACTACACCACCACACTATATTTGCTGTACCAGCTACAGGATGCTGGCTTTAGATACACTGGCTGAAATCCTGTTTGTCTTTGCTGAATGTAAAGTCACAGCAGCATAAACATGCTGGGCATTAGACGCAGGCAGTTGCAATTGTGAAATTCAGTTGCACAATTAACCACACAACTCTCTTTTCACCCATTACGTGGCATGGATGTGGATGTGGTTTGTGAGCAGCACTCCTACCCCGTTTCTCTTTATTATATTACCACAGGTTCACCTATTCATAAACCTAGTTTGCAAACATATCCAGGACTCAGGGTAGCACTTCCAGTTAAGAGAGAAAATACAGAAGTAGATGGAAAATAATGCTACTTCATATAAGTCAGTTTCCCCCTATTTAGTTAGAAAAATGCTTATTCCTATTTTAGTGTACATAACTTTCCAGCCCAACCCTGGTTTAACAATGGTCATGAGAAAATTGTGGCATTTCTTCCCCTTTATCTGTTCCTTTGTCTGTACAGTGCCTGTGCACTTTGTATGGGACTGGTACATAAATATTGGTATTGTACATAAAACACAGTGTCGTGTCATGGGGGGGGGAGGACAAAGCCCTTATCCAAAGTTTGTTGAAGAAGAAGAGCAAAACAGTTGGGTCTCACAAGATGACTTGACCAGTAAATAAGTGAAGGCCAAGATCCAGCATGGATCTTATGTTCTTATGTTAAGTTAGCTGAATAATTCAGTGTTTATTATTGCCAGATACACAATGTATTGGCCTTGCATTAACTGTTGACCATTCAAAGATAAAAGAAAAACAAACAAAAACTGAAAACCCTACAGTAAAGTTGGATGGCTTATGCTGTTCAGAAGTTCAGAAGACAAGCAATATGGTCCAACCAAGCATATAAAGGCATAGAAGAAGTCTTTCTACACACACATTAATTTAGTGCCTTCATTCCAAATGGTACATGATAGAGCAGTACTGGGGTTGGGGTGGTGGGGAACTGAAGTCCTTATTACAGATGGGCACAAATGGCCACTTTGCCTCTGATGCATCCTTTGGATGAACACGTGTTTGTTTGGTGGTTCCCAATTCCACTTAGTCCAGCAGGCACCCATTCAGAGGCAGCTTCCTGGCAGAGCTGGGAAGTGCTGAACACATGCCCATATTGACTCCCTCTCCCAAGGACCTTAACGTCTAATGCAAAAGAGGGGTGAAGCGGTCAAGATAAACGAGGGAAAAGAATAAAATATTGTTTAGTTAAGTAATAATTATTTCTTTCTTTCTTTTACAGTATATGCCACTTTTCTCTCCAAGGTGGCTCACAACAGATAAAACGCCATATAAATATTTTTTTTTAAAATGCAAACAATTAGTAAGATTTTTTTAAAAATCATGTTTAAAAACAATGTAAAATTTGTAAGTTAAAATGCACCCTTGCTGAGACAATTTACTGCTTAAAAGCCTGCCTGATGACATAAGAATGAGAGGGACCAGGTGAAACTGGATTCTCAGAGCAGTGCATTCCAGTGCCTGGGGGCAACCACTGAGAAGGCCTTCTCTCATGCCCTCACCATACACACTTGGGGAAGTGGTGGAACTGAGAGAACTCCTCCCTGCCTGAAGATCCTAAAAGTTCATACGGTACGATACATTCCTTCAAACAGTGCATTGGAATTTATGGGAATTATCTGGGCATGGGGATTGCAGGGTTTTATTGGGAGACTGGAAAAGTTCCCTTTATTGAACTGCAATATGTACACCCCCCTGCAGAATGGCTCCCCCCCCCCACTGTGGCAACAGCTTTACTGCAGAATTTGCACGAGGTTTTAAAAGAAGAGAGAGAGATGTGATGTACACACCTTGCTTTTTCTTTTTGAAAGGGAGCTCCAGTCATAAGGACCTAAGAGGGAGAAAAGGCAGGGTCATTTAAGGCCACAGGAAATCTTCAGATGGCTGAGAGTGGCAAAATTTGAGAAGCGCAGGGACAGAGATATGCTTAGTGAGGGACATTTGAGACTGGAAGGAGGCTGTTGACATATACAGATACTGTATGCAGAATAATCAGAAGTCATTCAGCACTTATAAGACTAATTTCTTATTGTCATAAGTTTTCATTTCTCCAAGCACAATTCTTCAGATGAAAGAGTGGCTGACCCTGGATACTGTACCTATTTCTATAAAGGGTTTCTTCTAGTTGTGACTGTAATTGTGTAATCTTGTGCTAAAACTACCAAGGAACACGCAAAGTGAAGACTGAAGGCATATAACTGGCACAATTGCTTATTTGTTGATAGCGTTACATGCCTGCAGCCCCAGTTGCTCTATACAGTATATGCACAATTATATAGATAGCATAGAATGCTACGCTTCCTAACTGTAATGTCTTACCACCAAACTTATGAAAGGTGTGATTTGTTGGTAAGCCTGGGGCAGTAATCAGCAGGTTGCGCAAGCAGGTATAAACTTCTTGTATTCTATTTAGTTGCTTCTTACAGTTTGTGTTTGAGACCATAGAAAGAATATCCAATACGTCCCTGCAGATGCTCACCCAGGCAGTGTTCTAAATTCCGAAGGGAGTCACTTACAACCTTGCAAGACATGGTGTTCCTTCCAAACCTTCCCAGGAGGGCAGGGCACACTTTTGATTGTCTAAATTAAATGGGTTGGCAGGTCCCAGTAGTTAAATCATTGGCAAAATGGGCTGGCCTTTTTCAAGTAGTGAAGTCTTATATATCTAAGCCTTGTTTGCTTAGAACTTGCCCATCCTTTGTTTTTTTGCTTCCACAGGTATCATCTTTGCAGCATAGCAGAAGTAACTAGTACAGTATTCCCTATCAAGAAACAGAACCTCTTAAAGGTCAGGCAAGCTGGTTATTATGTGGTTAAGGAAATTTGCATGGATTTACTGCCTCCCTGGAAGCAGTAGCTGTACATTCTGTCCAAGGATTTAATCCTGCAGAAGAGGAAGCTCTATAAAAATAAGGAAAAGAACATAGGCAAGTTCATGTTCTCTGGCCAGCAAAATATTGCTTTGTTTTTATGCTTCTTTGATTTTTTTTTGCATTTTCATGTTACCTTTCTCCCAGGAAAAGGACTCAAGTTGCCTGCTGCCAGGTCTTTTCTGATGTGCCTGCATTATAAATACACCCATGCTTCTCAATTGATGAATTTATTTATTTGACTTTGTAATTCTTGAATCCAACATACCTGAAGGGCTTCTCTTAATGGGCATTGATTTCACAATGGTAGGATAACGTTGTCCTTCCAGATGTTTGGGTCTGCATCTGCCAACATTTGGGAACGTGCCCAATGGTAAAGGACTATAGGAGCTGTTAAGCAAAACATCTGGAGAGACACTTGTTCCACTAGCATAAATTCACCAGAACCACTGGTTGTCTTCTTCCTGTTTTGTTCAGTTCTGTGTCCACTAACGCAGAACAGGGAATTTTTCACTCTCTGTGTATTTTCCCTACAACGTACAGAATCTTTACCATTGGATCTTCTAGGAGGAACTGCTAGAATCTGTGGGGCAAAACATTGGGAGGGTCAAATTTTCTACAGCTCCAAATTTAAAACAAAACAGAGATTTCAAGGCCATTGTGACCTTATTTGTTGTCCTTGGCTTTAAGTCTGCCCCAGTCCCCCTCCACCATGCCCAAATGTAGAAGACTACAGTTTAACTTTTGATAAGCATGCTCAGAATGTGAGCAAAAATCAAAGCAAAACAAAAGACACAAAACATGTGGCACCTTAAACACTAACTTTCATATTTTAATGTAACGTTTCGCGGACACGTCCACTTCTTCAGACATGTAGCGGCAGAATGAGGTGTGTAATATAATATGTGATGAGATATACATTGCATACCAGATGTTCATTGGTGGATAGGGGAGGGGGAAGGGGAGGGAGAGATGATTATGGTAGTTGTAGAAGTAGTGGGAGGATTTGGCCAGGGGTTCATAGATATGTTAAGCATTGTTAATGGTTCTGTGGAGGAGGGAGGGATGATTAGTTGTACAAATGGTGGGAATGAAGATTTGGCTGGGGGTCATAGATATGTTAAGTATTGCTAATGGCTCTGTGGCCAGGGTCTGTAGAAATGTACATTCAGAATGTGAATGTGCAAAGGAAGAGGATCTTGCTTATTTAAAAAAAGAAATAAATAAAAGGAATGTAACCACCAGTTTTCTGCTAAATAACATTTATGCTAAATGTCCAGCTTCACTGAACGTCTGTGTTTAGTCTCATCAGTCTTGTGTGTGTGTTGTGTCGTTACAGTCGTGACCGACCCTTCGTGACTCCATGTCCGTGGAGTTTTCTTCTGCTAACACAGAGTTGAAGAGGTTGATACAGATGATCACATCATATAACAATGGTGGTTTCCTGCAAGGTGTTTTCCCGATATAGAGAAGACAATAAATAATGATACAGTATAAGCCGTATGCTGTAGCAGCTATCTTCTCATCTGTGTTGAGTAACAATTACCTTTCAAGCAATGCAGTGTATCTGTCACAATTATGAAATTAGAGTTACCAACACAGCCGTAACACTGCTAGCTGCACATAACAGCTGTGCAGGAACCATTCATTTTTTCTTCAGGCTTGCATCATGGTTAGACCTTTGATGTACAGTACATGGAAGGAAAAAGGATGGTACTAGTCGCTTTAGGAAGCCATAAAGTACTACCACAAGCAGCAATTCTAGTTATTTTACCTGATCAGGTATTTTGGAGAATGAAACATGTTTCCATGGTCAAAGGGCCTGTCCAGATTGGGGTATTGGGAATGGCCTGGTTCTCACTTTAAATGTTTTTATCTTCAATGTGATCTCAGTTGAGTAATCCTTCACAAAAGAGATGTTTTATTACCCTGTGAAAAAGGTCCACACAAGTGTTTGGAGCCCTGGTTTGTTTTTGAGTAAGGTCACCCATTGATTCAGATTAGTTTAATATATTTGCAATCTATTATTAGACATTCAAATCAATCCCACTTCCCTTCCATTTGATTATTTTCCACCCCTTGGGAACTTTTTTTTTACAGACTGGTTCCCTCCTGATATATCAGCACTGTTGTTGCTAGAATTTGATAATTTAATTTGTTTGACCTAGCAGGGTATATGGTAAAACAAAGCAATGGCAGCAGAAAAAAACATATGTGTGAGAGAGAAGTAGCCAAAGTTCTTAGTATCCACCCTATTCAGAGTAATAAAAATCACTCTAAAAGCACTTTAAGTAGAAACAGTATCTTTGTTTACAGTTCTGATCCTCAGTTACAGTCAGAAGTATAAATGTAAGGAGAAAAGAAGAAATTGCAATCTCCACTATGTGGGAGGCTGAATCCACCATTCACCTCCATGGTCGGATGTCAAGAACTACATGTCTGACTTGTTTGGAGTTTAGAGAAGAAGAGGGAAGAACAAATGAACAAGAGAAACAAAGCAAGCAAGTAAACCAATAGGAAGAGAGGACGGGCAAGCCAGAGACAGGAAATAGAAGTTTGCTAATTGGTTAATGACAAAGACAGTCATATTGGCAGCAGGATTTCCATTTAGCAATTTCTGGTTCCTAGCTTTGTCAATTTCAACTGTTTTCAAGCTAGGCTTTCAGATCCCAGCAAGAAGGCTGGAGGGGAGGGCTGTCTCCTCCAAATTGATGCTCCTCTACATGGGTTTTACTTGCAATTAAGTCCCACAGCCATGAATTGTTTCGGATGGGAAGGGTATGTTGAACAGGACAATACTGGGCCATTGGCCAGGAGTAGAATCCACAGTAAAATATATGTGAAATTAAGTTGTACTTGGGATATTTATCTCTTCAGCTCTATTATGTGTATATGGATTATCTCCTATGTGTGTTTTGGTGCCTATTACAATTTGGGGAGATAGCTATCATTTGTAGTTCCTACATTCATCGCTGAAATTAACTGCTACTTCCCTATGTTTTAAAAATTGCAAGCTTTGCAGAAGACATTCCCATGGATTTAATCTTACCAGGGAATTAATTACTTAGCATCTTATTTCTCATGGGAATCTATTGCAATAGGGACTCTTAACCTATATCATATGTACAAGCCTTCCATTAAATTTAATTAGGCATCACCTTTATAAAAAGTTAATCTACATAATCTAAAGTATTGCCCTATGAAACTCACGGCTACATGGCAGCATCCCCCACCCCCGCCCTGATATTGCCAGTTTACTCGCTACAGTTGAGGATGCTGGACTGAACAGAAGGTGTGAGCTTATATTTGTGTGTGCACGTGTTCTGTGCCATCAAGTTGGAACCTACTTCTAGTGACCCTAATAGGGCTTTCACAGTGAGGTATTTAAGAAGTGGTTTGTCAATTCCATCCTCCCAGTTAATTTCCTTGGCTGAGCAAAGATTCAACCCTTGTTCTCCAGAGTTCTAGTCCATCGGTCCTTCCATTATACCACACTGGGAATCCTCTGTATACCATCTATCTAAATGAAAATGCAAGTTTATTTATTTTGGGATGGGTGGGTGGGTGGAAAAATATTCTGTCTGTCTTGGCGTTTCGTCTACAGGTGGCCATCAACAGAGCCAGTAGGCTTTTAATAGAAATCCGTTACAAAACTGTGATGATGATGATGATGATGATGATGATTTCCAGGTAGAGAATACTCCTGGGACAGCCTGGAACTGTGCAGCTTGCCCAAGGCCACACAGGCTGGCTCTGCTTGCCAGAGGCGCAGGGAGGAATTGAACTGCCAACCTCTGGTTCCACACCCAGATTTCTAAAATTACTGAGCTATCCAGATCTACAAAACTGTACATTAAGACATTACTATGCATGTCACACGTTACTATATCATATTATTGTGCCTTCTCCACAACGAGCCAACTCAGAGTACTTAAAGCAGATGGGGGTGGGGTGGAAACTTTAAGGGGAAACATCTTATCATTTGGCCGTAAGAGTAATCTTATGATTATATCAACAATGTCTTTTTTGTTCAGAACTTTCACTCCCATCTCTCTTGTCTCCTGCAGAATGCATGGCAAGGACTATTTTGCCACCCTCTCCGCACGCTGCACCCTTAGTGTCTATAGGAAGAAAAAGATTGCCTAAGCCAGGCATGTCCAAACTTTGGCCCTCCTGATGTTTTGGACTACAACTCCCATAATTCTAAGTTTAGACTGCCAATGGCAAAGGACTGTGGGAGTTGTGGTCCAAAACATCTGGGCCGAAGTTTGGACATGCCTAGCCTAAGCCATCTATACTTTTATTGTTCGCTCTTAGATCTTTGCTTTTCCTTAAGTGATTTTCCACAGCTGGCACCTCTCATTGTGCTGACTGATTTAAAATACCTCTCCTGACTGCATAATTGATTCCCTTTCTTTTAAAAAAAATCTTCCTTTTCCACACTGTGACACTTTCTCACCCTTTCTGTTTAAATGGTAAACAGAAATTTTAAATTGTTCAGGCTCAGCACCTGTCGCACGGGCCGCACCGTTTTTTTTCCTGTTAGTTGAGTTAACGAAAAAAGACCAAAATGGTTCATTTACATGGCTAAAAATAACCCTGGTTTTAAAAATGCTGTGAGGAGAAGCAGCTATCATAGTATTGTGAACAATTCTGTAGTTGCGGTGCTCATCAGTTGCTTTAAACAGTTCAGTCCAGAAAGGAAATGTCTTTCAACCCTGCAATGCTTCGCAAAACCCGTTTGCTGTACAGATGTTTCCTAGATCAAATGCGTGGACTAATAATGTCAGATAAATTGTTCCAGGTTAAGTAAGTGGAAAAGATAGCAAAGGAAGTCTGGCGTGCAGAAGCCACTGCTTGAGACATAATTAATGGGGAAACATTTCGAGGCTTTGGAGGTCTCTGTAATTAAAAGTGTCAGAGGGTACGGATGCTGATGAAAGCAGTATTGACCCAGGTTCCAAGGAAGCATTTATGATGGGAGTAGAATGAAATCTGACCTCCTGTGCTGCATAAGCATACAGTAATGGGCTTCCAGTGGCAGATTCTCAAGTCCCACAGCAAACAGGTTGCAGTCAGATCAAAGACAGGCCATAATAGTAGGGTTGCTCCCATGTATTAAGAACAATACTTATTTATCTCTTTTTGAAGCCTGTGGTCTCAGCCTTGGAATCTCCCACCAATAACTCCATTAGTTGCTGGTGAAATTGTTCTTTATTAGATTGGGTGCTCAATCCTGCCTCATTAAGAACTTCCCTGATTTGAACAAACTACATGTTGTATGGTAAATATCACTGTAAAAACAATTTAAAGCA
Organism: Phrynocephalus guinanensis; assembly: GCA_037367245.1. NCBI lineage: Eukaryota > Metazoa > Chordata > Lepidosauria > Squamata > Agamidae > Phrynocephalus > Phrynocephalus guinanensis. The sequence continues at coordinate 69,279,824 of CM074733.1, read as the reverse complement.
GAAAATGGCATGTTTACTTACAGTTCTCATTGGTAGTTACAACCGGGGGAGGGGGAGAGAAAAATTGAGACTCCTGCATGCAGGAGACCCTGCATGCTTGCTGCTTGGAGGATAGTTAGAAATATAAGAAATATAAGATGGGGTCTGCTCTGGTCAGACCCCATGTGGAGTATTGTGTCCACTTCTGTGCACCTCAATTTAAAAAAGATGTTGACAATCTTGAATGGGTCCAGAGGAGGGTGACCAAGATGATTGAGGGTCTGGAAGAAATGTCTTACGAGGAGCAGCTTAGGGAGCTGGGAATGTTTAGCCTTACAAAAAGAAGACTGAGAGGGGATATGAGAGCTATGTTTAAATATTTGAAAGGATGTCACATTGAAGAAGGGAGTGGTTTGTTTTCCATGGCTTCAGAGACTAGGACGTGGGCAATGGTCTCAAACTACAGGAAAAGAGATTAAATTTTAACATTAGGAAGAACTTCATGACAGAGTTGTTTGGCAGTGGAATATGCTGCCACGGGGGGGGGGGGGGAGTCTCCTTCTTTTTAAACAGAGGCTGGATGGCCATATGTCAGGAGCACTGTGATGGGGGATTCCTGCATGGCAGGGGGTCGGACTAGATGGCCCTTGAGGTTTCTTCCAACTCTATGATTCTATGATTCTATAATTATGTAGGACCATCAACAAACACACGAGTGGAAACAAAAAATACATACAGCTCCGCCCCCCACACCCCACGAGTTTCCTTTGCCTCAAATGCCAGAGATGGGGAAATAATTTGTTTAATCAAACGAGTGGCAATGGGCACTACAGAATGGTGGGGCTTTAGGCCATAAAGCCCCCTGTCACTGATACACACTGTTAATACATGAAAGATAGCTATTATCCCAACAGAGGACCCCCAAATGTTTGTCCTTGGCCTCCTTTAATACCATCATCCTCCCTCCTCCCATCTTGCCCGCTATTCCTCCATCTCTGATTCCGCAGAGACACTGCATATTCTGAGTTCTGAAAAATGCAAGATTTTATATCAGGTAGTTTTTAGAATTTTGTGCAGATAAAGTAGGATGAGTGATGGAGTGCCATAGATACTGTTCTTTGATCTGAATTTGGTAATTTGTTTCAATGTAATTAATGACTGTCTCCATGTTTTAATTTAGAAAACAGGATTAATAATTAGTTCCATATTAAATGTTTCATGCTGCTGTTCTGTCACACAGTGGCACTGAAGAAGACTCATAAAACCATATAAGCCAATGAATGAAAATACAATTAACAATAGAAAACAAACAACAAGATTTCTTGCATCTATTATGAAAAATGCCCTCTATTTGGAATTCCTATTGACAACAGAAGCATGTGAGAAAAACGACAGACTCTCATGTCATGCTCAAATGCCTCAGGGATGCAGCTCTTAAATATTCTTTCTGTTTTCAAGCATGTGAAATAGTTCAGCAATTCTCCAGAATGAATACTTGTCACCCAGTCATGTGCAGACCTGTCTGCTGTAGAAAGAAGCTGTTGTGGGGAATCTTGTAAACATGTTTTTACTCCTTTAACTCTGTTACTCTCATAAGCCTGTTAACTATGCCAATAAATGCACTGTAGGCGTGTTCTATAGGGATCATAGTGCATCAGATTTTTGTGGCAACGAGAATTGTTGCATGAGATTGTTGAAGAAAATATTTCAAATCATAACAGTAGCAAAAATTTTACAATGTGAGTACTATCTTTATATCATAACTACATCAACGATAAAGCATGCTACTCTCCATACATTCAAGAATTAATATAGTTTTGATCACTATTAATAATTGTTATTGATTATATTAATTAATACATTATGATTTGTTAGCATTACTAAATAGTCTTGATCCTGTGATAGGAATTCAATGCTTATTAATTATTACTTAATAAAGACTATGAAACATTCTAACAACTTTGCTCTCAAAATGTCTTAAAGTGATGGCTTACAGCATTTTTGTTAACCATACCCTCTTAAATCAATTATAAATTAACAATATTCTTTAGTAAGTTTCCGTTTTTATTTTGCCCTTCTATTAACTGGGCTCCATATATTACTCATATTTGGTGAATGTTGTTGTTGTCTTGTCAAGTTACTTTTGACCACTGCAAGCCCTACTAGGGCATTCATCTAATATTGTAAAAATGTTTTTTACTCTTAGTCCTGGGCCAAAGCTAATGGAATGGGGTTCAACAGAGGGAAATTTAGGGTGGTGCATCTAGGTAAAAAGAATGAATTGCACAGATATAGGATGGGAGACACCTGGCTGGAAAATAGTACCTGTGAAAGGGATATGGGAATCTTGGTGGACCACAAATTGAACATGAGTGTGATGCAGCAGCCAAGAAAGCCAATGCGATTATTGGTTGCATCAACAGAAGCATCGTGTCTAGATCAAGGGAAGTGATACTACCACTCTATTCTGCTCTGGTCAGACCCCATCTGGAGTACTGTGTCCACTTCTGTGTACCTCAATTTAAAAAGGATGTTGACAATCTTGAATGGGTCCAGAGGAGGACGACTGGGATGATTGGGGGTCTGGAGGAAATGTCTTATGAGGAGCGGCTTAGGGAGCTGGGAATGTTTAGCCTTACAAAAATAAGACTGAGAGGGGATATGATAGCTATGTTTAAATATTTGAAAGGATGTCACATTGAAACGGGGCAATGGTTTCAAACTACAGGAAAAGAGATTCAATTTAAACATTAGGAAGAATTTCATGACAGAGCTGTTTGGCAATGGAAAATGTGCCGCGGAGGGTGGTGGAGTCTCCTTCTTTGGAGGTTTTTAAGCAGAGGCTGGATATCCAGGCCATCTGTCCGGAGTCCTGTGATGGGGGTTCCTGCTGGCAGAGGGTTGGACTAGATGGCCCTTAAGGTCTCTTCCAACTCTATGATTCTATTATTCTTGTTTAGTCAATAACAACGATTAAAGGTCAATAGGGAGTGTTAAATATATAGATTAATTAAATAGATGGCTATTGCTTACTTCTTCTCACTTTCCTGTTCACAGGGCAGTTTGTATCTGCCATGAGTGTGATCAGTGCAAGCTTGATGACTTCATACTTGGGCCCTGATCCACAAAAACTAGCAAATGGTATGATTTCTTTAGTGGCATATAAAGGCTTCAACTACACCTGCATTTGTACTGCCAAGTTTGATATGCTTGGATTGTACAGTAACACCTCTTAAAATGGATTTAATTCATTCTATGAGTTTTTTCATTTTATGAAATATTCGTCTTGCAAAACGCGGTTTCCTACGGGAATTTTATTTATTTATTTATTTATTTATATTTATTTGAATTTTGCTATGATTTTTCATATTGTGAGGCACCCCATAGGGAGTTTTCATTATGCGAAGCAACCCTATCCCCAGAATTTTTTTCATCTTACGAATTTTTCATCTTACAGGGCATTCGTCTTAAGTATTAGTGTATATGGAAATGCCTGAGATTGATGACCAAATCTCACAGAAGGCCAGATATCTTTGAGGCTTATGGACTACAAAGAAAATGATCATCATATATTTGGTAAAGAAACAGTCTCGTCTGTAATGAGGAGGCTCTCAACTACATTCAGTGAAGTTTTCACAGCTCATTTCCTCTGGGTAATGAGTGTATGTGTTGCCAAATAGCAGCAAATAATTGAAATAAACCAGGCACAGTGTTTCTCTTGTAGGAAGTTTTCTGTAGGGAGCAGACAGATGAATATTATTGCTCTGAGACCATCTATAACTATTTTCATGTCTGATAAATGTTGGAAATGTGATCAAAATGTGGGTACTTTTATCACGTATGGTGGATTTGTGATCAAGTTAAAATTGGATTAAAAACACATACATGTCTTGTTAAAATGTTAAAATTAATTAAATTAAAATTAAAAATAATTTATCAGAGTTGGAAGTAGACTACATATTATACCAGGATTTCTGTATCATGCTGATACAGAATGCTTATGACCTGTTTTTCTAAAACTCTATGCCAGTGATAGTGAACCTTTTAGAGACCGAATGCCCAAACTGCAATTCAAAACCCACTCATTTTTTGCAAACTGCAAATACAGCAGTTTAACCTGAATACAGGTGGCTGTGAAGGGGCGATGTTGGGTGCCCACAAAAAGGGCTCTGAGTGCCACCTTTGGCACCTGTGCCATAGATTTGCCAACATTGCTCTATGCTGTTACCTGAACCATACACCAGTATTCCATATCTAGATTTCAGGATCTGTCCCATTCAGAGAGCTGCCCCCATCCTGTTCATATCTGTTGTAGCATATAACAAAAATGGGATCTACCACCTGTTAGTTTAATCAATTTTTTCCTTATATGTCTAGTAAATGTTGGAAATGCAATCAAAAAGTGGGTGCTTATGGTGGATTTGTGATCAAGTTTAAAAAATTGGATGAAAATACATACATGTCTTGTTAAAATGTTTAAAAATATAAAGATTTTAAACAAGAACTATTTTTATTAGGTATAATACCAGAAAATGTTGATAAAAAGAAAATATATATTTAACATTGCATATAGACATGGGCACGATTTGGCGAAATCGGTAACGACAATTAATCTGCCAGAACTCGAACTCGAACCGACTAAAGAAAAATTGGGTCTGATTTGTCGTTGCCGTTCCTGGCATCGCAGCGATCGCGCGATGCCAAGCGGCACAGGAAAAAAGTTTTAAAAATAAAAAAACCCGATTCCCGGCCAAAAAAGCAGGCGAAAATATGCCTGCCTGAGTGAGGGCACCTACCAGAGGGGTGGTTTCGGGGGGGGGGGGGTCCCCGGCCTCCCTCCCCTCCTCTCCTGGGCTGCGCAAAGTGTGCATCCTCGTCGTCGAGTCGCACTCGCGCACGCCAACTCGCCAAGCGGCGCGGCACAGGAAAAAAGTTTAAAAAAAAACCCTGATTCCCGGCCAAAAAAGCAGGCGAAAATATGCCTGCCTCTCAGTAAGGGCACCTACCAGAGGGGTGGTTTCTGGGGGGGGGGGGCCCCGGCCTCCCTCCCCTCCTTTCCTGGGCTGCACAAAGTGCACATCCTCGTCGTCGAGTCGCACTCGCCCACGCCAACTCGCCAAGCGACGCGGCACAGGAAAAAAGTTTTAAAAATAATTAAAAAAAAACCGATTCCCGGCCAAAAAAGCAGGCGAAAATATGCCTGCCTCAGTGAGGGCACCTACCAGAGGGTTGGTTTCTGGGGGGGGCAGCCTCCCTCCCCTCCTCTCCTGGGCTGCGAAAAGTGCACATCCTTGTCGTCGAGTCGCACTCGCCCACGCCAACTCGTCAAGCGGAGCGGCACAGGAAAAAGGTTTAAAAAAAAACCCCGATTCCCGGCCAAAAAAGCAGGCGAAAATATGCTTGCCTCAGTGAGGGCACCTACCAGAAGAGTGGTTTCTGGGGGGTGGGGAGTCCCCGGCCTCCCCCCCCTCTCCTCTCCTGGGCTGCGCATCCTCGTCATCTCGCCAACTCGCCATGCCATGCGGTGCGGGCGGGGGATCCAAAATGGGGTGACCGCAATATTTATTTTGAAATCGTGGTCCAAAAACACACCAAAGCACCACAGAAACATGCAAAAATAGCTATTTTAAAACTGCCTGAATTTTTTCAGTAGCAGCAGTGGGTTTTTCTTGCAACAAAACGTCTCCATTGATTTTATTTTATTTTAATTTTATTTTTATTTTTTTACACCTGCGCAATGATGGGCTGTCCATGGGAGTGGACCATGCAAATTTTTGGAGCCATTCCACCAATTGCATGGCCACTTGGCCAGGTTTTGACCGAGACTTCTGGGATGTGCCAGTCGGGTATAAAAAGCCACTAACCCTAGCCCGAACCCGAACCCGAACCCTAACCCTAACCCATACGCCAGTACACTGTCCTTTTTAGTTGGTCAGAGAGGCACCCAGAGGTGCACCCCAGTAACTCACCCTAACCTTACCAGTAACCCTAATCCTAGCCCTTGCGCTAACCCCTAACCCCAAGCCAGATCTGTGTTCTCGCATTGCACTACAGCAAGTACACTTCCCTTCTTAGTGAGTCACAGCGGGCGCCCGTAGGGGTCCGGTCCTCTCTCACTTCGCTCTCCAGCCCAAGCAGGCAGTGAGTCACAGAGGCACCCGAAAGAGAGGAGCCAACTGCAACTTAATGGTATGCATATCCAATTGGCTATGCATGCCATTTTGTAGTGGGTGAGGAGAGGAGGCACCCACGAGGTACCTCCAGGAGCCCGCTTTCCCTTCATGCTCGGCCAGAGGAGGCACCCACCCCAGAGAGGTGCCTCCAGGAGCCCCCCCCAAAACCAGTACTAATGACAGATGAAAAACCGACAAACGAAATGACAAATTTTTGGAAAATTTCGCGAAAAATGGAAACGAGCTGAAACGGGCCGGCTCCGACACACGACAACTCGAAACGTAATTTTTCCTGGTCGTGCCCATCTTTAATTGCATATTTTGACAGTAGCTAGGATTGTACTGGCACAACATTGGAAAAACGAAGGAATACCTACAGATGAAGAAATAATTAAGAAGAGTTTGGACTGTGTGCAAATGAACATACTTTGAATATTAAAGAGAAGGAAGATTCAGAATTGTAGTTCCTAAGTGCCTCCGTTTTGCCCTTTTGGAGATAAGAACAACATTCATCCTTCTTCAATCATCTGGTACCTCACTTATTTGCCATGATTTCCATAAAATAATGGACAGCAAGACCATGAGATGTTGGGGGATAGACAATTTCAGGGCAGTGTGTGAAGCTTGGGTCAAACTTAGTAACGGTAAGCAAGGTGGCCCATATCACCATGGGTCTCTTTTTGCCTTCCGCAGCAGGTACAGGTCACTGTCTTCCCACTCTATCTCCTTATCTTTCTTGTTTGGGTGAGGGTCTTGAGTTGGAGGCTTGGAGGCACATCCCCAGTTTAGAGACACTTGCTCCTGCCTCAGACAGAGATAGCAGGGAATCCAGTTGGTACTTAATGTCCAAATGGTTCTCACATGGTGGCAGCCAGATATTAACTCCTGCCTAACAGCTAGAGGGGGTTGTGAATCACTGGACAGACGAGTTGTCAGTGTCATATATTGACAGATCAAGTCTGGTGATCTGTTACTAATAAAGTGGAGGTCATATTTTGCTGTTGGTCTTGTAACATTAATTGCATGGCTAGTTGCTCGGGGCAGCAGTAGCTGCCATTTGAAGTCTCCAGTTGGAAGCCAAAAACATTATCCCCTTTCTAATGGTTTCAGGATGACATTATGGCATGCCATTGACACAGTCAATTCAGAGTGAAGAGAAAGTTTCAGACCTCGCTCTGGAGCTTTTTGTGTTCATTTCAGTGTGAGAAATTATTGATGCCAGTAACAAGGAGCACAGCTGCTTCTTAGATCATCTGAAATGGCAGCAAAAAAAAAAAGAGTTGGAGTACTGTAGTTTCTATCAAACCTTTTAATGGTATTCAGAATTCTATGCTACCAAAAAAATCTGAAAATATATTTATATTTGATAGCATACAGTTTATTTATTGTTTAAAATAATGACATAGGCACCATGTTGAACACTTTTTGATACCAAGTAGCATAGAATCATAGAGTTGGAAGAGACCTCAAGAGCAATCTAGTCCAACCCCCTGCCATGCAGGAACCCCCATCACAGGATGCCTGACAGATGGCCATCCAGCTGTTGCTTAAAAACCTCCAAAGGAGACTCCACCACCCTCCATGGCAACATATTCTATTGCCAAACAGCTCTAACTGTTATGAAATTCTTCCTAATGTTTAAATTGAATCTCTTTTCCTGAAGTTTGAGACCATTGTCCTGAGTCCTAGTCTCTGAAGCCATGGAAAACAAACCAGTCCCTTCTTCAATGTGACATCCTTTCAAATATTTAAACATAGCTCTCATATCCCCTCTCGGTCTTGTTTTTGTAAGGCTAAACATTCCCAGCTCCCTAAGCTGCTCCTCATAAGACATTTCTTCCAGATCCTCAATCATCCTGGTTGTCCTTCTCTGGACCCATTCAAAATTGTCAAAATCCTTTTTAAATTGTGGTGCACAGAACTGGACACAGTACTCCAGGTGGGGTCTAACCAGAACACAGACCTGGCAGAGATTTAAGCCTGTATTTAACCCTGGCTGGATCATGGTCACCCACAATTATTGAAGGAAATTGCTGGCACGGCAAACAAAAGCCAGCATATCAGTCATGCTGAGTTATACAGTATGTCTTCCACTGCTGCATCTAAATGATGAACTGCTGGGTCATCCAGTGCTTTGGGAATTTGGTTTTCCACTAAGCCTACTTGACAGAGACTGCTCTTGATGATCCGTAGGGACTGCACTTGATGATAACTCCAGCTCTGCAGTTATAAGATGATGATGATGATGATGATGATGATGATGATGATGATGATGATGATGATGATGATGATGATCTTTCATGAGGAAGGACAGAAATGTGCAACAAATAAAGTAACAAGTCACAGCCGAAATCCTGTAACACAGTTAAGCCTGTAGAAGGCAAAATGTGTGATTTCCAGCAACAAATTGCCGCTAAGTAATAAATCCATACTTAGTACTGGCGTTGGCAAGTTAGAATCCTGCCCTTTATTGCCCTGACCGCAGCAGTGACATCATTTCCATATGAGTCTCATATCCAGGGGACAGTTTATAGAGGTCAGAAGACAAGACATCCAGGGAGATCCCATTTGTAGAACTTCTTGTTTTTGGAAGTGAAGTGGTTTCCATTCCGGCCAGCCTTGTCTCATTTTTGGCACCAGCAGATGAAGTCTTGGACTCCAAATCAATTTTTACAAAAAAATAAAAATAAATAATGCTGCCAATATACACTACAACATCCCATTTTTTAAAAAAAATTATCTGCACACTTTGCTAGTGTCAGTAATCCATTCTTTTGTTTTGAAGACTTTTGGATTGTGACTGCAATATTATTCATCTGGTGATGAATGACTGATAATAATATTTTGGCACATTTCTTGGCCATTAAACCACAACTAGAGTTACTGTCAAAACAGAAATATAAAAGGAAATAATTACATCTGCAGAGTCTTAACAAAAACATAGGGCTAACAATTTGAAAAATACACATGCAAATACATCCATCCATGGACTATTGGATTAACAACGTTCAAGTGCAAACAAATGAAACATATTTAAAAAAAAATTAAGTTAAATCCTTTCAATCAACCAGATGAGTCTACAAATTTCTCCTCAGCTTTTGAGCAACTTCTACAAATCTTGTTACTCTCTCTTTTACAGCATTATTAATATCTGGCAACATTTAGATGATTTTATTTTGGTAATTTTTTTAACTGGCACATTATGTAGCTAATTTGCTCTAGCTTCAGAATATAAAGATATAGTAATTATATTTTGGCAGATTTCTGGGGGGGCCTTGAATATAGTACATTGCTTTCCATCCATAGCTTACAGAGAATGCAGAATATTACAAAGGGCAGCTGATTACATGCTGTTATCACAGTTCAAGGTTTTCAAGTGCTCTTTAAAGCAATGGCATTCCTGGTTTTGCCAAAAATAGTGCCTCAAAGTAGAGCAAAAATGAGTGGAAAACAACAAGCATTTTCAGTGTTAAACAGTGAATCCAATGACGTGAGTTTTAGAAATGATTCCACTGTTGATCATTGTTGTAGAAGCATAAATTTAATCAAAATGTGCTCAAAGCTGAGAAGGGATTGTATGTATAAACATGAACAAATGTTACAAGTTTGTGGAATCATTCATTTTGCTTTATTATAAGCAATAAATATTTACTAAGATGGGAAATAAGCTGCCTAGATGTCCTAAGCACATCCGATCTCGCTAGATTTCAGAAGCTAAGCAGGGTCGGCCCTGGTTAGTACTTGGATGGGTGACCACCAGGGAATACCAGGTGCTGTAGGTGCCTGAGTAGGAACTGGCAAGCCACTCCAGTACTCCTGCCAAGAAAACTCCATGGACATGGAGTCACGAAGAGTCGGTCACAACTGTAACGACACAACACACACACAAGATGGGAAATAGATATTCAATCCTGTGCATTGTCTTAGGGACATCTGTAGGATACAGGTCCTGTTTTAGGAGTCTACATTGCAGTTAAAACTTGTAGGGGATATGGGAATTTCCAGCCAAAGTTCTGTTTGCTGGATTAATGTTTTTGTTCCCTCCTATGCCAGATGTATGTTGTCCCTAAACCCAATGCAATGGGATGTGTTAGCAGTGACCTTGGAGAGCAGACTTGTTACTAGAGTATAGAGTATATTTGTGTATTGGCAAGAGAGGAGGAGAAGCAACAGCTGAAATGGTAAGATACCTTATATCAGGCATACCCAAACTTCGGCCCTCCTGATGTTTTGGACCACAACTCCCAGAATTCCAAGCCTGTATTTCCAATCGCAAAGAACTGTGGGAGTTGTGGTCCAAAACATCTGGAGGGCTGAAGTTTGGGCATGCCTGCCTTATATTGAGTCTGGATGTTGTTCTGCTTAGCTGACATCGTCAACAGTGGTTCATTACCAGCTGCTTTGCAGTGTTTCAGGTAGAGCTTTTCCCAGCACTGCTTGAGGATACCAAGGACTGTGTCTGGAACTTTCAAAATGCAAAGCATTTGCTTCACCATTGAGTCACATCCCATCCAACATGCCTTCAGTGTGACTCAACCTAAGGTAAGTATATAGAAATTCAGCCCAAACTGGGGAATTCCCCACCACCACCATGACAGCACTCTCCCTCCACATCTTCCACTCTCAAACATCCCTTTATATCCCTCCATTTCAGGACACTTATCTCTGAAGTGGACTCCAGTCTGTGAAACCTTATGCCACAATAAATTTGTTAGTCTTTGATGTGTCACAAGACTTTCCTATTCATTCCTTCATTCCTTCATTCCTTCATTCAATATACCACCCCATTAGTGCTAAAGCACTATACCGGGCCATTTAAGAGCAGGTTAATACCATACCAAATAACCAAACATTTAAAACACTCATACTATAAAGACACAGTGGCACCAAAACAATTTAGAAAAGCATCAGGACAGGAGATAAGCAAAATATTAACCTGGGTTAATATAAAAGAAAGGTCTTGCACTGTCTTCTAACTATGAAAAGGGAGAAAGCCCTGCTAAGCTCCTCTGGAAATTATCCCACCCCATAATGCTTAAAACACTATCTGGGTGGTTTACAATTTAATTATGCAGGCTACACATCCCCCCACAAGCAAGCTGGGTACTCATTTTACCAACCTCGGAAGGATAGAAGGCTGAGTCAACCATGAGCCCCAGGTTGTGAGCACAGCTACAGCTGCAGGACAGTAGTTTAATCACTGCCCTATGAGGAGGAGCCTGGTGTGGAAGGATCTGGTGGGTCAGGGAGATAACAATGGGTTCAGACATTCCAGCAAGTAACGTGATCCTAACTGTGGAGTGATTTATATGTCAGAGTCAAAACCTTGAACCTGATCCAGGAGGCAATGCACAATCAGTGCAGGCAGGCCAGAACTGATGTGCTCAGATTTGCTCACACCAGTCCCCAGTCTGATCAGTACACTCTAGACCTGCTGTCATCTCTGGGACAGACTCAGGGAGGATCCCCATATAGATAGCATTGTAGTGGTCGATTCAGGAGATGGCCACTCCTTGCACCAATGTTCTGAGGAAACACTCGTCAAGGTACAGGCAGGGTTGAGTGATAAGCCTCAGCTGGGTAAAGGGTGATCAGGACACAGCTGCAAACTGGGAGTCCCAAGAAAAATCCAGTTCCAGAAAAACACCTAGATTATGTACTTGCTCTCCAGGGCAACACCATCAAGTCAAGGGGATAATCCATGCAACCTGTCTGAGGCTCCCCCCACCCCCACAACAAAATCTTAGTCTTATCCAGATTCAGCCTAAATGAGTCCATTCCAGTACTACAGCCAGGAAGCCCTCGAACTGCTGGACAGTGTCCACTGCAGAGGTGGAAAAGGAGACATAGAATTGTGTGTCATCCCCATGCTTTTATGGTCAAGAGAGCCCTGGTTTCAGCACACCTTTCTTGCCATTTCTAGAGAGTCCACATTGCTTCTTGCCATCCTTCATTTCAATTAATAATGCAAAGAGTAGATTGTGTTCCTCATTCTTCTTGACATTCCACGTGGCTCTTTACTTGGGAATTGTTTCACTTACAAAATAGGCAGAGTAGCTAATTAGCTGCCCATCCTTATTGCATCACCCTTAGGCCTTTTGTAAACCCCCCCCCCCCGCACAGTGTGTCTTGGTACTTTTGAAATGTAGTTATTCCTTGCCCATGGGTGTCTCTCTCCAAAATACTGTATGGGTCAACGACCAGACATTCCATATTGTGCACACAAAGGCTTAGGAATACCTACACGTTTTTCACTTTGTTCAGATCGGCCAGACTTTTCTTCAGGAATCCCGGTTTGTAAAATCTTTACACGAAACAGTCATTGGCAGCTTTTAGAGAAACAGGCAGTTATATATAAACTGGTTATTTTTAAATGAATGTTTTATTCATTGTGATCTGATTTTGCTCCCTAAAGTATTGATCTTCTTGTTTGGATCCAAACCCCATCAGCTACAGTGGGACATTTTAAGGAGCTGCCATGCCACAAATGTATCAGAGAATCACTCCTTTAAGGTCTGAAAGTGATGAGGCATACCAAACAATTCCCAGGAGAGTCCCCACCCACCACTTTGTGGAATTAAGTACCCTTGATATTTAAACTCATTACAAATTCCCAGTCTTTCCATTGCGTTGTTAAGGCTGTTTTTTCAGGAAGACTTTTTTCCAATGCAGTCCTCCCACATTTATCTGGCAGTCAGCCCTGTTAAACACAATGTGCCTTCCATGTATGCATTGGACTGCAGGTTACTTTTTTTGAACGGGAGGTCTGTTGACTTTTATCATGTTCAACTTTGAAACAGTGTATGGAGGAATTCAATCTGCACTGTACTTATCATTCATTCATTACTCGTGGGGATTTGCAAGTGAACAGCTTTGAACTTTTCTGGTTGTAGAAGTGAACAGTCCATTTAAAATGGTATAAAAGAGAATTTGGCTGTAGGCCTGGAACTATTACAGGTTGCCCTGCTCTGCCTTAGCATGGGAGAAAGAGTCCCCCCCCCCAAAAAAAGGTTATCTATAAACTGTCCAGAGAGCACTCTAGCATTTTGGGGCAGTATATATCCCCTATAATTTATGTTTGCATGGATGTGTTTATTTTATAGCCAGAGGGTACTATCAAATGAAGTCTCACTGTATCTCTAAGATCAAGAAAGGTCTTCAGAGTTGTCAACATTTAAGGTTGTCAGTATTACCTGTTAATGTCGTACACTGCAAATTGGGGGTGCATTCCGACCTGCTCTTTCATTCTCAAGTAATAGTTTCCTACAGCGGTAATGTCCGCAGGAAAACACCATACCTCAATCAGTGTGGATTTATGAAAGTGAACAGGAGTGGTCCACTCCGGTCATTTTCTTCTGCTGCCCCAAGTATGCACTGCAGAACATTCACAACCATCTTACCTACTATTTCTGTGGAACAACTGAAATGTAGTATCCGTTACTGTTGACATTATTGCTGGAGAAGAATGTTTGTTGAGAAAGGAGGGGTGAATGTACCTTAAACACTAGAGGTGCTCCACAGGATGGACAGTTTCCTCGTGCAGATGTGCAGATCAGGAAACAAATCTCTAAGTGGGATGGGAAGGTGTTCCATTTCCAATTTTAAACTGTGACAGAAACAGATTGACATGTCAGATGAGCAAGAGCATCAAATGGAATTACAATTGTCCTACTTCATTCATTTAGAAGTCTATAGGTGACCATGGGAGAAAACAAAACAAAACAAAACCTACCAGAAGTGTCCTGTTACTACATCTGATCCCATATGTAGGGAAATGGGTAATATAAATATGAAACAAAGATACTAGTCCTTAAGGCAGTCAATAACACTTGTTAAAGTTCATCACCTGGATGTATCATAATGATGATACATGAGAGTCTTTTATTTTAATGTAAGGATAATATTGTTCATTATATTATTTATAAAAAAGGATAAATGGAATATCTGGAATTTGAGTCATGGCTACTGGACTTCTCTTCTTAGATCAAATCATTTCACTACTCATCCAAGTTGCTTCTTCAGTCTAAGGAAGGTTTGGTAGAAGACCTCCACTTCATGCTCCATTTGATTTCACTTCACCCTGATCTGAATAGGCTTGTTAACTGGCCAGGGGTGTGTGGAAGTCACACTTCTGCAGCCTCTCCCATCACCCATTAAGCATGGTTCATTAGCAGTGGCCTTCCTGGTAGAGGTGTGAATCGTTCCTGATTTTTCTGGGGATAGATGAAAGGGAAGCATGATAAATATGAGACAGATTGTGCCTAACTCCTGCACCCATGTTGAGTAGTAAAACACTTCAATCTAACAAGAAAAGAACTCCAGTTACCCTCACTCAACTTCCATATAACCTCACCTGACTGAGAATCTTCACATACATAAAAAGAACATGAGGTTACAACTGAAGCATGATAATTATATACAGTAGGACCCCGGTATCTGCTGGGGATTGGTTCCAGGCCTTCCTGTATGAAAACCATGGATAAGAGAGAACGCCTGCTCGCCCACCCCTAAACTGCTGTTTCCTGACAGTAGCTTGCTTTATGACTGCTGCTTTTAGACAGTAGCTTGCTTTACAGCTACTGTTTGTGACAACAGCTTGCTTTGTGCCTGCTGAATTATTTATTTTTTCTTCTGCTAACCATGGATAACTGAAACAGTGGATAATGAATCAGTGGGTACAGGGGTCCTACTGTGTATATATATTTATCCTTTATCCTTTTTTTAATAAACAATATAATGAACAATATTATCCTCCCAATATATAATGAAAAAGTACAGTGGTACCTTGGATAACGACGGTAATTCTTTCTCCGAGGTTAGTCGTTATCCAAAACACATCATCCAAAACGTGGTTTCCCATAGGAATGAATGGGAAACCGTTTAATCCATTCCGGAGCCTAGGAAAAAGGCACAGACACCTGTTTTTTTGCTCAAAACTCTTTATAAAGTGCAGTTTAAAGGTACAGATGCAATGCCACCCGGGATAACTCTTTTTTACTGATGCATGCTGGAAATTCGTTATCCGAGGCAGTCCATAGGGAAAATTCGTTATCCAAGGCAGCCCATAGAGAACATTTGTTATCTGAGGCAGACCTATACCTAGAAATTGTGATTCGTTATCCGAGGCAGCCTATAGGGAAAATTCGTTATCAGAGGCAGTCCTATACCCGGAAATTTGCAGTCGTTATCTGAAAAATTTGTTATCCAGGGCAGTCGTTATCCGAGGTACCACTGTATTCAATTTCTCATTTTGTTATCTCCGTTTGCTTTTATTTGTAATAATATGTTACGCATATATAAAACCAGCTGTGGACTTTTCTTTTCCCAGCTGTATTTAATTCAAGATAGTCAGTGTAGTGTAGCATCCAGTGTGATGGACTAAAAGTCTGGAGACCAGCTAGAAAAACTCACTGATAAAATCAGTCCTTAAATATCTCACCTTGAGAGCCCTGTTAGGATCATTGTAAGATTATGTGGTGGCACATAACAAACTGATTTATGCATATGCATATGCATATGCCATGGTTCACCATCTTATAGTGCAGTCTTGTGTCCATATGCATAGAAATAAGTTCCGTGCAAATAAACGTAGGATTGCAAATATAAGAGAAAACATTTCTTGCCATACAGATTCTTCCAGTAGGCAGACGTCAAAATGCATGTGAATGGCATCATTTATAGATTCTGCACATATCTGTTCTGGATTTGGGCAGCAAGCCTGTTCACCATGTGTGTCCGACTTCAGTAGTATTCTTGTAATGTGTCAAGGGCACACAGTATGAGAAGCTAATGCTATGCTAGTTGTGTAGAAATGCACCAGGCAGCCCAAAGCAGTCTGTTCTTCTTAGGGGGCCATGTTCCGGGCCATGTTCCTCATATACGGTATATGCTCCTCCCACAACAAGAAGTAGTAAAACATGAGGGGCTATTTGATTCAATGCTGCTACAGTAATCTGGATCCTGGACACCAGACACTTTGGGAAACTCTGCTTTATAGATTTTAAATAAATAAAATATAAGTATTATCGATAACTGATCACATGTGGCTGAATTTAGAACTGTAGTTTGTCACTGGATCCAACCCCGCTGCTGCACCAGACAGATTAATACTAAGAAAATGTCATGATGAAATGATGATTGTCGTTGCTATTGCACAAATATGTCCACAATTAATGTTTGCGGAAGCAACATTAACCTAGGCATGGTATAAAGAAAGGCATTTCCTCGTCTATCTGCTGGGTCAACTGTTTGCTGGACGGTATGTCCTCGTGACATAACCGGGCATTGATTTTAAAGTTTGGTGGCTAATCATAAGCTCAACTGTAGCTAGCATTTTAGTTAATATGTTTCCCTGAAATTCTGTGGAATCGTGTTTCCCTCTTCTGTAGAACAGAATTGAAGTGGAAAAGGGAGGAAGCTGGTTATTCACACAGGAGAGCTCAGTCGCCAAAGACTAATGGCCTTGCAAAACCGATAAACAACAGACAGCCCAAATTTTTGTAATAGCTCCAAGGTTTCTTGTGGGATTCCTTTAGATAAGAATTTGAAGGGCGCTGGTCGTTTCTGAAGGTACATGCCCCTCTCAAGGTCCAGCGTATGAGAAGAAGGATAGCTCTCAAGCCAAAAAAGAACAAAACCTCAGCTGTTCCCCCATGCTTTCAGGGGGGTGGCCTGTTTACAATGTGGCACCAAAAACACCCACATTGGATATAAGCAATAGGAGTACAGTCCTAGAACTCCAGATATTTGAGTTCAACTAACCACTGGCTATGTCTTGTGTGTAATTTATGAGATGCCATTCAGAAGACAGAAGAACAGATATGAAACAGAAGTACAGGTCCTCCTGTGGTTTCCAAATTTTTTAAAGGTTCAAACTAAAAGTCACATCAAGCTGAATATTCCATATCTTGACATTTCTGCAGTACAAGCTGCTAACATTTGTAGGATGAAGGATGTATATACTGTATATGCCCCCCATGTTCATTCCTCCCAAGAGAACAGTCTACATTTAATTCTTCTCTTTTCAAAGATATGCCATTTCAGTTTCTTTTCTTTTCTTCATTCTTACATAACACAGTGTTTTGACATTCTTTCCAGGAAACAGTGGGATGCATTGCTTGGAGGTTGTGAGAGAATAATTGTGTGAAGGATGTTGACAATCCTTAGTCTCCCTCCTTTCTTCTACAATAACATTCTCATTCAATACATTTCATAACTACTCCTTTGTTACTCTTATGTAATATGTCAGCATCCAATCCTACTTTCCCCAAGATCTGCAGAGCAGGATTAAGTGGACAAATAATTTAACTGAGCACAAGACAGTTCTACGATGGTTGACTCCCATTTTTGGTGGCAGTCAGATGTCTCAGCCAAAAGAGTGCCTTGACATGCTCCATGTGCCCTGTTCAGATCTTATGCCTCATCAGGGTGGACTCATACATGTAGAGAAGGGATGGGACTGTCCGTGCCACCTCCATCCTCAGTGCTCTTGCAAATGTCAGTTTTGTTACTGTGAAGCCAGGCTTCCCATGGATTTCTCCACTTGTCTTCACCTTAACATGAATTTAGTCTTCTTTAACAGGGTTCTCAGTGCTTCAGTGGCTTATACTGGGAACTCTCTTAAAGCAGGGTCCTCTAGTAGGCAGATGCTTTTATGCCTATTCAAGTAATTTTCTTCCCCTTCCAGCATGGAGAGATTGGAGTTAACAAAAGCGGGACATGCAACTCTGTGCTGTTGACTCAGGTTAGCCTATCTCATTCAGGCATAATGCCAGTATGCGGCTAGATGAGCTGGTTGGATAGTTCAGTGGGTTAGAACATGCTGGGGATAAGAGTTTGATTCTGCCATATGCCTTAGGGAATTGACTTGAGAACACATAGTAAATGAATTGATGAATTAATTAATGGCTATAGGTTCCATCAAATGGTTATATCGCTACTTAGTGCCAGCATAGGCTGTTGCTTCTTTGTCTTCTTTCTTTTTTTTCTTCCTCATCTCTTTGCTTTTTTTTCCAGCAAACTTTTGTGTGCTTAACTATAGCTAGGAGTGAATTCTTGATAATTAATTATGCATGTCAAAACACAGTTGCCTATATGTTAATCTCACCAGAACTAGCAAGACTTACACTGCAGTGGAAAAATGCCAGTGTTTGTACACTTCTTAGAGTGAGGCCCATGGCAAGCTTTAGGATTTATATAATCTGGCCTTCTTTTCTTCCTTTCCTCCTCCAATGTCTACCATCTCACCATGTGCTTGTATACTGCCATCTGCTATAAATACTTTCCTTCAGAATACCAGAGAATGCATGCACAACCTATGGATTTTCTTTGTTTGGTGGAAGAAATTGAATTTTTTTCCTCCTAGAGAGGTCAATATTTACCTTTAGAGTATGAATCCCCCCCCATATCAGCCCCTTCAGGAATGAGTACACCCATAAAACAAACAACAATTTACAGATAAAGAGAAATTTAAGAAAATTAAAGATGTGGGTTAGGATGGAAGAAGAGTAGGGAAGCTATCGGCAAAAACTTGAGTTACCCAAAAGGAAACCTAATAAAAAGTAAGATGCAGCTGATGGAGTACTGTGCAGTTCATAAAAGCTCCTGCCGTAATAAACTGATTAAGATTTAAGGTGTCTCCAGACTCTTTGTTATTTCTGGTTCAACAAACAAAAAAAGACTACCCCTTTGAAAATCATTACAGAAGTAAAGATAACATTGTTGGCCATGAGAAGAGATATCCATTACTGCAATACTAGGCAAACAAAAGACAGCCAATGAGCTGCAGCAACAGTCATATTGGGCATGAGACTATAGCTCAGGAGACAGGATATACACCTGCCAGCAGCCACAGAACTTGCCAGGTGACTTTGAGCCAACCACAGTTTCTCTGTCAGACCTACTTCACAGGTTTGTTGTGAGAGCTAAAAAGGCAGAATGGGAAGGGCTGTCTATCTCACTATGAGTTCACTGGAAAAAAGGGAGGATAGTAAATTCAACAAATAATAAATCAATAAAACTTCTGGCCTTCTTAAGAGTCGTGCTATGTAGTTGCTATGATTTCAACATAGCTTTCCCCCTGACTCTTCCTTCCCCAAACCTGCTTTTCACATCTTGCCTGATTGTCTGATGATTTGGTTTGGTTTGGTTTGGTTTCGCTTGACTTGAATTTGATTTGATTTGATTTGACTTCATTGGGTTTGGTTTACACCCAGCTTTTCTCCCAGAAACTAGGGTGCCCTTCAATTTTCCCTGTCCTGAAACTTAGACATATATTTGTGACTTTTTAGTCAGACGGATAAAAGAGACCAGAATCCTCCTACCTACCTATGTCAGCACAACTCAAACAGTGAAACACCGACTGATGAATGTCCATTAGTCGAGGAGCTGAAACTTGTCCTCCTCACACACCAAGTCACCCAGCTAGTGTGTAACAAATGCAAGACCTGATTTGTTAACTAGTGGCAATTAGCTGCTGTGGTTTGTGCTGCTTGACCTATGCATGTGTGCATAAATGATAGGTTTCTGTCCAATAAGGTGTGATGTTTGATGGAAGAGCCTATATTATTGTATTAAACACATGGACATGGAATAGATATGCTTCAGAAAGACACGAAAACACAAATGCAGCTACAAATATGTACGTTTTGTGGTTTTTTAATGGAGTGAAATTCTCCACTAAAATTCTTATAATCCCTTAATAAATTGATTCTCTTAAGCTATTGAAGAGACCAATATTCTAAATGACTTCTCAAAATATCATCTGCTCTATTTAATTCCTAACCAAAAAACTAGTAAAGAGAACCAAATTTTAATGAAATTATCTTTTTCCATTTCTCCTGTAAGCAGTTTAAAAAGAGTTGTCTTTTTTTTTTTTGCTATCCATGCTATTGACCACAAACTATCTAAATATCTCCAGAAGGGAAGTCCTTGAGTATTTGTTTGTGTGTGTGTAAATTAATATAGAGCAATTCACGATTAGGAAGATGTACCCTTGGGGTTGTATAGTTTCCTGATTTGCAAGGGGATAATCTCTAATATCAACAGGAACATGTAAGCATGTGCTCAGCAAACACCCAGCAGGTGCCTTGGGTGGGGGAGAGCTTCAGTATATCTGTAAACAACATGGGAGAGTGTATATGTGGAAGCAAACAAAAGTAATTGCGGGAGACTTGAAACACAAATAAGATTAGGAAACGGATACGGATGGTGCTAAATTGTGAATGCCAGATTTGTTCAAAGGATGGCATCTTGTGTTCTATTTCCTGTAATAGCATTAACAAATTAACTCATAATGAATATGTAATAATAGTAATTGGGAAGATTCTTACATTAAAAAGGAAGAAAACTTTAGTTCACTCTCCGCAGTCCATAATAAGACTGACAAATAGATTTGGTGCTTTATTTTGTTATAGGTCCTGTTGTTGCACTAATGCTATACTATAACTTTGGAGCCTCCTTTGCATATCTTTAAAGTATTTCAAAATTTATGTGTTTAATTATTTCCATGGTCTTGAGAAATTATGCAATGAATCCTCTGTATGACCTGGAAAAGGCCTCTGCAGCTCTAGCAGGAGGGCGTGCCGACAAATCTTGGTGATAAAAAGGAAAACAGGATGATTATATAAATAAGTGACAAGCGAGGTAGAATTACAAGAGAGTGTGAACAGAGGTACTGTATAGTTTACCAGTCTTTCGTACATACCGTACTTGAGAACTCTTGCAATTTTCCTGTTACAGCCTGGAAATGTCAAGTGTCAAAAGAGCTATGTGCACTTAAACAATTGTAATACGATAATAAGCTTTAAGGGGAAGAGCCTCTCCCCAAACAATGGCTTCAGGTAGGTTTTGTTTAACTCTGGGACCTAGTGTGGTAGAGTGGACAGATTGACAGTGATTCAGGAGACCTGGCTTTGAGTACCTACTCAGCCATGGAAACTCACTGGCTGTGGAAAAACCACTCCCCCGAAATCCCACTTACCATGAAAACCCTATTAGGGATTATCTAGGTCAGTGATGGCAAACCTTTTAGAGACCGAGTACTCAAACTGCAATTCAAAACCCACTATTTTTTTTTGCAAAGTGCCAATACAGTAATTTAACCTGTATACAGGTGGTGATGAAGGGCCGATGTCAGGTGCCCACAGAAAGGGCTCCGAGTGCCACCTTTGGCACCCGTGCCATAGGTTCGCCATCACTGATATAGGTAAATTGGTTCCCACTTGATGGCTCAGAACAGCAAGTGTAACTATACAGCAGGAATGGGCAAACTGTAGCCTTTCAGGTACTGCAAGTGGGAAGACGGCCCAACACCACATTTCTGGAGCACTTCTTCCTTGTACAGTGGTACCTTGACTTACGAATTTAATCCATTCCAAATGCACGCTCTTAATTTGAACTACTCTTAAGTCAGGGCACCTATCTAAAAAATTGAAAAAATAAGTTTAATTTTTTTTTAAATGGAAAAAATATTGGTAAGTTGAGCAGGCCATATCTAAAATTTGTAAGGCGGCACTTAAAATGCCAACAGTTTTCTGCTCTTAAGTCGAATTGCTCTTAAGTCAAGCTGCTCTTAAGTCAGGGTACCACTGTATTTGTTCTGTATCCCTCTCCATTTGGCTTAAAATGATGGGGTTTGGTTCTAACCTTAAAAGCAGGGATAAAAACTTATTTCTATCCACTTTATTTTCATTATAACTAATTTTATGAAACTCCATTATATTTTTCTTAGTACTGATGTTTTTTTTCTAAATTGAAAATGTCAAGTGTTTTAATTCACTTATTTAGTTTAGTTTTTATGTACTGTAAGCCTTTCTTAAATCCCTACATTGTCCTTTTACAATTCTTGCTGGGGCAAGAGTCAAACGTGATATTGTCTAAAGCTATCTACTGTGTTTAGCCAATGCTGAAATGCAAAGTGAACCATGGAGTGTAACAAAGGGCCAGGAGTACCCACAGCTCCCGGGTCCCTCATTTTACCTCTAGCCAAAAGATATGATGTGACTGATACTGGGCTCAAAGGGAATAGAATATATCAGTGCCATATAAGGAAGATGATGAGCATAGGCCAGTGATGGCAAACCTTTTAGAGACCGAGTGCCCACACTGTGATTCAAAACCCACTAATTTTTCACAAAGTGCCAACACTGTACAGCAATTTAACCTGAATACAGGTGGCTGTGAAGGGGCGATGTCGGGTGCCCACAGAAAGGGCTCCAAGTGCCACCTTTGGCACCCATGCCATAGGTTTGCCAATGCTGGCTTAGGCCCAAGACAGATTGACACTTTTATACCCCAATGATACCCAAGACTTTTCCTGCCCAATACAGTGAGTGAGACATTGGAGAGAGTCTCTGCGAGACCAGGATGTAAGGGCATCACAAAGTGAGATGCTTCTGTCAGTGTAATGTGTAATGTGTTTCCTTGGGTTTTTGTCATCAACGTTTCTTTACCATTCTTCTTTTCAAAAAGGTTAATTGTTACTCGACTAGGACTGAGTGTATGTGTGTGTATCAATGAATGTCTGTATTCATTGAAGGTTTGTTTTGGAATGCTACGAATTTTCTCTCTCTCACCTTTTCTTTCTTTTTTCTCATTCGTGTGAGGTTGGTGCTGTGGTATTCAAATACAGACCAGACTGTGGGGGGAGGGGGCAATGAACATCCTTATTATTTTCAAAGAAGGGACCCAATTAGTCTGCTATAGAAAAAAAAATATGAAAACTCTTCTGGCATTTCAAGATGAATTGTCATATTGGCAAATTTCCAATGAGGACTCAACAAACTGACAAAGTAATTCATCTACCTTTTTAAAAAGACACCCCCAGCACCTAGACACCCCCAATTTTGTAGGAATGCTTCCTCTGCCTCTCCTCTACAAACCCCGCAAGATTGGTTAGACGTCTGACCTATGACCCATAAAGAACCCCCCCCCCCCGGAAAGTGTCCCCCAGCCACCTAGAGACACTCTACAATCCATCTAAATTTGGTGAAAATTGGGCTTCAGACAGCTAAGTTATACATCCACAATGCCCTTAGGAAGGTGTCCTTTAGAAACTGGATGGATTGTAGTGGAGATTCAGGAAATGCTTCCCTCCAATTCTGTATAGGTGCCTTGTGGACCATTTTATAACATAATGAATTAACAAATCAAAAATCACTATAAAATCATCAATTCATGTTTGTTGGGGGACTCCATTTATAATAAATACAAACCAATGCATTTGGATGAATTGGCCAAATTCATTGGAAAACATGAATCATATTCCAACGCATGCCATTTCCACTCATTACACATTAAGAACCACATTTTCCATTTTACGCATCCAGTTGGGGAGATGGCCTTGTACTCTTTGCAATCCCCTTTTGCTATTTTTCACAAATATTTTGCATATTAGGCCACCTCATCACTCTCTGCCCTGCAACACTGTTTCATTGGTACAGAGTTTCAGTATTTGCTGTAGGAAGTACCATGGAACTTGAGCCATCTAAAACAAAGGACAATAATTATGCTTTGTGCATTTCTGGAAACATGGCCCCCTGTGAACTTTACTGATCATTGGTGTGTGACAGCTTCATTGCAGAAACGTGGTGTGGCTATTTGGCTAGGAGAGGCAGGAAGGTTACCAATGAAAGAATTTAGATTGCCTGAGGATGATCATTTACTTCACCTTGAATTCTGGCAGGGCATAATGGCCAACTGTTGACTCTCGGATCATAAGCAAATTATCTGAAAGTAAGTCCAGGTTTCAGGGGAAGTTTGGTGAGAGGCCAAATATCATTTGTTTCTAGAAATCCCTACCCACCCTAGAAACAAAAGTCCTGAACTTGGGCAGTACTTTCACTTTGTCTTTGAAGAGTTACATACAAGCTGAGTGTTTGAGCCCACCAGAAGTCTTCATCAGGCCAGGATGGTATAAAATCCAGATTTAAGACAAATAGTAATACTCACTGCTCTTGCAAGCAAACTGCCAGCTAGGTCAGATGAGGCTTTGCAGATTCCACAGGACGCAGAGTTGTCCAACATATCAATTTATAGTCTCTCCTCTCTCTGACTACATAAAGACGCTATTCATCTCAAAGCTCTATTTCTATAGGTGGATCACACGACTGGTTTTTCTCTTTATATACCTTCTATTTCTCCAGGCCAGCAGTGGCCAGTGACCCTAATTTTGAATCAATTTTATATTTGAGTTTGCACTTTGTGGAAGCTATCCAGGGTGCTGAGCCTTATGCTCAAAACAGTCCCAGCACCCTGGATAACTCTTGTGAAATGCAAATGAAAATCTGGATTTGGACCCCCTCCCCCCCAAAGTTGGAGTCATTAGCTAGCAGCACTTCCTAGAACATCTGATATGTTTTTGCACTTGACAATAAGTAAATTGCTTCTTCGTGGCTTTATTTGAAAAAAATACTGCTATAATTTTTAAAAGCTTATTTAATACTGTTTTACTGTTGCCATTTACTATGATTTTAGCTAGGTCTGTTTAATTTTTCAAAACATATTTTATACACTACTGTGGGTCCCACAAGAGAAAAGAGTATAGGGATAGGGCTATTACTCAAACAAATAAACAAAGTACATCATTGATTGATGGCCAGTTTGGTGTATTTTTTTTAATTTCCCAACAGCTTAAAGGCAACAGTAAAAGAAAATTAACCCTCCAGCGTTTCTTCCAACACTCTGAACTGACCAGTTAAGCAATGCCTTTGCACCGCCTTTTCACCTGGATACAGCAATTGAGTGAGTCATGCCATTTGCTAATGCGGGAAGTTGGGCGCACAAACACGTACTGCCTTTGACTTGTGTAGCGGTTAGGTTACAGGATTGCTTAACTAATTCATAAGTCACAGAACTGGCTGGGCTGTTGGGATTAGAAGTCTGGAATAAAACACATCTTCACATCTATGGAAGACCAGAATTTTCCTTCCCATCTCTTCCTCCTTCATGGACAGGACTTTCCCACTGTGATATTATGCCCAGGTCTTCAGCCATCAACTATATTGGTGCTTTCTCTGGTATAAGGTCACAGTAAGCCTGATTGTTCATAGCTGGTGGGATTCTAAGTTACGTGCTTCTTTCTAAGACCCTAAAATCTAGTCTGCTTGCAAAACGGCATGCATTTCCAGCACCCTGGGATCCTAAAGAGAAATTACATACTAAATCAGGATAAATGAGGCACAGGGTAGCCTCAGTTAAACTGAAGCAGCTCAGTGCTTCCTGTGCATTGCGAGAGGACTGCCCTGAAAGATACTTGGAACAGCCGAAGTTAGGCTGGGATGCTCAGATGACCATCACCGAGGAACCGTGTAATGTGAAGTAATTCCATGATTCACTAGAAAGGGAATAATTGGGAAAACAGAACAAGTTTAGCATTTTAGAGTATTAAAAGTTCCCAGTGACTTCAGTGGAAGCATACATGTACCTTCCATCCCCCAGGCCATTTTCTTGTTTCTTCCAAATGTGGTCCTGTTGCTGCCACTACCAAAAGCACCAAAGTGATCCTGCCATGAGCAGCTGCACCAAAAATGTGGTCCCCTTCGTTTGACCCCTGCTCCAGAATGCAAGACAATCCGTTGCAAAAACTACCTTTCCCTTGGTGTTTCCTTGTTGCTTTCTCCTGTGGCATTGCTTGTAAACAATCTTCCTCCTTCCTTGATTACTGGACTTTGTCTTCTGGTGAGTCCCCAACGTGGCTGCCAAAACTTGGGTGGTAATTGGGGCCACAGCAAATTGGATAGTGGCCCAAACCCGGCGAGTTCCAAGGGGTTCCGGCCTAGTCCCGGGAAACCGGGAAGTGGCCCAACCTGCCTTAAAAGATCCAGCAATTACAGAAAGGGACCCTCCTGAAAACCAAGTCCAAACCTTGCCCTTACAAAGGATGACATGATGCAGAGCATGAGTAAGTGAGCAAGAACAAAGCTTTCAATTTGTTTCCTTTACTGCATCAAACAGATATTAGATCAAGCAGTTTATAAACAGTGAATTGCAATGACTGGGATGACAGAGATATTAAGGATATGGTGTTTTGGTAAAACTAGCAGAGATACTTGGGAACAGTTTTATGCAGCAGCTGCCCTGTTTGGCTGGATGCTCAAAGCCAACATTAGGTATTAGGAGCAAAAAGAAGGAAGGGCTTTATTTAGTATCTGGTGCAACCCAAAAGCAGCTTTTTCCCTACCACTAACTTACATCCATAGAAATGCATGGAGTTTCAAACATAGCTAGAGGAACTACAAAGGAAAAAGGGAAATAAATGGCAGGCCGATTGCAGAAGGGATATAAAATACTACTTATTAAGAGGCAAACTATTGAAAGGCTTGGGAAAACAACCATGTCTTCAGTTGCCTCCTAAAACACAGGAGGGATGGGGGCCGATGACACCTTTGGTGGGAGGGAGTTCCGAAGTGAAGTGGCCACCAGAGAAGGCCCAGTTTTGATTGACTGATGTTCAGGCCTCCTTTCGGGTGGCCACTTGGAGCCCTGCAATATGAGAGGTGTGAATGGGGACAGGCAGATGTTTTGAGGGAGAGGTGCTTAGCCAGATATCAAGGTCCTAAACTGTTAAGAGCTTTTAAAATTAACACAAGCACCTTGAATGTGGGCCAGAAGCAAACAGCCAACCAATGCAGATGAGCCAGGATAGGGGTTATATCGTCATAAAGAAGTTCCAGAGACCAACCTGGTGGCAGCATTCTGCTTCTGCTGCAGCTTCCAAACCACCATCAAGGGTGGCCCCACATTGAGAGTCTTGCAGAAGTCCATTTTCAAGGCTTTAAGCACATGGACTTCCTGTTGAGTTAGCTCCACCTCCCTGGAGCTACTGCATGACAGATAATAATATATCAAACAAGTAGTGCAGAAGCCTTTTCCAGTTTTCTTGAGTCTTGAAATTGGTATCAATATATATTATTTATACACACTGTACTGCTGCCTAGATGCCCGGCCTAAGCACATCTGATTTCACCTAATTTTGGAAGCTAAGCAGGATCAGCCCTGGTTAGGACTTGGATAGGCAACCACCAGAGAATACCAGGTGCTGTAGGTGCCTGGAGTAGGAACTGGCAAACCACTCCAGTATTCCTGCCAAGAAAACTGCATGGACATGGAGTCAACAAGGGTTGATCACAACTGTAATGACATCACACACACACACACACACACACACACACACACACACACACACGCACGCACGCACGCACGCACACACACACACACACACACACACACACACACACACACACACAAAAGGTTGTTCACGACTGTAATGATACAACCCACCCACCCACCCACAACATTTAATTTTTCAGTGCTTTTTAACCTTTTTCTGTTGGCCTCATTTTTCTTCTCTGCCTGCATTAGCCTATCTGAAATGCAATGTGACACATATGAAGAAATAAAAATCATTAGAGACAGGCATATATTAGAACTGTTGTTAAGGAGTTAATTAAATTCCATGATCAAGAAACATGGCTGAGAAGGCTATAAGAAATAGTACTTTTGTGGTTCTGTCTTCTACAGAGTCCAAGCACTCCCTGACTGTCAACTGCAGGACAGGAACAGCTGGTGCCAAAATAAAGCACAACACAATTTAAAAGCAGGTTGTACAGGACTGCATTGTTCCAGTCTGTACTTCAGAAAAACCTATCAGCTCCTGAAAGTGCAACTGAAATTACAGGCTGCTTAAATCGTTCATGTGTCAACAGTTTCTCTTTCAGATGTACAGTCCCACTGGCCTGTTGATTTATGGTACAAAGCAGATGCTTTCAGTCTATGCTGTGTGCATGCTTGATATGTAGTTGTCTACTTATGCCGAGCTACCATTCATAGGCTCCTTTCCATCATATCACTTCATGGTGGCAAAGAATCAAACCTATCTATGTACTCTCTGCAATCACCATAAGGGAAGAAGAGGTTAGCACTTCTAAACCTTGTTATTTCCATGCGAGAGATCTTCAAAGGCACTTACCTCTCCCCCAAAAGCCCTGGGATTTAGAGAGACATGTGGGCCACCACCTGGCAGGTAGCCTTTGATTTGTACTCTTGCTCTTGATGGCCTTACAGGCCCCTTCCAACTTCACTATTCTATGGTCCTATAATTCAGGCCTACACAACAGGTAGACCAAGGGTTCAAAAGTAGCCCGCCGGTCATCAGTTTAAAAAGTGAGGGGATAAGTTCCCCATCCCTCCCTCCTCCATCCTAAGAACCACCACTGCCCCAGCAAAGTTCTAGGTCTGCCAGCCCACTGTCTCAGCCGAGCGGGTCAGTTCAAGGGCCATGGCACATTGAAATATGTTCCTTCCAGAACTGATTAATTGGTTTTCAATACATTCCTATGGGAAACTGCTGCCTACGTACTATTTCTTCTTCTTCCTATGAGTATGTGCTCAGAACGGATAAAATTCATAAGTAGAAGTTTTAGTATAGTAGCCCTCAAGCACTTTGGGCCAGAAAAAGTAGACTTCGGCCTGTTCAAAGTTCAACAGCCCTGCTATAATTTACCTGGGACACAATTACATGCTGCTCCTTAAAACTATGTAGATTTTTAAATTATTGTATTTTATTTCAATTTTGCTTTTAGGGTAGTCAAGCCAGACTGTCTGTCAGTCACGTGTTTGCTAAAATCCCTTTGCTTAGTCTAGTAAATTGTATCAGAGTAGATCCAGTGAATCAATGGCCACTTAAGGAGTCAACTCCTCTCTAAGTTCCATAGATTCAAGTGAGTCTACTCCATCTTACCATAGCATAGTGTGATAGTGAGTCATGGCTAGAGAAGGCCCCTTTGAATCAATGGGACTTACAGATAAGTTGTCTCACCAAACTCCCATCAATTCAAGACATCCACCATAGAGCAATTTACTATGCTAAGGAACAGAATTTCAATCAGAGTCTATTTTTGTCAGGAGTGTGTACATAAGGAGGCAGTAGAAGTATTTGCACTCCTCTACCCCTTCCAGTCCTTTTCTTTTCCCACTGCTGCATCTCTTCACTTTCCTGTACCTTAGTGCTGGTTTTACTGCTCCCTCCTCAATGCTTACTCTGTCTTTTCCTCTGCTCACTTTGCTCTTCCTGCTGACCTCTGCATTTAAGACTACGGTACCGGTACCCTCTCCCTCCTTCCCTCCCTCCTTCTTAATTTTTTTAGAAAAAAACAAGAGCCCTCCAAAGGGAGATAGGACATAGAACTACCTAGAGGCCTCTGAAGGAATGCATATTTTAGGCTCACCTTCAGTTTCTTATCTGCTGTTAGAGAAGAATAGAAGGGTTGGCTAAAACTAGTGAATGTAAATGGCACGTCATTCAGGCGACTGTTTAAACAAGGCATGTCCAAACTTTGGCCCTCCAGATGTTTTGGACCGCAACTCCCACAGTCCTTTGTCATTGGCAATCTAAGCTTCTGGGAGTTGTGGTCCAAAACATGAGGAGGGCTGAAGTTTGGACATGCCTGGTTTAAACCTATATGTTAGGGTATTCTCACCTGACTGGCCAATGTGCACAACAATCAAGCTTGGACAATGTACCCCAGCCCTGCACTCGCACTGAGCTATCTCCAAAATACATCAGACAATGTGCAATACATGCATGCTGTTGTGAGCATGTGTAGCCTTCAGCAGATGACAATAAAGGAGGGACAAAAGTGGCACCTACAACTAAGCTCCATGAACTATGTCATGATGCAAACTGCCAAGCTTATCAAAAGGGATGTGGCAGTGCCCAGAGGTGTTTGAAACACAGCTTACAAGTGCATACTCTTTATGTGAACCTGATATACAAGCAGGAAACGGATGCACTTTCACATGTAAAGTGTGTAAAATGAAGAGAGAAATTGATAAATACAGGATGCCTGCACGAACAGATGTAAAAAAGCAAGTTGAAAAGGTGAACTTATCTGATCTTGCCTGATTTCGGAAGCTAAGCAGGGTCGGGCCTGGTTAGTACTTGGAAGGAAGACCACCAGGGAATACCAGGTGCTGTAGGCGCCTGGAGTAGGAACTAGCAAACTTCTCCATTATTCTTGCCAAGAAAACTCCATGGCCATGGGGTCACAAAGAGTCGGTGATGACTGTAATGACACACACACACACACACACACACACACACAGAGAGAGAGAGAGAGAGAGAGAGAGAGAGAGAGAGAGAGAGAGAGAGAGAGAGAGAGAGAGAGAGAGAGAGAGAGGGTTCCTTAAGGTTATAACACAAT
The DNA here is from genome assembly GCA_037367245.1 of Phrynocephalus guinanensis. Taxonomy (NCBI): domain Eukaryota; kingdom Metazoa; phylum Chordata; class Lepidosauria; order Squamata; family Agamidae; genus Phrynocephalus; species Phrynocephalus guinanensis. The sequence goes on along the minus strand of CM074733.1, from coordinate 69,249,472 downwards.
AAGATGTTGTGTATTAGATGTTATCTAGAGGTGAAAGTGGTCAGTAAACATTCATCCTGTAATCCATCTGAAAATGGACTGTACTGTCAGCTAGCCACCAAAGAGAGAAAACTATGTTGGTGGTTTAAAAAGTAGCACCTGTTAAACAAATTGATGTTCTGAGAGAAATAGCAAAGCTTCATTCACTCTCTGTTGGTCAAAGATACCAATGACAGCACAGTACAGCAAAGCACTCCACAAGTAAGCTCAGTTGGTTAAAACAAGTAGTAACAGCTTAACACAAAGCAGTAAATGACATGCTTCAGTACCATCCTTGTACTGTAATGTACGTTTAGCCAAACATTTGTATTCATGGTATATTTATAACTGTTAAAATTAGACATTAAAAAGTAAATATGTCTGTATTTTTTTTCTTTAAGCTAAGCTCCTGTTAAACTGCCCACTAAAGTTTATGGATATAAGCAGTAACAATTCATGCCCTTTCTCAGATATTTAATATCCTGTTGCAAATCTGAAGCGAAAGCTTTAAAATGTTCTCAGTACTACTAACATCTGGAAAAACATCTTTGTTACTATATTTATTGAAATGTTTCATAATGTCTTTAAGGTTGTAAACAATAAAACTGTAATGTTTTGCCCATTGCTCTTTCCAGTTTTGAAATGGAAATTTGTGGAATTTCAGAAATGTGGCAACTGGCAAGATTGCCCTGGGGAGTGAATTCTCATTCTTTGACATCATGATGCCTCTCTAGCCTGTTCTTCCACATCTTGAATGATTTTTTTCCCTGGACTATGTGGAGTGGAGTGGATAGAATGATGGACTAGGACTCAGGAAATCTGGGTTTGACTCTCTACTTGGTTGTGGAAGCTTATGAGAAGGGTTGTACAGGTAAAACCACTGCTTAAATAGTTCACATACTGACAGAGTGAGAGAGTGAGAGAGTGAGAGAGGGGGAGGGAGGGAGGGAGAGAAAGACAGACAGATAGACAGAGACAGAGAGACAGAGAGAAGAGTCTGATTAGACCTGGAGTCTTGAACAGAGTCTAGCAACCAGAGGCAGAAACACAGGGCAGATTTCTTGGGGAGGAAGCATATTGAGCAGAAAATAAAGATCCTTACTGGGTAATGTACTTGCTGCTGCTAATTCTGTATAAGCACATTCATTGGCATGCCTCGTAGATTATGTGGGCCCTAGAATAATATTTAATACATTGAATTATACAGGGTCTATTGCTAATTATGTGCTTAGTTCGGAGAATGAGCCTAACTTGCCAAGTCATTTTACATAGTGACCAAAATTTGTTCCAAAGCTGAGGAAATACATCAACATTCCCTAAGGCCTTGCCGACAGTATGTGTATTGACTGAGAAATGTGCAAAATTCAATCTTAATGGACATATGTCAAGGCCTTATGAGTGTGCACTGTTTTACCTTCCTGCTTTTTACAGTGGTACCAATTTATCTACTTGCATTTTACATGCTTTTGAACTGCTAGGTTGACAGGAGCTGGAGTTAACAGCGGGAGCTCACTCCACTGCGTGGCACCCGGGATTCGAACCGCTGAGCTGCCAATCATGCAGCTGACAGTTTTCAGTGTTCCCTTGCAGCCATGCTGGCCACATGGCCATGGGCTTGCACAACACTGGCTCTTCAGCTTGAATACGGAGATGAACACTGACCCGAGAGTCGGACACGACTAGCACACATGTACGGGGGGGGGACTTTTATGAGTTTGCACAAAGACAGGATTTTCTCAGATGGGCTATTATCTGTTTATACAGACAACAGTTTGGGAAGAAGGACTAGGATTGCAGTTTTATCATCTACATACTGTATATGCAGTTTGTCCAAAGAAATACTGTACTATTTTCTGCTAGGCAGTCGCTTATGACTAGTACCCCCCAAATAGAGTTCTGTTTGGAATGACAGTAAATGGCCCTTCAGCTATGGTACATGCATGTGAGTCAGAAAGCACCCTCATTTAAAGCAAATCAAAGTGTGCTACTTATATACCATCCTAAAGCAGCTCTCTCAGGGTGGTTTATAGGTTAATTATGCAGGCTACACATTCACCACACACACACACACACACACACACACACACACAGAGAGAGAGAGAGAGAGAGAGAGAGAGAGAGAGAGAGAGAGAGAGAGAGAGAGAGAGAGAGAGAGAGAGAGAGAGAGAGAGATACTGGGGTGCTTTGTGTACCCTGCAAATCCTGATTGTGGCCCTGGTCTATATTGCTACAAAGCATGTTTTCCTGCAGCTGTTGGTTTGGTGCCCAACTCAATTGGGTTCTGAGGTAGAGATGGGCACGAATAAAAAAATGGTGTTTCATTTGTCGTTTGTCGTTTGGGGGGTCCGTTTCGGTTCATTTCCGTTTTTTGTGAATTTTTGCAAAAAAAAATTTCGTTTTCATTCATTTCGTTTCCATTTCGTTACCATTAATTTCATTTTTTTGTGATTTTTAAAGCATTTAAAGCAGTTCAATGTATTGCCGTAACGAAAACGAAACGGACGACAAAATTTCTGGTGTTTCTGTTCGTTTCGTTTCATTTTGGAGACAAAATTCGTTTGTCATTTCGTTTCGTAACAAAACAAAAAAACGGAAAAGGAAACAAAAATTGTTCGTTTCATGCCCATCTCTATTCTGAGGCTTTATAACATTTGTATTTTAAACATATTGTGTTTATAACCACTTATATCTTATATCTTATATCTTATAACGACTTATATCTCCCCTTGTGTGATTGCATTTATATTATGCTTTCAATTTTAGTTTCCAACGTTTGGATGGTCTACTGTGCATGAATACATGGAAGTTTTACTCTTCTCTTTAACTGATTGTGTTCTCTTGTAGCTCTAATGTTGTCTATTAATGTTGTAAGATGTCCCTCAATTCCCTGTTCTCACACTTGAATTTGTCTTAATTGTACTGGACTGTATGTTATCCCTCATTACGATAAGCCACCTTGGGTCCTTTTCCAAGGAGAAAGGCAGGATAAAAAAAAACTCAAAATAAAATAAAATAAATAAATTTAAATCAACAGCACTTCTAGTTGCTATTGGGGTAAGGGGGGTAGCGAATATTCCCTTGCACAAGTTTTTTTTTAAAACCACATGCAAGAAATAGAAACAAAAAGGAGCCAGAGATAAGGAAGGAGCTACCACTGAGCTTTGGGGAAAAGGTTTCACAGGCGACAGAACGCCCATGTCACATTGCATTTGGCAGAGTTTTGAAAAGATTGAGTAAACAAGGAGGAAACCAGAGTGGATAAGTGCAGTTCTGTCCTACAGCTGATAAAATGTTGTAAGGAGTATCCATGAAAACTGGAAAAGCCCTTAACCTCTAGCCTGAAAACTCACAGGGTTGGAATCCTGTTCCATGCCAGCAGAGCGTGACCTCCTTTATTTCTATTCCACACAATCTTCCAGTCTACTGTTGGGCAAGCAGTGGTTGCCTGCTTTAGGCAATGGGGCTCTCATTTTTGCAAAGAGGTACTAAATGCCTCTGTCTAGGCAAGCTTGGAACATGTTAAACCACTTGTGCAACAGACTGTTCCATGCATGGCTTAAGGGAACTTGATTGTGGCCTTCATAGATAAATTCATATTTCACCATATTTTTCCGGTAGCTACATCTGATGCTTTGAAGAAGGAGACAAGAAAAAGATTGAAAATCAGACAAAAATTTGCAAGTTCCTGGGCTCTGAACAACACAAATAACTAGTTACAGAAAAAACTGCTGATTAACTCCTTTTTCTAGCAATTTCAGAAAGGGTAGCCGTGTTAGTCCTTTCAAGAATTTAAGGCAAAAATCAAAGCAAAACAAAACAAAAGACACAACACACGGCACCTTAAAGACTAACTTTCATATTTTAATGTAATGTTTCGTGGACTACACATCCACTTCTTCAGACATATAGCCGCAGAATGAGGTAAGAGGAGACTGTATTGTGCACTTTTACAGAAGCTTGTAATACTATAAAGAAAAAAAAATATAATAATCATATTCTATCAAGTCAAGTTCTGACTTATGGCAACTCTTTTTTCCCAGGGCTTTCCAGTTGGATAATACTCAGAAGTGGTTTTCCATTCCCTTCTTCTGGGAGCTCCCCAGGACTGCACAGCTTGCCCAAGGCCACACAGGCTGGCTATATTCACAGGAGATAGCGGGGAAGTGAACTCTCGAACCCTGGGTCTGCTGCCAGACACCTCAACCATTAAGCTACCTTATAGAAAACCTCATAGAACAGTGGTTCCCATCCTTCCTAATGCCATGACCCTTGCCCTGCTTGGAAGAGGCCATAAGCCCCCGTGGCAGGCCATTGCCACAGGTGCCACAGAGAACTTCCTTTTACAGGCACCCTCAGCTAATCACAGCCTCTGGTGCCATTAACTGACATCCCCTCCAGCCTATCAAGCTGCAATGTAGGGTCACAATTGGGCAGAATGAAATTCCCGGAGATGCTTTTGGGGTCCCCTGAGACCCCTGAAACACATCCCACACCATCTCAAGCACCACACAAAAAACCCCAGTTCGAAAGGACGTTTCCCATAGGAAACAATGGGTAGACTGTCCCTCAGTACTTTCCCACTTGAGAATTGCTGCAGTCAGAACGGAAGGCCTGAATAACAGAAAAATGTTTACATTGTAACAACAGCCCTCCCACAGTCCACTTAAGTGCTTCCCACTTCAATATGGCCACTATCGTGAGTCAATCAGGCAGGGAAGTCCATAAAACAGCAGGGGGCTGATAGGATTAACATACGTCCACGCGCCTCCTCCAATCACAAACGACCCATCTATCACTGTCTCATTAATTCGAGTCCAGCCGACTCACAGCTATTCGACCCCCGTAGACCAACCCTTGCGCTGGTAGACTGCCCCACTGTAGGAAATCAATGGTGGTAGACCACCCCTTCTGAGAACATAATGGACCAGGCGCACAGCTCAGGAAATTCGCCCGAGCTGACAGCTTGTTTACAGGTTTCTCGCCCACTGTGGCCTGGGTGTCCCCAGAGGCTTGCGGTCGGGGTGCGACCACACCCCATCCCACCATCCCCCACCACATCACTACTCCTGGAAAATTTTCCTGGAAAACCCTAACCCCTGGCACTGCCCCCACGTGTGGGACATCTGGATTCCCTCTTCTTCCTTTCCCTGGAGTCCCTCCCTCCCTCCCTGAGGTCTCTCATTCTCTTATCTCTCTCTCTTTCCCCCTCTCTGCTCCCACTGTTGCCTGTCCCTTCAGGGGTTCCCTACTCCTCTCTCAATATTCCCTCCACCCCGCTTTGCCCTGGGTGTGCTTTGTACATGTTCCTACTCTCAACCCCTACCTTCTACGCTTGGGACCACCATTTTTGGATGAACCCAGAAGAGGAGAAGGAAAGGCTGCCCCCATCACAACTGGGAGACTTGTCAAGACCAGTCCCAGCTGGTTCCAGTTCGGCGGGAAGTTCCCAGGACAATGGGAGAACAGGAAATACCTGGGTCATCTCTTGCTTGGGAGCATCTTCTTTTGTCCTGAATTTACATCTTCAATGACCATGTCTGGCAGTCCTGGAACCTCCCATTGACATTTCCAGACCCCTTTATTGACATTTTGATTATCTGGATAACTGGACAATGCCACCCTTTTCCGTCCCATTGTCCCCAACTCTTGGGGCCCATCAAACACCTCAATAGCAATTGGCAAACATCAGCTTAGCCACACCTGGATTACAGGACGAAGATAGGGTAGTGTTACCAGGCCCAGTGACTGCTCCAGGACTGCCCTGAAGGACACCTTGGACTATCCTAATTGGTGGCCATCATGAAGACCACCACCCACCTGTCCCCAGAGTCGAGGGGGGAGAGGGTATAAAACATCTGGACACCTGGTTTTCGGAGCGGATAATCTCCTCTGCCTTGTTGTGGTTGTTCACAATTGTCGTATTTATTGAGCTCAATATATTGGCAATTAATTGGGACTTTACCGTGTCGGACTCTCTTCATCGGGTACTTTGAGGTCTGGCAGTGGTCAGCAGGGAATAGCCTTGTTGAGACTCAACAGTAACTCACTCTTTCTCCCTTTCCTCCCCCTCCTCCTCCAGACCCAAGTCATTTGTGCCTTTTTCTTCACTGGCTCATGGTGATCCCTGTGAAATGGCCGTTTGACCCCCCCCCCCCAGGGGTCTCGACCCCCAGGTTGGGAGCCACTGTCATAGAAGATCTAAAACTCAAAGCCAGTGGTTTATGTCTGACTCCATTGTTAAACCTAAATTTCAAAATGGGGCTGTAGACTCAGAGGTGTGGGTTTCAGATTCCATCTCTAGTGGTGTGAGTTGGAAAGCCTCCTCCAATTGCATAAGACAAAGGATTCAGTATCTCCAGCCACTACCCTACATACAAGGTTCCTGTATGTCTGGAAAAAGAGACATGCAGAAAAGGGGTGATCCCATAACAGAGAAACTGGGATTCTATTTGCATCTATTGTGCAAAGTAAATTTTCACTAGACGAGGAATATGTAAACTAAAAGAACATGACTGGAGGCCAGGGTTGTTCATAATAATTGTGGTGTGTTTTTTTTTACTGCTCCTGTTTCTATTGGCACGTATTGGTAGTCTTTCTAATTGTATGCCAGTCCTTTACTTATGTTTAGATATGTTATAATCGCATGAAATAGATCAGTATCTTGGATCATGACATTTTTCCTACAAAGGTTTATTTAGGATGGACAGTTTTCAAAAGGTGTCTTGAAAGAAAGTTGACAAAATAATAGCAATTGCAATAAAATTACATGGGTTTTTCCAAGCATAGCATAAATAAGAAAACTATCAGTGATGAGCAGGCATTAAAATACAAATAACTAAACTGCTTTTAATTTATTTACAGCTGCTTATGTTGGCAGTTGCTGCTGTAATTTCGTCGCAAACAATAATTATTATGGTATTCAATAGCAAATATTATTCTGAGTACTTTGTAGGAGAAAATACTCTTATTATTCAAATAATCCATTCTTTATTTTAATACGGCAAGCCCATAATAGATCTATCAAACCAATAACCAAGCAGCAATCTGGTAGGAACTGAAGGATGCACCAGTTTATTTTGCACTATTATTTAGAAATGCCTGTGTTCTTCATGTAAAACCCTAGTGTCAGTCCACCAGGAGAACAAATGGTATTGACATAATGGATTGTCTCTCCACTTGAAGCCTGTTGCATGTCCTCAAAATCGGCTTCAAAGGATCAGGCGACCTTCTGGAGCAGATGTGGAGGTAATGTGAAGGAAATTCTTGGTGACTGAGGGGTCTTTTCAAAGGGAATCAGAGAAAATCATTAGGATTATTATTGGGCCTTGATAGGTCGCCCATGTTATCTGTTGCAAAATGCATGTAACAAAAACCTGCAACCAACTAGGGATACTGTGAGTACAGAAAAGCACTAGTTAGTCACCTTCTCTTGTTTTCTGCCTCACATCTGCAACTATTCCTTTATCTCATGTTACAAACAAAACTTGGCCAATAAAAGGATTCTGATTCTGATTCTGAAAATCATAATCTACCCTCAGGGAGTGAGAAAAGGTAAAAACAATAAGGTAACTGAAAAGTGGGGGAGTGAGGAAAGGTAAAAAAATTAAGGTAACTGGAATATGAAAGAAAGTAAATAAAGCAACACACACACACACACACACACACACACACACACACACACACACACACAGTGGTACCTCGGTTTAAGAATGCCTCGGTTTAAGAAAAACTTGGTTTAAGAAATGAAATTATTGGAAAGGAGGATGCTTCGGTTTAATAATTTTTTTCATTTGAATGTCCCAATTTACATTTTTCCCCGTAAGGCATTAAAAGTTGATGTGTGATCTTCACATGGTGAAAAGAATAGAGATGCCTCAGTTTAAGAAAATTTTAAATAGAATGCCCCGGTTTGCTTTTTTTTCTGACCCCCAGAATGGATTAATTGGTTTTCAGTGCATTCCTATGGGAACTGCATTTTGGTTTAAGAATTTTTCACAATGCAAAACAGCCTGGAGAACGAATTACTTAGTTAAAACAAGATACCACTGTCCACTGGGGGGCCACTCTGGGCACTGTACAGCAATAAAATAAACAAATCATAATACAAGGATATAAGAAAATAATAACATCAAGACAACATCATCAGACAACATGAAACATTAACAGAAAATCAGATCAAAAATAGACCAGAACAGAATCATAACATAAAAATAAGCTAAAGAGACAATAAAGGTATCTCTTCTGTAAAATTCAGCTGTGCAAATCAGCCAGACTTTTTGTCGGCATCTGTCCTGCTTGGGGTTTTGACAGCATTCTGAAATTCTTACGCCCATCTGTCCTCAGATGTCTGTTCAGGAGGAACACAGGATGCTTTTGCATTTCTTCACAGTCCTGTGAAGAGGAGAAAAGGGTTGCTTGAACTACAGTTCTCAGGTCAAGCATAAGTTGATTGCTTATGTCCCATGAGTGTAAGAACTGCAATTCTTCCACAGAATCTCATCTCAGTGGTGAGCAGCTTTTCACAGCCTAGCCTAAGAAGGTGATGCCAAAGCTGAACTCTCATGGGGGAGTTTTTTTCCATATGGAACAAGGAGAACATAATAAATTACATTCCTGAGTCTATCAGTACTGAATGAGAGCATAGCAGCAGATCTCTGAATCGAAGTATGTGACTCATGTAATGCCTGGAGTCTATCCAGGTGTGATTAATGCTGATAGCAAACAGAGCATAAGTTAGACTGCAGAAGCTGTAATGGCTCCAAGGAGAATGTCTGTTCAAATTACTTATCTTGCTGATTGCTGCACAGATTTGCCTATTTTTTAAAATGACTTTTTAAAAACTTTACAAAATAAATAATCCCAAGAAAGACCGGGAGTAGAGGTTAAGAGGTTATGCAGCACACCTTGAAGTGGTTTAAGCAAGTGATAGCAATTTGTATGTTGACATTTTTCTCATGGCATCCAAAATGGGTATTAAAACAGGTTTGGTCTGTCTTGACTTGGAAGACTGCTTGCTGAGAAAATTCTTAACGAGTCTGACAGTAGCATCTCTGTGTACAGGATTTTCAATAACAGAAATGCCTCCATCCTAAAGAGGTTTTAGAAATAAGAACAGTACAGATGTGTGAGATGACCTCCTCTTCTTGGGTATCAAACATAGATTTCCATGGCCTATTACTGTACTTTAAAAGAGACATACTCTAGAGCAGGCATGTCCAAACTTCGGCCCTCCAGATGTTTTGGACCACAACTCCCAGAATTCCAAGCTTGTATTTCCAGTGGCAGAGGACTGTGGGAGTTGTGGTCCAAACCATCTGGAGGGCCAAAGTTTGGACAAGCCTGCTCTAGAGAAACAACTTATGGTACATTAGTCTGGGGAACAAGTGAAGACATAGTATTAACTCTGTGATGTTCTGTGTAGAATTTAAACAAGAGGTCAGTGTGTAAAACCTAAGTGGAGGGTGTAAAACACAGCTCAGAAGAGTGCAATCGCACCAGCTGCTTTGTGCAGTTTAAAGGGGGGGCGGTGTGTTAAATGATGTGCCATTTAAAGTAATCCTTGCATTCAAATAGCATATCAGCCTCAAGCAACCCTATTTTCAGTATTGTGATGTGGCTTAACTAACAAGTTGCTTTGGTATCTCAGGAAATTGAACACTTCACTTGCTCACTTGTGGGGATGCAGGGAAAGAGAAATTATTATATTTATTTTTACTCTGCTAGAACATCTCTGTTGTACTGAATCACTTAGATTAATTTTAGAATATTTTCTTTGCCTTTTATGTACTGGCAGTTGCACTGTCTACAACCATTGTTTCAAATAGGCACGTCGCACAAAGGCAAATAATTTTTTTTAAAAAACACTGTAATCTGTGTGATTAAGCACATCAGCAATGATCTACCAATGTCAAAAAATAATAATTTTACTTCCCCAGCCCATCGGCAAAGTTTGAAGTTGCTATTAGAAGGCCTGCCAAGGCAGAGTGCCATTTTAAGACTGAACACATTTTCCCAAAGAGTGCCCAGATGAAGAAACATTAATGTTCATTGCATGGCAAAAATGTCAAGCAGGACTTCTGAGAGTGGATGATCAGCAGGGAGTTTCAAGAACCTCCCAAGCCACCCACAGGATCCCATAGGCAGGGCTGGTGCTAGGTATTTTTGCACCCTAGGCAAGGGGCGGGGGGGCAGGCGGGGCAGGGGGCAGGTCAGGGTGGTGGCAGGTGGGTGGTGGGGTGGGGGCGGGGGCGGGGGCGGGGGCGGGGGTGGGGGCAGGGCAGGGGGCAGCGATGGGCACCGGGGTGGCCGGCAGCGATGGGCACCGGGGTGGCGGGCAGCGATGGGCGGCCGACGCCGGGTGGTTGGCGGGCGGGGGGGACAGACGGCAGTGGCCAGCAGCGGGGGTGGGGGGGCTACAGGCTGTCCAGCGCCCTCTCTCCATTTTGGCACCCTAGGCAACTGCCTAGTTCACCTTAATGGAAGTGCCGGCCCTGCCCATAGGACATAGCCACTGTAGTTAAAGTGATGTCAAGCTGCCATCCCTGTTAAAGGGTAGAGTTCTTCGTGGGCAGAGACCTGAAGAACAAATATGGTGTCTGTTGTTGAGATACCAACTACAGTCATCCTCTCTCTATGTGTGGACATAGGACATTGTTTCCAATGCCACCAGGCTCCACATATTAGTCACAAACCTGGTGCGTTTAGCATGATCAGAATCCACATCGATCACAACAGGATCTTCTCACCTATGAGCATAAATAAACAATGCCAATAAAAGTGGAAAAGAATAAAAATATTTTCAATCTTAGCAAATTAGCAACCAGGAAGAAAAAACAACAATTAAATGTAACAAGCATATCAGAGTGACAAAGAATGCAAGGTCTAATTGTACATAATTTAAAGAAGGCAAAATTGAGTACTATCAGAACTTGATCTCAGCCAAGATAATTATAGCTACCAATTAAAGAGCTGTGATGTTTTATTCCAAGGAAGATCACTGTTGGCAACAAATTAATAACTCGTCTAATTCTCTTTTTTAGTCCCCAGGTTCAATTACGCATTTCACACTTTTGGACAAACTTTTATATCCTCTGTCCCAGATTAACCTTGGACCTGATCTTCTGGGCTGAATCATGACCATCATTGATTTATAAGCCCCACTCCCCTCCAGGCCCCTTTTAAAGAGAATGGCCACCAGCCCTGAACAGGTTGAAGAGTACCTAGGACAGCTGTAAAGGTGCCCCCCCCCTTTATAGTAGGGTGAGCTCTGGGTAGAGCACTTCATACAGATAGCTTTCCTTGGGCCCCATTCACTACAACATCCCTGAGTCCTAACCAGCAAAGGCAAGAGTGAAGAAGTGTGAAGGCTGTTGTAGTTCCTCAACATCTGGAGAGCCACAAGTTGTACAGCAGGCATGTCCAAACTATGGCCCTCCAGATGTTTTGGACGACAACTCCCACAGTCCTTTGTCATTGGCAATCTAAGCTTAGAGTCTGGGAGTTGTGGTCCAAAACATCAGGAGGTCCAAAGTTTGGACATGTCTGTTGTACAGCCTTAGCTCTGCCCCTCTGTCTCTGCGGTAGGCGCCTGGAGTAGGAGCTAGCAAGCCACTCCAGTACTCCTGCCAAGAAAACTCCATAGACATGGAGTCATGAAGGGTCGGTCATGACTGTAACGACACAACAGACACGTGCAGCCAAAGAAGATAAGACATCTAAAAGGAATACAAAGAGTCAGAAAGACACATTTCTACTACTTCTGTTCCTTGATCAACCAAAGTAGATTTGGAGAGCAGTCAAACATCAGGGAGAATGCCAGTTAGGTAGCTTTCCATTCCCAGAGATTTCAGGGCCAAAAATCAGGAGCCAGGTCCCTGTGACAGCAGGCATGCCTTTGTGTAATAATTGCAAAAGTGTGTGAGAGAAGCGGGGGGGTGGGGGAGAGAGCGAGAGCACGTGGATATCCTGAACTACTTCACAAAGAAAACATTATGTGTAAAAGACACAGGTCTAGAGATGTGGATGTATTGAAAAATGAATCACATTTTCTGATGAATCTGGTTGATTCAACATTCATAGATTCCTACGAATTACAAACGGAGTCATCCAACAGATTTCAGCAAATTTTGATTTGCTAATTAGTTGGGGTATAAAATGGCCCCCAAGGCACCAAAAGACACCAAAATTGGAGAGAAATATTCACTTCCTCCAAGAATTGTGGGGATTGGATCTTTGATGCCTGAGTTACACAACTCCAAACAGGGCCTCCAAATAACATTTTCCCCAAGCACCTAGCAACAGCAAACATGCAGGAAAGATCCCCATGATTCTTCACTACAGTTCCTCCACGTGTGGTGAAGCTTGGGTTTCCCTAACCCATTTGGTAAAGGGCACTTTCTTAGGGGAATGCTTTTTGTGGTTGTATAACTCAGATGTCTGAAACCCAAGCTTCAAATCACCACATTTAGAGGGATTGGAGAGGAGAGCTGAGAGAAAGCGCCTCATTATGTTTGGTGTCTCTAGTTTCCTCAGTGGCACTTTCCTGTGGGGGGTTGCCCTCTTTGGGGTGGTGGTGCATAGCTTCGATAGTTCAATCCCAGTCTTCACCAGTCTTGCAGAACTTGTGGAGGGGAGGCAGAGGAGGAAGCCTTGTCAGTGTGAGGCCTCTAGATGCCAGCAAGGTTATTGCATTTTAAAGGAGAGATGAACTGATTCATTGATTCATACAATGAAAATTCATTGATACATCAATTTGTTGATTCATCAGCCCTGACAAAACACGAATCATGATGAATCATTATTTTTTTAAAGTTTGTTCCAATCTCTACATAGGACTCTTATTCCTGCTGCTTCCATCCCACCTGTTTGCTCCCCATGTTACAGGTGTTCATCGTCTCCACTACTTCCTGGAGGCTCCTTTCTCAGGCCTGCATCTCTTGCCAACATATATACAGTGTTGTTACACCATAAAACAAATACTCCCTCTGTCACCACTACAAGATGTTTTCTTATTATGAACCACCTTGGGTCCCTTCGGGGAGAAAGGTGGCATAAAAATAAAGTTTATCATTATTATTATTTTTATTAAGGTACCATATCATCCTCACTACTTGGAAGTCAAACTAATTTTCAGCATAACTGAAGTCTGGACCCAGATGACATTGCTCTGTCAGAACTAAGTTTTCCCTGGAATGTTCTCCTGATTAAAAGTGGGTTAGAAACACAGATAAACAATGCTAGAATAGTCACCCATGTCCTAGAAAAAGGAACAAATGCACCAGCTCTGAAAAGTCATGGGCCCATCTGCTCAACAGCTTCTGTAACACTTGTTATGGAAAAAAAAGCAAAGGAAGACACAGAAAATAAACCAAAAAGAATTGAAGAACCATTAATGAATAAAATACAGTGTGGTGCAAAGTTTCCACTGCCAACCACATGCCTTGCTATGGGTGGAATGCACCATCCCTGGCATGTGTGTCTGTTTCCTAGTGACCGCCATCTGGGTAACAGAGAGGTCAGTGCACGCTAATAAATGGCTAATTATATGTTTCGCCCAGAAAAACAAGAAACGGTTTCTCGTTGGACAAGTGATTGACTGTTTTTAATTCTGTGTATCTTAGTACAAGCATGGACTTTCCTTATTTTGCTAAATAAAATCTATTTGGAAATGAGCCCATTTGGTGTGGTAAATCAACTCTTTTCTGAGAGTCACAGACCTTTTATCCCCCCCTCCCCCGGCCCCACTAGAGTGAATCTATTTAAAAGCCTACATTGGTCTTTTTAACTGGGAAGGAATTCAGCAGCATGGCACTTCCCTGGAAACATCAATACGTCTTTTCTTAGAGAGTTGTGTTTCAATGATATGAGAAAGTGTATTTGTTCTCATCCTTCTTATAGAGGACCTGCTTCAGTGGCTGTTTGAATCTCCACCACTACCAGCACCACCATGGCATTTTAATGGCACTGCTTAGAGTGCAAATTGGAGAATTAAGAGTTGTATGCCTTCGTGGAGGGGAGAACCCAGAAGGTGGTGCTGGGGGACTCCTTTTCGACACCATAGCTGTTGTCGGGTCTCTCTGGTCCTGTCTTATCCCCTATACCAGGCCTGCCCAACAGGTAGACCGGGGGCTACCAGTAGCCCGTAAAGGGTTCAAAAGTAGCCCGCCAGCCATCAATTAAAAATGTGAGGTGATAAGTTCTCCACTTCTACCTCCCCCATCTCAAGGACCACCAGTTTCTCAGCAAAGCTCTGGGTCTGCCAGCCCAATGTCTCAGCCAAACGGGGCAGTTCAAGGGCCATGGCACAGTCCCCTGCTGTCCCTACCGGCCAGATGATCGGCGTGCCACTGTCTTGTGACCAATTGAGTTGTTGGTGCAGAGCAGAGGAAGGAATCCCTCCAGAACGGATTAATTGGTTTTCAATGTGTTCCTATTGGAAACTGCTGCTCTAGTTACATTTTTTTTTTACTTATGAGCATATGCTCAGAACAGATAAAATTTGTAAGTAGAGGTTTTAGTGTAGTAGCCCTCAGGCACTTTTGTCCAGAAAAAGTAGACCTCGGACTGTTCAAAGTTGGACAGCCCTGCCCTATACAGTACTATTTAACATCTACATGAAACCATTGGGAGGGTTTAATTTGGAATGCTGGGATTCAATGTCACCAGTACACAGATGACACCCAACTCAATCTTTCCGTATCATCTAAGTCCAAGAAAACTGCTTCAGTTCTTGATCAGTGGTTGGTGTCAGTAATGGATGCATGGGTGAATACCTTGAACCTGAAACCAGAAAATGCAGAGCTGCTCCTGGTTAAGTCAAAAGGCAGATCAAGGAATGGGGATTCAGCTTATACCGGATGGCATTACCTTACCTTTGGAAAGACAACTGAGCAGCTTGGGGGTGATCCTGGATTTGTCTCTGAGAAAGCACGTCCAGGTTTCAGAAGTGGCAAGGAGTGCCTTGGCACAATTTAAACCAGAGCGCCAGCTGTGCCCCTTTCTGTAGAGGTCTGATCTGGCCACAGTGGTACATGGCTTAGTGATACTATCTGCCTCTGGAAATTGTCCAAAACATGGCCACCAGATTGTTAGCTAGGTCTGATTACAGCCATCCCTTCTTATGGCCACTCCAGTGGCTGCCGAACCATGTTGGTCCATGCTATCTCAACGACCACCTCTTTCTTCATGAGCCTGGCCAAGTGTTAAGATCATGAGGAGAGAACTTTCACTCAGTCCCACCACCTTCACAGGCACATTGGTGGGGGCCTGGGAGAGGGCCTTCTCTGTCACTGCTTCCAGACTCTGGAACTCCCTCTTTGCTGTCCTTCTGCAACCTTCCTCTTCAGGCTGGGTTTTTACTGCTTTTAGCTTTCAATCTTGTGTTTTTAATTATGTAAGCCATCTTGTGTCCCTCCCTTTATTAGTAGAAAGGTGGGGGTGAAATAAATGAATAAATGAATAAATAAATAAACTGTCAATAATACCATTTACAATGTAGTTATCTAACTGATTGTAATTTCATTTTGACCACTTACACAGCTTTAAAAATTACAAATTGAAATATCAGCTCATTTAGAAAACCCTATATTTCCCAAAAGGTCACTATATTTTGAGCACTGTAAGAAAATTATTTTTCCTGCAATGGCAAGGCTTCTTCTAGGAAGTAGCCCCTTAATCACAGCAGTTAAACTGCAGTATTGCAGTCAAGACCCTGCTGATGACCTGAGTTGGATCCTGAAGGGCTCAGGTAGCATGCTCAAGGTTGACCAACGTCCCATCTTTTTGAAGTTGGTAAATTGTGTACCCAGCTTGCTGGGGTGGGGGAATGTCTAGCCTGCATAATTACATTTTAAACCAACCAGAGAGTACTGTAAGTACTATGGAGTGGTATATATGCAGTACTATTAACTTTGCTTTGCTTCTTTGAGGGAAAAATATCTACGTTGCCTGTAATATTTGAGAAACCAGCACTTTAAAAAAATATAAAAAGAGCATTCTTTACAGGCAAAAATAGCAATGTATTCATCAGTAAGATAAATGTGTATTTTCATTCTCAGTACTGTACAATAGTACCTTGTATAAAGGAATTAATTCGTTCCCAATGAAATTATGTTAAACAAAATTTCCTTTATACAAATCTCCCATAGGAACGCAGTGAAAACAGACTAATCCCATTTTTATGTTGTACGGATTTGCCCCATAGGCGATTATGTTAAGCAAATTTCCCCTATCTCCGGAATTTTTTATGTTGTACAGATTTTATGTTATACAAACTGTTTGTTATACAAGGGTCCACTGTATTTGCAGCATTGTTTTATAATGACAAAAATTAGTTTAAAATCTCCTCGAACCACAAAGAAACAAAAACGATACTATAATATTGATGTGTGATGCCAAGATGCAGTTTAGCTGTGGTTCCATTTAATCCACAAACGGTTCTTGACAGCACTCTCTTGAAGTCAACCCCATAAACCTATTAGTAATGCCACCTACAACGTGCCATCTCCCTCCCTCCCTTTTCTTCAATCAGCCTTTTCTTGTGGCTGAATCACATCACAGTTTATGGGAAAGGAGCACAGAGCGAGGAATGCAAGAGAAGAAGCCACTGTCTCCCACAAAGGACATGGCAAAGAAGATGCGTAAATTCAGCTTTCTAAATGAACAAGTCATGACAATGAATACACTGTCACATGGGGTGCGAGTGACGTGTAGACTTCATCTTGTGGAGAAGTTGGGCATTGTCAAGGAACCCTGGCCTAATTGGCGGAGATCAGATCAGAGTAGCAATGCCTTCAGGGTTCAGCATTCTCCTCAACACTGACAAAAATAGCTATCACATGAATTCATATCTAATGTGGAAAAACTGGGCTTTGTTTTATTTTGTGCAAATATGCACTCCAACCCCATGCATTTGGTCGCAGAAGTAAATCCCGATGTACTCACTAGTATATCTTCCATTTATTTGCAGTCAAAAGCTTGTAATTCGAGTAGGACTTTTGGAACCTGTGCTGTTAGGTGCTGGTCTGACTGCAAGGCTGGCCCAAGACATTTATCGCCATCAGAGAAACTTGGAGGTGGCACCTAGAGATGGGCACAGACCTGGAAAATGGTGGTTTGTGATAGGTGGCCATTTGTCATTAGCCATGAACCACCAGAAACCAACCAGACAAGCAAACCGATTTGTCATTTGGTTTTCAGTTCATGCTGATTGGGGGCTACCTGCCCCTGTCATGCCGTCATGGCAGTGCTGCTGCCTCAGCTATTCTGCAATGACACCCTAATCAGCTGGGAGGTGGGCACATGTACAGAAGGCAGCAGTCGGCTTCTTGGCAAAGAGCCCGGTGCACTGCCTCTGCACATGCACCCAGCTCCTAGCTCATTGCCATGGTCAACTGGGAAGCAGTCACCTGTGCAGGGACAGCAAGCCCAGCTCCTGGAAAGGAAGCTGGTCTACTGTCTCTGATGATGACAGCAGTGATGGAGGGGGCAGGACCAGGGAAGGAGGGAGCATGGGCACAGGAAGGGGGTGGGCGGGCATCTGGTTTACTGAAGTAAAACAATGTGTGAAGGGGGAAAAGATTTAGTGCTCTGCTTTGCTCTGGCAAAACAGGATAGCTAAACTGGGTGATGAACCAAACCACAAACCAGTGCAATTCATAGTTTTGGGGGGTTTGGTCCATGCCCATCTCTAGCGGTGTCATATCAGGTAGAGATGTCATGTAGAGAAGCTGCCCAGGATAACCCTATGCTCCACATTTCTCCCTACTCTCAAATTTTGCGGCCTGTCCTCATTCCTCATCTGCTCCTTGAGCAGCTGCCACATTTAATAAGAGGACTCGGCCTGTCACATCATGATCCCCATCTCTCCTGGACAGTATACAGTAGTTAATGGTGAAGAAGAAATATAAGGGCTGCAGACCAACAAATATTTGAAAAGGGCCACATGATCCCCACTTTTGTATTAGATGACGTGACTTCATCACACAGTGCACAATTGAATAAATGCTTTCTTCCCACCCAAAGATGGGTGATATACTTCCTCCTGTGCATTTTACTACAAATTCTTACACAGCCACCTCTGTTTTATTTTGCAAGTTTAAAAGGTATAATCTTTCAAGCGTCAAGGTTTTGATCCCTTATGTATCAGTTCATAGCTCGGTGTCTCAGTATATACATCCCTTTTCCTACCATTACATTGAACTCAAAGTGGTATACAAAGTGCTTTTTAGGAAACAGTAAACAGCAAAACAAGGGGCAAAGGCCTGTTTCAGGCCTTCCATACTTGCCCCAGGACTGAGACTGCCCCAAACGGGCCTCCGAGGGGTCCCCAAAAGGGCCTCCCTGGGAACCGGAAGTCGCTTCTGGTAAACCGGAAGTGACTTTTGGGTCACTGAAAATCATTTCTGAGGCCCCTGAGGGGCTTTTCACAGGCCCGTTCGGGGCAGCACTAGGCTGGGGGTAAGTACAAGAGCCCCCAGTTAGCCCCCCCCAGGCCTGACCCAACCTGCATCCACATATTGCAGATTTTCAATTATCGTGGGTCCGGTCGGGTCCTTAACCCCTCCAATAGGCGAAGGCTCACTGTATTCCTCTTTTTCTCCCCATAATTTTTGACTATTTATATTGTTCTATTTGGCTTACAACTCCTTCTAGAAATGACACCAAAGAAAGATGTTCTTCTCATCATAGGGGATTGGAATGCTAAAGTAGGGAGTCAAGTGATAAAAGGAATAACTGGCAAGCTTGACCTAGGAGTTCCAAATGAAGCAGGGCAAAGGCTAATTGAGTTTTATCAAGAGAGGAAGCTGGTCATTGCAAACACTCTTTTCCAACAATACAAAAGGCGACTCTACACTTTTATTTTAGCTACAGAGTAAAGGGTGAATTGGAAATAAAAGAGATTAAAGCTAGGTAGCATTTTTTCTTCATGTAAAATATATAGTTTTAAAATATTAAATAAATATTAAATTGTAAATATTTTAAATAAATATTCTTTTTACCAGTCATCTTCTCTCTTTTTTCCCTGTTTTATCAATCTCCTGCTATTTTTATCTTCATTTTAGCTAAATTTTAGTTTGTTGTTGTTGATTTATGTATATATTGTTTTATTATGTTCCTTGTGTTTTGGTTTTTTTAAAATGTATTCCTTTGTTAACTTGTTGTGTGATTCCATGTTGTAAACCACCCAGAGTAGCCCTACGGTTAGATGGATGGTATAAAAGTCAAATAAATAAACTAAATAAATAAATAGTTAGTTCATTTATTTAGTTTATAAATGTACTTTAGAATCATAATACTAAAGAATACTTGCATGTGGGATTACTTCAAAACTAATCTTCACATCCATTAAATAAACATCTGTCAGAACTTGTCAATGATGTTTTAGTCACATCCACAAACTGGCAGAGTTAGATGAACTCCTGACGTTGTGCTGGATTGTGACCAACATCCAAATCATTCATAAAGCTCTCAAGATCCAAGCATCTAATTTTTGGCAACGAGAAACATAAGGCATGTGGGAAGCCCCCTATTCATTTATTGGACTCTGCAACCTTCTCAATGATGCCAACATGTATTCTATTTTTTTAAAGAGAAAACAAGAACTGCAGTCCCTGAAGCCTCCAGGAAGCATGATTCTTCTTTAAAACAAGATGTGCCTTGTGTTAAAAGGCATTTTTTCAGGACTAAATTGCAGTGGTGGTGGTGGCGGCGAGAATGCTGCCCCTAAACAGGTGGAAATGATACACAGAGCCATCAAAAGTAGCTTACCTCAATTTAATTCAACAAGTGTATGTGTGTGCATAACAAAGGCCTCACTGAGTTTTGTGCTGAGTTGGTTTCCCAGGCTAACATTGTGAAAGGCTACACAAACTTAAAATACATGTATCTTAATGTTACAGGACATTCTAGTAAACTAGCTTTTATTGTGCATTTTGATGGGTTACATTCATTTTTCTTGAGTTCAGCAAATGGGATGCTTGCAGAAATACAGACAACTAGTCATTCTCTCTCTCTCTCTCTCTCTCTCTTTTTTTTTTACTGTTTGCATTACCTGCAGAAGTGTGCGTGTCTCCCCTTAGGTGAGATTCCCAGTCATGTTATTTAAGTGGTCTAACCTGTAGAACTGCCTTCTGGCAGGTAACCAATATCCGGGTTTGAAGTTAGTAAACATCCGAGCCTAAAAAACACTCCCCTTCCCAGCGACTTCTGACTCCAGGCCAGAGTTTGGAAATGCTTCTTCTGGACCATACTTCCCAGAGGACTAGAGGTGAATTTTCTGCAAGTTGCTGTCCAAAAAGTAACTTTCTCTAGCTTCCACTTTAGACAGGAATCTGGAGACAAGAATTTCCCTTCAAAATACTGCATATTGCATCTGTTCAGGTCTTGTGTTAGAAGAATGTTGCCACCCTCTGGCCAATAGAAAAGAATGATCCTTGCATCCTGCACAACGTTTAGTTAAATTGGAGCTAGCACTTTTTTTTGTTCCTTTTAAAGCCTGTATTTAAAAAGGGGGGTTGGTGGATTGAATGAAATAAAACAGACATTCTTAACTGGGCAGTCTGAAGCCAGATGGAACTACCGTTATCACCCCTAGCATCCCCTGTGTGTTGTTACAACCGTGACCGACTCTTCGTGATCCCATGTCCATGGAGTTTTCTTGACAGGAATACTGGAGTGGTTTGCCAGTTCCTACTCCAGGCGCCTACAGCACCTGGTATTCCCTGGTGGTCTCCCATGCAAGTACTAACCAGGGCCGACCCTGCTTAGCTTCTGAAATCAGGTGAGATCGGGTGTGCTTAGGGCATCTAGGCAGCTGTAGTCGCTCCAATTTGGATGTCACTGAATGGAAGGAGATTGATGCAAACTTCTTTCTGCTAGGAGGAAATTTGCACTAGAATGAGTTTGCAAGAGGAAGGAAATAAATGAAAAGGCCATCACTGAAATCAGATAAGATAGAGTGGGTCTGTAAAATGGTGAAATGGAACAGTGAATGCAGCATCCTTTTTGAAAGCAGTTTCTGAAACCTAAAGCAGTGATATATGCTCTGTCCAGCTTTAAACGTGCCAGAAAATGAGGTTGGTGAGATATAGTCTGGTCTTAGAGGCCAGGAAACCTGGACAGATGCCCAGGACACTCTGAGTCCTGATAATTAAAAGACTTCTAATGCATCCTGTGACATTCAATTTCTAAGGAGGAAATGATTAATGGTGGCCCTGGCCCCATGTGAGATTTCAGGTAAGTTTAACTCAGCCACTGATACACATAGTTAGATAGTTGAAATACAGGGTGATGTTCATTGCATGGGGTATGGGACTGGGTTGCATTAGTGGTTGTAAAAGAGAGGAGAGATATACAGTACTCAACATCAAATAGTCACTCTGATAATCTGCTTCTATTTGTTATCTTTCTAGGAAGAGGTTAATTTAAAGCAAAGTGCAAAGTGTTCTGCTTATATACCACCCCATAACACTTACAGCAGTCTCTGGGCAGTTTACAAATTTAATTGTGCAGGCTACACATTTTACTGACCTCGGAAGGATAGAAGACTGAGTCAACCATGAGCCAGCTATCCGGGATTGAACCCCAGGTCAAGAGCACAGTTATAGCTGCAGTACAGAAGTTTAACCATTGTGCCATGTGCACTGGAGATACTGGTTAAACTGGACACCTGCTGGGGGGGGGCGTCTAGGGATGATGCAAGCCCAGAACAGAAAACCAGAAAAGCTAGGTCTTGCTTCTCAGATTATCAAATAAACCCCCAAGCATAGAAGTATCATGAAACAGCATTCTAAAGAATTTATTTAATGGAGTCTGCTCCTTAGGTCCGGTTAGAAGTGTGGTATGCCACTTGGTGCAATCTTCACATCCAAACTTTGGAACTCAAGTGACCCAATTTGATCTGGCTCCTTCCGGTTAGAATTCCCAGATTTAACAGCAGGGAGATTATTGACAAGGCAACTACTCTATTATAAGTGATCCAGCAGATCAGTGATGATCTAATATTACACCCCCGAAATTTACTTCTCATGCTCTTCCACTGAGGAGTGGAGGAAGTATTGAATTTGCCAATAACCTGAAGTGTCTTGCTAATTAAGCCACTCCATTATATCCAGAATTCCAACTGGAAGGAGTCTTCCCAACTAAAAGGCTCCCTTTTAGTCCCCATATTTATTTATTTATTTATTTATTTGTAGCATTTCTATACCGCACCATCTTCCGAGTCGGAACTCTGGGTGGTTAACAGGGTAAAAAGATATACAAAACTACAAAAACAGTTAAGGACAAAACCCCAGGCAAGATACATCAGTGGTGAAGTGAAAAAAAATTAAATTAAAGTAGATTGCCATATGCCTCCTCAAAAAGCAGAGTATACAAAGCCTTTTTGAAGGCGGGAAGGGACGATGCAAGGCGCAGCTCACTCGGGAGATGGTTCCATAATGATGGGCCCACCACTGAGAAGGCGCGGCTGCACGTGGCAGACCTCCGCGCCTCCCTGGGAGTGGGCACCCTGAGTGAGCGCGCCTGTAACATCCGTGTGAGTCTGGCCTCAGTTGACCTCTGGGAGATACGCTCTGACAGGTATTCAGGACAGTGATCACATGTAATGGACCAAACCAGAGTGATAATTCTCACATCAAAAAAGTTGAAGCTCTCACAGGGGTCCACAAAGGTGCAGACAGGAATGTTTTGGGGATGATTTAATTCGCTCAAGCGATTACATCATGGGCGAATGTCCATCTGACTGCACCCAAAGTATGTCCAAAATATCTCCCTGGAAAGTCAAGGGCCACTTAGGCATTCATTTTCCTTTTATGCTTTGCTGTTTCTTGGCAGAATATGGCCTTCAGAATGGATTGGCCTTGTAAAGACATGAGGCTCCAGTACTTTGGACACCTCATGAGGAGAGAGGACTCCTTGGGAAAGCCCCTGATGTTGGGAAAGATTGAAGGCAAAAGGAAAAGAGGACGGCAGAGAATGAGATGGTTGGACGGTGTCGTCGATGCAACCAATATGGATTTGACCAAACTCCGGGAGGCAGTGGAAGATAGGAAGGCCTGGCGTGCTCTGGTCCATGGGGTCATGAAGTGTTGGACACGACTGAATGAATGAACAACAACAATAGTCTTATACATGGAAAACTACTGCATCTCCTAAATTCTAGGTCTGGCCTAGGACCTTATTGAAGAAATTTTTACTTGGGATGTCTACCAAAGATTTTCCTTTCCTTTCCTAGGTTCTAGTTGATGTTTCAAGGCTCCCCAGCTTCAAGACAGTCTAACAAGACTAAAGGTTTGTGTCACCCCTTAAAATATCTTCAGGAGTACATTCTCCACGAATTGGTAACTCTGCCATCTCACCCTTCTCCCTTCACTCCCCCCTTTCTCTCCCCTTTTCTTTCTCTGGGTGTAGAGCTCTAGAAAACTGAGTAGTTCCAAACCTTTGTCTGTTTACCTCAATAGCACTAGAGAAGCCAGAGGTTGCTTCCATGAAGCAGATAGTTCCCTTTAATTTTCTTGAAGTGCCGTGTATTTCCATTTACACAGCTCTACCATCACATATATTATTCTCCTGTGCAATTACTGTATATATTTTAAATTGTGCGTGCCCAGTAAAATTCATTGAATAGCCCTGTGAGAAAGTGATTTATTCAGCCCAATCTATACAGGGATGTTTCAGAATGATTATGAGTTCATGAATGTGTGCTGAAACCATTGGTATTTGTGCCGTCAGATTGCATCTGACATGCTGATCCTATGAATCAGTGAGCAAAAACAAGTCCTCTTGTCAAGAGCTCTGTTCAGCTCCTGATAACTCAAGGCTGTGGCTTCCTTTATACAATCAATCCATCCATCTCACATTTGACCCCTGTTCTCCAAAGTCCTAGTCTGTCACTCTACCTACTATATAACACTAGATACTGTATAACAATTAGCAATATCATAGTGTAAATCATCTTCACCTTTGTATCCAGTGGATCTTTTCTAGTTTCTTCACAGCTTCTTTTTCAGAATATAGGTTATACACCACAATAATCGAATATTGAGATGCACTCATTTCTTTTAGAATAAATTACTATGTGTCTTGATCCACATAATTAAAGTTTTTGTACTAGTCTATTGAGCACAAATGAATTTTTCTCCCAATAATCTGTGATACGCATCAATAGCAAACATACAGTACAATTGCAATATGATCTCTAGCGTCTCGTGCTTTTCTGAATCCAGCTTGAACATCAGGCATTTTTCCTCAAGATATGGTAAATGCTTATTGAGTTATAGTGCACCCTGCATATAGTCTAATAATATATTCATGGGTCTGGGTTCTTAACATCAAAGACTTATTGTGCAAAATCTAAGTTCAGTAGTCACTAAGGGCACTTTTACACAACCCCTAAGATCCACTGGCAACTTAAATTTGGACCAGAGATCGTGGGGATTTATCCTGCTTCCTGTGTTCCCACCCCTCCGCACTCCATTGCTCCTGTCTGCGTGAGGGAAGGGAGAAAAAAGGGAGAAAAAATGCAGGCTCACCTCCGTCTGCCCTCCGTCTGCCAGTTGGAGCAGCCCCGTAGGGGTTCCAGGCTGTTAAAGGGGCGGGAGGACAACAAAAGGCAAGGAGAGCACAGCATCCACAGCTTTATAGTCCGCACTGGAAATTTTTTTTACCTCTGGAGACCAGGTACTTGGAAAATGTGCTGGGGCATGCTTAGGTGGGCATGGTCGTACTTAATTTTGTTTAAAGTCCGGAGCTGGTGGGAAAACAATTTTAAGGTCCGCATCTGGGAGCCCTTTGCCTCGGATTTTAGGGGTCATGTAAAAGCGGCCTAAGATTGCCCTATCCCACTTTATCAGCTGAGAATGCACAGAATCATAGAGTAATGAAGTTGCAAAAGGCCTATAAATCCATTGAGTCCAACAATCTGCTCAATTCAGGAATACAAATCAACTGATATCTGTCAAGTGGTTGTCCATATTTATCTTGAATGCCTTCCACGTTGGAGGTTCCATTGCTGTACTGCTCTGACAGATGTTTAAGAGATGCACAGTACTTAGTTTACTGCATGCCTCCCTAGGTGCATTTCTGCCTCCTATTGCTAGCTAGCCAAGACACAGAAATACTATCATTATGGAATCACAGTGATAACAAGGCTACTAGGTCAGCAGCATCCCAGTCCTGGTGATCTCAGAGCCAATTTATAAGATGAGGAAGTGCTCCCCTCTGATGTCACAGAGTTAGGTTGGGCAATTATTCAGAGGGCTAAGAGATTTTTCCTCCAGGCTTCATGCTGCTGCTGGGAGTTATATAAAAATATGGGTACTCGACTCTGTGTCTTATTCTAAATGGCAAGATGGATGCAACACCACGAGAAGCAGAGAGAGGGGGGAGGGAGGGAGGGAGGCAGGGAGAGAGAGAGAGAGAGAGAGAGAGAGAGATGATGGGTTCATGTTATTGGCGGCCCATTGTGTCCTTTAAATCCATATACCGGCAAACAACATTTGCACTGTTTCACATTGAGAGAAGATGGAGATGGATGCCCAAGTTTTAAAGCCACCTCACAGAGAAGCAGCAAACCACCTCTTTCTTTAGCATGGCTCAGCCTGATATTTACCTTCCTGCCTGGAGACCCAGGAGAAGTGTGGCAATTCCCTGAACCATCAGCTGCTCTCCTGAGATCTGGCCACTAAATTATGAATTAGATGGTACAGGCACACACAGAGAGAAAGCAAAAAAAAATGCAACAGTAGCTAAGATCACCACATGAAATGTCAACAGGGCTCCTGTATTTTTCAGAGTCCTGTTGAGGAGAACCTGCCTGGAGGTAGAGCTTCCTATTCCAACTGGAACCGTTGAAACTTCCTCTTACACATCATGGTTAAAGGTATGGCAGCCTGTGCTCTTTTAATGTGGCCACTGGTCACGCCAGTGGTGCCAGCCAGAAGACTGTTACAGTATTTGGTTCCTCTTCGGTGGCTATACTCAGAAGAGACTTCTCAGACTTGCTGCCACTGTGTTCCACTTCCTGCATGGGCTAACAAGAGTAATGGCCCTGGCTTTCCAATGAGTTCATTTGCCCTGTTTGCCTCTCTCCTGCAAATGTTGATCCAGCCATCCCGCCTCCAAATTTCTCCAAGTAAACTCCTCAGATTATCTCTGTGAACTAAGCACAGCTGTAGTCTCACAGCACCCCCTCCCTAGAGGAAAGGGAAAGAACAGAAGTGAGACTGTAGTTGTGGTGCATGGACTCAGATTGGTTACTAAGTAATAGTATACTCCACGAATGAATCACTGTCACAAGGTGAAAAGGCGATGCTTTGACTCCAGGGCCTTCACTTAACATTCTAATCCATTCTTCCTGCTTCTTTCACTTTTCTGCAACCAACTGTCCTTTCCTTGTGGTTTTTACTAGCAATGGACCAATATGGGGGTTCCTGCATGACAGGGGGTTGGATTGGATGGTCCTTAAGGTCTCTCCCAACTCTATGATTCTATGCTACGGATCATTAGGAAGGGTACAGAAAATAAGTCAGCAAGTGCCATTTTGCCTCTTTATAAATCTATGGTGAGGCCCCATCTGGAGTATTGTGTACAGTTCTGGTCACCATACCTCCAGAAGGATATGATGGAAATGGAAAAAGTGCAGAGGGGGGTAACCAGAATGATTAGGAGACTGGAACACCTTCCTTATCATCTGAGGCTGCAACGGCTGGGCCTCTTCACTCTTGAACGACGGTGTCGAAGAGGTGATCTGATTGAAATGTATAAAATCATACACGGTGTGGACAAAGTAGATAAGGAAAAACTGTTTTCCCTATCGCACAACACTAAAACTGGGGGGGGCACTCCATGAAACTTTTGGGTGCTAGATCTCAAACAAATAAGAGAAAGTACTTTTTCACCCAGAGGATCACTGATCTCTGGAACTCCCTGCCAGAAGAAGTGGTGACAGCTATCAGCCTTGACAGCTTTAAGAAAGGATTGGACAAGTTCATGGAGAACAAGGGCATCAATGGCTATCATTATGGATGCCTAAGGACAACCCTGGGTTGGAGAGAGAGGCAGGATAATTCTCTATGCCATTTGCAGGGAATCATAAGCAGGTGAAGACATCCTGAAGCAAATGGTGAGCTGCTGTGTGAGACAGAATGCTGGACTGGATGGGCTGTGGCCTGTTCCAGCAAGGCTGTTCTTATGTTCTTATGATAGATACACTGGAAGCAAACCCAGCCAACCTGTCCAAAGCTATGCTGTACCTCTGTGGCCATTTTGCCACTTGCATGATCACTGAACATTTTACAGCGAACACTCCTGAAGAAACGTAATTTTTGTGTCTTCTCATTGTGCCCCAAATGCTGGATCTTCATCTTCACCCAGGACAGGCAGCAAATGAATATACGTTACTGTACATATTGCTTAGTTACAGTTTGTATTGTTCTAACTGCTCATTAACAGTATGGAATCACAGCCAGTAATGTGCAGGAAAAAAACAGGGATGTCCCTAATGAAACCCCAAAGTCCCAGGCTGACATTCCCTAATTTTACTTTTGTTGCTCTTTGCTGTTCTTCTAAAAATCACCACTTAGAGGGCAGGTACTCCAAAAAGATCAGTTATATATGGTAATTTAGGCTGGGCAGTGCAAGCTGAAGGCACGGTAAATGAAAAGGAGTTTGTTTGACCTGTATCTGTTCCCCTGTCCACTAGGGCCCTTACTTCACGAGGCGCGGCGCTCCGCAGCGATATTGCCTTCGATTTGAATTCGGAGGCGGTCACGTGGCAGTCACGTGTTCTCACTTCGCTCCCGCCCCTGTTTCTCAGTACTCACGAGCTGCAGTTTTAGGACCGATTCCAGCACAACCTCACGTGCTCCCTTCGCATTCGCATGCCACTTTTCAACGTTCGTTATTTCCCATCCGTCCTTTTAAAAAATTCCTACCGACGGCGTATCGATGCACTGATGCTGGACTGTCAGTTGCAATGGCTCTACTGATTTCAACTGTTTCCTGGCATCAATGGCAGCCCCCCCCCGCCGCTACTCGGGGGGAGCCCCGCATGGCACAGCCGCCCGCCCTCCACCGCTTGCACGCTGCCTGCCCCGGGTGCCCTGCTCTGGCCGGGCGAGGCGGCAGCGGCTCCTCCTGCTCCCGCCGCCGCCGCCGCCGCCGCCGCCCCTACTCGAGCGAGGAAGTAACAGCGCAAAGCGATGAAACGATATAGCGATGCATCGATATCCTTGTTTGAATATTTTTTTTTAAAAACGTGAAATAAAAGCCAAAAACCGAGACCACACGTGACGTTGGGAGCGAAGCAAGATGCGAAGCGAAAAGATTCCCGGCAGCAGCCAGGGGAACCACTCGCCCCGCTTGGAGCACGGTAAAGGGGGCGTGGTCGGGGTGGCATCGCAGCCAAAAAGGAGGAGCGTGCGGACTGAAATGATCGATTCGCACAGAAAAGAAGGCTAGCCGCGAAGCGAGCGGCTCGTGAAGTAACGGCCTAGGAGAGAGTATTCTGCTCCAAACCAGTAGTAGTCTCTCTTGCTGGAAATCCAGATCAGGTTTTTAGAGTAATGAAAGGTAACTGTATGTTGTGAAACATTGTTATTAATGGGAACCTCAGCTGTCTTCATTGCACCTCAAGGTCCTCACAGATCTTGTCTTATTTATTCATGATGCTTCCAGTGGCAGGTGAAATGAGAATGTATTTATTTATTTTAGAGTATATTTACCCCACCTTTCTCCTTGGAAAAGGACCCAAGGCAGCTTACAGTAATGAGGGATCATATACAGTTCAGTACAATTAAGACATGTTCAGGTATTGAGAGCAGGGAATTGAGGGACATTTACAGCATTAAAAGACAACATTACATTAAAGCTGCAAGAGAACGCAAGCAGTTAAAAGGAGAGTAAAGTTCCAAGTAAAGTTATGAGTGATGGAAAGTAACAATGAAAACACAGTGTCAGTATAATCACACAAAGTTATAAGTGGTTATAAACACAAAGTCTAAGTGATCCTTTAGATTCTTATGAAAGACACATGAACAGGTAGTCCATCATTCAGGGAAAGCTTGCCTGAAGAGAATGGTCTTTGCCTGTTTCTGTAGACATCAGAGATGCGGCAGTCCTGGCCTCTAATGGAAGGGACTTCCAGTGTCTGTGCGCCACAGCCGAGATGGCCCTTTCACAACGTACCTGTGAAGGCGGTGGGATGGAGAGAAAGGCCTCTCCTGATGACCTTAACACCCGAGCTGGTTCATACTGTGAGATTCAATCTTTGAGGTAGCTTGGATCCAGGCCATTTAATACTTTGTAGGTCAAGGTCAGCACCTTGAATTATGCCCGATAGCTGATTAGCAGCCAGTGGAGCTGCTTTAATAGGGGTGCAATGTGATCTCTGTTACTCACCCCAGTCAGGAATCTGGGTGCTGCATTTTGGGCCCGTTGAAGTTTCCTGAGACTTTTCATTGGTAGCCCCACATAGATCGCATTACAGTAGTCTAGCCGGGACATCACTAGGGCATGTGTCACTGTGGCCAGAGCTGGTTTATATCCCACTCACTATATTCACACAATGGAAAGGGCAGGACCAATATTCTGCTCCTTATCCATTACAGATAAAGCCCAGGCCCCATTCAAAGGCTTCAGTGCTAGGAGTGCCACAGTCGAAACTTCGCTCCCATGGAAATTTCTATTCACACTTTCACTAGGAGCGGTACATTCAAAAATGTGTGTGGCTTTAAAAATGGCTCTTCTTCTTTGGAAGCTGTACATTTTCCCTGTCCAGTGCTGAAATAAATACAGTGGTAGCTCTTAAAACAAATTGAATTCATTCTATGGGTCAAATTGTTTTAGGAAAATTTTCTTATGAAACATGGTTTCCCATAGGTATGCATTGAAGATGGATTAATCTGTTTCGGAGGCCATGGGTCACTTTGTTTTATGAACATTTTGTCTTATGAAATGCAGTTTCCCATAGGAATGCATTGGGAATGGATTAATCCATCCTGGAGTCTAGTTTAATCGATAAAAATAACAGGGTTTTCTTTCCTGGGTACATGCGGAAGGGCTTTTTGTCTTACGAAGCATACCATAGGGAATTTTTTTGTCATGCAAAGGGGGCTTGTGGCCTCTTCCAAGCAGGGCAAGGGGTCACCACAACATGAGGAACTGTATTAAAGGGTTGCAGCATTAGGAAGGTTGAGAACCACTGGCTTGACCAATTACTTTGGAACTTAACAGCACACAGTAGGTAGGCGTGAAGATATTGTATTACCTTTTGATTTTGAGAAAGAAAAGATAAGAAATGACTTATTTTGAGAGGAGTTTCATGAATGACCCCAATAGTTTGGCAGTTTTCCCACCTTATAGATTTAGACTGCCCACTGATTTCTCCATTTATAGTCTTCTGGGCAAAAGCAAAGCAAAGCAAAGTGTTCTGCTTATATACCACCCCATACCACTTCAAGTAGTCTCTGGGAGGTTTACAGTTTAATTACAGTATCCAGGCTACACATTGCCCCCCAGCAACCTGGGTACTCATTTTACCGACCTCGGAAGGATGGAAGGCTGAGTCAACCTTGATCTGGCTACCTGGGATTGAACCCCAGGTCGTGAGCACAGTTTTACTTGCAGTACAGGCATTTAACCACTGCTCCACGAGGCTCATGTGCATGAGCACACACGTGTGTCTGACAGAGAACACTAGCCTGCACCATTTCTCCCATGTCAAAGTTAATTCTAACCGGGATGTTGAACAGGGGTTTAAGCTTCACTTTCTTTGTTTTGATTTCATGCCCAACAGAATGTGTCCCTCAAGTCTTTCCCTAAAAGGAAACAGCCTTGTACCTGCCTATGAAAAAAAGATTCTCTCAAACTATTGAAAGGGATGAAAGAATGTCGAGCTAGCTTGTGGAAAGTCAGAGTAAACAATGATGCAATTAAGTTCCACAGTCAGGAAGTTAATTCACGGCGCATTGGCTCCGAAGAAAGCTTTTTATGCTAGAAGCTGACAGGAAAATAATTGAAATAATTGAGAATAATTGAAATGGTTGAAAATAATTTGAAATGTGGTGTTGGAGGAGATCTTTGCGGATACAAACAAGTGGGTCCTAGACAAAAACCAAGCCTGAAGTATGTCTGGAGGCAAAAATGTTGAAACTGAGAATCCGGCCTTCTTTGAGCACATCATGAGGAGGCCGGATTCTCTGGAAAAGACCAGAATGCCCTGAAAGGTGGAAGGCAGCAAGAAAAGAGGAGGACCAAATACAAGGTGGATCAACTTCCCCAAAGGGGTCTCAGGATTGATTTTACAAGAGCTGAGCAGGGGACATGTTGAGGACAGGACATTTGGAGGTTCTCTCATTCATAGCGTTACTATAAATCAGAGGCAATTTGATGGCAGATAAGAACATGCTTCTCTTTACTTCTCCATGTTTTTCTGTCATGGGCTCTTAAAATGTTTTGACTGAGAGTAGGAATGTAACAATGTGTTGCAGAAGGGAGGAGTCTTTTTATCAATGGTCCTGGCACCCAGCTACACCCTTTGGACATATTCTTTTACTTTGGTTTTCTTTGAGAATTAGGCAATACATCAAAGTGAGCAGTTTTTTTTTATCCCTAAAACAGGTAACACTTGGGCCCACTGTATTTTTTAACCTCTGTAAGGATTTCACTGAATGCATGGTTAGAAACAGAAGAGAAGTGAGCATCTATTCTAGAAGGAATCCAGTGCCTATTGAATTATCACAGCATGTGCTCTTTAAATCGTACATATCTTGGCCTGTAATTCTTCACACTCTCTTTTTGTATTCCAGTTAGTGTGCTAAAGGTTTGTGAATTTAAAAAAAAGTATTGTAGGACAAATTGATGGGTCTCTTCTAACACAGCTACTGCAGTCTGATTTATTTTCTCTTGCCTTTCAAATCTGTATCTTGTTTGAAGTAATAATCAAAACAGTAACAACCAGTTTTAACAAAAAATGTTTATATAGAGTCAGCTCATGCTGGATATGCAGAGGGAGGCCATTCTGTGTCTAGCAGAACCAGGAGCTACTTACCCTAAGACAGTGCTCCCCAACCTTTTTGTCCCCGCGGACCGGGAAATTTTTGATAATTTTTCTGTGGCCCGAAGCTGGGGGTGGGGGTGGGGAGGGGGGGAGAATGCGAAAGGGGGGTCCGGCAGGGAGGTAAAAGGGGGGGGGGTGAAAGCAAAGGATGGGAGGGAAGGAGGAGGGGGAGGCACGAGAGCGGCGGCGGCGGCACTCACCGGCCTGGGGCGGCGGGCATGCCACTCCCCCCACACACACACGGGCGGGGTGGGGGGGGGGAACCCGGGGCTCCTGGGCAGGCGGGCCCCCGCCTCCCCCCGCGGGAGAGAAGAGGAGGAGGAGGAGGGCGGCGGAGGAAAAGGGGAGGAGCCTCCCCGGCCTTCCCAGGCAGCCCGGTGCCGACCGGTCCACGGACCGGCACCGGTCCGCGGACCGGGGGTTGGGGACCACCGCCCTAAGACACCTGCTGAGAAAACAATCAACATATTTTCACTTTTGGAGCCCTGTTGTTGAATCTTGATTACAATAGCTGGTACTCACCAGTGCTATGATGTTAGTAACCCAGCTTAAGACGTGAATCATCACAGACAATCTCTTTGCTGAGGTAAACAAAAGATAAGAGGAACGTTTCACTTGCAGTGGAAAGAGTTGACATGCAAGCCATATCCTGTATGCTTTAGGAAAAGCCATGAAAGTGCTGGCAAAACAGATATCTACAGAGAGGGGGAAAGAAAAGACAGGCTTGCACCCACTTATGTTAAGGTCTCTGGAGCAAAGCAGGATTGCAGGCAACACATGGGCAAAGGGACTCGTCAACAACTACTTATCTGCTAAGCCTTTCATCATTCCTAGCAGTATCAAGAAATGTTTAATGGCTCTTGTAAGAAGACTGCTTAGAGATATGAGAGCTATATTCTGTGCCTACAGTACCTCTGTATATTTACTTTTTCTCTCCCCCCCTCTCTCTTTATTATTGTGTTTATTAAATTATAAGGCAATCTTATGCAATAGGAGAAGGGCAACAATGTCCTTCCTGATGTTTTAGACTTGAATGTCCATTGTCCCCATGACCAGGTATCAGGAGCAATAGGGATTATAGCCCCAAAACACGTGGAAGGCTGGTGCATCCTTGATGATCTTTTTAAACAATGAGCTGTCTCCAGCTTGCCTGCAAAATCGGTGGGGATGATATGAATAAATGTCATGTTTTCTGGGGGCATGATATAGAACTAGCCTGGGGGGGGGGCAGTTGGGATCTTGTCAAAACAACTGAATGTCAGACTTTCTGACGATTCCCCCTTGTATGGCACCGTAAGCATGCAAGAAGATAGGCAGGCCATAAATGGTATAACAATGAAAAAATATAGATTTACCCATAGAGTGTGGCCCCTTTCATTGTCATTCTTATAGCTGTGTTTTGCACACATACACACATATCAGAAAGGGAGATGGTGGTGGGAAATGAATATGTGGATTACTATGCAAAGTAATTGAATGCTGAGGACTATCTATCTATCTATCTATCTATCTATCTATCTATCTATCTATCTATCTATCTATCTATCTATCTATCTATCTATCTATCTATCTATCTATCTAATGAACTTATGTACTGATAATGCCACTTATCTCCTTTGCATATTAAGACTAGTATAGCCACAAAGGCATTTCAGGAAGGATGTAATAGAAGAAAGATACAGTTTGCAGAAGTACATGAAGTTTTGAAAGGAAAAAATCCATAAAGGTTGGGGAAAGAATACCATAACTGTCCATAAAGAACTAAACATGTCCAAAGGCCACAACACATCGACTGATCAGAGAGATGGCCACCAAACGTGGGAACTTAGGGTGGGTTGGTGGGGTACAGGATACTGGAAGAGGGCACAGATGCCTCTCTGGGCCACTGAGAGAGAGCACTCCACACTTGAAAGTTCTGTTCCAAGCCTAACAGTCCATTTTAGGAAGAATATGGAGAAGGGAAGTCTGGACTGCCATTATGGTCATTTAGGGAGCATCTGCACTAAATGTGTGACAAAAAGTGGGAGAGGAGAAATACTTAATGCAGTGTGTGTAACAGATGAGGTTCACTGCCACAGGATGCAGTGATGGCCTCTTATTAGAAGTCTTCAAATGGGGATTCGTCAGTTTAATGGAGATAAGGGTATTCTCTGTGCTGTTATATTGTTGCTTTGTTTTCACATCATAGCCAGTAGTACTCTTTCTGAGCCATGCCTTAGAAAGGGATGGCTCAGAAAGTCGAGGCTATGCTGGGGATAAAAAGGCAACAGTGCAGTACACAAGTCACATAATTGTTCAGCCTAAAGTCTGTGAAGATTCTCAGTCATCCAGGTGCGTTTATCTGGGAGTTGAGTCATGGCTACTGGACTTCTTTTTTGAGAGATAGAAACGTTTCGCTGTTCATCCAAACAGCTTCATCGGTCTGAATACAGCTAGTGCAAGAGCTGGCTATAAGAAGGTCTCTTGCACTAGCTGTATTCAGACCGATGAAGCTGTTTGGATGAACAGCGAAACGTTTCTATCTCTCAAAAAAGAAGTCCAGTAGCCATGACTCAACTCCCAGATGTTCAGCCTAAAGTATGTTCATGGCAGGCCTTTGTCTACCGGTTACTGAATGTCCATATCTGATTGCTCATGCATTTGTCCCCTTCATAATAGCTTCCCTGGATTCTTAAGAGGAAGAGTGGGGTATAAATAGAATGAACAGCAACAGTGAAGCTAATAATTACCTTTAAAATGATTATTTACAAATAATGATTCTTACGAACTATACATACATTGTATTTACTTTAAGTCTCATATGTTGGCAATGGATTGAAAAACATACAGTAATTTATTCCTATAGTGCAATATTTTGACTTTTACAGAGACATATCAAGGCTGCCAAAACCACTTCAGAGACTAAAGGCACTGTGTCAGAAAGTTGTGTCTGGCAAGAAAAGTTCAGCCATGAATTTTGCACTGCTCCTGTTCACCTAATGTGTTTTCCGCCCAAAGTCCAAATCATACTGTTCTCTTTCCAAACCCAAAGCATTTTTCCATAAGTTCAAAGT
The DNA here is from genome assembly GCA_037367245.1 of Phrynocephalus guinanensis. Lineage (NCBI taxonomy): Eukaryota > Metazoa > Chordata > Lepidosauria > Squamata > Agamidae > Phrynocephalus > Phrynocephalus guinanensis. The sequence continues at coordinate 69,214,345 of CM074733.1, read as the reverse complement.
CACGTCCCTCTTTTGTGATGCACTGTGATTAGTCAGATGTTGAGCAACGTGTAAATGAAGGCCAGCAGAAATACTTCAGGGGTTGCAAGCAAATTAAAATCGACTCGTGCAGATGCTTGTTCGCAGGGATTTCAGCATCCACATACTTTCCTCTGCACAGCTGTCCGTGATCTTTGCAGACCAAGCTAAACATTGTATTGCAAATAGCTCAACAGATAAACTTTCTTTTTGAAATTTGGGGATCCTTACATCAGATCAAGTATTTTTACCCCACCTTTCACCTTAAAAGAGACCCAAGATGGCTTACATCAATAGAAAGCAACATTTAAAAGATAAAAACAGAAAGTATACAAATACTACAAAATAATCAAATAACATGGGGTAAAAGATCAACACCAAAAACCCAAGCAAGGAGGGTTGTTCCAAGTCCCTTAAATCTTCTCACATACAGAAGGAAGAAAGGAGTCTATTAAGCAAACATGTTTCCATGCAACTAAGGGCCTTTTCACACGACCCCTAAAATCCGCGGCAAATGGCTCCCAGATCCGGAGCTTAGAATTGTTTCCCCACCAGCTCCGGAGTTTACAACAAATTAAGTGCGACCACACCCACCTAAGCGTGTCCCAGCGCACTTATCAAGTACCTGCTTTCTGGGGGTGAAAAATTCCTGATGCGAATGTAACGTAGAGAGTGCCGGGCTCTCCTGGCTTCTGTTTGTTGTTTTTTTGCCCCCCGCCCCTTTAAGAGATACTAATGCTGCTAGGAGCAGAGCGAGACGGCAGAACGGAGGTGAGCCTGAATTCTTTTCTTCCTTTTTTTTCTCCCCCCCCCCCGCAGACAGCAGCCAGGAGTGCGGAGGGGATGGGAACACAGGAACAGCGACAAACCCCCAAGATCTCTGGTCCGAATTTAAGTGGCCAACGGATCTTAGGGGTTGTGTGAAAAGGCTCTGACATAAAGCTGACTCCTGAATTAGCCTGAATTGCCTGGCTGCCTTTGATGGCCAGTATGTCTGCATTAGTCACCAGGAGCTAATTCAGTTCCCTGGGGCCTCCTGGCACCAAAGGTTGTATAGCAAAAGCAACCCAAGGACCAAAGCTTAGGGAGGAGAGCAGAAGTGATTCGAGTACCATTGCAAACAATCACAGAACGCTAGAACAGTCATGTGGAAAGATTGTTCTTGAAGACTGAGTTCCATGTGGCAGAGTAAACCTACCTCACCTACCTGTCTCACTGCATTAAACAACCCCGTTGGAATCTGACTAGTATTTGGAGGTCAACATTATTGTTGTGGGGGGAACTGTGACCCTACTTCTAGAGATGGGTGAGTTTGCCAACGTTCATTGGACAGATACTGTATACACACAACTTGGCACTTAAAATAGAAAAGGGAAGTCTTTAGGTGGCTGTTCCATTTTCTTCTGTAACTAGGAGACATCTCATTTTTGCATGCTCTTCATCTTAGAAAAAGAACAAAACTTACCACTTAGAGAAGGAGGCTAGAACTGTTGATCAATTTCAACATTTCCTTACATTTTATTTACTATTTATTACCACACTGGCCATCTCAAGTGGTATAGTCTGCCCTGTCATTTCTTGGTGAGGCAATAGGTGGGCTAATCTTTACTTCCTCTGCAGATCACTTAAGGGTGTGGGAAATATCACAATAAGGAGGAAAACCAGATCACCCCACTTCCAAATGGTAAGAACAAGGAATGAGGAATGCTGTTTATTTGGTAGAACTGAAAAGAATGAAGATGACCTCCCTGGCTTTATCCCTTCCTGGAATCAAGCCCAGTGTTAGATAACAGGCATGCTATGCTAATAATTTTCTACCTAAACAGGCAAGTATTTTTACAGGCGAACATTCTAACTGGTTCCTTTTATATCATCAGAGCTGCACAGGTATTTTGCAACTCAGCAACCTTCAAAGCTTTTGGATAAAATGTTCAACTATGAGTAATGTGCTTTTGAATAGAGAAGTTTCTGCCTAATGCCGCATGTATGTATAAGTTAAAAGACAGTTGCCCCGAGAGTGGAATGATATACAACAAAACCATGAGAGCAAGTGTCACCAAGGTATTTATCTCCATATTTGATTTACTACCTAGCTGTTGTGCTCGGGATTCCAGCCCTATACTGCATTTTTTTTTATCCGAAGGCCAAGCACCACTGAAATTTGTAAGTAATTGAAATTACTTCACAAAGGATGCCCTGGTTCCAAAATCTGCATGTTTGTGAACCATTTCAAAGAAATAAAATAGAATCCTGTCACCAAAAACATATTGGCATTCACTGTAAGGTTTGTGTAACTTTCCCCGGCTAATTGTGGCTAATGATCAAGGTACCAAAGTGGCTCTTGGTCATGTCCCTCGTTACATTCCTGATTGTGCAAACATGAGAAACCCATCTTTTCAGTTTGTCACAAATAGCCGCAGCACATTTCGCAAACCTTATGCAAGTGTTTGTGTGTGCAAAGATGGGGCAAGTTTGGTCTCCTGTGGAAGGTGTTTCCACAGTCTGGGAGCAGATGTCTGGAGGCAAGGTCCATCACAAGTTACAAGCCATGATGGGGATGTGTAATCTCCAGTCTTAAAACCAGGGTACTTCAAGGGCCAGATGCAGGGGTGTGGTATCAGGAGACAGATATCTAGTTGTCTCATGTGCTCCCAGAGGCATCTGGTGGGGCCACTGTGAAATACAGGAACCCTGACAAGATTGGGCCCTTGGCCTGATCTAGCAGGGCTCTTATGTTCTCATGACAAGCAACACTTTGAACAGAGCACCAGTTTTACAGAGCTGTAAAAGAAATGCCACAGATTGGGAGAGCGCAGAATCAGAGGAAGTGGGGACTGTGGGTTGTGGTGTGGCTCAAACTGCATTGGACTAAAGGATCAGCATAAACATTCACAACAATGAAACAATCTATGTGCTATCACTTAACAGAAGCATAAAATAGATTGCAAATCAAGCTGCAGCAAATCCAAATTGGTCCCACTGGGCTCGCTACTGTAGCCACTTGCCTCGGTCATATTGTCTCTCGTGGACATACTTGCTTATCTGGTTATCAGCTGATGACATGATCGTCTTGTTCAGGCAACTTGAGGCACATTAAATGTAGCTATTTAAAAGAATGTTTTATAGGCAATGTAAAAAAATTAGTTCAAACACACCTGTAGGGAATATACCAACTATTCTCTTCCATAATGAGATCTGCAATCACATCCTCTGTGCAAAGGCAACTAGGCAGCCCATCAACTCTGTCTTCGGGCCAAGAAATTATAACAGTTGGCAGGTCAGCTTGCCCTCATTGCAATTTAGTTGAGAAGGGAAGGAAGAACAGAAGTGTTAATTGAATGGGAGGCCAGGCAAAGGATCATGAGATATGTGATAAGTAGTGTTAATTAACTCAAGTGGTGCCTCATCATGAAAAGCCAGCAAAACCATGAGCATGGTTGGAAGACAACATTCATTATATTTTTGTATCCTTTTGGATTTGACTATAGAGGGATCCACAGCAAAAGGTTTATGCTGAGTGGAACAGGAATGCATAAACATTAATGGGTTTGTGATTTGCATGTACATACTTTGACTGTACTATGTAGCCATATCCACAGTTATCTGTGAGGCTGCCAAATACCACATACATGTCTGTTCATTTATGCCCCTGTCAACCTTTTCTAGGAAAGCTCCTCACTCTTAATTTTATCATATCAGAAGATAACAACCTCTGCATACACATATGTTTGCCTTTCAGTGGAGAACACTGGCGTAACTAGGGAGGAGTGTCATGGGGCAGTGCCCTTGGAATGTCACAGAGGCTATCTCCCTGGCCCAATGTTGAAGCTTTCAGAGATGAGAACTTGTAGAACAAGCTTGAAGTATCAGATGTCCCCTCAGGTTACGTAAAACCAAGACCTTCTACAACCAGCTGAGGAACAATGTATTGATTATTCACTAGGGATGGGCTGTTCGTTTTGGAAGCAGTAGCTTGTTGTTCTTAAGCTTCCAAAATGCAAGCAGCCAATCACTTACTTTCCTGCAGGGTCACATTGGGTTAAACTCCAGCTCAGAAGAAGTCTCCTGATGTCATCTGTCCTCTTCCCTGTCTGACCAGGTTCTTCCATGGGCTCTGGGCTCTGGGTCTCAGGCTAATCCATTGTTCTTCTGGATCAGCACACTGCTTTGTTGAAGGCCCACTTTGGATATCCACAGACCTTGTGCTGTCTTCAGGTGGCTGTCTTCTTTCTTCTTGGCTCTTGTGGAGGTGGGGATACTCTCCGCTCTGGGGTTTAGGGTCCTGATGACTCCTAATTTGTGCTGTAATGGATGGTGGGAGTCAAAGAGTAAGTACTGATCTGTATGGGTGGGTTTCCTGTAAACTTCTACCCCCAGGCCACGGTTGGGTCTGATGATGACTGCACAATCCAGGAAAGCAAGCCTGTACATTTACATGGTAACAATCCATCAGATCTGCTTTGATTTGGATTCTTGAATTGGCCAGGGGCATTGGATTCAATAATTTTATAGGCCCCTTTCAACTCCATTGTTCTACAGTTCTGTGCTTTGTGTTTCTTTTTAGAGTTTTGGGGCAGTAACAATCATTTTTTATTCATTTTTTATCACACAGGACGCTATTTGTCAAAGCGGAAGATGTTTGAAGAGGGGAACGTTCCTCATGCTTCTCAAAGAGTTTTTCAATTCTTTCCTAATTCTTTTCTGTTTTTCCCAAACTCATGAGCAGCAAGCATCTTCAGGAGAGTCTTAACCAGTGGAAGAAAGGGTTTTCAGTGACCTAAGTGACAACAAGTGTCATACTGATTCCAAAATGCAGTTGGTCAAGAATATTGATTTGGATCAAACAAAATGTCCTAAAATGCTGTCCAAGTCTTCATCAGGCTGGATTTGGTGCAAAGCATGCATGTGGACAGAGAGGGTGGAGGAAGGGAAAAAACTAAATAAAAAACTGAACAATACGATGGAGGCCATAGACATTATTTTTGCATTTTGACTCGTTCTCATTTGTGGAAGCTACAGACCATTGTGGCTCCCACTGCTTTTCATATTTGTTGGAGTACTGTATATACAATCCAGCCGTTTGGGAATGGAATCCACAACAAGAGGATGATGATTTTGCAACCTCTTTCTTCAATCAAAAACTGATAGGAAACAGTTCTCCTTCAACTGACTCTTGCTTTTAAAATATAAAATCAGTCATATTTTGCTCCATTTCTAGCCTATGCCTGTATGTGACTGTGTTTCATTTAAGGTGTCAGAAGCACATAGAAATCTTTGAGGTTTCACTTAAGACTGCCAACTAGAGATGGGCACGACCAGAAAAAATTACGTTTCGGCACTTCTCTGTCTCACTAAGAACATTATGTGAGGGTGGGGGTTAGTGTGTCAGAGGAACCTCGTTGGCGCTTCTCTGACTCACTAAGAAGGAAAGCATACTGGCGTACTGCCGTACAGGTTACGCTTAGGGAGGGAGGGAGGGAGTGGGTCTCTGGAGTTGAAGGCACCTCTCTGGGTGCATCACTCTGACCCACTAAGAAGGGAAGTGTGCTTGCATACGAATCTGGGTTAGGGTTGGGGTTAGGGTAAGGGCTAGGCTTAGGGTAACGGTTAGGGTTAGGGTTAGGGTTAGGGTTGGTGGGCTTTTTATGCCCTCTCTGGCACATCCAGAAGTCTCAGCAAAACCTGGCCATGCGATTGGTGGAATGGCTCCAAAAATTTGCATGGTCCCATCCCATGGCCAGCCCATCATTGCGCGTGCGCAGGTGTAAAAAAATAAAAATAAAAATAAAACAAAATAAAATAAATACGATGTTTTATTGCTATAAAAAAACCCACTGCTGCTACTATAAAAATTCAGGCATTTAAAATACCTAATTTTCACATGTTTCTGTGGTGCTTTGGTGGGTTTTTGGACCATGATTTCAAAAGAAAAATTGTGGTCGCCATTTTGGATCCCCACCACCACATGGCAAATGGAGACGACGAGGATGACCCCCCCCCCCAGCCTGGTGCAAGCAGCCCATGCCAGGAGAGGGGGGGAGGCCGGGGACCCCCCCAGAAACCACCCCTCGGTAGGTGCCCTCACTGAGGCAGGCATATTTTCACCTGCTTTTATGCCCGGGAATCGGGTTTTTTTTATTTTTAAAACTTTTTTCTGTGCTGCTTGGCATCGCGCGATCGCCGCGATGCCATGAACGACAACAAAAAATCAGACCCAATTTTTCTTTTTCGGTTCGGGTTCGAGCTGGACCGGAGTAATTCTCGTTACTGTTACCCGTTACGTAACGATAACGAGAACCGAAAACGGAAATGACAATTTTGCCTAGTAGTGCCCATGTCTACTGCCAACAGATCTGACAAACTGCTGACCAATCTCCAGCTCCAAAGCAGGCTGGAGAGCCTTTAAATAAGCATTCTCCTTTTGCCTCTCTTGCACTGCAACCCCAAGAATTGGCTGGGAATTTCCTCCTTGAGAATTTGCGAAGGAGCTAAGGTGCTGAGGTGAATCCAGAATGCTTAGTCGGGGACTTTTGATCAGTCACACAACCAAGATCCCACATACACCCCTTGTCAGTTAACTGCGATTAGACGTGGCAGGTTACATGATCCTCACATGATCACAAATAGGATTTTGGCTCATGCGATTTTGCTGCACCCCCGGGGCTTCTGCTTCTATTCACATGAGATGGAAGTGGCCTTCTGCCGTTTGTTCTTGCAGAGTCATGAAAATACCACAGGCTCTTTTCCCCATCAGTGAGATGCTTGTCTGATGTCTAGGAGAAAATGCAAGGGGAAGTCAGATCAAACTTTAGAAGTCTGGGGGGGGGGGGGGGGGGGGAAACAAAGCACCACTTTGAAAACTTTCACTGTTTGAAAGCTTTTTCCATTTATGGTCCACAATAACATTGCACTTAGCTCCGTGGCACAGTGGTTAAATGCCTGTACTGCAGCTAAAATGGTGCTCACGACCTGGGGTTCAATCCCAGGTAGCAGGTTCAAGGTTGACCCAGCCTTCCATCCCTCCAAGGTTGGTAAAATGAGTACCCAGCTTGCGGGGGGGGAGCAATGTGTAGCCTGCATACTATAATTAAAACTGTAAACTACCCAGAGACTACTTGAAGTGGTATGGGGCGGTATATAAGCAGAACAGTTTTTGCTTTTAGTTTTCAATATAATAATATGGTTAACAATAAGTAGAATGGTTTAATAACTTTTCTGTCTTAGCCTCCTCTTATCTCGTTTTTCCCAATTAATCTTTTGACCAGGATAATACCCACCTAAGTTAGCACAGACCTTAAGTTACCACAATCTATATTTTTCTAGAAGTCTAATAAGACACATAATAGCAGAGTGTGGAAGAGCTTATTTAGTTATTTATTATTCTATTTTCAATCTTTTTGCCTTCAATCTTTCTCAACATCAGTGACTTTTCCAAGGACTCCTCTCGCCTCATGAGGTGGCCAAAGTACTGGAGCCTCAGCTTCAAAATCTGTCCTTCCAGTGAACATTCGGGGTTGATTTCTTTCAGAATGGATAGGTTTGATCTCCTTGCAGTCCAGGGGACTTTCAAGACTCTCCTCCAGCACCACAGCTCAAAAGCATCAATTCTGCGGTGATCGGCCTTCTTTATAGTCCAGCTCTCTTCCATACATCACTAAAGGAAAAACCATAGCTTTGACTATCCTGACTTTGATTGGCAAAGTGATGTCTCTGCTCTTTAGGATGCTGCCTAGGTTTGCCATTGCTTTCCTCCCAAGAAGCAGGTATCTTTTAATTTTGTTGCTGCAGTCGCCATCTGCAGTGATCAAGGAGCCCAAGAAAATAAATTCTGTCATTGCCTCCATTTCTTCCCCTTCTATTTGCCAGGAGGTGATGGGACCGGTGGCCATGATCTTAGGGTTTTTTTATGTTGAGCTTCCGCCCATTTTTTCACTCTCCTCTTTCACCCTCATTAAGAGGTTCTTTAATTCCTCCTCACTTTCTGCTATCAGAGTAGTATCATCTGCATATCTGAGGTTGTTGATATTTTTTCCAGCAATCTTAATTCCGGCTTGTGATTCACCCAGACCTGCCTTTTGCATGATGTATTCTGCATATAAGTTAAATAGGCAAGGTGACTCTATGCAGCCTTGTCGTACTCCTTTCCCAATTTTAAACCAGTCAGTTGTTCCATATCCAGTTCTGACGGTTGCTGCTTGTCCCACATATAGATTTCTTAGGAGACAGATAAGGTGGTCAGGCACTCCCATTCCTTTAAGGACTTGCCATAGTTTGTCATGGTCCACACAGTCAAAGGCTTTGGCATAGTCAATGAAGCAGAAGTAGATGTTTTTCTGGAACTCTCTGGCTTTCTCCATAATCCAGCGCATGTTGGCGATTTGATCTCTAGTTCCTCTGCCTCTTCGAAATCCAGCTTGCATTTCTGGAAGTTCTCTGTCCACATACTGCTGAAGCCTCCATTGTAGAATTTTGAGCATAACCTTGCTAGCGTGTGAAATAAGTGCAATTGTGCGATAGTTGGAGCATTCTTTGGCGTTGCCTTTCTTTGGGATTGGGATGTAGACCAATCTTTTCCAGTCCTCTGGCCACTGCTGAGTTTTCCAAATTTGCTGGCATATTGCGTGCAGCACCTTTATAGCATCCACTTTTATGATTTTAAAGAGTTCAATTGGAATGCTGTCACCTCTACTGGCCTTATTGTTTGCAATGCTTTCTAAGGCCCACTTGACTTCACTTTCCAGGATGTCTGGCTCCAGGTCAGCAACTACGCTATCTTGGTTATCAGGGACATCCAGATCTTTCTGATATAATTCCTGTGTGTATTCTTGCCATCTCTTTTTGATCTCTTCTGCTTCAGTTAGGTCCCTACCATTTTTGTCCTTTATCATATCCATCTTTGCACGAAATGCCCCTTTAATATCTCCAGTTTTCTTGAATAGATCTCTGGTTTTTCCTTTTCTGTTGTTTTCCTCTATTTCTTTGCACTGTTCATTCAAGAAGGCTGTCCTGTCTCTCCTTGCTATTCTTTGGAAGTCTGCATTCAATTTTCTATATCTTTCCCTTTCTCCCTTGCATTTTGCGTCCCTTCTCTCCTCCGCTATTTGTAGGGCCTCATTGGACAACCACTTTGCTTTCTTGCATTTTCTTGGAATAGTTTTCATTGCAGCCTCCTGTACAATGTTACAAGCCTCTATCCATAGTTCTTCAGGTGTTCTGTCCACCAAATGTAGTTCCTTAAATCTACTCTTCACTTCCACTGTGTATTCATAAGGGATTTGACTTAGATTATACCTGACTGGCCCAGTGGTCTTCCCTACTTTCTTCAGTTTAAGTTTAAATTTTGAAATAAGAAGCTGATGATCTGAGCCACAGTCAGCACCAGGTCTCATTTTTGCTGACTTTATAGAGCTGCTCTACCTTTGGCTGCAGAGAACATAATCAATCTGATTCCGGTATTGTCCATCTGGTGACGTCCATGAGTAGAGTCGCCTATCTGGTGATGTCCATGTGTAGAGTCCGAAAAACTGGATTCCTGCAAAAAGCAATTGCATCTTTGGTTCTTTATGGACCATAGACTTACATGAAATAAAAGAAAAACCAAATCTTTGGAACCTGGGTTAACTGAGGATTTAAAACATGATAAGACTAAAATCCAAGTGAAAACTGGACAACTGAGTAACATGGGAATCCTACGCCATCCTGCAGCATCTTTTCTCAGGATGGTGGAGGACAGGGCCTTCCCACTTCCAAACGGTGGAAGAAAATGCTTTTTGCTGCTTTACAGCTAAACTCCATGTGTTGATTTAAGATTGGCTTTGGGGCTGGCTGTCAGAGTGATTCAGAAAAACCACTGTGATGCCACAGATGGGAAACTTGCTTCACTGTGGGGAATTGTCATCATTATGTCAGGCTTCCAGGACATAAGTGTTGCACTTTTGGGCACTTGGTTCAGTAGCCAAAGAACTAAAATCTTAGCACCCAATCAAAGGGAAAATTCAATTCTGATGTGGCTTTGCTCTGTGGATATCTCCTCCTCCCCAGTTGTATCATCATCATAGGAGGTGCCGTCTACCGCCTGGAGACAGAGTGTGAATATATGGGCTGCCAGACAAGGCAGAAAGTAAAAAACCACAGTGAGGCAGTTTAGAAAAAAATAATGTTTACCTTTCTCTCTCTCCTCCCCCTCCCCCTCCCTCTCAAGGAGCTAGTAGGGTAGTTCTGCATTTTAGAAGTGCTGGGTCTCTCCATGGAGACTTTTGCAGTCTCTTGCTTTGTCTCCAGTTCCTGAACATGCATGCACTTCACATGTCCAGTTCCTGAACATGCATGCACACACAATTATTCAGGGGAGGCAGGAATCCATGGAAAGGGAAAGGAGAAGCTGCAGAGGAATGTAGTTTTGACAAAATGTCTGCAATATATATTTAACAGATTACAGAATGGATTCTGTAAATTGTGTCATATCATGAGCTTGACAAGAATGTGTATTAGGTCTAGGACACAGGTGCAAAGCATACTGGAAGGTCAGGATGATTAAACACGGGTAGTATAGCTTAATCACCTCATCCATGTAGTGTTTGATTGGCTCACACCATATTGCCTTGTGTATAAAGGTATCAAGCAAACCAATGTATAACTGGGACTGCCTGAGGTGAAAGGCTGCTTCCCCCGCATTCTGTTGTATCTTCTCTATATGCCGTGCTTTGTATATTGTTATTGCATATTACTCTTTGTCATGTGTACATAGGTAATATAAGTTTTGTACAAAGTTCTATTGCCTTGTTCATTTGTCTCCTAGCTCCATAACCACTAAGTGCATTTATTCTTCCACAACTCTGCTAATCTCTGTTAGTAGTTTATTTTTTCCTTGAACATAACTAATCCCTATCTGTCATAATAGGGTTATATAGTTTAACAGAAGCTGCCATCCAGAGAACAGCTCCCCTGGTTTTTTCACAATTTGTAAAATGTAAAGTCTACTTACTCAGCTCTGCTTCTATCCCATGTCCCCTTCTCCTTCTCCCAGGCTCAGCCATAGGGTGCTGCAACACACACACATACACAAAGCTGGATGACGGGGAAGGAAAGAAGCAAAGCTGTCCAACCACTACCACACTTCTCGAGCAGCCGCTTCTTATTTTGAATCGCCTTTTCTCCTCCCGTGGTCATGGGGTTGTTATAGCGGTTCTGCTGTTCGCACCTCAGTGGGTAGCTAGCAATCAGCTTTCCAGTTCTCCCTTATCGAACCGCTTTAAAACATGGTTTTTAAGAACCAAGAAAATGAAATTAAGTGACAATGAGCTGAAACTTTTGCATAAGGAACTTGGTAAAAGTCCTGGCATGGTGGTAGGATTCTGTTTTCTGTGTTTTCTGAAAGCAAAAAGGCTAAGAACAGGGGGCAAGGTGGGGAAGCGATTTAGTATGTCTGCAGATTCAACCAAAATGCTTAAAAGGGAGACACGGGAAGCAATGTAAAAACACACCACCCCCAGTGGCTGTCACAAGAAAAAGCACCACAGCAGACAAAAAATGGGCATGGCTGAGGGGGTTCTTCAGATAAATCATTTTAAAAACTGGACAGTGATTTTTAAGGTGCCTTGTTTTTAAGGAAAAGGCATTTTAAATCAGAAGTGCAGTAGCGGTCGACCCAATGAGGGAGGTGCGGGATGGCTCCTTTCTTGGGTTTTTAGTTCAAACTTTGCATGTGAGTGTAGACAAAAGACAGGGACATATAGAAAGTCAAGCTGCGCCCAAGCCATCCTTAAACAGGTAAGAGGGCAGGCAGGCATATGAGAGGGCAAGCTGGCTCCCTCTGCCTTGAAAGGAGCATGAGACAGGACAAGAATCATTCCCCACCCAAAGGGGAAAGTGGTTTGAGAGGAGCGGAAAACATCCCAATGAACGGTCAATGGAAGGCAGTTTTGAACAAGGTGCCAATCGAAAGAGACACGAGGCAGTGGTTGAAGGGAGAAGATGGAGGAAGACAGAGCCAATGAGAGGTGCCAATAGATGGTCCTGGCTTCAGGAGAATTACACTGTGGGGTGATTCAACTATGCCAGGAACTTAAGAACACACACTCATTAAGTAAAAGGTTACAGTGTGAACAATATATATTTTACTAGCAAATATACATAGACTCAAGCTTCAAGAATCTGCACTGAAGAAAAGTGAACCCAATACCATAGTTTTGGGTGTAAAGCAGTGTCATCTGTCAACAAACATATTTGTATTTGTTCTATACAGGTTATGCTCCCCCATAACATGGAAAACCTTACTTTTAGAAGGCACTTTATTATATGGCCTTTGTAGTTCAGAAAAAGGATGGGTTCCAGGGTACAATGGTCTTCTGCTTAGTATTTGCATGCCCTTCAGTGCTCTGGAGGAACACTGCCAGATGCTTTGGCATGCCACAGGGAAATCGAAGTGCCTGACATCAACGAAGGATTTACTGATAAAGGAGTCAGTGAACGTGAGGGCGCTTAGGTTAAGAAGGTTGTTCCTGGCCATCTCTGTTCTGATGGATCCAGCCCCATTGCTGCTTTGACCCAATTCCAAGACACTGAAATTTGCCATTGCCCTCCACACTGTCATTTTTAATGCATTTTTCATGCTACGTGCCTTCCACAAGTTACCAGAAAGTTTAGATTATTCATATTTGAAAGGATGTCACATTGAAGAGGGAACAGGTTTGTTTTCCATGGCTTCAGAGACTAGGACTCAGGGCAATATTTTCAAACTACAGGAAAAGAGATTCCATTTGAACATTAGGGAGAACTTCATGATGGTTAGAGCTGTTTGGCAGTGGAATATGCGGCCACGGAGGGTGGTAGAGTTTCCTTCTTTGGAGGTTTTTAAGCAGAGGCCAGGTGGCCATCTGTCAGAAATACTGTGATGGGGTTCCTGCATGCCAGGGGGTTGGACTGGATGGCCCTTGAGGTCTCTTCCAACTCTATGATTCTATGATTCTATGTTCCCTAGACCTTGAAATAAAGAAGCAAAGAGCTGTCCTACCTAATATGAGTAAAATAGCAAAGGCCTGTGCAGCAGATCTATTATAGCATGAGCACACACAAAGTAGTTAATCGTGTAATCTGATAGATCCCATCTGCCTCTGTGTTATTTTTCTGCAACAGCGTAACATGGTTCTCCCCGTGGGAACAAAGTGAGTCGCATAGGCAGATTGAAGACCAGCAGTTTGATGAGTCAGGCCAGACCCTTCATTATCATGGACAAAATATACTTCAAAGCAACAATGACAACACATCCTTTTGTGGGTGAAACTACATCCTGTAGCCCTGAATAACAGTGAACATTTAATATAAAGTTTAAATAGTGTGGTTTTTCCAGGAAAGGGATTTACAATAATATTGTTGCATGATAGTGCATCAATATTATTGTGCAGCAGAGTAAAGCAATGTACTACAAGGCAATTCTAAAAATGTGAGCAGCCCAAACAAACAAACAAAAAATTAACTTTGAAACTGAACCTTGGGTCATCAAGTTTTTGCACAAGTGTAAGCATACAGTCTGCTCTTGCTCTGTGCCACAGTTAGGGATATTTGGGCAAAGGGTTTTGGAGTTATGTTTTTTAAAGTAAAATGATTTTACTGCCCCATGCAGAAATAGGTGGCCCTGAACATCCCCAGATTTAAAACAGGTCTAATAAATTAAAAATAGCAATCTTGAAAGAGAATAGCTGACCACAACTCCTTTTTCATTTGAAAAAAATTCCAGGCTGCAGGGGTTGAAATACTGATCCTCAAAAGGGGGAAATAGTGACACTCGTATAAACTGAGCATTTGTGGAACAGGCTTACCAGTAGGAGCATTCCAATGTAAAAAAGTAATGTTGCCACTTTGGGGTGGTGGGAGAGGCTGTGGCAAAATAAAAGCTCACATAAACAGAGTCAAAATAGTAAAACAACAACAACAACCCCCCTCCAAAAAACCCCTAGGTTTGCTTTAAAGAAAGTAATGGAGTGGTAATCGTCTAGAAACAGATATTTTGCATGCATCTCCAAAGAACTAGCATGCTATTTTGAAAGGTATATTGAAAATATTTCTGCATTACAAAAACACAAAGCACAAAGTATTTGTCCTGGCCCTGAGTGCTATAAACAGTCTTTCAGGATTTCTGAGAGCAGACACAAGTTATCAAAGGGGAAATCAAGTTCTTTGCTACAGCAATCTGAAATGTTGATCCTGTCAGTCAGGACCCAATAAGCTGATCCTTAAGAGGATAACTTTTAAACTCCTTCCTGGTCAGATAGGTTTTGTGCTGAGAAAGGGATTCTGTCAGCACAAAATATAAAAATATTTTAAAAGATAGTAAAAAAGAAGAGAACCAAATATTTGGAAGTTCACTCATTTTAGCTGTGAATTTCCTGGTTTTCCTTTTGCTTTTTGGGTTCAGATAGTCTCACTCAATGTTAGCAGAACGTTGGTGCCTGTATTTCAACTATTCCACCTGTCCTCCTGTCTTTATACAATTGTTTGGTAATTTAGAAAAACACACAGAAAAAATTATGTGCCATCAAGTCACTTCTGATGTGTGGTGGCTATATGAGTTAATGGCTTCCAAAATGTCTTATCATTAACAGCTCTCCTTTTATCTTGATAAACAAAAGCATCTCACATGTTAGGTTATTTTCTCTTTCTACTGCCCTTCCTTCCTAGCAATGTTATCTTTTTAGTAAGTTCTTGTTGTGTCTTGCAAACATACAGCAGTGGATTCCTTTATTGAGACAATCTGTCTCATGTTAGGTCTTCCAACTCTCCTTGTATTATTATTCCAAAGGGTATGGGGACATTTTTTAGAAAACATTCATAAATTCTCAGTCATCTAGGTGAGTTTATCTGGAAGTTGAGTCATGGCAACTGAACTTCTTTTTCTTGAGAGATAGAAACGTTTTGCTCCTCATCCAAACAGCTTCATCAGTCTGTATAAAGCTAATGCGAGTCCATCTTATAGTCCGCTTTGACTTCTTGTCACCATGAAATAGTGGAAATAGAGGTGGAAATTGTCTGAAATAGGCTCATAAGATGAACAATGGCTTGCATAGGCTTGTTAGATAGAAAACAGTATCTATAGCCTTAAGTGGAACAATGGTCAAAGGTGCTGAAACCCATAAAGCATGGATAGTTAGGTATGGCCTTGGTGGTGAAGGTGTTTTGATTTGTCTGGTTATTTCTGAAAGCAGACTGATAAGAAGTAGATAGACTGTGTCTGAGGCCCCCACCTCTGTTGAGAGAGGGGTTTTCAATGCTCACATGAATGCCTTCCCTGACCCCTCTCTCAAACCACCTATCTTCTCTGTCTAATATGTGTACATACATCCTCATCTTTGAATGAGTGCATTTTGTCCTTTGCGCCTTCAACAAAGCAGTGTGCTGACCCAGAAGAACAAGGGATCAGTCTGAGACCCAGTCCTGATGGAAGGACCTGGTCATTCCTTACATGGCTGGAGTGTCTGAAAAGCTTAAAAGGATTTTTGGCAAACACCACAGCGATATTTATTTCAAACCCACAAACACACTAAAGCAGAGACTTGTCCACCCAAAGGACCCAATACCAAAACAAAAAAGGAGCAATATAGCATGTGCGGGTCCAATGCAGTGAGGAGTGTGCATACCTCTAGACTGGAGAAACTAAACTGCCATTAAACAGAAGGATGCCCCAACATAGGAGGGGTAACAGCTCAGGGCCAGAATCAGCAGTATACCTCCATTTGAAGGATACAAGGCCCTTAAGACAGCCTGCATCTGCTTACATAATATTATTTCCCCTTGAGTAAATAGAAGACTTTGCATTTTCTCTGTTGAAACATATTTTATTCATTTTGAATATCTGTCAAGATATTATTGAATCCAGATTCTGTCTTCTGAATCCTTTCAGTTTTGCATCATTGGCAAATTTGTTGAGCACCATCTCTACAAGGTGTGCAACAAAAGTAAGCCAAAGCCAGAAACTGGTGGTTTTATGGCCTTTATTAAGGCATCAACATTTTAGGGACAGTGGTCACTTCTCTTCAGGATGATGAGGAACTATTGGCGATTACTTTTTGAGTATGGTTTTTCAACCAACTACTAATCTACTACCTAGTGTATGCTACTTTTTAATGTGATGCACAGGAGCTGTACCTCTGTTACTCCATGACCACTCAAGTCAATATTCTGTAAACCACCTCTGTACAAGGGGGTGATCCAAACAAAATGTATCTCTGCTGTTGAGTGGATTCTTGAATCCAGACCATATTTGGCAAAGTAATTTTAGACAATATGGGTTTTGGACTTTGCCAAATTTAGAGGAATTTGGACAACCATAATTAAAAATTTGATTATTTTTTTTTTGAGGTTAAAAAACCATTCTGGCCCCATGCTGAGAAACATGCTAACTCTTTTGGAAGCTCTTGGCAAATTTGGGCATAGGGCATGATACTTCAACGCAGTATTGGGACATTTCCTGGCATTCTGAATCATGGATACAGATGCACCCCCATGTTCATAAAGTAGTGAGTTTTTGAAGACTGAATTACATTTCTTTCAACTGAAAGCCTTTCTCAAAATTTCTCCTGCCAGCAAAATAAATAACATCTTGGTTTATAGTGCTGTGCTTGTGTAATTCATACCATCCCTCATGCTATGTTCATATATTGTTGAATGTACCATATTTTACCATCTATAAAACACCCACATTTTATAAGAAACTGTTTGGATATGGGCAGGTTTGCAACTGCATGGTTCTCTCCTCAGCTTACTTCCATGTATAAGGTGATTTTTAGTCTAATGATTTTAGACAAAAAATATAGTCCTATACGTGGAAAATAGTCCTATACAGCTTAGGATCTAGATACCTGAAGGACCGTCTCCTTCTATATGAACCTACCTGGCAATTAAGATCTAGTCAGAGGGCCCTCCTGAAAGAGCCATCACTCAAGGAGGAGAAAGGGATGGCTTGTAGGAACAGGACCTTTTCGGCAGCTACCCCCAGATTGTGGAATGCCCTCCCAGGTGAGACCCGCCTGGCACCAACATTGATGACATTTCGGTGTCAGGTAAAAACATTCCTGTTCCAGAAGTCTTTTAACTGATTATTGTGTGTCCTGATGGCGATTTTAGTGTTGTATTTTAATATATTGTATTTATTGTATTTAAATGTTTTATTGTTTTAATTTTATTGCAATTTGATGTTTTAATTATCTGAATTGTTTATTTTGATTGTGAGCCACCCAGAGACCTTTGGGTAGTGGGCGGCATACAAGCTATATAATAAATAAATAAATAAATAAATAAATAAATAAATAAATAAATAAATAAATAATACAGTTCCCATAAGCAGGCTATTATTTGATTTATAATGGCAATTTCATTCCTAATACAAAGAGCAGCCAAGGGGAACAATCCAGATGGGAAGCACATGGATAGATCCCCACCTCTCAAATTGTTTCCCCATCCTTCAAGGGGGACAAGCCCTGTGCTGCTGAGTAGAGCAAAAAGCAAGCACACTTGGGACCGTTACATGACTAACATCTTGTTTGACCTTATGGGATGTAGTGCATAAGGATGCCATCCACTCACACAGAATGAATAATTATAGCTCAGAATGTAATTCAACTTTCCTCGATTTTAATTTTAGCCCAGCTTTTTCTTTTTTTAAATACAGCCTCCCAGCGTTATGTGACGTTGTTAATCACTGGTTCGCTTTCATGAAGCCATGCCCTCCTCGGGGGCCTGGAAAAGTGAGAGGAAAATGTATAGCATCTTGTTCTCTTATTTCTCATGTGATCCGTAGCCCAGACCCACACTCCAGAATGTCATTTCAAGCAATAAGATTTCACAGCATGCCATTCATGCAGTTCTAAGATGACGACAATGAGGATAAAACTCACCAGCATGGATAGCTATAATTATGCAGAGATAATCAATTACATTCAGGACAGACTTGGCAATTATTTTTAAATCTGTGGCCAAGAAGGCAAACGTTTACACTTCAACATGAGTGGAGAGATGGAGAGACTGTTAACAGTGGCTGACATACAGTTGTAAGTTGCTACTAGAGCAGACCTGTTGAGCAGTCTTGCAGAATAGTGCAGAACAGTGCATAATACTAAGGCCCCATTGATCCCACGGGCTTACTGTGGTTGTGACTTACTACTGGAGTTCGGCCAGGGTAGCAATGGAACACAGGAATTTATATGAAATAAGCACGGTGACTAATTCATAATGGCATTAATTGGTCTTAACATTGCAAGGACAGGAATGCTATCGCATTCAATTTACTTGAAAATAATTGAAAAGGGAAGGGTAAGTCTCTCTCTCTCTCTCTCTCAGTGTGTGTGTGTGTGTGTGTGTGTGTGTGTGTGTGTGTGTGAGAGAGAGAGAGAGAGAGAGAGAGAGAGAGAGAGAGAGAGAGATGCTTGCAACGTAGTCATTTCAATATTAAAAATATCTTACTGCCTTATGAAAGTAGTCATCTGAAAATAGAAGAGATGACTGTTCCTTTCTGGTTATATGCATTGGGAAAATGGGATAGTCACTTTGCAGAGCAGCTGTAAGTAGTGCCTTTCCTGCATTGGCTGGAAATCTATGCAAGCGCTAGGATTCTTTACAAGGAAGCATTATGATCAAAGATTTTGGTTGTGGGCGAGTCTCCTTCCCTGAATCTGGGGCATTTGATAAACAAAATCAAAACCAAAAAGGACTCCAAAGCCCAAAGATTTGCTCTCCCCCTCCTTAACTGGAGAACTCACTGGTATGTGAACCAAGCAAACAAGTAGTTCACAGACTGGAATATTGCTGTGAAGGCACACTGCCACTTTGTCTATTGTCTGTATCTTCATGAATGTACTCCACCCCCAGGGATAGCCAAGGGCATCTGCTGAATGAGGACGAAACATCTATTCATGATACTAATGGATGGTTGACAAAACTAGAGTATTTATTCATCCCCACACTTTATGCCACAATTGGCACTGCAGACATTGCTTGAATACCGAGTTAAATAATAATAATAAAGTGAATATCCAAGGCTATAAGGGCAAACCTATTGTTACTGTTCTGAATAAGGGAAGATATAGCCATTATAAGGGCGGGTGGGCGGCGGGAGCGGGTCCCGCAATGACCCAGAGCAGGCGGAAAACACTTTAAACTGACTTGCTGCACAAGACTGCATCGAATAAAGCAATTGCAAACAAAGTGGGCAGAATGCAATATATTTTCTTTTTTTTTCTCTTGGTCAATGCTGAACCGGCCGGCCACCCTACTTGGTCTGGCTGCCTGTTATACTTTTTTGTTGTTTTGTTTTGAAGCTTTTATCCATCCCATCTCCCCTCCACCTCTCAGAGGCAGCAGGAGACACAGACATTCTGTTCCTCCCCAAATCTGGATGAGGGTCTACTCCTCTCAATGCCCCCCCCATCTCCAAGGTCCTGGCTTCACACTGTAAAGCCAAGTAATTAAGCCAATGCAACCCTGGTCATCTAGCGGTTAGAGTCTGATATTAGGGTTAGGGTTAGGGTTAGGGTTGGAATAGGTAGGGATTGGGCTCTGGGTTACTTTTAAGGAAGATAGCGTGCTGGCGTACGGGCACACAGCTTGGATTAGGCAGAAGAACTCTAAGTTTTACACTACAGGTGTGCCTTGTAAATAAATGAACGAGCAAGCACACTAGTACAGGAGTAGTTTGTGCACGGCTGGCACTGTGTTGTACAGTAATATAATAAGGAAGGACATGTAGTAAACAAAGTAAACTGGAGCTGGCACCCACAAAAGGTGTGCCTTGTAAATAAATGAACGAGCAAGCACACTAGTACAGGAGTAGTTTGTGCACGGCTGGCACTGTTTGTACAGTAATATTAAGGACAAGTAACCAAAGTAAATTGAAGCTGGAACCCCAAGTCTGGTGGAAAGGCAGATCTCAGACTCAGAGGGCAGTGCCCACGCAAAAGGTGTGGCTTGTAAATTAATGTATTGTACAATGATAAGCAAACAAAGGAAACAGTGTTGGAGTAGGATGGATGGAACCCCAAGTCTGTTAATAAGGCTGATATCAGAATGGGCCTGTGTTGTTTTACTGCAGTGTCCTCACAAAAAGTTTAGGAAACAAACAATGTAAGTAAAAGTAAAGTACATATAATATTGTAATGTATTTCTAAAATGTAAAATATTCTCCACTAGATAGAGGTGCCCTTGGCTTGCCAACAAATGTGTTTTAGTGCACTGGTTGGGGAAATCTGAAATATACTAGTATATATTTTTAAAATAAATCCACACCTTGCCTCCCAAACCTCCCCTTTGAAGCACTATCAGAAATGAAATCCTCACAACTGGAGAATAAAAAAGAAAACTGCTAGGCTTGCTTGCTAATGCTATTCCCACCCACAGCAGAGCTGCAGGCAGGGTATGAAAGGACCTTTATGTGGCTTGCCACCAAGCAAATGAACTTTGGAAAATAGAAAATAAATGGTAGTATATTTAAATATATATTTTTAAAATAAATCCACACACACCTCGCCTCCCAAACCTCCCTTGAAGCACTATCAGAAATGAAATCCTCACAATTGGAGAATAAAAAAGAAAACTGCTAGGCTTGCTTGCTAATGCTATTCCCACCCACAGCAGAGCTGCAGGCAGGGTATGAAAGGACCTTGGCTTGCCACCAAGCAAATGAACTTTGGAAAATAGAAAATAAATGGTAGTATATTTAAATATATATTTTTAAAATAAATCCACACACACCTCGCCTCCCAAACCTCCCTTGAAGCACTATCAGAAATGAAATCCTCACAATTGGAGAATAAAAAAGAAAACTGCTAGGCTTTCTAATGCTATTCCCACCCACAGCAGACCTGCAGGCAGGGTATGAAAGGACCTTGGCTTGCCACCAAGCAAATGAAAATTTTAAAATAAATCCACACCTCCCCTCCCACTCAAACCTCCCCCCCTTTGAAGCACTATCAGAAAAGAAATCCTAACAAACTGCAGGAGAATAAAAAAAGAATAAACTGCGTTGCTATTCCCCACAGCAGACAGGTAATGAAAGGAATTATTATTATTTCCTAAAAATTCAATTGAATCAATTCCCTCCCTGCCTGCCTAACTGAAATCTAAAGGCTCCGCAAAATCGAAACTAGTCTAGCACAGCAGCCAGCTACACACCTCTCCCACCCACATCCAAGCCCGGACTGCGACTGTTCTGGGAGTGCCTTGGCTTTTTATGCCCTCTTGCACATCCAGAAGTGTCAGTCAAAACCTGACCATGCGATTGGTAGAATGGGTCCAAACATTTGCATGGTCCCATTCCATGGCCAGCCCATCATTGCGCAGGTGTAAAAAAATAAAAATAAAAATAAAATAAAATCATTGAAGACATTTTGTTGCAAGAAAAACCCACTGCTGCTACTATAAAAATCAGGCATTTAAAATAGCTAATTTTCAAATGTTTCTGTGGTGCTTTGGTGGGTTTTTGGACCACGATTTTAAAAAAAAATTGCGGTCGCCATTTTGGATCCCCCCCGCACCGCATGGCAAATGGAGACGCCGAGGATGCCCCCTCCCAGCCTGGTACCAGCAGCCCAGGATGGGGGGGGAGGATGGGGACCCCCCCCCTAGAAACCACCCCTCTGGTAGGTGCCCTCAGGCAGGCATATTTTCGCCTGCTTTTTTGGCCGGGAATCGGGGTTTTTTCCTTTTAAAACTTTTTTTCTGTGCTGCTTGCGCTTGGCATCGTGCGATCACTGCGCGATGCCAGGAACGACAACGACAAATCTGACCCAATTTTTCTTTTTTCGGTTCGAGTTCGAGTTCTGACGGCTTAATTGTCGTTACCGTTTCCGTTACGTAACGGAAACGATATCCGAAAACGGAAACGACAATTTCGCCAAGTCGTCCCCATGTCTAGTGGGAACACATGAAAGGGCCTTCTCAGCAGCTGCACCCAGACTCTGAAACTCCCTCCCACTAGAGGCCAGGACTGCTGCATCTCTGATGTCTTTCTTGAAACAGGCAAAAACCTTTCTCTTCAGGCAAGCTTTCCCTGAATGATGTACCTATTATGTGATTTCTAGATGAATCTACCATACATGATCACGTAGACATTGTGTTTATAGATTTTGTAATTGCATTGACACTATGTTTTCAATGGTTAGTTTCCCCTCACCAACTTTTCATGGAAATTTTCACTCTCTTTTTAACTGCTTCATTCTCTTGTAGCTTTCATGTAATATTGTCTTTTAATGTTGTAATTACTTGAATATGTTTTAAGTGTATTGGACATTATATTGTCCCTCATCACTGTAAGCCGCCTTGGGTCCTTTTCCAAGGAGAAAGGCAGGGTAAAATACTCTAAAATAAAAATAAAAATAAATACAGTAAATACTTAATTACATTTAAAGAAACATCAAGTTTAGGATTCTGGGCTGCTGGTGGAATACCTTCCCTTGAGCTCTCTGTAGACACTCATGGGAATATGGATAAATATGAGGACAAAGAGAAGGCATACCATATGTCCAAAGAGGTGGGTTTGGTTCCACAAAAATTCACATTGAAACAATATTTTTCCGCTCTCCCTTTCCTCTTTCATTTTGCCAGTACGCTCATGAAATTGCTGCATGTGAAGTTTCTCCCCAGTTCTGCTGTAGGGGGCTGCAACTCTGCATGAACATGGATGAATGCTAATCAAGTATCCTGAACTTGAGTCATGGCAGCTAGACTTCTTTTCTTGTACTTGACAGCATGCTTTAGGTTGCAAGTTCTTACTTGGGAGGTAGGCTGTTAGGAGGACCAGCAGATAAACACAGTGGAGATCAGGTGGCCTCCTGGCTTCTGCCAGGGTTGATGATTTTCAGGCTGGGCTGACCAAAGGAAAGTGGTGGAGGTTGCTGCAGGTGAACCTACTGATGGATACCTTCCATCAGTATACACAGCCAGTTTCTACTTTCTGAACCAACCTGTCTTGCCATGTTACTGAGTTTGCTGCTGAGCTGCAGTGGTACAACAGCAGCAGCAGCAGGAGAAGCCATTGCCTTTAATCTTACACACGACTGTATTTTAAAACTGATGCATGCTCCCCACAAGTCTTGTTGTTTGGGGAACTGCTGATTCTCTCTTCCTTTCTTCTTTGTCATAACCACCACTATAATTTGAGTGGTGGTAAGAAGGTAGTGGGAGAGGGTACAAACAAAGCATAGTTCAATGTATCTATGCATGTATGTTTAAGGCAAGCAGGCATGTCCAAACTTCGGCTCTCCAGATGTTTTGGACCAAAACTCCCAGAATTCCAAGCCCGTATTTCCAATGGCAAAGGATTGTGGGAGTTGTGGTCCAAAACATCTGGAGAGCTGAAGTTTGGACATGCCTGTAAGTAGCTGTAATGTTGTGAAACAAGGTCACATCATTCACTGAGCCTTCACTTTCTACCATATAGTGACCTAGTTTCTGACTTTCTAGCTGATGTCATTCCAAGGTGATGCAATCATTACTGCACTGTAGAGCTAACATATATGGCAGCCTAAGTAGATGGATTTATGAAACTTGCTTCACGCAGAATGCTCCAGTCCTGTGATAACGGCAAGATGGCAGTTTTATGCCTGGCAATTATCTTGCATCAGAGTCTTCTCCCATATGGCAATGTTATTGTTCTGCACTATAATTTCATAAGACCTGCCTTGAAACTAGTAACTGAAGCGATGCCAGAAAAGACTTGCAAGGAAGAATCAGTGCAGATGAGGTCACTGGCCCAAGTGAGTTAGGTAGCTAGTCAAAAGCACTGACGGAGCTCTTGGCTGGCAGTGCACCAGAACGGCAAAACTTTCAGTTCAGAAAGACATAGGAGAAAGACACCGAGAAATTTTCTCTTAAGTATGGGGACTGCGAGTCAACCAGGGAGCATGTTGAAGAATGACTTCAAAGGGGAGGATTTGGTTACTTTCTTTTGTGATGACTTTAATTGATAAGATTGATATGTTTGCCTAATTCAGCTAATTTCCCAGGAAAAGAAGTACCTGTGCTTTGGTATTTACCGATCTCAAGCATTGTAGTCAGGTCAATGAAAACCAATGAAAACCATCTGTTCTGCTAAAGCTATATACAGCCCTGCTGTCATCATCAGTTTTCATTCTTGTTTTGTGATATAAATTCACTGTTGACTTAAAATGACCCTTTGAATTCTTAATTTCCCACATGATCCTTGATTATCAGTGACAGTGACTGTTCTGCTCAGGTCTAAAAGCAATGGATTTTTCTAACCAGCTTGATCCTTCACCTTTATTTTCTTCTGCTGTCTTCCATTTTTATTAGCACTATTGCCCTTTCAGGTGAATCTTGGCTTCCTACAGTACATCCAAATTATGATAGACTCTGTTTATTAAGATTACCTTCTGAAAATGCAAGCTTGATTTGATCTAGATTAGTTTAGTAAGGTTACCTTCTGAAAATGCAAGCTTAATTTGATCTAGATTTTATATGTCTTTCTCATGCTATAGGACAGGACTGCACAACGGGTTGACCATGGAGACTGGTAGAACACAGCACCATCAAAAGTCACCTGCCAGGTCCCCACCAGCCTTCTGACACGCCACCTGCAGCAGCGTGTTTGTGGGAATTTCTCCCCACCCACCCACCTGCATGGACATTTGGTCTGGATTTCTTCCCCTTCCTACCTTCTGCTGCTGACACACCACACCCCCTCGCTCGGCTCCTTGGTGGGAGACTCTTGCCCTCCTACTCAGGAGCACCAGCGAAGCATGTGCGCACACACACTCTTCTGAAAGTAGCCCATGGGGATGTGCCACACTTCAGGAAGTGGAGTACGGGAACATCTGGCAGCTGTAAGTAGCCCACAAACTGTTCAAAGTTGGACAGCCCTGCTATATGATATTCCTAAAACTGTTCTCCAGCACTACAATTCAAATTGGAAATTAACGTGATAGTTCAATAGTTGACTAAGTATCCTTTGGTATCTCCATTTTTTTAGGATTAGAATATAGATTGGAAGTTTGCAGCCTATGAAGTACCCCACATAATGAAGGGTTTTAAAACCAGCTGTAGCTTCAGTCTCTGTAACTTGAAATAACTCAGTTTTATTGCATCAATACATGGTGACTTATTTTTCCAGTTACTTTGAAGCTGGCTTTCCCTTCCTCACAGGACTTCTTGATGTTAAAAAAAAAATCCTCCTTGCTTTTATCTAGTACAGTTTTTCAGCATATTATTTTCATCTTCCCTTTATTTTTTTAATCTTGTTGATCTCTCAGTAAGTAACTGGGAGTTGAGTCATGGCTACTGGACTTCTTTTTTTGAGAGAGATAGAAACGTTTCGCTGTTCATCTAAACAGCTTCATCGGTCTGTGAAACGTTTCTATCTCTCAAAAAAAAGAAGTCCAGTAGCCATGACTCAACTCCCAGTTAAACGAACCTGGATGACTGAGAATCTTCACAGACCTCTCAGTAAGTAATGACTTAAATTTCTCTTCAATTTATTGGATTTTACTGAATAATCACATTTTGTTTGTTTGGATGTTGTCGTTCTCATCTATTCCTTTGCAATGGTTTTATAATAGTCTCTTTGTCCCTACATGGCAGTTGCTGAAAAGTTGCATTTGGATTCAGGCATTATTTCTGTCAACATCTACTTTTCCTTTTCTCTCTCTCATTGTTTAGTTTTAAGAATTCCAGTAGTTATTCATCTAGGGCATTTTAAAAGAAAACACTACAGGAAATGTTTTTGCATTCTTCCCTGTTGCATCTCCAACTTAAGTCTACACTTATTCAGGTCACAGTTTAGTATTGCAAATCTGATCTTCATATTGTCTTTAAATTCTTCAGAATTGCTGTTCAAATTATATTTTGGTACTATGATTCAGGTTTATTCTAAATTCTAATATTAATAGCTCACATACCACAATCTGCTCTAAGTCATATTTTTGCAGAGCATAGAGCTTCTCCATTGTCAGGATCAGGGCTACATGACTCTGCAATTGTGGAGCCTCTTTGCAGAGTCAGGCCCCACTCGGGCTGAGGCAATAAGGGAGTACAGCTGATGGGCCTGATGCTGGCATAAAGCTAGCAGCCACTACTCCCTGTTCCTTGCCTCAGCAATGTGAGACCTGGTTACCTTGAACTTTCCTGCAAATATGTTGCTCTGTAAGTTTCCCTGTTTGCCATCCCCCTTCTTGTTGGACTGTTTTTGTGAGGGTCTTGAACTTGGATTGGCTGACTACCATCTCCGAGAATCTTGACTGGCTGACCATGCTTTCTGTCTCAACCCCATCTGGCTTCTGGGAACACCCTGGTTCTGACCCCCTGGCTGATATCCTAGCGGCTGCCCATGCCCCGACCATTACACCCATCTTCTGCTTCCAATGATATATTCTACTTCATTTTTATTGGCCACCTGGTGTGATTTAATTCATATTATAGTTGTTTATTAGCTTGTCTGAAGCATGTATTTGCAATAAATAAATATGACTTCATGGAACCAAAAGTTTGTAGATTTTAAGTTATAGAACTCCAACGACTTATGTCTTCACTATGAGAGGAACACTATTTTTCTGTGCTTTTTCCAAAGTAAAGCACCTTGTAATCATCTCATTACAAATGTCCAGTCCTCTGTGTTTTGCTGTTTGCTCATGCCAAATATTGCAATATTTAAATGTTCCATCTCTTTTTAAAATGAGTTTGAGTGTAGTTTGATTCATACTGATAAGCAAATACAACATAAAATGATGGTTTGGCATCAGCCTCTTGAAATACAGATTTTTTTCTACCGCTAGGATTTAATTATATTGGGCTACAACTGGTTGTTTAGGAGCTAGAGGGCATCCTTCATATAGTGGAACTGTTGTGTCATGGTTGAGATGGGAAATGGTTTTACGCCTAAGTGTTACATCTCCTTAAAAGCTATACAGCTTAGATTCCATCATGCTCAAAGGAGGCTTTGTCCAACTCTCTTCATCTCCATTTGAGGAGATTCACGAAAGGAGGCAGAAGGGCTCTAGTCCAGTTACATGAAGTTTGTAGAAGGTTAAGTCTTGCTCAGTCTCCCAGGATCAAAAGCTCTGAGGTAAATGGAAAGGTGGCTTGAAAGAAAACCTCTGCTTGAAACCTTCAAGAAAAACCTTGGGATAGGATGGAGAAATGGCAAACCCAAGGCTACCAGGGGCCTTCATAGATGGTTTTGCAGTTCCCAAAAAGATCCGGCTCCTAAGTACTGTCACAAGAAAATCATTTTCTACCAAAAACAAAAATGAAGCAATGCAACGTTTGAATAGCATGCCCCCGTCAGCGTTTTTAATGCCCCAAAACAGCACAGACCTTTCAGAATGGACTTCTACCCAGATAGAGTTGGGGTTTTTTTTAATTAAATTCATCTTTTTGGCAGGCTACACGACCCCTGGGGGATTTGAAGGAGGAAAACTAGACCAGAGACCCATCCAACTTGTGCACTCCAGAAGAGAAAATATTTGTCTCAAAGTTCAAAGTGCTTAACTTAGTGACTTCAATTAAGCTTGTTTTGGGTTTCATCCTGGGGTTGCACCTGAACAAGGTGTTTTAACTTCTGCAGCATCAACAAAATGGATAGTGCCACCTGCTTTAGGCTGTGTGAAGTGACCCAAAGAGTCGGACACTGATGGTGCAACCTCACTGGCCTTTTTGATGTGGGCTGCTGCAGTCTAAATGAGGTTACCTGAGGTCAGGGGAAGGAGCAATTTGCCACCTGGTGCATTCCTTGTGTCCAAATGACGTTACTGATTTCAAGCAACCCTATTTCTCGTATCGTGAAGTGGCCAAGCAAGGCATTTCAGTAAAGAGCATTGATAAATTGAACTCTCCCCCAGTTTATCTGTGGAGGGGCAGCAGTAGTGAAATTATAACTACTTGCTTCTTCTAGAGCATCACTAGTGTGCTGATTCACTTAGATTAGATCCAAAACATATTTGTCTTTGCTTTGTGCATAGTGCCAATAAAGAAATTGCCTGCAGCAACTGGTTTTAATTGACTCTTCACACAAAGGCAAAGAACAGTATCTTTTAAAATTTAATCTAAGTGATTCAGCATATCAGTGATGACCTAGCAGAGGTAAACAAACCAACCAACTTACCCTTAATATTACTTACCCTTCCCTTCTACAGGGGAACAGAGGAAGTGTTCATTTTGCCAATATCCTGAAGTGGCTCTTTTCTTAAGCCACTTCACAATTCCAAACATTAAGAACTGAAGGAGGCTTGGCAATGTTGAAAGTTGCAAGGCTTGATTTTGGTCTGTTCCTGGTGATAATACTGCAAACAAACCAAAATCAAGCAAACCAGCCTACGACAGAAAAAGTAGGAGCCCCCAAACAGAGGTATAGCTCTGGGGCTAAATTGGTCCCCTCTAATGGTTATGTTATATAGCTGCCTTGATGCCCTAAGCACATCCGATCTCGCCTGATTTCGGAAGCTAAGCAGGGTTGGCCCTGGTTAGTACTTGGATGGGAGACCACCAGGGAATACCAGGTGCTGTAGGTGCCTGGAGTAGGAACTGGCAAACCACTCCAGTATTCCTGCCAAGAAAACTCCATGGTCATGGGGTCACGAAGAGTCGGTCATGACTGTAACGACACAACACACACACACAATGATTATGTTGTGTGTTTATGTTGCCAGAAACAAGAGTGAACAATTCTGTTCCGGAAGTGTACCCCAAAAAGTGGGACCGATGGTTATTTGATGAAACCCTGAGAAGGTCAAATCCTGGTATACCAAGAGCTGCTATTGTCCATTGGCACTTCTTAACGATGCCATGCCTTCTTGAATACTCTCTTCAAACTTTGTCAGTGGAACATGTAGAATACTTTGCAACAGGCTCTCATCAGCAGCTCCCCAAGTCTTAGAGGCATTTTTTATTTCCTAAAAGATTTTTTTTTAAAAGCCTGCTGTGTCAATTCCCATCTATGTTTATAACCTGGTTGTGAATTTCACAGTAGAAAGATCTTTGGGTCAGGGAGCAATGCCGTCAAAGAGGGACGTCATAGAATCTTTTGAGGTTAGGTTCCTTTCATGTGGTTTTAGGCGCTTGGTACATTTACAGTTAAGAGCCCTATTTAATGATGTAATGAAAAGTTGAAGTTGTGAGATAAGAAGAGCTGGGCAGAGATCCAACACATGGATTATGTCAGGGAAATATCGCATTTCACATATTTTAAAAAATCATTATTTCCTTGCCAGCCCAGTGGCATTCCAGACTTCTGTACATTTGGTAACATTCAGACCTAACTGGGAGAAATTCCGTTAAATGCAGCTAGCACAGGGATAAATTTAGCTTGTTGCTAAAAAGCCGCTGCATGCCTCATGGAAAACGCCATTTATTTCACAATAACAATACTTGGCACTTGTATAAGAAGTTATACTGTATTTCAAAACATTGACTAGATTCTCACAACAGTGGCAGCTGGTAACATTCGGGATGGATCGGGCAACCCAGCTATTTCACGCCATCCTTCCCTGTTCCTGTTCAATGATCTCCATGTGGTTTTTGCCCTATTTATAGACCTTGGTTAGTGTTGCTCCAGATGGGGACACCCCTGTAAAGTAGCACCCTTCTCACTCTGCTTCCTCTGAAGAAATGGTTCTGCTCATGATGCCCAGATGAGCAAGTATGTAGTCCAACTCATTTCCCCCACAAAAGATAAGTTCAGAAAAACTGAAAAACATTTGCTACATTAGCACTCCCCCGCCCCCTCTTACAGCTTGAAAGTCATTATGTTACTTTAGGAACATAAAATATGACTATGAACATAAAATTTGACTTGGCATAAGATTATAACAACTTGCATATTAAAATATAGTGTATCCAAATAATTATTACAAACAGAATTTACTTTATAAATAATATTTTAGCGAGTATGACAGAAGGAATTCTGTTTTCAGAAAACCATTCATCAAGTGAGAATTGGGCTTAAACAGCAATAAAAATAATTAAAAAGAGAGAACTGCATTAAAGAAACAGTGTAGATTTCAAAATCAACATGTTTTAACCAAAAAGGAAGATTGGTTGGGCAAGCTGCCTTGGGCCTGAGTTTCCACATTACAGGGGCTGCCACGGAATTCTTTTCACTGCTTCTTATCTCATGGGGCTGCGTCATTCAAGCAGGACAGATTTCAGCAGAATAAATGGACAGCCTGTCAATTTCTAGTGAGACACACAACACCTGGCCAATAAACTGACCTGTGAAGAGACTGGGTGTACTCCAGACTACCAGTTGGGTGTTGGCACTGTACACACGGTGAGCAGAATGCACCGACCCCACTGTTTCCCTTGTGTGAAAATGAAGTATCTGAAGGGAGGAATCCTGGATCATTTTCCTCAAGCAGCAGCAGCAAAACTGAGATCTGCCCAAACTACTCCTGAAGGATGGCTTCTAAGAGAGACAACATTCCAGAACTCAACCATTTAGGGCAGCCTTCCTCAAGCTGGTGCCCTCCAGATCTACTGGACCACAATCCCAATGATTCCTACTCACTGTTCCACTATATTGGGGTGGGGAACTTTTGGCCCTCTCAATGTTTTGGACTGCAACTTCCAGAATTCCAGTCTGTGCTGCCAATGATAATGCTGCCTGGTTACAGTACTGGACTGGATGAATTGGGTAGGAGTCCATCTACCTGTCTGCCGGATACGTCCCCTACATTCATTGGATTTGCCCTCCCAATTTAAGGATCAGGAGCACATTCTGAGTATGATTTTTGACCCAGTACGGATTATAGAGGAACAGGTACCCACTATGGCATGTTTCTCCATCTTCTAGCTCCAGTGAATTGCCCAGCTAGATCCTATTCTGGATGACAGTCCCTAAGAACACCCCCTGGTGATCTCAAAAACTGACTACTGTAATGCACTTTACATGAGACTCCCTTTGAAAGTGATATGGAAACTTCAAGAGGTCCAGAATGAGGCAGCCAGATTGATTGGTGGGGCGAGGAAGTTCAGTCATAGCACCCTAACTCTGGTTTGCCTGCACTGGTTACTGATGTGCTTCCATGCCAGGTTTAAGGTCTTGGCTCTAATACACAAAACCCTCAACAATTTGGGATCTACTTGACTGAATGTCTTCTGCTAAATTCAGCTACCCATCTGACCTGGTCCCTAGTGACCTCCATCCTGCAGGTGTTAACATCCCAAGAGGCCCAGGAGAACATCAGCATGAAACTGGGCCTTATCAGCAGCGGTGCCCTCATAGAATCACAGGAGTTATGTCAGGCCTTGACAGCTTGAAAAAGCTCTTGAAAACAGAACATTTTAGGGAAGCTTTGGGGAAGGTTCTCTCCAATTAACTAGGGCAGAAGAAAAAGGAGGTAAGATATATGGTATCCATGTTTCCAAGTCTGATGTAGCATATTTGTCTATGAAAGCTTACATTACAGTATAAGCAAAAAAAAAAAGGGGGGGGGGTGAGCCGCGTGGCCATCACAAAACACAATTGCAAAAATAGGTTACAGGTGATACCTTTATAGGCCACTATTAAAAATAAAAAAAGAACATTTCAAGCTTTCGAGCGTTCTGCTTATATACCGCCCCATACCACTTCTAGTCGTCTCTGGGCGGTTTTACAGTTTAATTACATTATGCAGGCTACACATTGCCATCGCAGCAGAATGAGGTGTGAAATATAATAGTCTTTAAGATACTACATGATTTTGGAGAGGGTAGCCGTGTTAGTCTTTTCAATTATTTCAGGCAAAAATCAAACAAAAACAAAACAAAACAAAACAAAACAGAAAACCCAAACATGTGGCACCTTAAAGACTAACTTTCATATTTTAATGTAACATTTTGTGGACATGTCCACTTCTTCAGACATATAGCAAAAGTGTTCTGCTTAAAGCGTTCTGCTTATATACCGCCCCATACCACTTCTAGAAGTCTCTGGGCGGTTTAACAGTTTAATTACAGTATGCAGGCTACACATTGCCATAGCAGCAGAATGAGGTGTGAAATATAATATGAGATGGGATATACATTTCATACCAGATATTCATTGGCTGTAGTATATAGAGTTGGAGGGTAGATTGGGGAGGGGAAGGAGGAGGGGGGAAGAAGAGAAGGGAGAGTTAATTAATAGAAATGGTGAGAAGATTGGGCCAGCGCTGGATAATTTTATGGCTCAGGCCAGACTCTGTTCATATGTTTAAGGCTGGGAAGTAAATTCCTCAAGAGACAGAAACCAGATCAGATCAGATCAGAGAGGTTGTGGAAGTGACGGGGCAGGTGATGAGGGGAGGGGGGGAAAGAGAATGGGAGTTTTTACCTTAGAGTCCATGAAAAAGTGGCAATATGGTAATATTACATTTGATAATGACTCAAGAACCCCCGACTTATGTTTATTCCCTTCTTGTGTGTGTCCATCATGGATATAAATCTTATTTCATCTGTTTCCCTTTGTATTCTTGATCTGTAATGATTCTGTTCCAAAACGGTGACCTTCAGGTCCTTCAAGGAGTGTCCAGGTAGACTGAAGTGATTTGAGACAGGTTTCTGTGCATCGTGGTTTCTTATGTCAAACTTGTGTCCATTGATGTGTTTTCTTAGAGATTGTCCTGTTTGTCCAATGTATAGTGCAGATGGGCATTGCTGGCAAAAGATGGCATAGATCACATTAGTTGAGGAGCAGGTGAAGTTGCCCTTGATACTGTATTTGACATTGTTGGGTCCAAATTGATTGAAAAAATTGATTTTGTTTTGTTTTGTTTTGCTTTTCTTTGTTTCTTTGGCTTTTGGCCAATTTGGTATGGTAATTAACTTTTCTTTTGCCTCCTGTCTTATTTGTTATTGGTAAGGAAGGATAGTTAGTTAGTCTTCCTATAGTTTATTTTACAATATATGTTTTTTCATCCAGATTGTACACTGCCCACTGCAGTGATTTTTGCTAGCTGGGCAGTATAAACATTTATTTATTTAACTAACTAATTTGGGGCTTTAATGGCCTAGATTTGCACTTTGAAAAACCCAAGAAACTAATCCTTGAGGATTATTCTTGGTGCTTTACAACTGTGAAACAGAAGAGCCTCTGCTCTTTGGAGGCAGCAGTAACAGTACTTATCTAGGTGATTCACACACCAATCTATGAGCATGCCATTCACATCAAAGGCAGCAAACATGATCCCTGAGCAAACTGCTGCTAATGAACAATTGCCTGCAAGATCAAAGCCTGGGGGTGGGGGAGAAAAAACAATAAAATGGTTCCAAAATAAATGTACACTTTTAATCTACTGCTGCTAATAGCACATTTCACCTCTGTAGCATAAGTTCTAAACTAGGATGACTACACATCATTATATTTTAATACTTGATTTTTATTTCTATTGTCATTTTAAGTTGTAAGAAACATATTTTTGAGAAGATATGGCAGACATGCATAACTGTTAGCTTGTACTTGAGAAAAAAACATTTATATCCAAAGATTTAGTTACCGGTACTTCCCTATATATCAGGCTTGTCCAAACTTTGGTCTTCCAGATGTTATGGACCACAACTCCCACAGTCCTTTGCCATTGGAAATACAGGCTTGGAATTCTGGGGGTTGTGGTCCAAAACATCTGGAGGGCTAAAGTTTGGACATGCCTGCTATATATTGATAGTGAACAAAATAATAGCTTCTTATGAGTTGCTGTTTTTATGAAACTGTACAAGTATCTTTACATTGACATCAAGCTTCTTTGATCCTGTCATGGTTTGTGCAACCTTAACATGTAATAAGCAGGCTGCAAGTGTATCCAATCTTTTAGTTATGTAACGTTGTTATTAATTTGTCCTTGTCTTAATTGCAGTATTTTATTGCAAATTTTGGTTTCTGTGTTGTAATGGGTAATGGATTTAATATGTGTACAAGCCTCATGTGTTTTGGGTAGTTTTCTAAACAGTCAACTAAAAAGAATTTGTTGGTTTTTAGTGAAAGAAAAGGCGTAAACAAGGTGTTGCTTCAAGCATTTAGTGTTACTGATATTTGATCTAATTTCATCCTTCTTTATGCTAAACTTGAATATTTTGTAAAAAAAAAGATTGAAAAACAGAAATGGTCTTTTGATAGGTGTTTGTGGTGTGATTAATACATCAAAATTTCCTCCTAATTCCTTCTGTAGTTTTTAATTAATAGTCTATGAAATTAGTCAGGATTTTAGGTAGCTATATATTTTATTGTAGCAGCAAGTAGTAAGGAAACATAAAAAAATCGCATTTTCTGCATGTAGGTGTGCTGTGCTGTGCTGTGCTGTGCTCTGTGTGTGTGTGTGTGTGTGTGTGTGTGTGTGTGTGTGTGTGTGTGTGTGTGTGTGTGTGTGTGTGTGTGTGTGTGCATGTGTTATCATTGTAATGAATTATAATCATCCGGGTGTGGATTATTCTCTGCAAAAATAATGTTGAGTTTGGACCAGGAATAATGAGATATAGAAATCTTAAGAAACTGCAAGGTGTATTACCATGTTATGTGATGTCAAGTTTGAATGAGTTGTAACAACATTTTTATGAATAACTTTAATGATGGAATGTAGGGAATGCTTGTCAGAATCACGACACAAAATTAATGCCCTGGAAGACAGAAACAAAATTCAAAATGATCTTGATAGGCTGGGGCACAGAATTGAAACCCACATAATGAAATAATAACAACATAGGGGAGCTGGAATACTTAGCAATAGAGGAAATATTGATATTATTGGCATCACTGAAACCTGGTGGATGGATGATAATCAATGGGATACAGTTATCTCAGGCTACAAACTGTACAGGAAGGACAGGAAGGGGCAAACGGGAGGTGGTGTAGCCTTGTATGTCAAAGAAGGGACAACATTGTACAAAGTAGAATATCTAGGTGATTTGGAGTCACCATTAGATACTATGTGGGTAAGAGTAGTGGGCCATAAGGATGGTCTAACAGTAGGCATATGCTATTGGCCTCCGACCCATGCCCCTGAGGGAGATTGGCATTTGGAGAATGTTGTAAAGGAGGCATCCAAGAAGGAATCCGGGTTATAATGGGGGAAATCAATTACCCTCAACATAGACTGGGTGAACTGTTGTTCAGCACATGAAGAAGCTATGAAATCAGCTTGTCAAACAAAACAAAAATAGAAATAAAAAAAGAACAAAATACAAATATCCATTTTGTTTCCTTTATTTTTTGGAAGGCACTTTGTTTTTGATTTCATTAGGAAACGAAATGAAAAACAAAAAACAAAATGAAAAAAAGTTTTGTGCCCATCTCTAGTGATTGCTATCCTGGGAGTACCACCTTGTACTTTCAATGTAGCTCTTTGGATTAATAGCCATTGTAGCGTGGGTCAAAGTCCTTATGAAAAAGTACTGGTTTAAACTTATTTTTTCATCAGAAGGCCTGGCCCCTCTGATATTTGATACTTTTCAGTTGGAATGGAAGAAGCATATAAGTGTAGATATATCAAAATAAGGCTATTATCCTAGTACACTTAAGCCATGAATGTGGTGAAAGTAAGAGTCTGGGAAATAGAATTACAGAACCATGCTGGCCAGTTGGGGAAATACAACTTCCTTTTGAAATCTGCTTATAACATCTCTCCATACTTAGCCAGTCTTATCTTGTCTAATGCCAGAAGGGCTTTTACACTGGCTAGAATCATTGCACTACCGTCCAAGCTTTTGGAGGGAAGGTTTCAAGGTTTGCTTCCATCAGACTCTATTTGCTCACGCAACAGTGACCAAGTTAAAACAGTTGAACACATGCTCTTATATTGTTCTTGCTATCGGGATCTCTACATGGAGCTCTTATTTCCTATTATCTCTGTACATTTCCAGGGAGATCAGAGGAATTCTATGTAAAATTGCTACTTTATTTAGACAATATCCATCATATTACCGGAAAACTGGCTAAATTCTGTGTGGCAGCAATCGTGACTTGCAAACAGATGTATGGGCTACAACCCTAGACAGATAATAATACATCTATACCATAACACTGGTCGTGATTTTATGTTAGTTTAAAGATATAGAGTCAGCTTAGTTGAGTATGTAATTTATGAACCTGTAAGGGTTTATTTATTATGATTTTAATGGAAGTCTGTATAATTTTGTACTTATTTCAAATTTCAAATTGTATTTATTTATTGCAAATTGTTTGATGTTTTTGGTCTTTAACCATAATAAAACTATTCATTCATTCATTTGAAAGGCTCCCATACAGAGGAGGGGCAGGATCTGTTCGCAATCATCCCAGACTGCAGGGCACGCAACAATGGCCTTAATTTATGAGAATCCAGCTTTCTGCTGAATGTCAGGAAAAAACTCCTGTTAGAGCAGTACTGCAACGGAACCAATTATCTCAAGAGGTGGTGGTGAGAGCTCCAACACTCATAGCATTCAAGAGAAATGTGGACAACCACATGACAGGTATCCTTTGATTTGTTTATCCTGCATGGAGCAGGGGGATGAAACTGATGGCCTTGTAGTCCCCTTCTAACTTAACTATTCTATGATTCCCAATCTCTCATAACCAAGCTACCCCATAGTTGTACTGCCAGAAGTGGGGCTGGTGCGACTTTCAAATGGAATGAGCCATTTCTTTTCAGTTCTAGGACCATTACATTTCTTGAAGAAGAGAGGGCAGTTGGTACTGTACAGGCTATTTGGTACCTCCTAAACTAATGGAGTAGGAACTGGCAAGAAAACTCCATGGACATGGGGTCAGGAAGAGTCAGTCACAACTGCAACACAACAACAACAACAAACTAATGTGATGCTCCCAGTATGATACAGCGTCCTATTCTGATGTCAGCTGCAGTTCCAGGTGACTATTTTATAATGAATGAAAGGGAAAGATACCTTATTCTTTGCCCCAGGAAATGGAATGGCTTGGGTTGGCACAGAATACATTCTAATGTACCTTCTGCCTGGCCATGATCCAGATAATATTACTGTCCAGGTTGCATCTTGCTTTTCTAGCAAATGTCTGTGAAGATTCTCAGCCATCCAGGTGAGTTTATCTGGAAGTTGAGGTCAAACAAGAGGTCAAAGCTGACTTTAAGATGGAGGACTCGCACTAGCTGTATTCAGACAGATGAAGCTGTTTGGATGAGCAGCGACACTTTTCTATCTCTCAAGAAAAAGAAGATCAGTAGCCATGACTCAGCTCCCAGATTTTCTTGCAAATGTGCCTACTAATTAGGAGTCTGTCACCATTTCCAGTGTAAGAACTCAGACTAATATTTAATTGAGTGTGGCTTATGGTGGGGGAAAGTTGGCTGTTTAGTTCATAGTCTGACATAGTAATACAGCCTCTTGAACTTTTGCTTGTTAATTAAAACCCTTGTTTTAAGTGGTCATTGGGCACTTGTGTATACATCCTAAATCAGGCATGTCCAAACTTCAGCCCTCTTGATGTTTTGAACCACAAGTCGCAGAATTCTAACCTTAGGTTGCCAATGGCAAAGGATTGTGGGAGTTGCTGTCCAAAACATCTGGGGGGTCGAAGTTTGGTCATGCCTGTCCTAAATTGTTTTCTTCTGCCATTGGTCCCACACTGGCCTAGAATAATAGAATAATAGAGTTGAAAGGGGCCTATAAGGCTCAGTGCAGGAATCCAAATTACAACATACCTGTCAGATGGCTCTCTGATTTTCTCTTCAATGCCTCCAGTATTGGAGCATTGGAGCACTCAGCGCCTTCTGAGGTAACTGGTTCCATTGTCACATTGCTTTGACAACTCGAAAGTTTTTACTGATGTTCAAAAGAAATCTGGTTTGTCTAGCTTGAGCCCATTATCACATGTCCTGCACTCTAGCATGATTCAGAGCAGATCCTGCCTCTCCTCTGTATGACAATCTTTCAAGTATTTGAAAACTGCTATCTTATCTCCCCTCAATCTTACTTTTTCAAGGCTAAAAACACCCAGTTCTTTCATTATTTCTTTATAAGACTTAGTTTCCACTCCCTTGATCATATTTGACACCCTCCTCTGAGCTTGGTCCAGTTTGTTTGCCTCCTTTTTAAAGTGTGGTGTCCAGAACTGGACACAATACTCAAGATGATGTCTGTCCAGTGCTGAATAGAGGTTGGGTCTAGTACCTCCCGGGATTTGGAAACTACTGCTAAGACATCCTAAAATAGCTTTGACATTGCTCTGTTGGCACATATTCAGCTTGTGATCTACAACAATTCTAAGATCTTTCTCACTGGCAGTATTACTGAGTCATGTCCCCCCTCCCCCCAGGCATGGAACTTTGTACATATTCCTATTAAATTTCATTCAGTTATTTTAATCCCAATGTTTGAGCCTATCAAGATATTTTTGAATTTTGTTTCTGCCTTCCAGGGAATTAGCTATTCCACCTAATTTTGTGTCATCCACAAATTGGATAAGCTTTTCAGAATATTGTGGGGCACTTTGTCAAAGGCTTTGCTGAAGTCAAGATATATTATGTCTACAGTAGAGATGGGCACGAAACAATTTTTTCATATTGTTATTCGTTATTTGGTTTGTTACGTAATGAAACGAATAACGAGCCTATGGGCAAATTTAACACAAAACGAACCAAACCGAGAAAAATTGTTTCGGTTTGGTTTGGTTTGTTAATGGGGGGGGGGAGATTCTCCTACCTGGTGCTGGTCCAGAGGCCCGGTCTTCCTGGCTTCTGGGACGGCAACAAGGGGGGGAAAGTCAACGACGGCCGCGCTATAGCCTAACTAGTCTGTGGTTCCCATGTTCCTCCTTTTTGTCTTTTCTGAAGATAGGGACAACATTAATCCTCCTCCAGTCATCTGGGACTTCACCCATTCTCCATAAATCCAAGAAAATCATAAACAGTGGCTATGAGATAGAGATATAAAATTAATAGGAAATGAGCACTTCGTCCTTGTCTTTGTCATCTGTTACCCCTTTCCCATCCCCATTGAGTAGTTCAGCAACTATTTCTTTTTTCTGGCTTTTGTTGTGCACACACCTGAAGAATGCATTTTTGTTGTTTTTAGTGTCTCTTGCTAACCTGAGGAGTAGTAATGGCTGGCAAGTGCTGAACACCATTTCTTCCAAAGGGCAAAACAGCATAAATCACCAAAGTGGCAGTTTGTGCCCATATCTAATCACTATTAAGAATTTTGGGGGGGGGAATCAGAGTAATCCACAGAGTGATGAAGCTGGTAGTTAAAGAGATAAACCTGGAGGTGTAGAACACGTTTGTTGTTGTTCAGTCGTTAAGTCATGTCCGACTCTTCGTGACCTCATGGACCAGAGCATGCCAGGCCCTCCTGTCTTCCATTGCCTTCTATTTTAATTTAAATAGTTCAATTGGAATGCCATCACCTCCACTGGCCTTGTTGTTTGCAATGCTTTCTAAGGCCCACTTGACTTCCCAGGATGTCTGGCTCGAGGTCAGCAACTACACTATCTTTGCCATCATGCAAAAGGACTAATAAATATATGCCTTAATGAACAAGGAAATATTGCCATTTCAAGTATTACTATGCCAGTAGAATAACTCTTCTGAACTGCCGATTGAAGGATTAGCAGAGCCTTGATAGTATCTGTATGTCATTCCTTTGTTTCATACAGGGCCGTCTTAAGGATATGTGGAGCCGTGGTTCGAAGATCCCTCTGGCGCCCCCCCCCCGTTTCACAGAGCTGTCTACCTTCCTTTTTTTAAGGGAGCTAACGCGACACTTAAATATTATAAAGAAAACAGGAAACTTTTCAGGTTGCTCATTTATTAACAATGCACTTATTAAGTATACAACACCATGACATTGTTTTGTTTTTGCTTGTTTGCTAATGTCCCAAAAATCTACTTTTCGAGCCTTTCTATGAGCAAAATCCTTTATAAGGTCACTGGTATCTATTGCTACTTCTTTTTCAATACTGATCATGGCAAGGTTTGACAATCTTTCTTGAGACATAGTTGATCTTAAATGAGCCCCCAGGAGGACGTTCCCTGGCAGGGGATCAAGACCCGCCCCCTTGAAGGGCCAACCTGTCTCTCCTGGGCTGGGGGGTCCAGGGAGGTGGGCCGCTGCCCACCAAAGGCTCTGGCCAACCACAACCCCTTCCTCTTGAAATGTCTCTGTAAACCTCCCAGAGAGTTCTCAGGGGCAGTGCCCCCCCAGGGGGTAGTAGGAGGCCAGCCAGCAGCAGCACAGGGGGCTGGCTGGCTGGGTGTGTGTGTATCTGGGGCTCCCCAAACCTCATACTCTGTGACCCACATCCGTTTAAGAAGGCAGTCCCCCCCCACACTGGACATCCTGGGGGAGGGAATGGGAGGGCCCACCAGGGCTTTCTGGACAGCCACTGCCAGACCCCTTTCTTCTTGGGAGCCAGAGGCGTCTGGTGCCCCCACCTCCCTGGGGACGTGGGGAGGGCTTTTCTCCCGCTTCCTTGGTGCAAAAAAAAAAAACCCTTAGGGAGGGCTCCCCTCTTTCTTTTGGCTGGGCTTGGAGGCTCCCGGCTCATGCGGCAGCCCAGGGAGGTACAACCGTTTGGGCGCAAACTTCTCCCCGGGAAGGGGGCAGGAGAATGGGGCACCGCCCCCCACGTCTTCTGCAGAAGACGAAAGGAAGTTTCTTTTGGCCAAGAAGAGGAAAGCGAGCCGTGCAAGGAGGCGCTGCCCGTCCCCCCCACCCCCCACCGGCCAGGCCGAAGGCTGAGCGCAAGAGGCTCCGGGGAGAGCGAGAGCCACCCAGCCCCGCTCGCGGCGGTGGCAGCTGCAAGGGGGAGGCGCCGCATCCCCGCCCGCCCAGCGCGCGGCCTCCTCCGCCGGCTTGTGCACAGCCCCAGGTAGCGGGACCGGTCGGCGTCCCGTCCTCCCCCCCGCCCCGCTCCGCCCCGCCTTGGCCAAGCGCCGGCTTCTGCTGCAGCGTCGGAGGCGTCGGCGTCGTCGCGAGGAGGAGCCTGCGCGGGGAGGGGCGCTCCTTGCAAGGGAGGCGGAGGGAAGGAAGGAAGGGGCGGCCGCCCGGCGCCCAGAACGAGAAGGAGGAGGAGGAGGCGGCCAGGAGGAGCCGCCGCCCGTGTGGGACCCCCGGCCCCGTCGGGTTGCGGCGGTTGGTGGTGGTGGTGGTGCTGCTGCTGCTGCTGGGCGCGCCTGCCTGCCTGCCTGCCTGCGGAGAGTTTTGGGGTTTGGGGGTTCAGGTGCCCTTGGGGTTCAGGAGCCCTGGTTCATTGAACCACAAAGGCCTATGGGAAAGTCGCCCCTGGTTTCATATGTTTCCTTAGAGTGAAGAAGCTGTGAAATCAGTACCAGAAAATCATCTTGGCAAAAATCAGGCACAAATAATGGCTGCTGTTCTGCATTCCACTTTTGGAGATTCAGTACCTTCATTAATATACGTACAGAAACTTGTATTTTTCCATGGAAAATTATGTGTGTTTTCATTGACCTCAAAACTATCCTTCAAACATTGGCTGTGAAAATTCACATAAATCATGTGGCATTTGGAAATCATCTAGTTTGCAACTACATTTCTCCTTAAGATGTCAATCTCTGTGTCATGGGACAATGATCATTAAAAACACACTGTTAGGGAAGAAAATGCATGCTGTAACTTGAGAGGAATGAGGAAACATGAATTATTTCGCCCCAGTATATTGAATCTTGCTGAAGTTCCAGGTTCATTTTATGGATATCGGTTGAGCTCTAATCCAGAGTGGTGCCACTTTAGAGGAAATGGATGAATCCCACATGCCTCATGTGAATTTTTTTTGTTATTAATTTAGATCTGTAGAAATGTGGCCTAGACAACTATATAAGCAAAACATGGCTTGGAATCATTTAATAGCATTACAAATTGAGCCTCTGTTGTACCATTGACTGCTGTTATTGAAATCCATAGTATACCAGAGAGCAAAATATAGGGCCATTGGTCCCGCTGGGTGAATTTGAAACACTTGGCTGCTAGTTTCAGGATCTGCAGATATTTAATGACAGAATTTTGGTTCACACTTTACACCTCTTTCAGATACTGAGACTTTGGATCCATTACTCTCTCCCCCTCCCCTCACTGTTGATTATCTCTCTAAGAACTCCCCTCAAATCCTATTGTATCTTCTGGCGTTATCATAACCTATGGATGCATGACCATAATACTTCATGGATTGTAAATTATTTAGAAATTTGACCCTACCAGAGGTTCCTAGAAGTTTATCTGTCAGATTAAGTGGATACTTGTGCTGGGAAGGAGCACTGAGGAGAAATGCATCAGGTGGAGGAAAGATTGTATTCTCTCTCTTACACACACACACACACACATTCAGGTGACATCTTTGCTACCCGATGCTTCATGTTTCTCCATTCAGCTAAGTTTGAAACAAAGTTTTCCCCTCAACAATCAATTGTGCAGGAGAAGCAGCATTACCTGTGAAGAACAAAGGCAATACCAAATAATATGTGAAACCACCAGGACGTTGTGCTGTCAATGATTAAAAGTTTTAACTATGAAGAGAATTTTATCAGGTCACATGGAAGGCATGCGCTCCAAAGCAGATAACAACCCAACCATAATAAGTCATGCATTGGCTGTTAATATTTTTGCAAAGTAGTTCTTGGAATGATCTTGAACTCATTGAGCCCGGTCAAAGTGCTTGTGAGTCTCTGAACAAGACCAAACTGGCTTCGCATTTTGGTGGAGAGTAAGCAATTTCAGTGCATTGTTGCCATCTTTATTAGGGCCAATATAACCATTTTTGGATGGCTTTTGCAAAAAAGTACAAGAGAAAAGTTGAGTGGGGGGCATGTTTACTTTGGCTTTATTTCACATGCCATTTGAGGACTGCTCCTTACATTAGGGCATGTGAAATAACGCATTATGATAGCTGGATGAGTCAGTGAAGTACCTGGCAGGGTCAGAGGTTTGGAGTTTGAGCCAGCTGCACAGTCATGCAACACCCCCCCCTCAGATGAAAGGCATGTTAAAGCACTTCTGAGCATCCTATACCAAGAATATCCTGGAGAAGGTCAACAAGGCTGATACTTCACATCCATCTCATTGCTGTTTGCAGTCCCGCTTGGGACCGGTACGAAGTAATCTAAACGCACGACCATTGCGGGATGAGGGGAGGTCGTCCCGATCACGCCCCCTGAACTGCGATTTAAGTGGGATGAGAGATTCCCCTCCCTGGCCTCAGGAATCTGCTTGTCACACTTCTCATTCCAAGATGAGTGGCCGTGAGGTAAGGCTCGTCATGCAATGTGCCATTCTCCATCTAGTGGCAGGAATGCAAAGTGCCATTCGCCAGTACATTCCCTATGGAGTCAGCAACACAGTGCAGAGAGATTAAAAGACAAATGCCTCAAACTTAGCTCCGTAACGCATTGAAGGCAAGGCTTCGGAGAATTGAAACATCGAAAAATGGAAGGTTGGGGCCGGAGAAAAAAACGGAGAACAAAGGCATAGAATTTCACATCTCACCATGGAATGAGGACGTGCGGTAGCAGTCATGGAATGAGGCTGTGCGTACACAGGAACAGGGACAGAACCGCTAGAAGACCACGTGACCACGACTGACATCAACACGCAACAAACTTCCTCCCAGGACGTGACGTAACCACCCAAGAATTAGAACTGACTTGCTGGCATGTTTTTGTTATCTTGCAATAGATCCTCACTAAGGTATTCAATATTTGCAATTGCAACCATGAGGTAGATGTGAATGCATATTCTGCCCCTCCATCCTTCATGTCAAACTTCCCTGTGTTGATAGGGGTGGACTGCAATAGTACTGTCAGAGCTAGAGAAAAGTTATTGTCAGGGCTACTACTCCCAGAATCCCACAGCTAGGGAAGGACTCTGTTGGCTGTAGGTTTCTGAATGTTGACATTCAAAACATTACTTTCCCCAAACTCTAGTGTAGTGACCTAAACTCACAGTGCTCCATGTGGTTGGGAATTTTAATAGGACAGCAGGTTCTGTGAATAAATGGTCCAAGGCTTCTTTTCCTTTGGGAGCAAATACAGTGCAGACTTATGGTGTCCTTATTTGTATCTGCTTCACTTAGAACATGTGAAGCAGAAATGCCTGCACTGTATACAAATTGTAACATGGACAATCTTTCTGTAGAGGTTTCAAACGACAGGAAAAGAGATTCCATTTGAACATTAGGAATAACTTCATGACAGTTAGAGCTGTTCAGCAGTGGAATATTCTGCCATGGAGGGTGGTGGAGTCTCCTTCTTTGGAGGTTTTTAAGCAGAGGCTGGATGGCCATCTGTCGGGAGTCCTGTGATGGGGGTTCTCGCATGGCAGGGGGTTGGACCGGATGGCCCTTGAGGTCTCTTCCAACTCTATGATTCTATGATTCTATGAAATGACATGTGCAATGTCTGTGCAGAGTCTTGCTACATGTGATGATCTCTCACGTAGGTTTATCCCCAGGCATGCACTGTTGGGTTTTCACAGGACAACCCAGGCCCACATTCAACAGATTTTTATCCATAGAAATGCTTTC
Source organism: Phrynocephalus guinanensis (assembly GCA_037367245.1). Classification (NCBI taxonomy): domain Eukaryota; kingdom Metazoa; phylum Chordata; class Lepidosauria; order Squamata; family Agamidae; genus Phrynocephalus; species Phrynocephalus guinanensis. The sequence goes on along the minus strand of CM074733.1, from coordinate 69,169,902 downwards.
TGTGCAAAGGGAGGGAAAACACATGAGATATGAAATAGAGCCAAATCTAAAAATCCCACCCTGGAAGAGGTTCTGGAAAACATGTCTGTGAACATTCTCAGACATCCAGGTCAGGTTATCCAGAAGGTGAGTCATGGCAATGGGATTTTTTTTTCTTGTGAGATTGAACATTTCACTTCCTCAACCGGAGGAGAGTTAATGTGAGGCTTCCAAATTGTAGTTAACCTTGGTTTCACACCACTCTGGTCTGAATAGGTGGACAGTGGTTTGAATAGGTTCATTAGGTAGACGGTGGCCTGAATAGGCTTGTTAGATGTACAATGGCCTCAGACGCTTGAAAGTATCACCCATGCAACCCTACCCAATGCCCATAAAGTATGGGACGTTAGCTTTGGCCTTCCTGGTGAAGGTCTGAAGTACTTCTGATTTGTCTGGGGATGGATGAAAGGGCAAGTGGTAGACAGATTGTGGCTAAGTCCCCCTCCCATGTAACAGATTCAGGTAAATATATTAATTTGCAGGAGAGGAAAACTGAAGAATAGGACTGTCTCTACCATGCAGAAAAGAACACCTCATGGTCAAGGTGTGAGACAGACACTGAAATGATATAATTGTATATGCCAAGCAGCCTGCCATGTGTGTCTGAACTGGAGTCACTGCCTTCAGTTGCCATGAAATACCGTATATGGCTACCAAAATCAACAGAGGATTCTTCTCTCTCTACAAGGGGTGTCTGCCATTTTGTCCTTTTCCTGAAGTAACAAAATATCTTGGCATAACCCTTTTGAAAGCATTTTTCAGTTGTGCTTCTGTTTAGATTAAAAGTTTACATTCTCTTAAAAGGCAGTTTGTGCATGTGTGCAGCCATATGGGTGTATATTTGCACACAGCAGTGTAAAGCAATGCAAGCTCAATGTGACCAATTCCTCATGAACCCAATAGACATTCCTCCTAAAGTCCAACTGCTTAAAGGATCTAGAAGATCCACTGCATTTCCACTGTATGCTTTCAGCTAAAATGCTCCCAGAGAAAGAGATTAGTATAAGGGAAACATTTAGTTCTTAATCTTCTGAACTGAATGTTTTGAAGAGAAAGGAGGAGATAGCATTATTCGACAAATAATGCTTTCTGAGCATTTTTTTTGGTGTGTGGATTTTCAGCAACCCTAAAATTGCTAGTAAAAATAAACATGCACCAGACGATGATAAACACCATTTTGCCATACTTTTCATTGCTATTGCAAATGCACTGACATTAATAATAATAAAATTTAATAAGATCAACAGATCAAAAACAAACAACATAGATCATCAACACAATCACACAAGAACAGAAAAAAATCAACAGACATATACATAGCATGCTCCCAGGGAGACATTTCCTTAGACAATTATTAAGACAGTGACCCTACCCCCAATGCATATATAAATGCATGCATGTTTAAAGATTAGGGTACCATTTTTTTTGCCTGCAAGTAATGCCGCTGCACAAAAGCGGACAACTTTAATTGTTACTGATGGATACTGGTCTGCCAAGAGATTGTGTATGTAATACTCATCATCTCTTCCAGGAATACTTTGTAGGATGGGATAGATAAAGGTGTCACGGAAATCGGTATAAAAGGAACAATACAACAAGACGTGACCAACCGTCTCCACCACACCAGCCTCACAGGAACATAAGCGTTGTTCATAACGAATGTTCTTGTATCTGGCTTCCAGCAGGACTGAAGGAAGAACAATAAATTTGGCTAGTGTGAAAGGTTTCCTATATTTTGGAAGTGTCAAAGTGTTCAGATAGCTTGCAGGTAGAAAGGCCTGACCATTATCTCTAAATTCAGGCTAGGCAGTAGCTGTGCTCACATGGTGTTGCAGGTCATTATCTATGATTCGCTGATGTAGTTCCTGTCTTGCCTTTGCATAACCCATTAAAAAAACAGCTCTTCGTGAGAGGCCTAAATTATATAATTTCTCATCTAGTGTTTTTTCCCATCTGGACTGAAACTTATCAGTTAACACTAAGGGAGCCAGCCCCACAGGAGCAAAGAACTTCTCGGCCTTTTGGCTAAGATCATGTGCACTGACATTATTTTGTTCTACTGTATGCAGAGGAAACTCTCAGGCCTTCTACCTCCATTTCATGCTCAACATGGATCAAAGTTTCATTTTCGTTGTTTTCATTGTTTGAGCATTTGGGGGCACACTGTACCCAAATGAAACGATTATCTGGCTCCACCGTGCCCCTCATGGGCTGAGGACAGAGACACATTTCCACTTGGGTGACCAATTTGTGCCCTTGACAATGTGGGTGCTGGCTTTCAGTTTTTCTGGGGGTGGGGTGGGGGCAGAATAGAAGGAGCCTCCCTGAAGAGTGGGAAAGCACATTGGGGCACCCCCTGGGCAATGGCTTGCAAATGCCAACCCTTTATTTCCAGAAGCATTGCACTGGAGTACTGTGTCCAGTTCTGCTCGCCTCAATTTAATTTTAAAATGATGTTTACAACCTCGAGCAGGTCCAGAGGAGGGTGACCAGGATGGTTAAAGGTCTGGAAGAAATGTCTTATGAGGAGTGGCTTAGGGAGCTGGGAATGTTTAGCCTTACAAAAAGAAGGTTGAGAGGGGATATGATAGGTATGCTTAAATATTTGAAATGATGTCATATGGAAGAGGGGACAGGTTTGTTTGTTTCCATGGTTTCAGAGCCTAGGACTTGAGGCAATGGTTTCAAACTACAGGAAAAGAGATTCAGTTTGAGCATTAGGAAGAACTTCCTGATGGTTAGAGCTGTCCGGCAGTGGAATATGCTGCCATGGAGGGTGGTGGAATCTCCTTCATTGGAGGTTTTTAAACAGAGGCTGAATGGCCATCTGCCAGGAGTGCTGTGATGGGGGGTGGACTGAATGGCCCTTGAGGTCTCTTTCAACTCTATGATTCTATGTATACTTGCTGATGAGCAAAATAATGCTGTTCAAGAGGCCTGTTCTGACCAAGTATGGTCTAATTGTCTTGACACATTTGTTTTTTTTCATTTTGCCTATGTTTTACATATGTCCATTATTTTTACACAATGATCCGATGTGAATAAAGAAATATTCCATTTGCATTAAAAGAAAACAGTGAAGGCTTAAAGTACATTTACAATGCACACCAGGCCATCAGGTTTTGGCTCTTGATACTTTAAGCCTGGAGAAGGGAAATGAGTAGAGATGGTCATGAAATTAATCATGAGCCAATCAACCCCCCACGAACTGGGCCATTTTGTGGTTTGCTTCCTGGTGCTACAGGGAAACACACCTGCTCATAACGAAATGAAATACCAAACTCCTATCAGCATTGCTGATTCATACTTGTTACCCTTGCCCAGCCAGCTTGGCATTACCTAGTCAATTCCCTAGACAACCCTAGAGTGGACCTTGAGAAAACTTTGCATAGACTGGATTGTGAGATTGTGCAGCCAATGATTGAGCTCCAAGTCTGCTCTCTGGGAGTAATTGATTATAAGAGCCACACCTTGGGCAGCTCAGCTGGTGGTTTCCCTTTTATAGCAGCTGGCATGAAAAGAGGACTCTTGGCTAGCTAGTCCTCTTCCCACATCTGACCTCTTTCTGTTTCCTCCGCAGTCCACCTCATGATGAGCAACACCCTGTCTTAAGTTTCCCCGTATGAGCCACTCATTTTGTTTTCCCCAAGCCAGCTGCTAAACAGCACTTTCCTGGGAGGAACTTGCGTTTGGGTGTGGGGACATCCCAAACCCAATCTTCTCCAAACACAGTTGTCCCAAAATTCACTGTGACTTTGGCACCTTCAATTCAGATGGAAGCGTTTCCACCATTCATATAATCATAGAATCATAGAGTTGGAAGAAACCTCAAGGGCCATCCAGTCCAACCCCCTGCCATGCAGGAACCCCCATCACAGTATTTCCAACCGATGGCCATCCAGCCTCTGCTTAAAAACTTCAAAGAAGGAGACTTCACCACCCTCCGTGGCCGCATATTCCTTCTTCATGTCATGCCATGTCCTTGTAAAACATTGATGATCCGTAGCATAATCTGTTTTTTTCTAAATCTAAAACTATTATAAATAGAGAATCTGGAATTCCTGGAATGCCCAAATCAGAGAAACCACTGAATGGTTTGTTTCATCTGAAAATTTGTGGTTCATGATTTGCAAATAGTGACAAATCACGAACCACCACGAACCACCACTTTCCTGTTATTAAAAATGATCTTCGAGTGGAACTCAAATGCATCTTAATCTCAGTGCAAATACATATAAAGGCACACACTCTGGCATTAATCCACATGCTATCCATAGGTTTACACACACACACACACACACACACACACACACACACACACACACGCAGGAGAAGTTACAGTCAGATCCACTGTGGAATGGAAGATTATGTCAATTTATTAATACACCTGACGTCCAGTCACAGTAGTAGATAGTAAGATGGAAGTTGAGTCATGGCTATAAAATGGAGGACTTGCAACTAGCTTTCATCCAACTGACAAAGGGCCTTTTCACACGACCCCTAAGATCCGCTGGCCACTTAAATTCGGACCAGGGATCTTGGGGGTTCGTTGTTCTTTCTGCGTCCCCACCCCTCCGCACTTCCTTGCTCCTGTCTGTGTCAGGGGAGGGAGGAAAAAAGAGAGGAAAAAATGCAGGCTCACCTCTGAAGCTGCCTGGAGCCCCGTCGTCCTGATTCCTTCTCTTCTGTTTTTTTTTTTTTGCCTCCCGCCCCTTCTCTTAAAGGGGCGGGAGGCAAAAAAAAAACAGAAGCGAGGACAGCCCCGCACTCACCAGATTAAATCCGGACCTGGGGATTTTCACCCTCCTAGAGCAGGTACAAGAAAAGTGTGCTGGGACGTGCTTAGGTGGGTGTGGTCGCACTTAATTTCCTGCAAACTCCAGAGCTGGTGGGGAAACAATTGTAAGCTCCGGAGCTGGCAGCCATTTGCTGCGGAGTTTAGGGGTCGTGTACAAATACCCAAAGCTATTTGCATGAGAAGCAAAACGTTTCACTCTCTCAAGAAAAGAAGTCCAGTTGCCATAACTCAACTTGCAGACATAGGGCCTTTTTACACGACCCCTAAGATCCGCTGGCCACTTAAATTCGGACCAGAGATCTTAGGGGTTCCTCGCTCTTCCTCTGTCCCCACTCCCCTCCGCACTTCCTGGTTGCTGGCTGCCTGAGGGAAGGAGAAAAAAGAAAGAAAAGAATGCCTTCTTACCTCCGTTTTGTTCCCGGCAGCATTCAGATCTCTTAAAGGGGCAGGGCGCAAAAAAAGAACAAACAGAAGCCAGGAGAGCCCCGCACTCACTATCCTTACACCGGATCAAATATTTGTCACATCCAAAAAGCAGGTACAAGAAAAGTGCAGTTTGGTCGCGCTAAGTGGGCGGGGTCGCACTTAATTGTCTGCAAAGTCCGGAGCTGGTGGGTAAACATTTTTAAGGTCCGGACCTTGCAGCCATTTGCGGCGGAGCTTAGGGGTCGTGTATAAACGCCCATAGATAGTAGGCTATTATTACACCATGAAGGGGTTTCTATGCCTAGCAGGAAGACATCCTTGCAACAGCATGTGATGCTTTGGGGAAACCTAGCCAGATGGTCATGGTTCCATATATTTACAGTGGCACCACCTGCAAAATGCTGGCGGACATGCCGATGAATAATAATTAATTTTTACTTTTCTTCTTCCTTTTTAAATAATAGGTTACTATATGATTCTTATATTTCCTTTTATATAGAGAGAGCATATATTACCAAAACAAATTCTTGGTGTGTCCAACCACACTTGGCCAATAAAAGTATTCTGATTCTGATTCTGATTCTGAGATAAGTACCCTGCATGCCATTTTGGATGGGAAGGGCACTTATCCCATCTAGGAATTCAGGTTGCTTTCATCCTGAGCCAGCCTTGTGCTTTCAAGTCTCTGTGTTGGTGAGAGCATGCCAAGCTTGGACAACATCTCACACAGTTTAATGTAGTCCAGTTAGCCTGGAGCACCGTGGCGTGCCAAGAATCCAGGAAGCGCTGTGAATCATAAAGAAGCTTTTTAAAGCATGAAACCTTATGAGCACAAGATATACAGTAGATAACACATTTAGCTCTGCACACAAAGAAAGCTTTGTGGTACTCCCAACTTTTGCTCAGTTTCTAGGCACTACGGGTCATCCTATCTGGGGTGGAGCAATTCTGACAGTTGTTGGAGAAAAATACACCCTACTTTTAAGAGATCTGAATGGGTTACACACACCCCTTCACCTCCTTATCTGCTGTGTCTACTTTGGCAGCTGATCGAGGTACAAAAGGTCACTTGCTAGTGGGATGAGAGAAGTGTACTAAACGGCCCATTGCTCCTCCCCTGCACACCTCACCAGAATTTGTGTAGTCTGCATCCAAAATGGCCAGTCTGCACTTCTGTGAAAGAACACAAAAAATGAACAAACTACATCCATCCCTAAGAAACATCCAGGCATTGCCTAGTCAAAAACAAACAATACGCTGGACAGACAACCCTGGTTAAGTATTTTTAGTGAGGGGAAATGTTTTTAGTAGGGGGAAACAGTAGTGTTTGAAAACATCTCCAGTTTGGTGAAATTTATTTTAACAGCTGTTTATAGTCAACATGGGAGTTTAACTCCTCCTTGATGGGACTATCTCAAGAATGCACAGATCACCTTACCTTTAAGTACCCTCAGAAGACCAGCACTCTGTGTTGCAAAAGCAACTGAGACAACAAGCTCTCAGATGAATTTGACCTGTCCTTAAATGCTAAAAGCATTTGATTCATTTGAAAGATTTCCAAACCAGTGGAAACAAATTAAGATCAATTCTGATCAACCAGATTAAATTGATTTATGGGAGCTGTTGGGAGGTCTTTCAAGCTATTTGGGGGCAGAGACATGGGATGAGCAGAAGTGGGGGAAAGGGTGGACAAAGTGTTTGGAAACACTTAAGCCTATCAAGTTGCCTGAAGAAATAATATGGGGAGCCAGTTAAGTGGGAAGCTAGCATCTGATAGTTCCCTCCCTGCTAGGAAAAAAAACAAACAAACCACTGGCTACTGTATTCTATAAGTGCAAGAATATTTCTTCATTTTCTTAATGCATTTGTTTTCGTTTTAATGATCACCAATGCCATATTCATTTTGCATTTCATTACTAAATTGTTGCCATTTTAACTACTTGTATGCACCCCAGCCACCATTGTGTGGACCTTGAATGACCCAATCTCTTATACTAAGGTAAATGCACCTCAAATGTTGTTTGATTTAAGTGTAAAGGAAATACAGTACTGTATAAGGTTTGTTGAAACCTCCACTATATTATCTCTAGAGGTATGACCTGGCTAACAGTTTAAAGTCACTTAGCAACTTTGATCTGCATTCAGCTTTCCCATTTTTCTTTCCGTTTTTAAAATATGGTGCTGGCAGTCTCTTGTGTTGGTATACACGTACATTTGAACATCTTGCTTAGTACCATGTTCTGTTAATTAGTAGGAGGTTCCCCTGAATCTGATGAGGGTTTTTTTTGTCCCTATGCCTATCTGAGATCCATTCAATTGGAATGACTGAAGTTGGAAAGCAAAGCAAAAAAGCAAAATGTTCTGCTTATATACTTTCCCATAGTGTTTAAAGCACTCTCTGTGCAGTTTACAATTTATTTATGCATGCTACATGTCCCTGTCCCCAGTGAGATGGGTACTTATTTTACTGACCTTGGAAGGATAGAAGGCTAAGTCAACCACAAGCTGGCTACCTGGGATTGAACCCCAGGTTGTGAGTTATAGTACTGCAGTTTAAGCACTGCACCACGAGCCTCTTATACATATGAAGTATTTTCCTGGGCAGCCATTTGTATTCCATCCCCTTAGAAAGAAAGCAGTGCACCTCAGCTCACAGGTCAGTGGCTGTGTACTCACAGGGCACCATGCCAGTCTCTTGCAGTTCTGCACGTCTCAACAAAGGTTCAAGTTCATTAAGCTCCAGACTCATGTGTTTGATCTGATGGACTCAATAGGGTTCTTGAGAAATGAGATAAAAGAGGGTTACATTCTAAGCCTTGGTCCCTCTAGCAGTTTTCTGAAGAAACAGATAAAAGTCTATGGGTGTGGGCAGCGGGACAGGTCAATCTGGCTCCATCCAAGCAATATCTGAGCCCATCTCAATTTTGTGATGTTTGTAGGAGGCAATAAAAATGCTTTTACAAAGCTTATCTGGGACTGGCTCTGCTACAAATTATACCCACTGCAATTCACTTAGTGTAGTTAAGCAAGCTGCCTTATGTTTCCTTCCATCATAATGGATATCTTTTTCTTTTAACTGTTCACGTGCTCTTTTTAGCTTTAATTGTTGTGAGATGCCTCTTCTATTTCCCTATTCTTAAACTTGAATATGTCTTAAATGTTCTGGGCTGTATATTATCCCCCATTATGGTAAGCCATCTTGGGTCCTTTTCCAAGGAGAAAGGTGGGGTTGAAACATTCAAACAAACAAACAGTGGTTTCCCAATAGTGGAACATGGTATATTCTTCCCAAAGCATGGCAAAGTTAATTTTGTCGAATTCAATTTACCAAACTCCTCAACCATCACAGCCAGAGACCTTTGGGTAGTGGGCAGCACATAAGTTGTATAAATAAATAAATAAATAAATAAATAAATAAATAAATACTATGGAATAAAAGACCAAAACCACCACCACCAACCACCCCTTCCAGGATTTTCCTTCTGATGGTTCTTCATCAGAAGGTTCTACCTTGGGAGTGTTTGGTATTGGATGAAGAATGTAAGGCTCTGCTCTCTTTAGCCTTCTGCAGAAGTATTATCCTTTCTTGACCAAGAACTGGAATGGAAGCTGGGATTTTTATTAGCACAGACTTTATATTAAATACTGGATTCTGCACCCATGAAATTATAGTAGGAAAATAGCTCTGTCTGAGACCATTTTCTGGCAGACATTTGCTGCTTTTCTCGGAAAAGCTCTGCTTCACTTGACTGCTGGATAACTAGGGGTTTGCACAATTCCCTCTTGACTGTGCCTATGCTGGAACTGACCTCAGTATATTTTGAAGTACAGGTGCTGCTCCTGACAGATGCTATGCCGCAACTCCAAAGATGATCCATTGCTGTGTCCCCAGGGAAAACAACCAGCAGTGGTCCCTAACTTTGGGTCCTCAGATATTCTTGGACTGCAACTCCCAGAAATCCTGAACACCACAGCTATTGGTGAAGGCTTCTGGGAGTTTTAATCAAAGAACCGCTGGGGATCCAAAGCTGTGAACCACTGATTTAAGGCATTTACCTCTGCATACGTTTCATTTCTTAAATTTGGGTGCAGGTCTAGGCCTCCCCTGGACGGAACGACACCTTTCATTAGCAAGAGACTTTTGATCCTATGGAGCAATTCCACTGGCCAAACTGGGACAGATGTGGGGTGTGTAGGGCCTTTGAGAAGAATGGAGAAAATGGGGCTGGTGTCCGCAAAGGAAATGAGGAACCTGCACAGATGATCTCCTGTCTACATTGGGGAGCATTCTGAATGGAACTAGAAATGGGTGTTTCATTTTGGAAGTGGTCCAGTTCTGAAACTAAATGTGGGAGCCCAGCTGGCGTTTGGAACTGGACCAACCCTCCGGAACAAAATCAGTCAATCCCTTACCTTGCTCTGGGGTCACGCGGGACTAAACTCCAATGAAGAAGAAACCTCCAACATCATCTTTCCTTCTCCCTGGCACTGGTCACTCAGGAGCTGTGCATGGAAATGCATAATCCTGCCTCATTGTCTGATAGGCCAGCGCCAAGGAGAAGGAAAGATGATGTTGGAGGAGCCCCGCACAATCCCAGAGCAAGGTAAGGGATTGGCTGATTTCATTCTGGAGGGTTGGTCCGGTTCCGAATGACAGCTGGGCTCCTGCGTTTTGTTTTGGAACCAGCCCACTTCTGAAACGAAATGCCCATCTCTAAATGGAACCACTCAGTACTCCCACAGGTGGTGGTGGGGAATACCTATATCCCCTCCCCATTCTACTCAAATGGAAACTTGAGTCATTTTTCCAGAAAGAAATGCAAGCCATCCTATAAAAGAAAGTGTCTCTTTAAGTGTATTCATTGCAGTAACTGGCTTCCGTAAGGCTTTCCCTCATTAGGAGTTTAACTCTGTACCAGAATCTGGCAACCTGGCTGGTTCCAGAGATATCTTTGCCTTTCTCTAGATCTCAGCACATAACAGCTGGCCCATGGGATCCCCATTCACTGCTGAGGAAAATAAAATGTCTTTTTAAAAAAAATTACACAAACAACCATACTCCGAAAGGTCCTGAAGGTGAGAAATTTTCTGGAATTTTCTCACCCTTGATTGGAAAATTTGTCTCTCCACCCCACCCCCGCCCCATCATCAACAACACTAACAAGAGGGCTTGTGTTTTCCACAAAAAAAAATTCCTGGTGTGAATTCTCTTTTTGTTGCTATTTTACAAAATACTGGCATAAGGTTTCCAAGCAAAATACTGTATAACAGTGGTGGCAAACCTTTGGCACTCCAGATGTTTTGGGCCACTATTCCCACAGTCCTTTGTCATTGACAATACAGGCTTGGAATTCTGGGAGTTGTGGTCCAAAACATCTGGAGTGCCAAAGGTTCACCACCACTGCTGTATAAGCTTGAAAATAAATCTAATGGAAATACATTATAAAGCAGCAGGCCCCAAAGTGTGAAGAATGCAGGGCGGGACCCTCTTATAATCTCACCCAGTGGAGATAGAAAACTGACAGGGGCTTCCCCCCTCCCTCTTCCCCTCTGGGTAGGAGATAAGGAAATAAATGCCCAGGGACCTTAGAAGCAGATGCTATCACCACTCCTTCTCTGGGAGTGAGGGTAAAACTTAAGAGTTACATTACACGATGTTCCCTTTTCATGACACCTCTGACCTACCATCCATTGTCACCTGCAGTTTCAGAACGTAACCCCTCTTTTTTGTATTGTATGTGTTTTCTTACTGGATTACTAAACTTTGGAAAATTCCCCTAACCTAAGGTTTATTGGTTTAAGCCCATCTTTGGATGACACTCTGCTTATTCATTCTGATGGCAAGGATTCATCCAAGTTGTGAAAATATCCGAAATGAGGTTAGAAGAAAGAAGGGGCAGGACTGTAGATTTAATTGTAAATGCATGGGTGTGTGTCAATGAACCACATTGGTTTCTGGTTCTAAAAATAATATTGATTCTCAATCTCGAGGCCAGGATTGTAACTGAATCTAAAATCTAAACATTCATGCACTGTCCAAAGGAATGAACCTAGGGACAGTTCGGGGACATCTCTGGGAATATTTTCTCTGATTCCCCAACCTACCGAAGGGCTCCTGCATTGTGCATATTTGCAGAGCAGGGAGAATACTTTAGTAACCAGACATATTTGCACTGTGAAATCCAGCTGGATGGCTCAGTGGTTCAGGTATCTGGCTGCAGATTTGATTTTGCATTGTACCTCCAGGGAGAAGACCAACCTGTATGGCCATGAGAAAGCTGCACAATCCCAGGGCACCTCCCAATAAAAGGGAATGTTAAACAATCTCTTGGAATTCTCTACCTGGAAAATCTGGAAAAGGGTAACAGTAAATCAAAATTGATGTGATGGTACATGATAAAAAATAACTGATCAATGCACAGGGCTAGCCCCAAGTCCTGGTGTTTACACCTATAGCCTCAAGCAGAAATTCTGCAATTGGGATCATAAATGAAAAATCATTTCCAATACACTTATAATCTAGCAGGTTATTCTTGAATGGTGCTCTTAAAGCAGGAGCAGAGTTTAGGGAAGTTGCTATGCTTGTACTTCATCTTTCCCCCATTGAGCTCAAGGAGGCTCCCATGGCCCTTTTCCTCTTCACTTTGTCGTCTTCACAATAATCCTGGAAAGTAAGTCATGCTGAGTGTATATGATGCCCATGATCAAGTAGTGAGCTCCATGGCCAAGTAAGGATTCAAACCCAAAGCACCGGAAGTCATCCTGGCTGGAGGATTCTGGAAGTTGTAATCAGGAAAAATTAACTCTTTGGAGCTGTGAAGCCGATGCGAACAGAAGATACTGTACCTAGTGTGGGCAGCGTACTTTCTGCTGGCTTTTATAAGATGCCTTAAAACAAGATTGTCTACCAACATATCATTATTAGAGATAGGCATGAACTGCTTCATCCCATTTTGTGCTGGTTTGTAAAGGAGGCAGCACTGGTGCTGCCGCTCCCAACCTTCTGTTTGCTCAGCCTATCACTAACTCACCGGGCCCAGCTGGCTTGCATTTTCCACCGTCTTGGCTAATCTCCCAGTCAAAAGCAAGAGTGCAGACTTATCTGCCCCACCCTTTTGTCTAAGTGGGAGATCCCCCAAGAGGGCAGGGCAGAGAGGCAGGAGCTGTCGCTGAAAATGAAAGGTCGGATGTGGAGGCGAAGGAAACTAGCATGTTGGGCCTGGCGAATGGCGGATTGAGCTAAAGGAGGGGGGCGGGGCGGAGTGGTGCAGGCTTCATGAACAAGGATGAACTGCGACGAACTGGTTTGTGCCCACCTCTAACTTTATCAACGTAATCATCTTAGAACTGCAGAGCTGGAAGGAAACCTATGGATCATCCAGTTCAGCCCCCTGTCAAGGAGACCCAGTGGGGAATTTACCTGCCAACCACTGGCTCCGAAGCCAGGTACCTAAATCGCTGACCTATAAACTACTCATTTTGGAGAAAAAAGTCAGGGATATAATTATTATTTATAGCAAGTAAACAATCAATATAAAGCCTAGGGGTTCTAAAAAAAAAAGAGAGTTCAATAGACTATTCACAGATTAGGTTTTCTCCCATCCAAATGTTAAGTGAGAGAAATGCTTGTCGAGTGCAAGAAATACAGAGGTAATATTAAACCAGTGCAGTAAGAAATCATCTGCAGGAAACCTTTGGCACCAGATATGAACTGCTTTCCACCATGGCACCCAGTATCTGCCTTTCAGATAAAATTACTTATCCTGCCACTGAAAACGGACAAGGGGGGAGGATTTTCTCCCACCGGAGTTATTTAAGACAAACGTAGACTGGTTGGCCACACTCTTGGTGGGTTTTTTTACACAGATAAAACACAGGGTGTGTTGCAAAAGTCTGGAAACTTAAGTATAATCATACCGATGTATAAGAAAGGGGATCAAAAGAACCCTAAGAACTACAGACCAATCATCCCAATGGATATTCCAGCAAAGAATTATGCAAAAGCAGATGACGGGGTGGAAGATCATGCCCTGCTGGCCAAAGAAGAAACAGTATTTAGAAGTGGTAGATCTACATTGGTAGATCTACTATTGGTAGATCTACTATTGATAGTTTGCCTACATTCAAGGCAAAAATAACACTAGCAGTAACATTTGGTGCTGAAATCTGAGGTTTTGCTGACCTCACCAATATTGAGAGTCTAAAATCGATTCCTGCATATGATATAAGGAGCCTCAAAATCTATATCATCCAGCTTAATTAGAGCAGAATTGGGCATGGGGACAATTCCTGGCACAATTCGTGCCAAAATGGTCAGTTATTGGTGCAAAATCAGGTGAAGGAAAGCAGAGTCCCTAAAATCTGTTCAGAGGAACAGAGGGTAACTCTTCATGAACACTGCTGGTTTCCAAAATTCTCCACATTATTCCCAAAACACATTTTTCCATGTAAGCATTTAATCCAAGGTGTAATTAAATTGAACATTTATTTATTTTAGACAAATAGTGCTAGATGTTGAAGCTCAAACTGACCAGTCATCAGATCCTTGAAAAAGTCAGTTGGCTAGCAGGTAAGAAGCATCTGCATCAATTTGAAATATATGTGTCATATTCCGTGAAAGTGGAACTCCAGAAAGCCTTTACCAGATTACATTTCAAACAAACAGAATCAATGGTGTAATTGGAATGTTTCCAAGGTATACCAATTCAAGATAGATGGTGTACCTGTGGGGCACCTGCTGTGGAAGACCAAACTCATTATATTAAGATTGAGCCAGGGGGCCCTCTAGAAAGAGCCATCCCTCAAGTAGGTGAGAGGGATGGCTTGTAGACATAGGGCTTTCTCGGCAGCTGCCCCCAAGCTATGGAATGCCCTCCTGATTGAGATCCACCAGGCGCCTACATTGATGACATTTCAATGCCAGGTAAAAACCTTCCTGTTCAAGAAGTTTTTTAATTGATACAATATAGACTGTGGGTCCTCTGATGACAATTTTAGTGTAATGATTTTAGTGTAAGGTTTTTATTATTGCTTTGATTATTTATTGATATTCTATTTTTAACTATGTTAACTGTTTTAATTCTTTTGATTGTAAGCCGCCCAAAGACTTTTGGGTAGTGGGCGGCATATAAGCTGTAAAAATAAAATAAAATAAAATAAAATAAAATAAAATAAATAAATATTCTCAATTGTCAGTTATATCAGAGCAACTTATCTCGATCCCTTGCTAAAGAAAAGGAAACTCAGGGATGTCAAAGATAAAACTGGACATCTTGCTTCAAATTGGACAAACCAACACATGGCCCAAAAAAGTCCCCTCTGATGGTGATAAAGCTGGTTAGACGTAGGAAGTAATTTAAGGATTCTGGAGTAAAATCAGCACTGAGCCCCAAAACTTTAGCAGCATGAGTGTAATCTGATAAATTCTTAAATTTTAGTGTGTTTTAAAACAGTCATAGGCAAATACCACCTGTAACTGATTAAGCTAACTCATATGTCAAGTACTGATTCAAAGGTACCTCAAGTGCTGACCTAAACATGCATTTGTATTCATTATATCTCTGGCCCTAAATTTAGCTGCTTTTACGGTTATTTTATGTGACTCTGGCTGACTGTGACTGTTTTATCTTGCCATGGTTCATAAACACTGCTGGCACTTTTTGCTTCATTTTTATTGCATATTGACTGCCAGGGATTAGAAGAGGTACTTGTGAGTTTTTTTTTTCTCTCATGTCCTAAAATAACTTGGCTGGCTCTGTGGATGATGTGCACCTGGACACACGAGCACTCCACTTCAAAAGCAGCAACACGTCTTGACAAGACAGACTGAAATTGCATGACTCTTGGTGAGGAAATCTATCCCACATTTATTTTCCACATTCAAAGCACTTAAGGCAGTCACAATAATACAAATCGAAACGGTGATACCAAATGGAAAGCACAATAAGAAAACTGGGCAAATTCATGCAAACCGTTTCATCATGAATGTACATAATACAGTGGACCCTCATATAACAAACAGTTTGCATAACATAAAATCTGTGCAACATAAAAAATCCTGGGGATAGGTGAAATTTGCTTAACAGAATCGTCTATGGGGCAAATCCCTACAACATAAAAATGGTTGCGATTAGGGATTACTCTGTTTTCCATGCATTCCTATGGGAAATTTGTATAAAGGAAAATTTGCTTAACATAATTTCATTTGGAATGAATTAATTTCTTTATACAAGGTACCACTGTAATTAGATAAATGACTGTTACAAGTTTGGGGACGGGGACTCACCTCACAGAAAAATATTACTGTATCTAAATAGAGAACTCAGTTTCCAAATATGGATCTTTATGTAGCTAAAATGGCATTGATCACACATCAGAGGGCACAATAGAAACCCAAGGTTTCCAGAACTACAATTATTTTTATTTTTTTTTATTTATTTTAGAGTATATTTTACCCTGCCTTTCTCCTTGGAAAAGGACCCAAAGCAGCTTACAGTAATGAAGGATAATATACAGTCCAGTATAATTAAAGACATGCTCAGGTATTGAGAACAGGGAATTAAGGGACATCGTACAGCATTAAAAGACAGCATTACATTAAAGCTACAAGAAAACAGGCACAGTTAAAACCCTGATGGAAACTAACATTGAAAACATAATGTCAATGTAAACACATGAGTATAAGAAGTTATAAACACAAAGTCTATGTGATCCTATTGATTCATATAAAAGACACATAATAGGTAGTCCATCATTCAGGGAAAGCTTGCCTGAAGAGAAAGGTCTTTGCCTGTTTCCAGAAAGACAACAGAGATGAGGCAGTCCTGGCCTCTAGCGGGAAGGAGTTCCAGAGTCTGGAAACAAAAAACCCAAACCCACCTCCCTTCCAACAAAACCTAAAGGAGGATAGATGAAAGAGCCCAATGATGAAATGAAAATACTCGGTGCAGAATGCTGATGAACTGTGAGAAAGATCAGAGGATTAGAAGGAGAATAGCACAGAAAAGAATAGTTTTGCCAGAGGAAAAGCAAGTTGCTTAGAGCCCTGACTAATGTCCCTCTGTATTGTAGAACTTTGTTCTAACAATGTGTCTCTGCAGAAGATGCAGCTGGTAAGAATGACATCTGGGTTATGGAAATACTGTATATATGAGCAGTGAGAACTACAGCAGCCCAATGATGGGAGTCCCAGTGCCATGTCTCCCACTATTACCAGGCGGCATGTTGTCAAGCAATTAACAAGCATTTAAATGGCGGGAAACAATGAGTTGAACCTTCTTATGATGTTGAGTCATTTGTTTTGACTCTCGATATATTTTACAGGGTGTGAACTATTTATTTAGTCTTGAATTTTCAAGAAACATGTTTTTTTTTAAAAACCCATAATTGCATGGTTCTTGAAGCAAAACCACATACATAACCTCAGACAAAAACTTTTAAAGACTTTAAAATATCTCATGTAATTTCCCAGTGTGGAGTGTGGAAAAATCCAACCCAAGCATAATATAGATATGTTTTTCTTGAGACACCCTTGAACGGATAACCTTCCATATTTTTCCAGAACTGTTCTGCAAATGTTGACATTTTCTCTGTGTTACAGGGCTTCTTGCCCTGTGGATATTTCATCCTGCTACAAAGCCTGGACACAGCACGAAACATGCAGGATATACCCAGAAAGCCAACATGCTCAAAGGTGCTTTGGAAATTCCTGACTCCTTAGGCCAGCAATGGGCTATCACAGGTAGCACAGGGATGTCCCCTGAATTCTTGGGTTGATGCATCCATGGCCACTTGACCCATGAGGCTGCCTCCAGATAACATTCATGAAGAATGTAAGTCTCCTTCTTGAGTCACTGGAGCTGGATACTGAGAAGAGTCAAAAGCCCAATGCCCCTGAGGCCAAGGTAGATGCTTTTTCCAAGAGCTCCCTCTCTGCTCAGATGTTTATTTTCCTCTTCCATCCCTCTCCCCTTGGATCTTGAGGTAAGCCACCACCATCACACCATTGCTATTAGAATGGGCCAAAATCCTGTTGGGCAGAATTCCCCCTGCACAAGGGGAAGGATAGCATCATCATCATCATCATCATCATCATCATCATCATCATCATCATCATCCAATTGCCACTGATTGAAGGCTTCCTTTTCCAACCTCAAGGTGCAGATGACTTCATGACCCTATGTGTGAGCCATGTGAAATTAG